>OX243813.1:53142974-53772974 GCA_945859605.1 Lumbricus rubellus | reverse complement strand
TTCCTGCATTATTACGCATCCGATCCCTTTTCCACTTGCATCCGTCTGCAATATGAACTCCTTCTCTAAGTTCGGTAATCTCAGAATTGGTGCCTTTGCCAGTTCTTCTTTCAACTGCATAAAACTGTTCTCCAATCTCTCATTCCATTCGACATTTCCAGGTGACAACTTCTTCGTCAAATCACTTAGCGGTGCCATTATTTCTGCACAGTGTGGAATGAATTTTCTATAGTAATTCACTGCTCCGATGAAACTCCTCACTTGTTTTTTCGTCTTTGGTCTAGGCATATCAATGATCTTGTCCACAGACTCTTCTTTTGGACTGATGTCATCATTATTCAACGTGTGACCCAAGAAATCTATTTTTCCGTACCCTAATGAGCATTTCTTTGGCTTCAATGTTAGGTTGGCTTCCCTAACCCTTTCAAAAAATATCTCCAGTGTTTCCAAGTGATCCTTCCATCCTTCATTGTGGGCTAATATGTCATCCACATAACTTTCAAGGTTTTCTGTTCCATGCAGAATTTTCCTGATTAGTCTGTTGTAACTCGAAGCACTATTTACTAATCCGAATGATAAGCTTCACATTGCCTCAACACTTTTAACTCGTTCTTATTATCAACTCACTATTCTACTTATTATGTATGCCACCATCTCAACATATGGCGTTCATCCATCTTATGTTTCACATTGAATGATCTTTGTCATTTCATTAACATCTTATTATTCCTCGTACTTTACCCACTGGACAAAGTACTTCTTCTTATCTTAACTATTTTCAGTTACTCAACTTTCTCTTTATTTATCTAAGTGACTCAACATCACACTCAGACACTGTATTCTAATTAATCTCAACTTATTACTTAACTACTACACAACTTCAACAATTATACCACTATCTCACTTGATCCTGTGATTCACCTTACTAATCACTACAACTCATAAAACTGCTTTAACTGCAACTCAACTTAATTTCACATTAATGCTTATTTACATTTCTTCCTTAATTAAATACTCTCCACTAGCTACTGTCAGCTTCTGTCTGCAGTACCTCTTCTCATGTAATGATAGTCCAGCCTGTCCATATCTGACTTACTATCTCTGTTCACCTTCTCGTATAAATTCAACGTAATGCCATTTTGTGTTTCCAGTTCACCTGTGTGCTTCTCTCTAAAACTCAACGCATCTGCATCATCTCCAAAAGTTTTCAACTCAACATCTTCTTGTGTTTCAACTTTTCCACTGTAGTCTCTGCTACTTCTCCATTTATCCACCTTATTGTTAGGATATGACCATTCTCTGTCATTCCGTAACCGATTTTTCTTCCAATTCACATCATTGTATCCTCTACAATTCTCATTCTGACTTCTACCAGAATTAACACCTTGTTCTCCTCTGTACCATGTTCTACTGTTCCAATGGTTTCCACTACTTCCAACCTCGTCTCTATTACTTCTATATCTCCAATTGAGATCACTAGGTCTGTCACACCTAACTCCAAAATTACTACTAGACTCTCTCCTGTCATGTCTGTAGTTTCTCCAATCACACTTACTTGTGTCACTCTTCTGACTCCTGTTCCACTTTATATTTCTCCTATCCACATTTGGATTCTCTTTGTATCCCCTATTCATCCACTCATTGGATCTTCCTGACTGTGTCTCATTAGACTTATTTCTATTCTTCCTATTTCTCCAGTCTACTCTTCCGTTCTGCCATTTATTCTGATCTACACGACTCTTATTTAACTCACTTCTTCCACCTGTGATTAAATATTTATTATTCGTCTCCACCAATCTCAATGGTTCACTTCTGTAATTCTTTTTCGTCGTTTTACTAAAAGCTGACTTCCTGTTATCTGTGTAATTCCAGTCTCTGGTTTTATCCCACTGTTTCTTATTTACTGTTTCATGCCGTCTCTGCATTCCTTTAGCAGTTTCATTTAAATACGGCCTTTCCGCAACTTTGAATGGTCTGTATTTACCATCCTTTTTAACCTCAGCTCTGGTTTTAACAACTGCTGCTGTCGTTGCTTCTCTCATCCCATCCACTGTTACACCATCAGTGAATTTCACTGACCTTTTGTCATGTAATGATCTCTCTTTAGATTTAGATCTGTTCCTCAGTATGCTCTTGCTTTTCACTTCAGCAATTGTATTCTCTGGTTCTCCACTGATTATATCCTCCTGTTTTCCATGTGTGATCTGGTATTGTATACCTTCGATCATCCCAATTATAACTGGCATCGACGGATTTTCCATGACCATCGCTTGTACTTCTCCACTAAAGAATTCACTCTCTATGTTTATCTTGGCCAGTGGAAAACATCTCAAACTTCCATCGACCAACACACAATGTGTCTCCTCACCCGTCAAATCTGTGTCGTCTATTAACGAACGTTTAATTATGCAACATGTCGATCCAGAATCATAGAGACAACTGACATTTCTCCCGTTCACTTTTACTTCATGTTCACTTCTGTTTTCTAGATTCATGCATCCGACATTGGTTCCAGTCACCAAAGCACTTGCAGCTGTTTGCATGGGTAATGCTTTAATCATCTTGTCATCTACCCTATGTTGGTCCTTTGTAACATTACTCATTTTCTGCATTTCAATCTGCTGTCTGGCCCTATATGTCTGATTCTCGAATATTTGCACTGCGGCTGCAGTGTGTCTGACAGCTTCTTTATTCTTGTGTGGGCACGAATATGCCTTATGGTTCTCACCGCAGAGAAAACAAGTAATTTTATGTCCCACGGTGTTCTCACGTTCTCGACTGAACCCTCTGTTTGAACTTACACCACGGTTCACTTCCCGATTTATTCTTACATCATTTCTACTCCTGTTTTGGCTGTTACCAAATCCTTCTTTGGATTTATTCTCAAAGGGTCTGTTGTTTGTCCTTTCGTTGTGGAATTTCACATCTGGTTTTATGCTTGCCTCTGCATATTTGTAGCCATGTGCCTCTATGTATGACTCCGCACACGCTAACATTTCTTTCAAACTTGTCTTCCCTTTCTCTTTGATAAACATTCTTAGCTCTGTGCTGCACGTCAGGTAAAATTGATCCTTTAATAACAATTCTTCTACTCCTTCATAGGTCTCTTCGAAGCCTGCTTGAGAAATCCACTGTTGCATGTAGCGTCGCAGTCTGTAAATAAAATTGGTCGGTGTTTCTCCGGCTTCCATTTTGCTTGTCTTGAACCTGTGTCTATATCCACCTTCAGTTAACTGGAATCGTTTTAGCAACTGTGTCTTCAGACATTCATAATCTTGAGCTTCCTCCACGGACAGTCTCTGATATACTTCCAGTGCTCTTGACTCAAGGTGTCTAGCTAACACTAGTGACCACACTTCCTTCTTTATTTCGTATGCTACACAAGTTCGTTCGAACCGCAACAGGTAGGCGTCTAAACAATCTTTGTTTTCGTTGAAGATGGGGAATTTGATATCCCTCATCCCTCTGTTGTTCCTGTTGTTTTCCCCTTGTTGTGGATTGTCACCAACCATTGTGAATGATGCACTTCCACTTTCTCTGTCTTGACCTCTGGACTCAATTTCTCTCATTCTTACTTGTGATTCAATCCGTGCTAATTCTAGCTGTAGCTCACGTTGTTGTTGTGCTTCAGTCGCTTCACGTCGTTGTTGTGCTTCAGTCGCTTCACGTTGTTCTCGTGCTTCAGCGGCTAAGCGATTCTCTCTTGCTTCTGTCTCCGCACTTCTAATTGTTTCTAACTCAATTTCGGCCTTTCTAGCCTGCATTGCTGCTTGTGTCTTCCTGTCTTCAGCTTCAGCTTCAAGCCTTCTTGTATCTGCAGCTGCCTGAGCATCTAATTCGGCTCTTCTTATTTCCGCCTCCGCTTTCTTGGCATCGGCATCAGCTTTCTTTATCTCAGCCTCGGCTTTCTTGGCATCGGCTGCTAACTCAGCTTTCTTTACCTCTGCCTCGGCCTTAATCCTCTCCAATGCTTCAGCGGCTTCCTTTGCAAACGCCCTTTCTGCTATTCTATCTTGCCGCTGTTCCGCCTGTCTTTCTTTAACAAACGTACGGAGCTCCTCTCCACTTAGCTCTAACTCTTTGGCTAACTTCGCCCAGCTTTCGAAATCACTGTTGGCCATCACTTACTGACTTACTTCAAATTAGCAAGTAGTAAAATATAGGCAAAAAATGCGCTATATAATTTCTGAACACAGAAATCAATTCAATATATCAGTCGCTGTGGACTCTTTAAAATACACTCTACAGTTCTAAAATGCAAGTCTCTATCAGTTCAGCTTTACATCCAAAAAATCAATATACTAGCAATATTGTTCTATGCTGTTTCTAGTGTCATTAATGTTCAATTAGATCAGTTTTTAAGCTGACTAAAATCCCGGAATCTGAGTCCCCATACTGTCGCATACCAGGTCTTACCCTAGACGCTTTATAAACTCAGTGATTCGTAATGGGTGATCAAGAATGCTAACTAGAATTGACCTACAACAAGAACAAGCTGTATTTCATTTTTGATGTATATTATAAATATCAACATTCAACAGTAAATAATATTCAATACCCTAACTACCTATTGTGGCGTATTTATCTACTAAAATATTATAAGGTGCTTAGCTTCCTCAAGCGTTCCCTTCTTGAGTAGATGATGAGGTCCTTGTCCTTGACACAGGGAAACTGGATTGGAAGGAAAGATGGGAAGAAAGGTCGCTTCTCCCTGGCTGCCCTCGGTCGCCGTTTCACCACCGCGTCGTCTTCGTACTTCTGTGAGCACTGGCTACTCACACGTCTTCTTCACTTCTGCTTCGTCGTCGAATCACAACTTCTTCTCGTTACTTCGAAACTCCAATCGCAACTAGTTCTCGCAATGTCTTCTCGATCCCAAGATCGATGCCGAGCGAAAATTGACTTTGTTCGCTATTACAGTCCGACTTAAACTTCGAACATTTCTATCTAACCCAGGTACTACGTTCCCTAGGATTTACAGATCAGCAGTGGAATAAACGTACAATAAGTCCCGTTTTTCACACTCAAATAAATGTCATCGGCGCATTCTGAATTAACGTTTTTGGTTGACAAATCGCAAAATGTCTGCCATTCTTTTCAGAATCTCATGCCCGAATCAGACCACGTGACGCTTCGGCTGCTCACAGTGTTGACGATCGTCTGCTGCGCGAAACGCTGTTTTCGTGCCTCCTCAAGCGTTGACTGATTTTTGTAGCGCATTTGTGTTTGTGATTTCTACTGTTATATTCGCTAATGCCACAATTCAATTTATTAATTATCTATTAAATACGCCAATTAATTGTCTAGCTTAACTGTTACTTAGTATTAATAATTACACAGGTTATTAGTTAATTGATTCGTTTGTTAAGGAGCGTTTATTCGCTACATTGGGTACTACTGTAACCCGTTACTCAGTCATAATTATGTATATTATTGTATAATAGGCCTACATAGAGTCAGACGTCAGAGGAACAGTCTTTCAACCACTCAGGTCATCAGGGTACGGTAATCGGATATGCCGACTATAGCTAGCCGTAGACTCGTAGAGGTTGCCGTCAAACCCCACTTGTAAGATTGATGGCACCCTAATTGTCTTCCGGTGATGCAGGTCAATGGTCAATCTGCCAGTCTATATAATGCAGCCTGGCATCTTGTACCCATATGCTCTTCTTTCTAAGAATGCACAAGGAAGATGCCTCTCATCAAACTGCCCTCCCGCACACATTCTCATAGGACACAAGAGTTTACAGTAGGCCTATATCAAATTTCAGCTGTAGACTTGTGGTAGGCTATGCATTTGCAGGGCTGTCCAGCCTCTTTTGAATAATGATGGGTGATTCGGCTTGTGGATAAAGCTGTCACGACATTATACCGGTAGCCTATAATGTATAGTGTTGATGTTATCATCAAAAATATACAGTGAACCTAACCTTGTGGAGGTAAGCTCATTCACATGATTCACTGTTCATAAATCTTGCTCTACTGCAGTCAAAGTTTTAGTTTTTTTATACTTTATTTACCTGGTAAAACTCTGGCTGAGTAGTTTGATTTCTTCTGGAAATGTCTAAGCGCGCCTGCATGCAGGTGATTTGGCAGGAAAAGCTTTAGCTTTGTCAAAGCAATATCGAGCAGACCTTAATGGTCAGGATCTCATAACAGAAATGGAAGATTTGTCCTCTGTACATAAGGTAAATTATGGATGTGCCCATTGAATCTGCATAACTTATTAACATAGTAAAAATTAAATCCGAGTAATTTATAAATGTTTGCCAGCTTACAATAGGCCAACCGCAGACAATTCGATAAGATTATTTAGCAAGCTGAAGATCTTCTAGATCTGGTCAGGTTGAGCTTTGAGACTAGTCTTGTTTTTAAAACTGCCATCAGAAATTTTGCAGAAAAATGACAAGGAATGCTCTTTTGTTAGGCCTACGGTCATTCTATTGTGCTATAAATGCAAGTACAAAATACTTTGCTAGTATTTAAAATTGTATCTCAAATACTATAGCATTTAAAATAATTACCATAGCCTAACTGAATCAAACATATGGTAAGAAATATATAAGAACAAGTAGAAAACATAAAATTTGATCAATCAACTGCAGGTTCTTGCTCATGTGGACTATATACAAAATTACAAGCTGACGAAGTTTTGCCCCTGAAATTTTCTGCCCCCTGGAAATAAAGAAATGACGTCTCTGCATGGCACTGTTAGTCTATTATAGTTAGTACAGTTAGTTAGTGTTATTGATTTTTTTTCTATGAATAGGCCTAATATACATGAATAATATATGCCATAGCCTATATCAAAGTCGAAAACTGTTTAAAGACTTTTTCGTTTTGTTATAAAAGGCTCATAAATATTATATTACGTTACATTGAGATAATGTAGGCCTATTAGTTGTGTGCGTTGCTTGGTTTTAATGGCATTATTTTGTATCTTAACTACTCTGGCCACGACCGAGTCGACTGACCCCCCCTGCAAAAAATCCTGCGGGCGCCCATGGGCCAGACACAGTTTGTCTGCACCCAAAATATTTCCCCTCAGAAATTCCCCACCCCAGTTAATGATCGTAGTACAAGCTCCCGCGGTCAACCTGGCTGTGAAGGAATCTTGGGCCGGAACGAATCTGGATTCTGCTGCATCCATTGCCCTATGGCCGATTAGAAGGAGGGTGGGGTTACTGGGTTATGCTGCCCCGAGTAGAGGTAGCATCTGTCCATTTGTGGGCTTCTAGTGGATTAGTCTGGCTTGGCTCTTGTCTCTGAAACTGATGCCTGATAGCAGTGGTGGGTCCCAGATAGATATATGTCTGCTTCTTGGTCAAGAGGTCAATTAGTTCAAGCGGTCTTTCAAGAGGGCATTCGTAGAGGCAGACACCGCATTTCCCTTGGATTTCAATTCTGAAGCAGTATTAGATAAAATGAACAAATAACATTATGTGCTGTCTTGTGCTGTTATTTTGTTTGAATGCAAATAATTAGGTATACTATTTAATTTTACATTAAAAATTTGTTAGTTTTACATTATATAACTTCGTACAAAATAGGCTAATCAACTACCGGTTCGTAGCTATTAAATTTTATTCTTTCATCGACAGCAGGTAGGCCTATTTCCTATGATATAATTTTATGCATGATAAAATACATTTAGAATGATAGGCCATACATAGTTTTTAGTTTAATGCTATTTTGTTGTTCTGTTTGCATAAAAACCGTATCATAATATGGTATTGTTACAAGGCTAAATACAAATTATAAAAATGTTTTACTTACAGAAGTAAGATAATATTAGCCTACTCTTTAAGTTTAGAGTGAACTCCCAAATGACATCCGTCAGTTTGATCATCTAATTCTATCTTGCCTTTTAATTTCGCCTCATTCACTTACACTCACTTCTGCTACTTGCCGGTTGCCACTTGGTGGAACTCTCGACTGAAAACCGAACTCTTCAACTGATCATAATGATTCTAGTCGTGCGCCATCACCACCACACTACCATCATTAAGGCAGAGGGTGGGGAAACGCCCCTTTAAAGGTTTTTTCTTCTTATTTACAACGTGAGTACAGTATCGGCGCTAGGGGGCCAGAGGCTAAGCCCCCCCCCCATAAGGCGATCGCTTTTTTCCATGTGAAGATTAAATATTTCGACGTTTAGGCCCCCCAAACCTGACAATTCCAATGAAATTTCGACCTGATGACTAAAAAAAGTCGTCAGAAATTTAGGCGACGAAAATGGAAAAAAATTTCGGCCACGATTCAGCCCCGTCCCAAAACTGAACTCCTGGCGACGCCACTGCGTGAGTAATGGCATTTCGAGAGTGAAATTATTGTAAGGTCTAGTGCTGGATATCCTAAATACAGTAGCCTACTACTGTGTTTTGATAAACAAAACGCACCTTGTCGCCCATTTATATTTTCTGATAACCTTTGTGACTTCTGAGGCCTAAAAGCACTTCAAAGAGGTTGCCTGCAAACAATAAAGCAGCGGGAAAAAACTAAACAGGGGGGCGCCAATTTCGTAGTTCGTCCCCGGGCGCGAAATATCCTAGCTACGCCACTGTATATAGTAGGCCTATACGTTACGCACAATCATTGTTTTTATGACATGAAAATGCATTGTGTGTGTGTGGTCTGCGAGCTATTGTCACATTCAATATGGCACCGGCTATAGAGAGAGGTGTAAGCAGACAAAGATATAATACAGGTGCGACTGCAGTAAATGAATCCATTGTTTTTTTATAGCGTTTACAATCATTATTTTTGCAACTGATCACAAAAGTAATTGCTTTCAGACCATAGCCTACTCATCTGACTGATTGACTCAATGACTGACTGGCTTGGCTGGCTGGCTGAGTGAGTGAGTGAGTGAGTGAGTGAGTGAGTGAGTGAGTGAGTGAGTGAGTGAGTGAGTGAGTGAGTGAGTGAGTGAGTGAGTGAGTGAGTGAGTGAGTGAGTGAGTGAGTGAGTGAGTGAGTGAGTGAGTGAGTGAGTGATCTGATCGACCTATCTACCGACTGCATGGCGACAAGCTTGGTGCAATTGCTGTGGTTTCCACTGAATTAATTATTCATTGATGTTTTGCAAGAAACGAAATCCTATTGTTAAGCGCTCATCAGTCATGCTCGTGTACACTATTGTACAAATCTATTGTGCATACCTATTGTTTGGATGGGCTTTGTCGATGCTATGCGATATGCGGTTGAGCACGATATGTTGTGGTGAAGGCTCATATGTTATAGTGGAAGAGGTGGAGCAGATATCGAGGGAGCAGAGGGAGCAGGAGAGAGTTACTAGAGGGAAAAAGAGAAGGGAGAAGATCGCGTAGAGAAGAAGGAGGAGGACGAGGAGAAGAAGGAGGACAAGGAGGAGGAGGAGGAAGGAGGAAGGAGGAAGGAGGAAGTAGGAGAAGGAGGATGAGAAGGAAAAGGAGAAGGATAAAGAGAATGAGAAGGAGGAGGAGGAGAAGGAGGAGAAGGAGCATGAGGAGGAGGAGGAGGAAAAGGAGAAGGAGGAGGAGACGGAGAAGGAGCATGAGGAGGAGGAGGAAGGGTAATGATAATAATAATGGCAATGACAATGATAATGATAATAATTAATAATTTTAATATTAATAGTTTTTATATCAACAATATTAATTATAACAGAATATTATTACAATAATAGAAATATTATATGATATTAATAGCTAGCAATAAAATTAATAATAATATTAATAATAACAATTTTAATATTAATAATAACAATATCAATAATAAAAAATATTAATAATAATAACAGCAATTATAATAGCACCAACGACAATTGCGACGCTGGAAGATGACTGCGTCTGACATCTAGTCCAACACGGAGCCAGTTGATCGGTCTATAATAGCCTAATAGGCCTACGGTTGTCATGACTACTGCAGCCTATAGTTGACTATGATGATATTGTGGCCTGTGTCATTCTGATGTAGCAGGTGGTATAAGTGGTGTGCATGGTGGTAGTACCACCTTCGTCGTTGTCGGTGATATGCATGGCGGAATCCGTCTGAAACATTTTTCTTGAGAAAGGCGCTAGATAAATTGTAAGTATCGGCTTACATGTACTTAATTGCCTATCTGAACTTTTAAGTAGCGCACGTTCTAGATTCAACAGTTCTAAGCTAAACAACAAGGTCAGATCATGTCAAGAGAGGGCGGGTTTGGTCAGGTCAGGTCAAGTCGGGTCGCATTAAGGTCGTTCTTTCAACCTGGCCCGACCTCTACCCATCTGAACAAACCTGCATGACTCAACCCGAGTCGCCATGACCGCCGGTGTAAAGGTTTCAAATTACCCCCTCCTAAACATTACCCCCCGGTAACTTGAAACCGGTCTCAGATTACCCCCCGGAAACTAGATTTGCATCAATCATCGCATGTATTGCACTAATAAAATCAGAAAAATCATCCTGCTTCTTGTTTTGGTCTGCAGAATATCATCCGTCATCCCACGTCGTGTTTTGTTATCAATATTTTGATCGGAAAAAAATAATAGCCTCGAAGACATTTTCTTCATTGAAACTTCAGCGGCGATTAGTATTTTAGTTACAGATGAAAATATTGATAACAAACCACGAAGTGGGATGACAGATGAAAATCTTCAGACCAAAACAAGAAGCGGGATGATTTTTTCGATTATTTTAGTGCAATCAATGCGATGATTGGTCCAATTTACAGTTTTCAGGGGGGTAATGTTTAGGAGGGGTAATCTGAAACCTTTACACCGGTGCGACCCTTTTAGGCCTTGACCATGACCCGACTTGGCTCGCTCTGACCCGATCCGATACGAGACGCCATGACCAGCGGTGATATATCTAGTGCCATCCGACTTGACCTGACCAGACCAAACCCGCCCTGCCTTGACATGATCTGACCTTACCTGACCCGCTCCGACCCGACCCGAATTCAGTCGACCCAACCTGATGAGGCCTGGTTCGACCCTACCCAGCCTCGGCACTCGATCCCACCCCTCTCCAACTTGCCTCACTTCAGTGTAAGGCATTACTGTAGAGTCGGGGGACCGTGAGTGTCGGTTTGGATCAGGTTAATCGTCGTGAGGGTCGGTTAGGCTTAGAACCACCCCTAGTGTCGTCATTAGATGCTGCCCAAAGATATTGTATAATGTATGTGCCAGACCCTCGATGCTATAGTTATACCCAAATTCCTTTCAGCTTCAGCATTGAGATATGGGTTCAGTCGTGGCGAAGACGTCAGCGGGTGGAGTGTCCGGCAGTCATAGCTACCTACTGGACGAGACTCTCGAGCACCAGGGCAGCGTTGACGTCATGGCCGTCAGCGAAGACGAGTCCGTCCTCGTGACCGGAAGTGACGACCGCACAATCCGGATGTGGTCAGCGAAGACCCGCCTCTGCCAGTGCCTCGGCATCCTCTCTGGCCACGCCGGTTACATCACATCCGTTCTCATCGAAGAGCTGTACGTCATCAGCGGAAGTGCCGACTCCACGATCCGGAAGTGGAACATGGGCACGTGCGAGTGCGTCACCGTCTTCCGGGGTCACACGTCAAAGGTCAACAGGGTCATCTGCACGGGTGAGTTCATCCTCAGCAGTTCGTCCGATCGAACCGTTCGCTGTTGGGACTTCGATGGCGACGGCGCATGTCTGCGCGTCTTCCGTGGCCATGGCAACGGCGTGATGACGATCGCGTTTGTTCCCGAGCGGATCAGCGATGTCGACGGATTCAACAGCGTCGCAGTGACGTCAGAGGAGGAGGGAGGAGGAGGAGGAGGAGGCGGAGGGCAGTACAGGTTGGGTGACGTCGTCGTGAGTGGGTCGACTGATGGAACAGCCAGGTCGTGGTCGTTCGTCAGCGGGTTGACCTTGGTCGTGTTCCGGGGTCACGCTGGGGTCGTGACCTGTCTCGGGACTGACGCAGATGGGAAGGTGCTCATAACTGGGTCGACGGATTCGAAGGTGAGGACGTGGGTACTGAAGACTGGAGAGAACCTGAAGGTCATCGAAGGACACACGTCGACCATCATCTGTCTAACGGTCAGCATCATGCACGCACACACACACGCACACACACACCGATCGACCGATTCGGACCGAATTACTTCTATTCTTTGCTCGTCTTTTCTATTCAAATCTAATCTACCCCATTCTATTCTCTATTCTCTATTCTCTACTCTCCATTCTTTACTCTCTGTTCTGTATTCTATCCTCAATTCCATTTTCTTTCCATTCTATATTCCATTTCATTCTCTATAATTCTATTCCGTTGATGACGACGACGACAACAACGACGACGACGATGATGACGATGACGGCAGCGACGACGGCGGCAATGAAGAGGAGAAGGAGAAGGAATAAGATGAGGAGGAAGAGGAAGAGGAGGAGGAGGAAGGAAATTATAGGAGTATGACGACGATGGTGATGATGATGATGACGACGACAACAACAACGTATAACAACAACAAAAACGATGCCAGCATTACTGCCTATAGGCCTAGTCTTTCAAAAATATAAGTATATCTATAATCTAGGCAGTGTATGAAGTGGTGAGTAGGCCGGCCCTTAGCATACAGCCAAAAAATAAAAATCGTAAAATTTTGTCTGGCACCCTTTCAATCCATGCCAATTATAGAAATAACATTATGTTGAAAAGGATTTTGGAATTGCAAAACATTTAGGGGTGCCCCTGGAGCGCCGAAGTTTATTCTATGATACAAATTTGATCAATTGAATCATACAATTTCAACCAAACTATATTCTACACACTGTCACTAAGAATTTTACTGAGATGACTAAAATACACTCTAGTGATGCAACAATGCCAATGAAACAAGTGTTTACTGTTCAATTATAATTCAGGTATTGTTCACTGTTCAGCTGGTCACAGAAGTAAATGATTTCTTTTTGTACAGTCAGGGAACTGTCGTCGATGTTCACTGACAACCTGCAGGAGAAATTGAAGCTGATCCTCATCTTTTGTTAGCTTTTTATTTAAGTCCTGGATGAGTGCCACACCTCGTTCAGCTCTATCATTGACAACAGCCAACCCTTTGAGTACTGCTTGTGCTTCTCGACATGCTTCATGCTCTTCCCATAGAGCAGGATCTTTGGAAAGCATCATCTCAGATAGTCCATGCAGACCAAGCACCAGGAACAGTTTCTTGGAGTTGGTTGTACAGAATTGTTCCAGACCGCTGGTGCCAAGAAATGCAACTGACTTCACTCTGGGTCGCTTAGGCGGATGATCTGGGACTACTTCCATGGCAGCGATCATTAGCTTATTGGAGTCATTGGATACCCTTGAATCAAAAAGAGTAAGCCCAATAAGCTCTTCAGACAAATACAAGAGATGAAGCCTTAGCTTCTCGCTTGTAGCAAAAGAAATTGTAGTATGTGGATATGTGAGAAGGTTTGCCATGAGAGTGAAGTCATTCAGAGGAGCCTCCACAGCAATTGGCGCAGTTATCCAGGCTTTCAGGTAGACAACAACTGAAAAGATGGCAATATCAGGAATGCTGCGTTCTTCTGCAGCAGTCTTCTTGAACTGAGCACGAAAAAGCCACATCTTTATGGTATAGAAGATTTTTGCCATCCATCGTGCCCGGTGCATAGCGCCAAGTGGTCGAAACCGAATTCCACGAGTAGGAACACCTCCAAGAAAGACAACCGAGAGCTCGAGAAATTCCCTGTACTCGTCTCGTAGCTGTGCAGTTGCTAAATGTCTATGAGCAAACTCCAAGATATCAGAACGGTGTGGGGTCACCAATGATTCCACCAAATGATCTGACGAGGCTACCTGGAATTTGTCGCTTTCAATGAATTTCCAATGGTCTCGAAACCTCTTGAAAAGAAGAACATCATGTCCAGTAGAAGTTCCAATGGAAGTTTTTCGAATACAGCCCCATCAATTAGTTCCATAACATGGTGTCGACATGCCAGGAAAAGGAGATCTTTATTCAATTCTTGCTCTATTAGGAAACATGCACCTGAGCGATGACCTGTGTTGCTGGCTGTGGTGTCAAAGCACAAAGCAAGCATTCTTTTTTGCGCATCTGTTCCACTTCCTTCCGTCTCTGTGCACGCTGTCTTCGACGCATTTCCACCATGTATGTCAGCTGCACCAACTGAACCTGGACGTCCCTTCTGCATTTGAGAGAGTAGAAAGTCTCTGTCTCTAAGAATGGAGATCATTGTGAGAGCGTCTGCATGGGCAATATCAAACAGGTCATCTAGTCTCTCAATAAATTTATCCTCCTTAATCTTGTGAGCTGTAGCTGTTCGGTGTCTATGCTTTTGAAGTCCTTTCCATTCCACGAACACTTGTCAATATATACAATACTATTTACCTCTTACAGGTATACCAGCTCGGTTCCAACATATAGTGACTTTTTCTATAGCCTGTTGACTGGAATAACGGACTGTCTGCTTGCCAACTTTGAGTAGATGCATGAAGTATCCAAAAGTTTGACTATACGATGGCAACTTTGCTCCACGAATTTCAGGCTCATAAGAGCCAAGTAGATAGACACTTGTTTTCCCTTGCGTTTGCATAATTAACTTTAAATAATTATTTGTAATATTTCATATTTACTATGTCTGACAATGTAGGCCTATGTTTCCAATAGTAGACTAAAATCAAACGTCTTCCCTTGTATTAAACAACTCTTCAAAAAATATTGCCACCTTTTTCAACCAGACAACAAACGTTAATCAAACATATATTTGAAATTGTACAGTAAAATTTTAGAGCTCACGTAATTTTAATAAGTAAGTAAGTACTAAATATTAAATGTTGATGCATTGCAAACATTAGTAGGACGACAGAATGTATTAAAGCACTGAAAATGTCAGTTTGCGATTCCAATGATAATTTGGAAGTTTACTCATACATTATTGAAACTTGAGAGCTCGGGGGGCACACCTAAATAGTGCCCTATTGCAAAGATTTTTTGCACAAATTATTTTCTTCATAATTGAAATAGATTGGAAGGGTGCCAGTTGATTATTTTTAACTTTCATTTTTAAGGGCCGGCCTAGTGGTGAGCATATTATATGTATATAATTATGTTGATATAATAAAATATATAATATATAATATTTAATTCATACAATTTTATATAAAACTAGCAGTACCCAGCCACGCGTTGCTGTGGCAAAAAAGACTTCCCCCTCCCCCTCCCCTCCCCCTCCCACTCCCCTCCGCGATGGCGACGCGGATCACGCCATAAAACGCTTGAGCAAGAAGGCCGTAATAAAATGCGAAGGCCGTAATGAAATGCGCTAAAGAAATTTACGGAACAAACATGCCCGAATTGGTATGCAAGGCTTATTGACGGGCGTAGGCTATGTGTTGAAAACGGCGGAATTTGCAAAGTTGCTTTTTTAGCTTAAAAGATTGCGCTTTTTGCCAAAAAGCATTCTGCAAACCCGGCCGTGTTGGAACTAAACGTTTTGGTGAAGTTTCGAAAGCAATCAATGAAGAAAGTTCGGAGATCTTTCATCAGGTGCCAAACGCGGTTAGATTTTTATATATATAGATATATATTTATATGTACAGATTCCCATGCATCTCTGTCTTCAGGTCTTGAACCGTTTCATATTCACCGGAAGTTCGGATACAACTGCCAGAGCGTGGTCCATCGACAGTGGCATTCAGGAGATCATCTTCAAAGGACACAGTCACACCATACTGTGCATCAGACAACACAAAGACATTCGTAAGAAAAGATAATATCACATGCTTTATACTTACACAGCCACACCATACTATGCATCAAACAACACAAAGACATTCGTAAGAAAATATATTATTATCACATGCTTACTTACTTACACAGCCACGCCATACTATGCATCAAACAACACAAAGACATTCGTAAGAAAATATATTATTATCACATGCTTACTTACTTACACAGCCACGCCATACTATGCATCAAACAACACAAAGACATTCGTAAGAAAATATATCATATCACATGCTTACTTACTTACACAGTCTTACAATTGCCTGTAGGCTAAGGTGCCACTTCATAGACGACTCCTTGCTCCGCTCGACCCGGTTTAGGGTGCATGCCACTTCAAAAGACTTTTTGCTCTATTGAGTCCAAGGTGCAACTCCATCGACTCTTTGCACAACTGAGTCGAAAGTGCCACTTCAAAGACTCTCTGCACAACCTAGTCGAAAGTGCCACTTCAAGAACTAGATCTTTGTACAACTGAGTCAAAAGTGCCACTTCAAAGACTAGATCTTTGCTCGACTGAGTCGAAAGTGCCACTTCAAAGACTCTCTGCACAACCTAGTCGAAAGTGCCACTTCAAGAACTAGATCTTTGCACAACTGAGTCGAAAGTGCCACTTCAAAGACTAGATCTTTGCACAACTGAGTCGAAAGTGCCACTTCAAGAACTAGATCTTTGCACAACTGAGTCGAAAGTGCCACTTCAAAGACTAGATCTTTGCACAACTGAGTCGAAAGTGCCGCTTCAAAGACTAGATCTTTGCACAACTGAGTTGAAAGTGCCACTTCAAAGACTAGATCTTTGCACAACTGAGTCGAAAGTGCCACTTCAAAGACTAGATCTTTGCACAACTGAGTTGAAAGTGCCACTTCAAAGACTAGATCTTTGTACAACTAAGTCAAAAGTGCCACTTCAAAGACTAGATCTTTGCTCGACTGAGTCGAAAGTGCCACTTCAAAGACTAGATCTTTGCACAACTGAGTCGAAAGTGCCACTTCAAAGACTAGATCTTTGCACAACTGAGTTGAAAGTGCCACTTCAAAGACTAGATCTTTGTACAACTGAGTCAAAAGTGCCACTTCAAAGACTAGATCTTTGCTCGACTGAGTCGAAAGTGCCACTTCAAAGACTAGATCTTTGCACAACTGAGTCGGAACTGCCACTTCAAAGACTAGATCTTTGCACAACTGAGTCGAAAGTGCCACTTCAAAGACTATAGATCTTTGTACAACTGAGTCGAAAGTGCCACTTCAAGAACTAGATCTTTGCTCGACTTAGCCCAGGCTAGGTTTGTCTTGAACGCAATCGGCAATCCTCTGACAAAAAGTTGTGACTTGGAATCGTCTGATTCGTCTTTGCTGGATGGCTTCGATCGGGTCTTTCAGTATTTTGTTTTCTTATAAACATTTCGCATAGATTATATATTTATTTCGTGCTGCACTAAGTCTTATTACCGACTCCAGTAATTATTGATGGACAGGACCTGGTGTCTGACGTTTTGATTGACAGCTGCTGATAGAGCTTTGTATTTCTGATTATTGCAGTGATAACAGGTGGGTCCGATGGTTCGGTGATTTGCTTTGACGCAAAGACTGGCAACATCAAAAGGATATACAGAGGAGCAACAGACGCAATCGTTAACTACATACAGGTGTGTGGGGTGGAGGGGCGGGTCTGCGCAGAATTATATGCCGCCGAAGCATGTTATAATATGACAAGTACAGTTTTTAACTAGCACACACACATGCACACTTTGGCCTTCTCTTTCTCTGTCTGTCTGTCTCTCTCTCTGTCTATCTGTCTATCTCTCTGTCTATCTGTCTATCTCTGTCTCTGTCTCTGCCTCTTTCTGCCTCCCTGTCTACGTCTGTCTCTGTCTCTGTAGTCCAGCAGTAGGGGCGGGGCAAAAATGAGACTTTTTGTCATCCGGCCGAAATCTTAAGAAAAAATCCCGTATGCCCGAAACTTCTGACAACTTTTTTTAGTCATCCGACCGAAATCTTCTGAAATTTGACGTTACTTTTTGCCCGAAAATTCTGACGACCTTTTTTTAGTCATCCGGTACTTTTGCCCGAAATTCTTTTTACTTTTGCGGGTCTGCTTGCCCGAAAAATCAGACTTGCCCGAATGGGGGGGAGGGCATTTGCCCCTTTGGATCCCGTCTCCTACGCCTATGTTCAGGGCTCTTAGTCAAGTCTTTTTGCACACCCCAGCTCCACGTGGATCATAGTCTGGTCTACAGTGTAGGCATTTATTTTTTTCTTCAACTCTCCTGCTGGTTTTACAGGTGGTTGGAAGGCGACTGTTTGTCTGCTCGACGGACGGAACTCTTCGTATCTGGGATTTGAATGGAGTCCTTGAACCAACAGCGGAGGAGGAAGACAAGATGGGCAGACAGATCATCCAGGGGACATCCGCAGTATATGACCATCCACTGCCGTAGATGAAGTACCACCATGGACGGAGACCTGGGCGGAGACTGGGGGGACGAACGAGTGGCGCCGAAGAAGGGACGCGAGATTTTGGGCTGACGAATGGCTGAGTAGCCGACGAAATTTTGAAATTTCTGACGACCTTTTTTAGTCATCCGGCCGAAATTTCCAGGAAAAAGACCAATATTCCCCTTTAAAAAATTGATGGCCTTTTTTAGTCGTAACACTGAACAATTGGCGGGGGGAAATACATGGGCCGTTCTCCAACACATTCATTGAGGGGACGGGGACGTCCCCTTCCCCCCTAAGTCTCCGCCCATGAGTACCACAGCTGCTACAGCTGCTGCTGCTGCTGCTGCTGCCGCTACAGGCGTACGACGCATTTTATACTGCAGACTGGAGGCAGCGCCTTCTTCGTGGCTGGTCCTGCGACCTGGAATGGTTTCCCTTCTACTCTT
This sequence comes from Lumbricus rubellus, assembly GCA_945859605.1. Lineage (NCBI taxonomy): Eukaryota > Metazoa > Annelida > Clitellata > Crassiclitellata > Lumbricidae > Lumbricus > Lumbricus rubellus. The sequence continues at coordinate 53,754,348 of OX243813.1, read as the reverse complement.
CGTCAAATGTCCATTGGTCTTTGTCTCATTTCTCGCTCCTCTTAAGACTGTCCTATTCGACCAGATATGTACTGGGAGCGCTCCTGAAAAGGCAACCGTGAAGAGGCTTTACATATTATAAATATATATAGGCCTATATCAATTAAAATCCTGTAATAAATAAATAAACGATGATGGTTGTTGTTGCTGTTATGGTTTGCACCAAATTGTCAACATTATTCTACACGAGGTACACGTGATCCTTCAGGATTGGATTTTAGGGATGACTTTTTCTGGGATGCTGTTGAATTAGGAACATAATTATAAGTTGTTAAGAAATTGAGGGTCTTCAACTTTCTTGATTTCTTCTGCTACGTGGGACATTATTAAACTGCTATATCCATGTAATGCACGTAGGGCCATTTGTTCTAAGTTGGAAGACAAGGGGCCACTTTTTCTTAGGTGAAGGATATTAAGGGGGGCCACAAAGCTAAAATTTAAATAACTAAAAGCATAAATTTCTTTATAATTGAATCAAAAGAGAATTTTGATGTTATTTATTGACGTCAAAATAAAATAATTCGTAATAGAAAAATATTGTGTGTTCTATCCTGTCCAATTTGTCAATTATTTCTTAGGTCTAGGCCCTATATTTGTTTAATTCCTTGAGAGACGAGGGCCATCTTCTTAGGTCTGGCGGGCCACCTTTGACCCGTGGGTCACGGGTTGTAAACCGCTGATCTACGCCACCAGTTGTTTTCCAAGCGGGCTAAGGAAGAATTGAGTGGTTTTGAAGTGTATGGCCTAGCAATAATAATTTAATAACAACGATTAAAAGTCGCCTTATACTCAGAATCGCCATCTAGCGAAAGACTGAACCACGTTCAATTCGAAGTCTAAAAGTTTCTTTACTTGCACAGTTTGTTTCATGGCACACACATTTTTAAATTCTGGTTTATTCGATTAAACTCTCGTTTCATGTGTGTTCGTGGTAATTGATTAAAAAGATAACTTTCTGGTAGTATTCGGGAATTCGTCACCAATAAAATAAACTTTATTCCCCCATTGCCAACCACCACCATGGGCGCCGCATACAGGGGCAAGAGGGGGGGCACTCGTGCTAACAAAAAATTAACCGTGACCATTGTGTTTCCCCCTCCCGCTAAATTTTCTTCTTGCCCACCACTATCAATCATCGTCGTTCTCAGATAGTCAGAGACTGAGCGAGTGACCTCGAGATCTGTGAATGTTCAATGTCCATCACTCTTCAAAACTGATGTCTCGCCTCCTTGTTAAAACGCGCATTTTTCGTGGCAACGCCCCGTTGCCCCGGTGTAAAGGTTTCAGATTACCCCCTCCTAAACATTACCCCCCTGAAAACTGTAAATTGGACCAATCATCGCATTTATTGCACTAAAATAATCGGAAAAACCATCCCGCTTCTTGTTTTGGTCTGAAGATTTTCATCCGTCATCCCACTTCGTGGTTTGTTATCAATATTTTCATCTGTAACTAAAATACTAATCGCCGCTGAAGTTTACATGGAGAAAATGGCGTCGAGGCTATTATTTTTTTCGGATCAAAATATCTATATATATAAAAATGAAACTTTCCAATAGTTTGTGTAAAGTGTTCTCGAAACGTACCGCACAGATTGTTTTGAAAATTTCACAAAACCTTCCATTCCTATCAGAGAGTTTCCAATTTTTTTTTTCTCCGAATAAACGCAATATTTTCCACAAAAAGTGAACTTGCATTCCGCTCCACCGCCATTTGCAAATTTAAAACCGCACGTTGCCAGATTCACAAACGCCTTGACAGTGACCAGCGTTGCCACTCTCCCCAAAAAAAAACCCCAAGTTGGTCGGTCAAAAAAACCCAAGAAAACCCAAGTTGCCGAAATCTCCAGAAATTTTCACATTTTTCGTCCAAAAAATTTCTGACGACCTTTTTTTTTTTTTTTTTTTTAGTCATTTGACCAAATTTTTCGGGAAATTTTTTCCATTTCGCCGTCCAAAAAAGTTGATGACCTTTTTTTTTTTTTTTTTTTTTTTAGTTATTTGACCAAAATGTCAAAAAATTTCCGGTTCACAAGCAAAAATCCTAAGCTTTTCCCAGAAAAACCCTAGTTTTTTCCGAAAAAACCCAATTTCCCAAGATTTCTTAAAAAAACCCAAGATTTTTTGTGGCGAAAAAAAACCCAAGAAAAAAACCCAAGTTCTTCGCAAAAAAACCCCATTTCCCAAGTTCGGATCAAAAAACCCAAGATCTTGTGAAAAAACCCAAGGAGTGGCAACGCTGACAGTGACTGCGACCATGCAGAAGAAACATGAATGAGGTTGCGTCCCATGACGTCATAAGCGCAGGGCCGGATTAACCAGTATGCCATGTATGCCATGGCGGCGGGCCCCCCGTCGTCAGGGGGCCCCCCGCGTCTGAGCAAAAAAAAAAAATTTATGTGCATTTTCCAATTTATTCAGCTTTCCTTCAAGGGCATTGTGTAAATTTTCGTCAATTGCTGATTGTTTTTTCTTAAGGCGATTAGGCGAACAGTGACTTGATTTATGTCGGCCCCTGTATCTAGGGCCTATGCCAGCTATGATTAATGATTTTGTCCGTATTCCATAATGGCCTACTTTTAAAGAAATAGGCTCGAGTGACAGACAGGCAAACAGATATGCAATCTATAACAAAATTGACAAATTATTCAGCATTGCGCACTCTCGTGCGTTCTCTTTAGTCGATATGTGATCTAAAAATGGCAATTTCAGCGTGTCTGCAGACTGCAGGCGTTTTCTATGCAGAATTATAAAAATTTATAAAAAAAATCGCCGGGTCGTCAGCAAACATTGGGACTAGGTACGTTTGGAAGCTAAAGGTCTTAAGAAGGCATTAGAGAAAGTTTGGTGACGTTTGCAGCGCAGCCGTTCATCTCCTCATTTACCAGTGAACGATGCCGAAGAATAAAATATTTCAATGTTCTGGTGCTCAAAAAAGGCGAGTAGCGAAAGAACGCGCTGACAGGGAAAGAAATAGCGTTTCGTCTATTCCAAAACTGGATAGATTTTTCATGAACTCCACTGCAGTGACAGCCACGTCAAATGAGTCGGAGCAGGGGCAGATTGGAAATGGTGACGATAGTTATGTGCCATGCACTGACGTTACATCTGAAGAGCCTGAAATTTGCGAGTCTCATGTCGTAGAGATGACAACACAAAATTCTGCATCGTCAGCTGCAGAGAATCATTATGTCGAAGACATACCATACGGTAAGGGTTCATTTGTGTTGGCTTTTTAATCAAGAACCTTGCTCATGTTATAACTGTGAAATGATTTAAGTCGCATATAAAATATATATATGTATATATATATATAGGGGATAATAGGCCTATGTACTTATATCAAAGAACTTTGCTTCATTCATTCATTCGCTTTATAGAATAAGGCCTATAAAAATAGGCCTATAGAGCCCTGTCAAGAAAGCTAATTCAGGATCCGAGCGCTGCAAAGAAAAAGAACTTGAGAGATTTATGAAACAGTTTCATTGGTCAGATGTAGGCCTAATCGAGACTTAGAAGAGTAAATGTAGGTGCTCTGCTTGATGCACAGCAAACATTAGTTCTGTCATTAGAGCCTTGAAGGGAGCTCATTGGTAGGCTAAGCCTAACAGAATGACGGTTTCCTCCTTTCTACCCTAGGCGTCATAAATCCAGCAGAGTCTGTATTCATTGGACAATAGAAATTATGGTTTTCGCAAGTAAGCTCTATGTTGAAATTTAAAAATTTCATGTGAAATGACATTAATTGTTTATAACATAGAGCTACAGTATGGTCATAGGCGTAGGAGACGGGGGTCCAGGGGGGGCAAATGCCCCCCCAAATTTCGGGCAAGTCTGATTTTTCGGGCAACCAGACCCGGAAAAATAAAAAAGTTCTTAAACAAAATTACTTTTTTTAATTTTTCCGGGTCTTTTTGCCCGAAAAATCAGTCTTGCCCGAATAAAAAAAGGTCGTTAGACCTTTCGGGCAAAAAGTAACGGAAAATTTCAGAAGATTTCGGCCGGATGACTAAAAAAAGGTCGTCAGAATTTTCGGGCAAACGTAACGCAAATGTTTCTTAAGATTTTGGCCAGATGAAAAAAAAATTTTCGGGCAAAAGTCTCATTTTTGCCCCCCCAACGTTGAAATCTCCCCTACGCCTATGAGTATGGTACTTGTATTTGTTTTAACAGGGCGACCTGAGCCTGACGAGACCTGTGGTGGTACAGACGAGAGTTGTGTCCAAGAAAACGAGGTAGGCCTATGTTGCGTTTCCAAAGATCCATCTGACTGGTTCCCAGTCTCCTCAGCGACCGTGGCATATTGGCTACAGCAAGAACCCCAGCCAAACGATAATGCTGCGAATGACTATCCAGCATCTGCAAGACGCTACAGCCCAACTTCCAGTGCACCTAAAGGTCGTATTCGTAAGTTCAATAACCAGCTCTTTTATGGTAAAGCTGTGAATGGCGAAACTGAGCTAAGAAAATGGATGCTGTATAGCCCGTCTAAAGGATCTGTGTACTGTTTTTATTGCACACTCATGAACAGCAACAAGGATAAATTCTCCCAGGTTGATGGCTTCAGCAACTGGCAAGTTTCAAATAAGAAAACCAAAATGCACGAGCAGAGCACAAACCACAGGGATTGCATTATTAAAGTGAATACACGGCGTAACGAGAAAGCTCTTGTTGATAAAAGCATCGCGCAACAAATGGAAAAAAGAAAACAATATTTGACCAATGTGCTTCGTCGTGTAGTGGCAGTCATAAAATTTATAGCACAACGGGGGCTAGCTTTCAGAGGAGATAATGAGGTTCTTGGCTCCATACATAACGGAAACTTTCTTGGTCTTCTGGAGTTGATTGCACATTTCGATCCATTTCTAGAGAATCACTTGCAGAGGTATGGCAATGCCGGTCGTGGAATTCCTTCATACATTTCGTCTACAACAGTGGAGGAACTCATTCACTTGATGGCTGACAGAGTTCATGCAACAATCATAGAGGAAATAGCCATAGCCAAGTATTATTCCGTTTCAGTCGACTCTACGCCCGATTTGAGCCACGTTGATCAGTTGACTGTGATCGTAAGATATTTGTGGAAAGGAAAACCTGTGGAGCGTTTCTTAACTTTCTTACAACTTGAGAGTCACAAGGCAGAAGTGCTAGCCACTAGCCTTCTTGGTTATCTTAATTCCAAGAGTATCAATTTCATGGATTGTCGTGGGCAGTCATATGACAATGCCAGCAATATGTCGGGTAGATATACGGGCATGCAAGCACGGCTTAAAGACGTAAATCCTCTGGCTTTTTACATACCATGCACTACACATTCCTTAAACTTAGTGGGAGTCAGTGCAGTGGGTTGTTGTAAAGATGCCATTAGCTTCTTCGGCTTCACCCAAGAACTCTATACATTCTTCTCGGCCTCTACTCACCGATGGTCGGTTCTAACTGATAGTTTTAGTGAACAAGGTCTTGGAGTTGGACTTACCGTTAAGTCACTATCAGAAACCAGGTGGTCTGCACGCGCCGATGCTGTAAAGGCCCTCTGTATTGGATACAACAGTATCCAAGCGGCACTGTTGAACATTGCATCAGATAACCAGCAGAATGGTACTACTAAGCATGATGCAAAGTGCTTAGCAAGCTCAATGGATACACTAGAGACAGCTTTCCTGTCCGACATGTGGAATGCCATTCTGACACGTTACAATGAGACGAGCATAAAGCTGCAGTCTAGTACCTGCGACTTAAAACTGGCACTTGACTTACTTGATTCACTACATACATTTACTGACGACATGCGGAATAGGTTTGACGAATTTGAAACCAGAGCAATGCAGATTTCTGGTAACTCCAACTATCTCTCAGTAACAGCCAGAACAAGAAAGCGCAGTAAGCGCAACGATGAGGGGAATGGAGTTGAAGTAGTACTTGAAGGAAGAGACAAATTTCGGACTGAAACCTTTTTAGTGATCGTGAATCAGTTAGCGCTATCACTGAAAAATAGGATTGCTGCATACAAAGAAGTGCGGCATGTCTTCAGAGTAATCACGGACTTCGATGTACTGGACGCTGGTCAAATTAGAGAATTGTCACTTGCATTGGCAAGAACATATTCTGGTGATTTAGAAGCCGCGGTATTCCCTGATGAAATGGTTCAGCTCGTCATGTTTGCAAAGAACAGGGACTGTAAATCGCCGGCTTCTCTCGCCATGTTGCTGCATACGGAAGATCTTCAGTCTACATTTCCCAATGTGTCCATTGCTCTGCGTATGTACATGTGCCTGATGGTATCCAACTGCACTGGTGAAAGATCCTTTAGCAAAATGGCGTTGATAAAGAACAAGCTGCGAAGTACAATGACTGACAAACGCTTAACTGCACTAGAACTTCTTAGCGTTGAGAGTGATCTCTTAGATACTGTTTCCTTCAATGACATTCTTGACCAGTTTGCCAATGCCAAGAGTAGAAAAATGTGAACCATAATTATTTGGTACATAGCAGGATTTAAACCGCTTAACTGAATATAATCTATTTATAAAGACAGTGTCATTCATATTATTTTTATTTCATTAAGCTACACATAATTAAGTTTTTTAATTAGGCCTACATAATCAATAATAGGCACGCACAAATACGTGGGGCTGTATAGGAAGAGTATGGTGACGGAAAGTAATGGTGAATTAAGGGCCCCCCTGAGAATATGGCGGCGGGCCCCCCGAGGGCTTAATCCGGGCCTGCATAAGCGATTCGCATAATTATTTTGCGGCCTTCTTGGTTGAGGGAGGAAAGGAGCGGAGGGGGCGGGACGAAGGGTGGAGAGGGAGGGGAGGGGAGGGGGAGGGGAGGGGGAGGGGGAGGGGGAGAGGGAGGGGGAGGGGGGGAGGGGAGGGGGAGGGGAGGGAAGGGGGAGGGGGAGGGGGAGTCTTTTCTGCCACAGCAACGCGTGGCCGGGTACAGCTAGTTGATAATAAAACACGAAGTAGGATGAAGGATGATATTCTGAAGACCAAAACAAGAAGCGGGATGATTTTTCTGATTTTATTAGTGCAATAAATGCGATGATTGATGCAAATCTAGTTTCCGGGGGGTAATCTGAGACCGGTTTCAAGTTACCGGGGGGTAATGTTTAGGAGGGGGTAATTTGAAACCTTTACACCGGGTGTCTCATTATAATTATTAACTTGAAGGCTTGAAGCAAGTCCAATCAACAATCGAATATCTACCACACCTAAGCTTATAGATAAACTTAGTCAATTCCTACTACATACCTGACCATCGCTACGATGATTGATGCATTGCTTGAGAGCTGCCATTCGAGCTTCTCTATTTTGTGCCAAGAAAATTTTTAATCAGTTCGAGAATTTATATAGCTCCACTTATATTCACTAGACTTCTGTTCTCACAAATTCTTTTTGGCAGGTGACTGATATATATATATATATATATATATATATATATATATATCAGATTTTGTGACTCGCCCAACAGCAGATGAATGAATAAATCGGAAAGTTTGAAGGGAGCAATGTACGTAGGTCTTTATTGTAGCACACGTGGTCGATACGTCATTGTAATGGAGCTATACAAATCACTTCCTTTCAGGATAATCATAAGCGTCTCTTCATTTGCTGTCGCAGCCATCAGGATTGCGTGAGCTGACTTCCATCCTCCTCCGCCTCCTTCTCCTTCTCCTACTTCTCCTGCTTTTCCTCCTCCTGCTTTTCTCCTCTTCCTGCTCCTCCTACTTTTCCCTCCTCTGCTTATTCTTCCTCCTGTTCTCCCCTCTTACACCGGTCTCCTCTTAATTTTCCTCCTCCTCCTCGTTCTTATCCTCCTCTTCTCATTCATCTTCTTCCTTTTCCTCATCCTTCTCTGAATCCTCCGTAATCTTCTCTCCTCCTTCACCTCTTCCTTTCCGTCCTTCTCCTCGTCTTCCTCCTTGTCCTCCTCGTCCTTCTCTCGTATGTCTTTCTCCTTCACCTCTTCCTCTTTCTTCTCTTATAACCACTCCTCCTCCAACTTTTTTTCCTCCTTTACCACCTCTTCTTCTCCTTCCTCCTCAAATTCCTCCTCCTTCCTCTTTCGACCTCCTCCTTCTCTTCTTCCTCATTCTCCTCTTCAGCGTCCATCTCATCCTCCTCTTCGTCCTCCTCTCATTCCTCCTCCCTTACCTCTTCCTCTTCATCCACCTTCCTCCTCTTCCTCCTTCACCTCCTCTTTGCCCTCCTCGCTCCTCGTCCCCCTCGACCTCCTCGTCCTCGCGGTGTGGGGCTTCTTCGACTGTTGCACCGCCTCTCTTGTACTCGCGCTCAATTACGGTTCATAATCGTTTCAAAAAGTCTGTCAACAGACTATCAAGTTCGTGATTATTTCAGGGCTGGCGGCGCGGCTTTGATGATGCCGCCGGCCAACATCTTAGCGGCACGGCGGCAAAGATCAAAGCGGCGGCCCTCACAGGCGCGGTGCAGATCAAAGGCGGGTCTGAGGTAGAGCGCGCGGGAGCGGTGTCTGCCCCTCACGTCGTCTGATACCTCTTAAGACACGGGGCTCTGTCTGGCCGAAGACTTTTGCACGCAGAGGGCGACACGGGCTCTTCAATTTTCTTATCAGCAGCGGCTAATGTCTGGCGTGCAAGTATGTGTGAATTATTTCGGGCTTAGGTTCGGCTCTTATTTTCGCCCGACGATTAGGCCTAACTAACGCCAACGACGACGAACGAACAAAAGGGTCTCTCCTTCTAAAAACACCGGCTTTGCATATTATATAGGACAAATAAATGACTCGCATTTCTTATCGTTTTGACCAGTCATCCGACAGTTTCCAACAGAGTTCGCTAAGGTGAGAAATAATTATTATACTCTCGTCTTTCACTTCGGCAAAAACTGCGGTTTCGATTTTCAATTTACAATTAAATTAAAATACATCAATAACAACGTTATTATGGTTGTGAACAAAGATATTTTTATTACTAGTGGTTTTCAAGGAGATGCCCAGAAGGGTGTCACGACAACTCGTCCAACGACAACTCGTCCAACGACAACTCGTCCACGGACAACTGGTCCACCGACAACTGGTCCACTGAAATAGAAGCCGGATTAACGAGAAAGCGCTTGAGAAATGGAAGCTGGATGAAAGTTCTTTATTTACGAAATAGGAGCTGGGTTTATGAAAAAGTCTAATGGTTTTCTTGCTTAAATAGAAGCTGAATTGACGATTTTCATCATGTGTCTCAACATGCATCCAGCTTCTATTTCAGATAGAAAAAACTTGATCCATCTTCCATTTCTTAAGCGGTTTTTCATCAATCCAGCTTCTATTTCACCTGTAAAAACCTTCATCCAGCTTCCATTTCTGAAGCGTTTTTTCATTAATCCGGCTTCTATTTCGGTGGACGAGTTGTCGGTGGACCAGTTGTCCGTGGACGAGTTGTCGTTGGACGAGTTGTCGGTGGACCAGTTGTCGTGGAACCGCCCAGAAGGGATGGAAATCCAGCTGATAAGCCCGCCTATATACGACGCCTATAGTAATCGTGCATATAATAATAGAAGGTCCCAATAATTTATATATAAACCAGCCAAAAAGGATAGGCATAATTTTATATCTTTCCGAATATTTCTTCACGACCATGCACTATCCAGAATAGGTCCAAACCCAGTTCTGCACGCTTCATTTTTTAATGAAAGTTCTATTTTAAAAAGTGCACTGATCCGAAGAAGAATTAATAATTAGCCCAGCCATTGACGTAGTGCTCGATATATTCTGCATGGTGAGGCCAAATAATTGTCAAGACTGTTCAACAGAGCGTTCAAATGGTTCAAAACCAATAATTAAAATTCCTTGAACATCAATAATTATATGAACGACATTTACCCATAAAATTATGGGTTCGCTTTGCTGCAGAGCTTTTTTAGCATGCAGTTCTACACGGTAACGGCCCACTATTCCGAGGGTCCACTATTCCGAAGGTCCACTATTCCGAAGGTCCACTATTCCGAAGGTACACTATTCCGAAGGTCCACTATTCCGAAGATTGTTATATATCCATACACCCCTCCCTCCCTCCCTCCCAACCTCCCTTGCTCCCTCCCTCCCTCCCTCCCTCCCTCGCTCCCTCCCTCGCTCCCTCCCTCGCTAACTCGCTCCCTCGCTTCCTCGCTCCCTCCGTCCGTCCATCCCTCTGTCTCCCTCCTTTCCTCCCTTCCTTCCCTTTATCCCCTCCCTCCCTTCTTCCTTCACCTTCGGTGTGAGTGAGGAAAGGAGGGGGAGGGAGCGGGACGAAGAGGGAGGGGAGGGATGGAGGAGGGAGGGATGCAGCGAGGCAGAGGAATGGACGGAGGGATGGATGGAGGGAGTGAGGGAGATGGGACTGGGAGGGGAGAAGGGTAAGGTGGAGTGGGAGGTGGAGGGGAAGGGAGGGGGATAGGGATGGGAGGAGGTAGAGGGGGATGGGAGGAGGTAAGAGGAAGAGGGAGTAGGGAGGAGGAGGGGAGGAGATGGGTAGGGGAGGGGTGGGAAGGAAGAGAGTGGAAGGGGAGGGGAAAGGAGAGGATATGGGAGGGGGAAAGGAGAAGGGAGAGGATAGGGGAGGGGAGGGGAGAGGGTAAGCGGGATGGTGCGAGGAAGGGAGGTGGAATGGAGGTAGGGAGGAATTGTTGGACGCTCTTTTCAGCCACAGCAGCGCGTGGCCGGGTTCAGCTATTATATAAATAAAAATGTAAAAGTTTGTATTTAATCAAGGATCTCGAAAAGCTTTCAACCGATTCCTTTCAAAAATTTACCAAAATGTTTCGTTCAAATACGATCGGGTTTGTAAAATGTTTCTTGGAAAAAGCGCAAACTTTTCGACAATTAAAAACAACTTTGCATTCGATTCGAGCAATTTCGATTTCAAATTTGCACAACGTGCATTTTAACGCGGCCGCGTTTTTATGGCGCATATCCGCACGGCTTTTTATAGCGCATATACCTATGTAGCTGTCGGTTGTACAAAAGCAAGGATCTCGGAAAGTTATTCACCGTTCTTGACCAATTCCTTTCAAAATTTTACCAATTTCGAATACGATCGCTTTTGCAAATGCTTTTTTTTAAAGCGCAATCTTTTCGCACAATTTTGCGTTCGATTCGAGCGATTTCGATTTCAATTTTCACACAACCTTGCCTTCGCGAATGCGGCCGAGTGGAGGGGCAGAGGGGAGGAAGGGAGAGGGAGGTGGTAGGGGAGGGTAGGGGACGGGAGGGAAGGGGACGAGAGGGGAGGGGAGGAGATGGAGGGAGAGGACGGAAGAAGGGAGAGGGGGAGTGAGGGAAGCCGGGTAAGGGAGGTGGAAAGGGAGGGTTGAACGGTCTCTTCAACCACAGCAACGCGTGGCGGGCACAGCTTGTAATATTTATAAGATTGATGAATAATAATTCCTGCTCAAAGCACGACTACTGCAATTCTCTTTTCCTCAACCTCAAATCCAAAAACCTCAAGCGTCTGTAACTAACCCACAGCTCGTGGTGTCATCAGGACGTGAAACCCAAGCACAATCATAATTATCACTCCCATTCTCAAATTACTACCGTACGTTGACTAAAAATCCCCGAGCTTCATAAGTTCGGAGATTACTGTAACGGCCCGCTATTCCGGGGGTCCACTATTCCAAATATCCGCTGTATTTTGTTCTGTATCCTTGGTGGTTATAGGTTTACGGTGAGTTAGGGTTAAGTTTAGGGTTCGGAATAGTGGACTTTCGCAGTGGCGTCTAACCCCCCCACTTGGGGTGGGAGAACAAACCCCCCCACTTTGGCCCACTTGTTTCTAATACACGGTTCTTCAGAAGGCACACAAGACTGTACAATGTACAATTAATAGGCCTACGGAAAATATAATATAACGGAAATTACGGAATATATATTTATTTAAAATATTTTTTTTTAAATTTATAACGCGCGCAAGGTCACACTGAAATGTGAATCTGAGGCGAATGTCATATGTCATCTCTCCTCCCAATCAATGCTAGTATAGTTCAAGGCTCTGTCCTAGGACCTATCAACTTCTCCATTACTGGTTCCGACCTGCATCCTGCTCAACCACTTAATCTCATGCTCAAATTTGCTGATGATACCTCCTCACAGGATCGACTAATGCTCCTACCATTTCATCTGAACTGCACTTGATCTCCACCTGGGATTCTGCCAATAACCTCACCCTTAATAGCTCTAAATCTAAAGAAATCATTTTCCGCCCCCGTCACCAAACTGACCCTCCTCCACCATTACCCAATATCACCTGAATTAAAACTATGAAGATACTGGGTGTCATCCTTCAAGATAACCTCAAACTCACAGCCCATATCGACCACCTCACAGCCACCTGCTCCTCCTCTTTCTATGCCATCAGAAAACTCAAAACCCAGCCTCTCCTCTTCATCCATCCATAAAGTTACCAAAGCCACTAAACTACTTTATGCCTCCCCAGCCTGGTGGGGTCTCACCCTGGCTTCCGATAAGGAAGACTTGAAAAACTCATAAAAAAGAGCTAAACGCCTAGGATACCTTGAGCAAACTTTTCCAACAATCACCGAACTTGCCAACACAGCTGATGCAAAACTCCTCTTCTCCATTTTACACAACCCCGAGCATGTACTTCACCAACTCCTACCTCCACTCCGACCCCCTCCTCTCATCAATTAAGACCCAGAGCTCACAATCACATTCTCCCACCAAAGGAAAACTCGCAATTTATTCCACGATCATTATATAAAAATATTTACTAGATTCTAAGACTATTCAAACTGAAATTTAATTATTCATTATATTTTTATTACTCTTGTTAACAATTCTGCGTTAATGTCAGATTCTTCTTCTTAATAAAACGAATAGGCTATACTGAGCTTCTGTGGGCGCTGATCGAAGAAATCTCGAGATTGCGATTGCGATTACAAAAACAAACTCCAACCAAAACATGCAGATTCATTTCGTGGAAGAAAAATGATGGATATTTGATCATAATGATATAATAGCCTAGGCTAATGCTGTTTGTGACTTTTATGATGCACAGATTTAGGTAGTTGGCTAATAGCTGTTTATGTAACCTTATGTGAAAAGCTGCCTAATAGAGAATGCAGTGTGTATTTACAGTTAGGCCTATGTCGTACTTACCATGCAGCACACAAATTGACACAATCCTGCTTGAAGTGATTTTGAAAACGAGAAAAATTAGGCTGTTGAAATTATTTAACGCACAACACTTTATTCGGGAATTTTACGTGTTTGAAATTACTTGTAATCTACTTTAGGCCTACAGTCGAATATACGGTAGCCTATAATGTGGTCTTGAGAAGAAATGATATCTCGTCTCACATCTGAAAGTCCACACTCCCAATATGATTTGCCTATATATACTTTGTAACATGTTATGTAGGGCCTAAGCATGAATCATGAAAGTAATGTGTTGTAAGCTTATTGTATACATGAGAAGTTATAAAGCGCCCCTTACAGTAGGCCTACTAGCCATTCAGAGGCGCTCTCGAGGAAATAAGACCAAGCAGCGAAGTGCTGAAGGTGTTACCCACAATGAGATCTTGCAACGGATAGAGAGAGGGAGGTCATTCACGGCCGACTAAATTACGTAATTTAGTAATGATTACTAAATTACGTAATTTAGTAATTTAGTTGGCCGTGGGTCATTCCATTTAGAAGGTTCTATACAATGGCAAGGCTCGGTGTTTTGGGCCAAAGTATAGTTTCCCCGAGGAACTAAGGCGGGAAGCAAGGTTCTTTGAATACACAGGTTGGCCCGCTGAGGGGGTTATGAATATGCGTGAATCGGGGTGCGGCGCCGTGACGTCACATGCCTAGTCGACCAGCGCTGCTGGCATCTGACATGCCTGTTGAAACTATAGCTTACCAAATGTATTCGAAGAACCTTGATAGCGTACATTTAGTAACATCAGTAGGAATTTAAATCTGCTGTCTTATGCCAAATACGTCTTTTGTTGTCATAATTAAGCCGCCATTAAACTCCGGATCCAATATCTAATTAGCCTGCATTAATTTAGCAGTCCGAAGTTGCCCACGTACAGCTGTCGTTCATTGTAAATATAATTTTAGATGTGAACGACATTAAGAGCAGCCTTAAATGACACTAACAAATCCTAGCATCAGAAATGATCAATCGAATGGCACTAACAAGTCTTAAGTGTACACGTGAACGACAGTTGCAGTTGGGTAGCCGGACATTCCCCCTAGACATAGGCCTACATACATGTACATACATACATACATGCATGCATACATACATAGAGATGAACAAACTTTCAGACTTACAGCAGGCCTAGAGAAAATACATAAATACATACATACATGCATGCATGCATGCATACATACATACATACATGCATGCATACATACATACATACATACATACATACATACATACATACATACATACATACATACACGCAAACATACATAGCCTACATATACGCACGTCTGTATGTATGTATGTATGTATGTATGTATGTATGTACACATACAATGTCATACATGCATGTATTTATTTATTTTTATTTTGATGGACTTTGTCTATATACGGGGAATGTCCTACCTCGGGGGGGTGCGTCCGGGGGGAATAAATATCCGGGGTGATATGTCCTGGAAGGGAAATGCCCGACTACCCACCTAAATGTCTATTCTTTTTGGTTTCTGGCAACGTCTTTTGCTTCTTAAATCTCTGTGAAACTGTTCAGCTTCGAAATGCTCAGAACATAATTATGCGCGCCGTCTTTGCATTAAATGTATCTTTCCGGCAGCACCTTGATATCCAGAGTTTGAATAATCCGTCATCTTTAGGAAATTGATGAAATGATAAACCTTTCCTAGACTCGCACGTATTTTTACAACTGGCGATTGCACAGTTATTAGGCATCTCGATTTGTTTGAATACATCACCTACATTGTACACTGAATGTGTGGATTGATATTGGGCAGCTACAGTGAATGAACTGCATAAAGGTTATACACGAGTCAGATCGACTGGGCGTGCGACGTCAGAAACACCCCACCCCGAGTTAATGAGCCCGCTGCCTAAGCCAGCGGGCCAACCTGTGTATTGAAAGAACCTTGGGCGGGAAGGAACTGCGGAGAGGGGTTTGTGCATCAATTAGCCACAAAGGTCCTTAGGAATTTAGGAGCTTGCCCATTTTGAGTTTACACCTATGTATGCTATATATGTATATATATATATAATTATGTATATAATACCTATATATATACATGTACTTATATATCACATCATAAATTCCTCCACTGATGTTCATTGAGTTGGCAGTTAATTCAAACGAATCTTTGATTCTTGGTCCGAAATAATACATTAGAAATCGACAACCCCCCCAGTTTACGTCCAAAATCGTCAAACCCCCCCATTTCTGAAAACCGTGGGAGAACGTTCTCCCAACCCCTCCATTGGTAGACGCCACTGGACTTTCGGAATAATGGACCCAAACCTGACTGATTTATAATAATAGGCGTATAACAGTACAATCTTCGGAATAGTGGACCTTCGGAATAGCGGACCTTCGGAATAGTGGACCTTCGGAATAGTGGACCCTCGGAATACTGGACCCTCGGAATAGCGGACCCAAACCGTTCTACACACAATCTGCAGTTCTAAATGGACCTGAGCACCTGTAAAAGCATTTTATGCAGTTAAAAAGAGTTCTATCCGATTGGGAATAATTTACTGTGGAGGATGAGAGACTGTGCATCCCTATGATGCACAGTCGAGTCGTTCCATACCGGGTATACGCCTGCGTGTACACCGCTGCTAGCCAGCCGGTGTTTACAACTCGCCGGAGGACGGTTCACGCGGGTCAGCGCATGGAGTGACCTTGACTATTGTCACCGACGGCGCTTCCAACAACCGATCGACGAGCGACGAACGCCTTCTACTACACGCATCCTTGAGCCTCCACGATTAGCCAGACGGGAGTCATCTACCACCTACCAGAGACTCTGATCAACCACGCCATCTACCAGCTGTCTACGGGAATCCGATGGTTAACTCTACGTGTTTGCGAGGGCTCGCCACCGGTGACTTTACAGCTTACTGTGTTTTGTTTTGCAACTTGTTGTTATTTTTCGCTCGCTATGACTCTTAACATCATTTCGGCTAGTTAGTGCAGAGAGCGCCTCTGAGTAGATGTGTCTTGAAGAGGCGCTATATAAATTCTCAGAATGAATGAATGAATGAATGAATGAGAGGGAGGGATGGAATCGGGTTGTGAATTTTAAATGTTTTCTTAAAAGAATCCATGATTTTTTTATGTAGGCCTATATCTTTCAAATAGGACGTCACGAGTAGACTCATTCATAGGAATGATAGGACCATGTATTTTTGCATAGCAACAAAAAATGCAGTAATAATGCGAATTCTTTTAACATACTAGGATCGTTTCAAGCAAGACTAACTCAAGCTGTGAAGAATCCTGCTCACTTTCAACACTTTTGTACATTCAATTAGAGTTTTTAAATATATATCAAATTGCGACGAAACCCTCCGCCACGGTTGAAAAACACTGTTTAATATGAAAAATTATGAGAAATATAGTTTTCATCATGGGCGGAGTTTGGTTTCCGTTCTTGGGGGCTAGCCCCTAGTCTGGGCCTTATTGGGGGGGGGCTAACCCCGAAAGGGATACTATTTTCATGGTAAACAAGTTGAATCTGGGCCTTCTTGAAGGGGCTTAGCCCCCCCCCAGCTCCTGATAAACTCCGCTTGTTTTGCCAGCATATGGAGACTGGAAAGTTAAGGAACGTCCATGGAGGCACTTATTTTGTACACTTCAAACACTGTATAAAACTGTGTTACACGGCTTTTTTAACGTGCAGTTGTGCACCAAACGTGCAGTTATAAATGGACCTGTGCAGTTGTAGAAGCACTTTTGTTCAGTGAAAACTAGGAAAAATGGCCATTGTCCTTCATTGGAAATAATTTACCATGGAGGATGAGAAAGGAAAGAGGGAGTTGTGCAGTTCTAAAAAATCCTGAAAAACAGCCCTGACTGTATAGGCTACACTGTAACCGGTTGCGGTCTGTCAACAGGACTGCTCATGGGCGGAGTTTGGTTTCCGTTCTTGGGGGGCCTTATTTGGAGGGGCTAACCCCGAAAAAGGATAGCATTTTCATGGTAAAAAATTGAATCTGGGCCTTCTTGGAGGGGCTTAGGCCCCCCCAGCCCCTGATAAACTCCGCCCATGGGACTGCTGAATAAACGACAATTATATCGTTTTTTGCTCTGTGTGTATTAAACAGGTGAAAGGAATGCATCTGCAGTCGCTTTCTTTGGCTCACAAGAAGACTAAGACAATTCATTCACGAAATGTTTCATCCAGCATTTCCTTTCTTCCACATACCTCTTCCGTCCGAATATCCAGTCATGCGTGACCCAACGTGCACCGGACCGTGCTGCCGTCCGAGTCCGCTTTCGCCCTTAGGTCACAGACCGCTGACGACCGACCTTAGGACATTTCTTCCAGGTCTTTCCAATCCATTGACGGACGCTAATTTTCCAGGACGACATCACCGTCTTCTCTTCGATCCTCTGCCAACTCCGCCACCACTCCGACAATTCTCTATTCCGCCGCCGCTGCACTATTTCTCCACCAGCGCACGGTGCTGTACAGCCGCGGGAACTACTTTCAACATGGCCGAACTGTTTCCTTTAGCAGATCGTGGCCGCTGTCCTCTGTGTATCGCAGCTCCGACGAACCTCACCCAATCGGATCATCACCACAACATCGACGCACCCACGTGGAAGACAATGGAGGTACCTCCAACCGCAGCAGACGCATTGTCTTTGAAACAGACGGCCTACAGAATCAGTCACCACCATCCGCTGCCTTTCCCGCCAACACTTCTATCTCCATGGAAACCCAATGAACCCTTCAAACCAACGACGACGACCGTATATCACCACGCCGTCGGTCTCTCCGTATCCGCAAGTGGTAAGCCCTACCATCCGTCAGTCTTTCCGCCATCCGTCGTGTCCCTGGGGAAGCGACGGTGCATCCGTTGTCGCTGCCCCAACTGCATGAACCCTTCATCGGTTGACAGACCGAAGGGGTCGAAGCGGAAGCACATCTGCCACTTCCCCGGATGCAGGAAGGTCTACGGGAAGACGTCCCATCTGAGAGCGCATCTTCGGTGGCACGTGGGAGATCGTCCGTTCCGCTGTCGGTGGCTGTTCTGCCGGAAGAGCTTCACGCGCTCCGACGAGCTGCAGAGACATCTGAAGACGCACACCGGCGACAAGAAGTTCCTGTGTCGACTCTGCTGCAAGAGATTCATGCGCAGCGATCACCTGAAGAAACATCTGAAGACACATCAATTGAAGGATACGCTAGCAGCATCAGCAGCAACAGCGGGGATTACGACGAAAAAATGAAGCAGGTGCAGTGAGGCTGGTTAAGGGTGGGGTTATAGGTAAGTGGTAAATACAAAGCAGGGGGTATGCCAGACGGGGTAGAAAGAACAGTAACATTTAGAGGTAAGGTAGGCCTATAATAGAGTATAGAACTATAATAGACGGTTTACAAGCCTAGCCGTGTATGTGTAGTAAGTCAAATCTTGGGTAAACGGCGAGACATATTTATGCCGGGCGTGCAAAAAGCCGTGCATGGGGAGCGGACCATCACCCACGGTATGGGCACGAATAGACCTACAGGATTTTGCATGCTATTATTAATGCATTTTGTTAATATGCATTTTAATGCATTTTGTTATTCGCACTTTGTAAATGAATTTGTGCACTTTGTAAATGCACCTTGTAAAAACGCACTCTGTAAATGCATTTTGTTATGTGCGCTTTGTAGATGCATTTTGCACTTTGTAAATGCACCTTGTTAATGCACACTTTGTAAATGCACCTTGTTAATGTGCACTTTGAAAATGCATTTTGGTGATACACACTTTGTAAATGCACATTGTAAACGCATTTTGTTAATATGCACTTTTAAATGCATTTTGTTATTCACACTTTGTAAATGCATTTGTGTAGGCCTTCTTTGTAAATGCACCTCGTTAACACGCACTTTGTAAACGCATTTTGTTATATGCGCTTTTTAAATGCATTTGTGCACTTTTGTAAATGCACCTGTTAATGCACACTTTCACAAAGCATTTTGTTAATGCACATTTTGTAAATGCACCTTGTTAATGTGCACTTTGTAAATGCATCTGTTTAATGCACACTTGCCATGGTGATCGTATTTTGTTAAGCGCACTTTGTAAATACATTTTGTTAAAGTGCACTTTTGTATATGCGTTATTGTAATACATTTTATTTAATGCGCACTTTGCAAATGCATGTTATTAATGCACACTTTGTGAACGCATTTTGTTAATACATTTTGTTAAGCGCACTTTGTAAATGCATTTTTAATAATATTATGTAGCCTACCTTGCAAATGCAAGTTGCTATAATGCGCAATTTGTAAAAGCAATTTGTTAATGCACATTTGTTTTAATTTTTAGCACATCTTCTAGCCATGGGCGGAAACCTAGGGGGAAAGAGGGACGGTCCCCCCAACGGAGGTGTTGGGGGACGGCCCATGCATTTGTCCCCCCCCCCCCAATAGTTGAGCATCAAGACTTTTAAAAAAAGGTCATCAACTTTTTTGGCGGTGAAAATAGATTTTTTTTACTTTTTCGGTTTTCTTCGGCCAAAAATGACTAAAAAAGGTCAACAACTTTTTTGGCGGTGAAAATTGAACATCTTCTTGACTTTTCGGCCAGATGACTAAAAGAAATTTCGCGTCTTTCCTTCGGCCACTTATTCGTCTCCGCCCAGGTTTCCGCCCATGCTTCTAGCTGCATTATCCTATCCTTTGATACATTTGTTAATGCGTTCAATATAAATATATAATATTTAACCTTGTCAGTCTTAATTAAATCTTTCGAACGTACTCTCTTTGTGCTAGAGTGTTAGTCATTATTGCCTAAAGGGCCTAAACCATCCTCAGTGTGTGAGTATGAAATTTTGAATTTTCAAATACGATTGTTTTGGAGTATAATAGGACCTACGCAGTCGGCATTACACGAGGACCGCATTGACTCCTTGCAGTAGGCCTATGGGAATTATTGTAGAAAAATAACTGGAGAGTCAGACGTTGATTTATGTATTGTATATTTGTATCTATGCATGTGTAGGCCTATAGCGCTTCTCACAGTGCACACCAATCAGAGGCGCTGCTTAGCGGCTCTTATAGTCATTAGATCAAGATAGAGGAAAATGATTTTAAAACAACGACAGGAGTGGCTTGACCTACAAGTTGATAATGAGGAACTCGTCGTACGCGGAAGCTAGTCCTGCAGCGCAGGGCCAATGAAAGCAAAGGCTCGCGTTTTAACCATGGTGGTCCTATAGCTCGCGGGACGAGGAGATCGTGCCGGTCAAAGGAGCGGAGCTGGCTGAGGTCGGCAGATGGCTGAGGTCACATAGGTACTTAATTGGGAGCTTAGCCATGGTATAAAACTGGAAAATTAGTGTCAGAACCTTGATTTGAATCCGAGCACTACAGGGAAGCCAATGAAGGCATAGTCAAACATGAAAGCGGAGATGCGAGATGAGCGAGGAAGTCGGACTATTGGTCTGACCGCAGCATTTACAACAGACTGAAGAGGGGATCGATAGACAAACTTTTGGAAGGCCAACACTTACTGATATTTAGAGCTACGTTAGTCGATTCGGGAACAGACGAAGGCATGAAAAATTTAGATAAAGACAAAGGAGCGACGGATTGCTCTAAGTCTAAGCCGTCTCAGATGATAGTAGGCTATATCGAGTGAGATCAGCAATTAATGTGTTAAGAAAAAGTAGGCCTAATTAGTGTGCTGTCGTCAAGAACTATACCAAGGTCTTGAATGAATGGCTTGAATTGAAAGTAAAGAAAGGAAATCTCACGTTAAGAATTGGCAAATCAAATTTAAGAAGCTGTTGGCGAGTGCCACCAAACCAGATGAGCTTCATCCTATTTGGATTCAGAGAGAACCGATTGGAAGACATCCTATGTAGACTTGAGGTTTGCCATGAGAATTTTACCACGGCGTCCTAGAAAAGACTGGAGGGCTAAACCCATTGAACCCCATCCCACCCCCTCTAGGCATGGGCGGAGTTTATCGGGGGCTAGGGGAGCTAAGCCCCCAAGAAGGCCCAGATTCAGCTTTTTTACCATGAAAATTATATCTTTTTTCGGGCTTAGCCCCCCTAAGAAGGCATTAGCTCCTCCAAGAACGGAAACCAAAATCCGCCCATGCCTCTATATGTAGCAATACTCACCTTGGTTCATTGTGGGCATCGGCAAAGGACGTTTCCAGGTTTTGTCAGACGACTGCAGATGTGATTGGTTGGCAACAGATAGGAGATAATTTCCGATCTAAACTAGTCCTATAATAATAATAATTGATTGAGTTCGGTTTTACTTTAGACAAAGATTCAGTCATATATAGCCTAAGTCATCCGTTCATTTATTCGTTAACTCGTTCATTCGTTTATTCGTTCATTCATCTGTCAGTAAGCTAGTCATTCGAGTATTGCAGTCAGTCAGTAAGACGAGCAGTCACTCAGTCATCCACTCGCTTAGTCAGTCACTCACTCACGTAGGCAGTTATTCAAAAAGTGAAGCCACGGAAACCACCACCTTATTCACAGACGCTTAGTCAAAACAAAATCGATATATAGGCGGAAGGGAGGGTCAGGAATTGCTTCCAAGTCAAAACCAAAGTGGTTAGGCTATAATGGCCTATGGGCAAACATCTAGCCTACAAGCTTAGTATAGGCTATAATTATATGCCCTAAGGTGATTGCAAATTAATTAGATAAGGGAAGAGGAGGAATCAAGATAGGATTTGTGAGAGAGCAGATAATAACTGACCACAAACTTCCTGTTTTGAAGCACAATAGACAAAATGAAATGAATGCATGGGTCTACGTAATTTTGTGTCGGGTTCTTGTGGGCTTACCGTATGATCAGGCAGCTGCTTGCATAAGCTGCGGTGCATAACAGACGCGGCACCTAGCGAGTAAAACAGCCAGCGTTCACAAAGTCTTCAGATTTCACAGGAGTATTATAAGATCAAAATTAGTACCGGTGTAAAGGTTTCAAATTACCCCCTCCTAAACATTACCCCCCGGTAACTTGAAACCGGTTTCAGATTACCCCCTGGGGGTAATCTGAAACCGGTTTCATCCTACCCCCCCGGTTTCAAGTTACCCCCCTCCCCCCCGCTGAGTTCCGAATTCCGTATATCCAGCTTAAATTTTTCAAACGTTTTCTTCAATCCAGCTTCTATTTCACCTATAGAAAACCTTCATTCAGCTTCTATTTTACCAACAGAGAATCTTCATCCAGCTTCCATTTCATCTTTAGAGAATGGAAGCTGGATGAAGGTTCTCTGTTGGTTAAATGGAAGCTGGATGAAGGTTCTCTATAAGTGAAATGGAAGCTGGATTGCCGAAAACAACGCTATCACGGGGGTAACCTGAAACCGTAGGGGGTAAGATGAAACCGGTTTGAGACTACCCCCGAGGGTAACTTGAAACCGGTTTCATCTTACCCCCCGGTAATCTGAAACCGGTTTCAAGTTACCGGGGGGTAATGTTTAGGAGGGGGTAATATGAAACCTTTACACCGGTAGCCTAAATTACAACGTGATACCAAAATCCAGGATTTGACAATGAGCTTGCGGTCTTTTAAGAACATCTTGTGAACCCTTATTCTTGCGAGTTGCGAGTGGAATGGATAAAATCCTCTCGATGGCTTCGATCGTGATCAACAGACTAGTCTATAATGACTAACCAACCGCGCGGGTACAAGTTCAAGTTCAAGTTCATTTATTTCCACAATATTATTATAATTAAACACAACATTGCAATAAATATAATAGGAGGCTACTGATAGGCCTATCTTGATACTCTTTCGGCAGAATCGTTATGCCTAGAGCTCAGTGCATGGGATCTTTAGATCTACACCGTGATTCAAAAAAAGTAAGCCAAATTGTTTTTCATGTATCTCTAATACCTGATAACATATCACGCTAAAATTTTCCAAATATTTTGAGAATTGGACCAAGAATATGATTCCAAAATTTTATGAGATAAAGTTGAACGGATAAAAAGATATGAATCTTTAAACTTCATATGCCGAAATTGCCGTTTACAAGCAATTTTCTGTCAGATTCAGTAAAATGTAAGTCAAACTTTTTCTCATATCTCTAATGCCTGATGATCAATCTTTCTAAAATTTTCCAGATATGTAGATAATTGAACTAGCAATATGACCCCAACAGTATGATTTGATTATTTAATTAAATAAGATTCTCAAAATGTCATCCTCCAGCTTGCACGAAAGCCTTGAGGCGCTGGCGCCATTAGGCAACAGCATCGTCGATTATATCCTCTGGTCCAGGCCATCCCACACTTCCAACAAGCGTTGCTTCAGATCGTTTAGGCTATATCATGGATTGATGTCTGGTAGACTCGGTATTTCATTATGCACGCTCCACACTTTATATTCCGTAAAATTTAACTCCAGGATCACTGAAGACCAAAATTGGGAACTATCAGGCATCAAAACTGCAGCGAACACCATAAGAGATTTGCTGAAAACTGAAATTTCCGGAGATGAAGTTTAAATATTCATATCTTTCTATCCGTTCAAATTTATTACATGATATTTTGGAATCCTATTGTAGGTTCAATTCTCTAAATATCTGGAAACTTTTAGTATGATTAATTATCAGGCATTGGAGATATAATAAAAACAGTTTAGCTTACTTTTTTTATTGAATCTGACAAAAAATTGATTGTAAACGGCAATTTCAGCATATGAAGTTTAAAGATTCATATCTTTTTATCCGTTCAACTTTATCCCATGAAATTTTGGAATCATATTCTTCGTCCAATTCTCTAAATATTTGGAAAATTTTAGCGTGATATGTTATCAGGCATTAGAGATATATGAAAAATAATTTGGCTGACTTTTTTTGAATCACGGTGTATATCAGAGCAACGAACTTCGTGTAATTCTCCCTCCATAACCTATAGCTTTTTATAGCCTCTTTCTATACTGCAGCGAGATCCATTAGGCCCAGTGGTGTAGTCGGGAGAGAACGCGGGGGAACGCCGTTCCCCAACTTTTTTCCAGGGATAATGGAATATTAATAATAATACTACTAATAATATTATTATTATAAAGAGCGTTCCCCCACTTCATTAAAGAGTGTTCCCCCACTTCATTTTTTAGGACTACACCACTGATTAGGCCTAATCATATAACTTTATTCAAAGGGTTCACAATTTCACCATCCCAAAAAAAAGACCAGGGTGAGAATTGCCGAAGGGATTTCAACCCCCAGTCTTTCTTATAGAGCCCAATAGTAAAATCTGATTTTCGCACCCCAATTCCAATTAAGTGGATCACAGCTAGTCCCCTCTCCTAGTTATTTTGTCACAATTCTCACATTTGAAAGCATGTAGGCCTAGGATATATATATATATATATATATATATATATATATATATATATATATAGTTCACCCACAAGCACTATATCCTATAAGTAGGCCTATAACCATACTGCCAATCTAGGCTACGTACAACTATAGCTTTCTACCTGTTGTTTTTTGGAAGTAAATGAACGTAGGCCTACATAGGCCTGCGTACAGTAAAAGTTTTGAGGTAAATTTTAATAGCTCTAATAAAAAAAATTCTAACGATCTTTCTTTCGTTCTTCCCTGTTTGCATATTTTGGCTTTAACACTTCTGCACTTAGCATTTCTTTACAATACAATAGGCCTACGTACAATACAATTAGGCCTTAGTCATTTATATCGCGCTTTAACAAACAAGTCTTACACAACAGCGCGCTTCACTACAAATCTAGTTATAATGCATTGAAAGCAAAATGAGTTTTTAATTTTGATTTAAACGCTGCAATAGATGAGCTCTGGCGAATGGAGGTCGGAAGACTGTTCCATTCTTTAGGTCCTGATATTTAGAAGGAACGACTCCCAAACTTTCTACTATGAACCTAGCTGTTTTTTTCTCTAGTGCGTCCTAAAACTTATTTTTTTACAAGTGAGCACTTAATTACTAAAAATCGATTGTTTCCGCGCCTCCTGGCGAAGAATGATTGTTTCGTAATAAATAGTGCAGGCTCTAGAAACAATATTTCGTCTGGGATAGGGCTGACAATTATTTTTTAGGAGAATTTAGGATATGCCTTTAATGTTAAATTTGTTATTTGACACTTTATATAAAATTACTTAACTTAAGATCAACAGCCCACCTAGTTTTAGTAGGAACGGAGGAGTGCGGAGTTGAGGAGATCCTGCCAGCATTATGTTTGCGTGTTTTCTTGTCTCGTTGCTAAATAACTTCAAACAATAGAGGTAATATTTGGTGCGTAGCGAATCCCCTAAACCCGATTCCCAAAATAGAATTTCAACTGGATCACCCAGATCTGTTTTATAAGCTAAAAACAATTATTTTGGGAATGTAAACCCTAACTTTTTGAGGTATTTTTGAATTTATTTTTCGGGACATATTGACCATTTTTATAGTTCATAGTAGCTTTCAGGAATACCGAATAGCTATTTGGCCCGCTATTCGACCCCGAAGCGAATACAAAGTGGGCATGACTAGGCTTTTTGGGGTTGATTTAGCGTTCTAAATTAATCGTTTGGCGCAGCATAATTATTTTTTCAGCAGTCCGAATTCTACTTTGGCATTAATTCTTTACATCAATCCAGCTTACATAATTTTGGAAAGGCTGTGACTAGCGGACCGCCAGGCGGCCTTCGAATTTCAAATACTAGCGGACCGCCAGTGGCGGCCGTCCAATACGGAATACTAGCAAGCCGCCAGGCGGTCGTCTAATGTTGAATACTAACGGACCGCCAGTGGCGGCCGTCCAATAACGAATACTAGCAAGCCGCCAGCATAAGATTAAATAGAAGTTAGATTAACGATGATAAATTTGATTAACAGATTAACAGTTTCAATAGAAGCTGGATGAAATATTTGATATGTACAGTGCATAAACAGAAATAAATACTTACTCTGTTTCTCGCTTCCCTTCTCCGGTATAGTTATAGTAAGCGGGTCCCTATGTAAATGAATGGCTGCACTAACCCTATCCCTAACCCTAACCGACCCTCACGATGCCTAATCTGACCCTAACCGACCCTCACGATGCCTAATCTGACCCTAATCGACCCTCACGACGAATGACCTGACCCTAACCGACCCCCACGATGCTCCTTCTTTGCACGTGCTGCCTTCTTTGGTGCATACTTCATCATGGATTGAAACGTTTTTGCATCCCGCATTGTTAGGGCACAAAAGTTACTCAATTCATAGTCTTTTTTGCAATTTTCTAAGTCATTAAAACAAGAAAACTTTTGTCCGACATAAAACAAACTATAGGTAACTGCCGCCATTGTAACAATATTCAAAAATCAAAACTCGTCATGTGACAGGTTACACGTGACTGGCAGTCCGCTAGTAATTAAAATTGGACGGCCGCCTGGCGGTCCGCTAGTCACTTCGTTTTGGAAAAACCGTTTCATCAGTCCAGCTTCTATTTGAGCAGCAACTTTTTTTATCAGTTCAGCTTCTATTTTAATAACATATACTGTTTTACCCAGCTCCATTTTCACCAAGAATATTTTCATTGATCCCTCTTCTATTTAGGTAAAAATATTTTAATCAATCCAACTTCCATTTAGCGAGATTTTTTCAACCATCACCTTGGTCTGTGCAGAGTATCATGAGGTTAGCAAGTTCCCAGAAAAACCGAGTCATACCACAAAGCGAATTGTTCCATACAACCCTACTACTAATATTCGTTAGGTCTCTTTCAGAGTAAGCACTATATAAATCTCAAAATGAACGAAATGAAATGAATTTCATATCATGGCTGGCTATCAGGCTAAATGTTCAAAACAGCTGCTGCTTGTTTTTATAAATTTCTGCGTGAAAATGAATAGAGATGAGACGTTAAATTGTGGTTTGATGTTGAATTTGTTTCTAAAGAGACGATGCTGACGTTGAAGAAGAAGATTGAACAGCGCAAGATGAAGAAGGACGGACATGGCGGCGACGGTCGAATCTCAGTCAGAGACCAACTGCTCGTTAAAGGTATCTCCCTGCATGCAGTTAGTCGATGGTGGTGGTGTTATTGGTGGTGGTGGTGGCGGTGGTGTTATTGGTGGTGGTGGCGGCGGCAGTGTTATTGGGGGTGGTGGTATGGCTGTATATCGGTCGTCTTTCTGTCCTCTTCATCTTTCTCCTATTCCTTCTATTTCTTCTTCATCTTTCTCCTATTCCTTCTATTTCTTCTTCATCTTTCCTCTTATTTCTTATTCATCTTTCTCTTTCTTCACCTCATTCAACTTTTCTTCCTCCGTCCTTTTCTTTCTTTCAAACCTTTTCCTTCTTTCTCATCATACTTTTCCACTGCTGTTCTTTTCTTTGAATAGTGTGCGGGAAAAATGATTTTCAATCCTGATGAAATTGCTTTGTGCAGAGGTTCAGGACATGGATAAGAACTTACCGAAGTCGTGTAAAGTCAACTTCGACGATGCCAACGTTTTTCATGTCTTCACGTTGACGATCAGTCCGGACGAGGGCTACTGGGCGTCAGGGCGATTCAAGTTCCTCATCACCATACCTGAAGATTACAACATCGTGGTCGGTCTCCTCTCCAGCTATTGTCTTCAAGACTTAATAATTGTACAAGAGCCCCTTCTATTGTTTTCTAGGATTGTCTGCAAATCACTTTTATGACCGTAACCAAGATTTTTATAGAACCATTGATTGACGTATATTTGTAAAGGATGACACTAGAAGTATCAAGTAGATAACCTGATTACATTGTGCTTGAAAGATAAGAGCACGACGCCATGTTCATACAATGTGTATGTAATTATGATCTGTATGTTGTTGGTTTACCGAATTCATATGTTATGTTATGTATAATAAACAATTTTAAATATGCTGCAAAGACAAAGAATATCTGACTATCCGTAATAAATACTGACAACATTACAAAACGAAATTTTGATATTAATTCATTCTTTTAATTATTTCATTCTGTATAGCAACCTACTCCATGGCGATTCCAACCCAGCCACGGCTAAAGAGAAAAGAATTGAGTGATTTCTAATATAACAAGTCAAACTTTTTGTGTTGTCTATCGTTGGAAATCATGGTTCGCGATCTGGCTAGCAAAACAGTTACGAGTTCTGAAAGTTTGAGAGGAGCTGAACGGAGAGATGAATTGTTGTTTGCAGCCTCCGAAGGTCCACTGTACGACCCGCATCTGGCATCCGAACATCAACGAGGATGGGGAAGTCTGTCTTTCGCTGCTGCGCCAGAACTCGCTCGATGGTCTAGGTATGAGTATAGGTTAGAGCTCAATTTCTCAAAGCATATCAATTTGGTCACTCGTAGTTGCTACTACCAGCTTCGGCAAAATTCTCCGAGTTGTCTCAAGATTTCTCTCTCTCTCATAGTGCTACTCTGACACTTGTCCATGCCTTTGTCACCAGTAGAATCGATCACTGCAGTTCGGTGCTCATGGGTCTGCCACTTGGACTAATTGGGCGCCTTGAACGAGTTCTTGGCCGCATTCCTAAATATGCCCCCGTCTCTGCTTATATGCGTGATATTCTTCACTGGCTCCGTGTTTCACAGCGAATCTCCTACCGAGTTGCTGCACTTGTCTGGCGTTGCCTTACTGATTGTGCTCCATCATACCTGTCTATTCTTTGTCGACCTGTCTCTGACCTTGCAGCCCGTCGAGCTCTTCGCTCTGCGACAACGGGGGGAGCTTTTGGTTCCTAGAGCTTGCACTTCTACAAGACAGTACCGGGCCTTTTCTACTGGACCCGCTATCTGGAATGGCCTCCCACTAAACTTGCGACTTATGCCTAGACTAAATTCATGCTTTTTATAAGTTGCTCAAAACCTATTATTTTAGTTGTGGCTGGACTGGGAGCGCCTCTGAGTAGGTTTCTTGAAGAAGCGCTATATAAATTCACGAAATGAATGAATGAATGTCACAAGTTCCTATTGTCTGCAGTTCCTATTGTCTGCAACCATTTGTCAGCTGCATTGTCAATTAGAAGTCCTCAAAATGATGACTCATTGTTCTGTATGAAATGGCGCTATAAATTATGCAGCATACTCAGTTTATATATTGCCACTATGTATATGTGGCAAATTCTTTGATGGCAGGAGAACTATTCACTGAATTGTATGAACAGTGGACACCCAAAATCTGTATGGGAACTACCGTACATGCCGGTACCATGTTGAAATGTGTGCAATATCGAACAGATTCAGTTAACTTCAGGAAATGTGATGTATTCCAGACTTATATTCATAATAGTCGTCTTAACAACTATTAAAAGAAGTATTACCCGTCTGTAACTGACGTGAAATTTTGCCCCTGTGTAAATTTGCATGCCAGTATTGTATGTTGTGAATGAAATCTGCATGTGAACAGTTCAGTTAAGTCTTTAAGCAAGATATCTAGTTTTTGTGATCAACATTTTACGTCAAAGTAGTCGTAGTTTTAGTTTGACGCCACTATGTGATAACAAAGTTCTATCATTAGCTTCACCCTCCTCCTTTATCCAGCCAGGGACTGGCACTGTCAAAGTGCAGGCAGTGGTGGGGTTTTTAGGTCAAATTTTCAGTGGGTTCTTCATATCTGTTCTCTTTTCGGGAAAATCAGGTTTCTTAACCAAAACACATCGACTACAAGGTTTAACACTTTCACGATGATCGGTACTGACTTGCGAGTCACTTTTGGTGCATGCTTGTTTTTGTTAAAGAGAAGTGTGGCACAGCATTTGCGAATGCATGAGCTGGTGTCTTTCAAGGCCGACAATAAAAGTTTTTCTGTTTGTTCCTTTTTTCATTAGGCTGGGCTCCGACGAGGACGCTTACGGACCTCATTTGGGGTCTGAACTCGCTATTTTCTGTAAGTTCTTACACACATATATATATATATATATATATACATATATTGCAGAACTTCTTAGGATTGTCTAATGAACGCCTTCCATTCATCAGATGGTATTGCTTATTGAGCGTTGGAACGTGGACGCCTTGCTTTGCTGCCAAAAGAGTTAAATTTGATCATACTGTGAATTGTGATTGTTCTGCGGTTTTTCTGTTTGAAATTAAACAAATATTGTCATCATTATTGTAATTATTATTCTTATGGAAAACAACAGACATAACATTGGCAGGGACGCATGAGTGTCTGGTGTCAGACGTCTAGGATTGTTGTTTCATAAGTTTTTTTCTTTGTTTTATTTGCTTTGTATTTCTCTTGATTTTTTTGCAGGACTTATTAAACTTTGAAGATCCGCTCAACGTCGAAGCGGCTGAACACTACGAGCGCGACAAGGTACTCGCTACTACTACTCGGCCTTTCATTGTTCTAAGTTGCTACTACTCGGCCTTTCATTGTTCTAAGTCGCTACTACTCGACCTTTCATTGTTCTAATTCGCTACTACTCGACCTTTCATTGTTCTAATTCGCTACTACTCGACCTTTCATTGTTCTAATTCGCTACTACTCGACCTTTCATTGTTCTAAGTCGCTACTACTCGACCTTTCATTGTTCTAAGTTCTAAGGCTCGACAAGGTTCTTGTTAGTTACGAACCTGTGGGCATAATGTATTTTGTGTATTAGACATTTTCTGTATTGACCTACCTGAGCAAACTCTGTGGTCCTGCTGTTAGTGCTCGCGACTTTCGTTCGACTGAACACTCTGCTCACTGTACCCAAGCTATGCAGAACCGTGCCTTCTTGGTGGTACGACCCTCGACCTGGAATTACCTCCTATTGACACTCCCCGCCCTTTCTGTAACTCCTAGGCATTCCGTTCTCATCTCAAAACGGTTTTTTGCTGCACTGGGGTTTGGAGCGCCTCTGAGTAGTTCCCTTGAATATTTGTTTATACAGATTCTTGTAATGAATGATTGAATTTAATAGACATTTGATTTAATATGCACTTTAATTTGCATAAAGCAGAACAGAGAAGCTAAGCGAAGGCTATAATACAAAGAAAAAATTACGTAAAATTTTTCACACACAAAATAGAAGACAGCTTTGTCTCTTTAATTGTTGCTTTCTTTCTTCAATTGTTACTTTCCTGTTGTTATACGTGTGTATATATGTTTCTGGTTGTTGTGTGCAGGAAGCTTTCATCGGAAAGGTCAAAGAGTATGTCCAACTGTACGCGAAGCGATGAGTCCGGCTGCTATTCTTTAGATCTCCGCAAGAAGACATTAATAGGAAGCCGACCGACCCTGAACAATCCAATTCTATTCAATTCGAGTGCTTAGGCTTTTCATCCGACGTCTTCTTCGTTACGAAGACGACGTTTTTGCAGGTTTCGGTCCGTTCTTGACATTTTTTTATGATGGAAAATTTCGGTCGAGCTAATCGGGTTTTTTTTCTCGTCCGAAAGTTAATTTCTCAACGTCGTTTGTTCTTCAAGGTCACGATAAGATTTATTTTAATCGTAATATGAATTGGTCGGCTTTTTTTCTACGATTCGCTATTGCTTCGAATTGCAATCTCTCACACATGTACATGGACTTTTCTGCAGACTTGGGAGCGTCCATGTATTACGTATGCAAAGAAATCATTTTTTTAGCCTACCCCTTTTGCAACTCGTACATTTTGTTGACTGCCCTCCCCGTATGTGAAGTGCAAATCACCTTCTTTACCCGCCTCCTTGCAAAAGTTAATAAGCTTAAGTCATCTATAAAACATTTATTCACCTTATTGTACCATTTGTTTTTGTTGCACATCATATCTGCTTGCTAAAATACGTTGAACTGTATTGGTTTATTGTTTTAGATATGAGCAGAATTTAATTATCAAATACCATCGGTTATAAATAGGACTATGTAGACGTCGTAAATTAGAAATCATTGACATTAGAAGCATTAAGAAACTGTTAGGAAACGTCATATTTCCCAAACAAAAAAGACGACGAAAAAAAACGCAAAACGAAAATTATTTGACTTTCTTAGGCCTACATCTTGTCCTGCATTTTAAAATTAAGAACCTAGTTTACGCAATTTAATTTTGATCAGCAAGTAACACAACTTTAGTCGTAAACGCTAAATAGGTTAACATTAAACCGAAACTGTCATTTCATTTCTTATATTTTGGTTTAAAAAGAAATTTAAAATTTGCGTACGCACCTGTATGCAAAGGAGCTTTAATTTCTATTGCATGGCAATTGGTTTGTTAGAACAGTTTGCTTGAAACTGTTGATCGCAGCCCCCCCTCTACTCCCTCCATTGTTCTGTTAAATGATTGATCAACGATACTTGTAATCTTTTCGGCAGTCGGATTTTTCTGCCGTTGCTTTTCAAGCGTGTTTTACTTTCTTCGATTAGTTTCAGTCTTTCGAATGCGCGTCTATGCTGACCGATTATATTTCTTCAAAATTTCTGTAACTATGCATCGCTTTTATTATCTTGTGTTAAACACACGTGTTGGAAATGCCCAAAGGTTTTGTGATGGAAAGCTTTTCTGTTGAAAAATGTACAATAAATGTGTTTTTGCATTCTGTACTTATCTGATTTTTTTCAGCTGTTTTGTTATTTTTCAACTTTGTCGCAACTCTGTTGCCACCAAGTAAGGTAGTCTGTGAGATTAAGGATCAACATCAGGGAGGTAAAGCAGAAGCTGAAGCGCCAATTATGGGATTAATTATACGCAAGGTGAAACTGAGAAATTTACATGTAGAAATGCCTCTATGGGAAATGCCTGTCTTCTTAATTTCATGGGTTTGTATTATTCAAGCTCTTGTTAAAAAATTAACTGTCACCATTATCTTTTACTGCTCTTGCAAAAATATCTGCGGGCCCCCATGAAGCTGTTCCAGGCTTTTGTTAACCAGGATTTCAGTATTGGGGGGGGGGGGCTGAACTCCGGCAAAAATTCCATTTTTATCCGCCAAAAATTCTGACGACCTTTTTTTGTCATCCGGTCGAAATCTTGTACAAATTTTCCATTTTCAATGTCAAAATTTCTGATGACCTTTTCTTTCTTTTTTAGTCATCTGGTCGAAATCTTGTAAAACATTTTCCATTTTCACCGCCAAAAATTCTGATGAACTTTTTTAGTCCTCAGCTTCAATTTGGGGGGGGGGGGGCTGAACGTCGAAATTTCTAATTTTTACATGGGAAAAAATGGGTCGCCTATTTTGGGGGGGCTTAGCCCCATGGCACCGCTACTGAGGGGAGTCATGCAAGTGACCGGTTCAGTGGTAATTTGTCTCCTGCCCCAAAAAATTTTCTACAGGGCAAAAATTCTGGCAGACAACGACCAGAGACAGAGGCTTTTTAAGAAGGGCATTTGCTCTTAATTGTGTGGCGCCACCACTTAAGTAAATTCAGAGATAGTTGTTGCTCGTCAGGTTGAGATCCAACAGTCGTGTGTGAATTGTATTCTTAGGAAGCCTGCTGACCTGTTGCTGTGACTGTTATGACAAGAATAGCTGGAGCAGTGAGAGCATTTTGAGAAGCTAGGGTCATCCGTAAAGGACTCCAAAATTAGGGGATGGAGGTCATCGAAATGTGGACAAGGTGGGAATTATGACCAGTGTGGACATCTGCACCTAATTATTCTGTACATAGTGCTTAACTCTCAGAGGTCACTCCCCTCTGTTCCTTCAGAACCTGAAAACTTTTTTTAGCCGTGGTTGGGCCGGGGCGCTTCTGAGTAGCCTACCTTTGAGAGGCGCTATATAAATTTCCGAAATAAATAAATAGTTATTTCGGTACAGCCTGTGCCTAGGCTTATTGTAATTTGTAAAGCAATATAGCTGGCAGCTTCAGTCAGATGGTTAATTCATTCATTAAAGAGATTTATATAGCACCACTTCATCTTAGAGGAGATCTAGAGGTACGGATATACTGTCATATAGGGGCCCTACATGCAGACAAGGAGGGGAGAGGTCAAAAGTGGGTAATTTTCTGTGCAACCTTTTCTACTTCTAAATAGGGCAATGTTCAATAATAACTATTGTGGCTGCCACTGAATAAGACAGTTAGACACCTTTGAAACGGTGTAGCCGAATCTACATAAACTACCACGTATAAAATAATTATGTTTTCTAAATCCAGAGTCATTCTTCGCGCTACGGGGAAAATGTGCAAACATTAATTACTATCAACGTAAAAGTGCTTTAAAGCCATAAGAAGTTGTGAAACCATTGAGATGCATTTATGCCTCATCAATGCTTGTAGCACAGTAGGCTATAGATAACAATTATTTATACTGTGCTTGTAGGCTAACTCATCCGCATTTTAAGAGTTTGACAAAATGATCAATCTAGGGCTAATATAAGCGCGGCTAACATAATAAGTTCATTGTCAACGGTCCTAGCAGCAGATATCATTTCTAATCGTAAATTCCAAATTTATAACGCGTTGCTCTAATGATGGGTGCAAGGCACGAGCTTATTCATGGGCGATATAAATACGGTAATGTGATAAGTAATCTTAAAATGACAGATTTTCGGGTTGGCAATCTTGAGCACGTATAGATCTTGCGCTAGAAAAACGTGTCGTAGAAAAACGGATGTAGCTAATTTCTGGTCGACCAATGACAGCGCTCGGCGTGAGCATTTCTTTTACTCTGTGTAAAATTGAGGTTTTTCACAAGTTTGCTGTTAATTGACTATTTTCACAATGAGTATTTTAGATAGTTTTAGTTTTCTAGACGATTTGCGGCGGATGAATAAGCGCCAGGTAAATTTAATAAAAGTTACATTACAATATTCTTATTCTAAGATGAGCGGTGATGATGATGCTAATTTATGCGACTACAAGCCATATGGAAAGCCGGCAGTTATATAGCGCTTAATGAGGAATCAATGCCTGTAGTTTCAAACAACAGGTGATGGGGAGTTTTAATTTTGAAAGAACGACATTAATTTGCAACTACCGCTGCTAAAAGTTGTTTACTTTGAAGGAACATGACTAGATAGATAGACCACCCTTGAAGGGGGTCATTTGAAACTTGTTTCTGACTACGAGTTATTAGATTTTTAATACGAATATTTTCAATTCTCTTTCTGCGGAGTAGGGCATATTCTGATTTCCTCTTAGCTCTTTTATTAGTTACCGTTTCTGTGCACTGTGAGAGTCACTTAAAACATTTCTGTATGCAATACAAGGTGTGCATGTGTGTGGATTTTGCTTTCAGTTGTATTACCAATGTCTGAACTTTGGTATGATCGTTTCGTCAGCACTGATGATCTGGAAAGGATTGATGGTCGTGACCGGAAGCGAGAGCCCC
The DNA here is from genome assembly GCA_945859605.1 of Lumbricus rubellus. Taxonomy (NCBI): domain Eukaryota; kingdom Metazoa; phylum Annelida; class Clitellata; order Crassiclitellata; family Lumbricidae; genus Lumbricus; species Lumbricus rubellus. Next base: position 53,718,930 of record OX243813.1, on the reverse strand, counting down.
ATCGTCGTTGTACTCAGGTTGTTAAATTAAATTAAACAATCTTCCAAGAAAATTGACTCATTTAGGCTTATTCTCCCCACTGATTTTCTTAGTTTCGATGAACTCTGTTCTTGAACAGACTCTGCTCTTTACCGCTCTAGCCATCTTTGTTTACACTGCCAGCTCAGAAAGGTTGCAGAATTTTCCACAAGGCCAAATCAGATAACCGGTTTCAAATTGGATTTCTAAAACCGAAAGCCGGTTTGCTAAAAAATCCTATATTAACAACTCTACTAGTAGTACAACTCATTGCTTCTTGTCCGTTTGATTTTAATTGTTTGGGGGTTTATATTATGTAATGCAATTGTTATTGTTGTTGTTTGTCATTGGTAGCATGGAACCAGTGTTATTGTTGTTATTTGTTGTTGTCAGTGGTAGCATGGAACCAGTGTTATTGTTGTTGTTTGTCGTTGTCAGTGGTAGCATGGAACCAGTGTTATTGTTGTTGTTTGTCGTTGTCAGTGGTAGCATGGAACCAGCGTTCTTCCGTGGGGATCTTCTCTTCCTCACGAACTACGAAGACGAAGCGATTCGCGTCGGCGAAATTGTTGTGTTCAAGGTCGAAGGTCGCGAGATTCCAATCGTTCACAGAGTCTTAAGAATTCATGAGAAGTGAGTTCATTGTAGTCGTGTGGCGCTGTGGGTGCGTGAACTATGCTGTGACTCTATTGTCTCTTCTTCCCTCTTTGGCAAGGTGCTTGCTTTTGGTTCCACACGCTCGCTTCTATTAGGCTCACGCCTTTCTATTGTGTAACCTCCATCTGGAATGACCTTCCTTTGGGCCTGTGCTTGTGAGTGATGTGGGAGCACTTCTGAGTAGATTTCTTGAAGAGATGCTATTTAAATTTTCGGAGTGAATGAATGAATGTAGTCAAAGTTTGCAAAAATCTTAAATATTCTTTCCAGTTTAGATTGTATGTCTTCAATTTTGAAGCTGGCATGGCAGCAGCACATTTTAAATTTAATTGTCAGATCTTTAGTCTAATTTTCCTTATTTTATGCATAAGTATCCAATTGTAGGTTGTGCCTGCACTTTTATGACTTCAATTTTTTTCTAAATTTTTTCCCAGTAAACCTTGAGATAGCCTAGGAGCCAGTGACCCTGCTCTTCTTAGAGGCCAGAAATTTCTCTTGTTGGCCATGGTTAAATTTGTTTATTGCCATTCTAAGTTTTTATTAATTGCCGGTCCTCCTCATTCTGTTTCGTGTAATCAGGTGCAGGGTGAGACGTGTTGTGGCTGTGATTTGTCATTTGAACTATTTTGGTTTTTGTTTTCACAGAGAGAACGGAACGCTAAAGTTCCTGACGAAAGGAGACAATAACCAGGTGGATGACCGAGGATTGTATGCACCTGGGCAGCTCTGGCTTGAGAAGAAGGATGTTGTTGGCAGAGCCAAGGGGTTAGTAGTAGGGGTCAATATATCTTGGCAGAACATAAGATCCCATAGCATATTAATAATAATAAAATAATGATACTAGTAATTAATATATAATAATGATAATAATGATGATGATAATAATAATAATATTGTAACAATAATAATAATAATGAGACAATGATTATGTTGTGCCATTGCACATCCAAAGTCAGAGAATATTGTACCTTTTGTATATTATGACCATTTATAGTGATGATGACACTACAATTATGAAATTAGATGTCATGCAATGTCGGGTGTTGTTCCGTATTGATGGTCTTGATTCAAGTCTTATATACTTATGCTTTACTGATGCTGAACTATACAGCCCATGCATATAATGCCACGGTATTAGGACTCTGGTTTTTGCGAGCTGCCAGTTGACACGTTTGTTAGACGTCAGTGCTATAGATACAAGAAACAAGTTAACTAGGACACTATATCGAATTTATTATCAATAAACTGATATTTATTTACGTTGATTAATTTGTTTACATCTTTTAGATTCGTGCCTTACGTGGGAATGGTGACAATCCTAATGAATGACTATCCTAAATTTAAGGTAAGTAATTATCGACAGCAAATGTAATTTCTGGAACCTCAATTGCATTGAGCAGGTTGAGGTGATAGATCTACGTTATATGTGTATGCCAGCATCGACCATTACACTGCTCCTTAACCAAGAGGATGTTTCAATTCCATTTACCTGGGTAACAGTGTTGTGCATCAGTATGCTCTTAGGCCTATTGAGCTGTGTCTCTTCTTTACAATAGAAATGCCTCAAGTCTTACCATTTCTCATTGGCTTTCAACAATTTTGATATTTAGCAGCTCTCTTTGCATGGCAGTTGACTAACTGCATCTGCATCACTTTCTGGGTGACCTTGTGCATGTTAAAAATGTTTCTGATAGCCATACTTTTCAGTGGAATGCGTCAGAATGCTTAAAAAGCAGTCCATGCATTTCATAATGCTACTTGTGATGTGTAATTAGTAACTTTTATAGCGCCAGTGTGTAATACACCAGGCATCAACTCTTAGCGCTCCAAAGTCAAGTCGTAATCAGGTGAATATCGAGAAGATCAGTTGAAAGCAAGCGCTCTATCATTCTTCAGGAGCTTGTATTCTGCGTAAGTCATTGTAGAGGTGAATTTGCGATGAATAGCCCTGCGCTGCTCCCCACTTCTCTATTAGCAAAGCAAGATTTGTGTTTTATTAAACTAAACGTAGATTGGTTGTAAAACATTCAACGTAATTCTTTGTACTTGTAATAGAATGAGCAGCGACTTATAGGTTAGCTAGACTTCTCTCTAGCACACTGAATTTGACAAGACGCCTTTTCTGTTCTCTTGCAGTACGTGACGCTGGCACTACTTGGCGTGTTCGTCTTAGTCCATCGAGAATAGAAAGACATTCTCGTGCTGCATCACCTTGTCCAGCCACGCCATCAGCTGGAAGATTTCCTGCATGGCAGGGAATCAGCGCGACTCCCACGTTGAAGGAATCGTTTGTTTGCTAATAATTTTAAGCGGAACTTGTAAGCGGAGAGAGAACTGCCGTTTATTCACAACAGCTACAGATTCATTTCTCGATGTATAGCCGTCGTGGTAATTATATAGACAGACACAGGAGGACACGGGCGTGTTGTAATAATTATTTATCGTTCTTTTATTTCTTTGGCAGGCAACGACGGAGGAAAAACATCTGATTTGATTTTCTATGTGAAGAACACATCGTTGTGTGTGCTGTAGGATTGATGGTGTGTGGTGGTGGTGGGTTGAAATGTCTTCTTTCTTGTGTTTCATTGATCTGCAAGAGATGTTTAGTTTGGACTTCAGGGTGAACTGTTTGGAGCATAATTATGATAGACAGTCTTAACCCTTTCGTTACGGAACCCGTCGTGGCGACAGGTTTGCAAACCCACCTGCTGTGCAGAACCTGTCGCCATGACGACGGGTTTACAACCCGTGGGTTATAGTCTCTCCGTACAGCGCCTGGGTAAGTGTGCCGTAACGAAAGAGTTAAGGAGTATTTTTGTGTTGCTTTTGTTGGACTTGTAGTTTTTTGGGGGGTTGGTAATAAATAATGAAACCCCCTACAACTGTTCCCACCCGACTTGAATCTATGATATGAACATTGAACATGCAGTTGATTGGACACTGGACAGGTGCATGGTTTGCCTCACAGACATAACGCTTTAACGAGTGTACGCTTAAACTGACTGAGAAACCATTGTTAAAGAGCGAACCGACCAAGCCACTGTTCACATTTACAAGACCAACGCCACACAGTCTAATGGTGTTGATTAGTTTATTGAGAAGTGTTGGTGTCTTAAAGGCTCAACAGACTTTAAAATAATCCACTTTTCCATTTGCTCCGCTGCAGTGGAAAAGACCTCGAGGGAGACACAGGAACACCTGGTTGTCTTGTATCTCGAGAGACCTACGGCAGTGGTTCCCAAACTTCAGCATGCCGCGGACCGGCAAAAATGTTTGGTGAAGCTCGCGGACCGCTAACTTAGGCCGTAATGGCGATGATCAACACCAATAAGCTGACTGCAGTCATCAATGTAGTAAATCTATATATATAAAAATCTAACCGCGTTTGGCACCTGGCGAAAGATCTCCGAACTTTCTTCATTGATTGCTTTCGAAACTTCACCAAAACGTTTAGTTCCAACACGGCCGGGTTTGCAGAATGCTTTTTGGGAAAAAGCGCAATCTTTTAAGCTAAAAAAGCAACTTTGCAAATTCCGCCGTTTTCAACACATAGCCTACGCCCGTCATGTTACAGTAGTGTTGGATTTATACCAATTCGGGCATGTTTGTTCCGTAAATTTCTTTAGCGCATTTCATTACGGCCTTCGCATTTCATTACGGCCTTCTTGCTCAAGCGTTTTATGGCGTGATCCGCGTCGCCATCGCGGAGGGGGAGGGGAGGGGAAGTCTTTTTTGCCGCAGCAACGCGTGGCTGGGTACAGCTAGTTTAGAATAAATATAAATTTTTGAGTTCGCCATCTGGCAAGTTAAAATAAGGCGCGTTGATTTATTTCAAAATTTTAAATATTAAGACAGAAATTTGAATAAATTTTGGACAACAATTCGAATAATTTCACAATTTCAAGCAAATAAACTAATAATTAGTTTATTTTTTATTTTTAAATCTTCTCCGCGGACCGGCGATCATACCTCCGCGGACCGGTGCCGGTCCGCGGACCACCACTTTGGGAACCACTGACCTACGGAACATTAGCATACCTGAGGCTATGAATCTGGCGGAAGATCGCGGTCTCTGGAGGGAATTTGTTGCCGCATCATGCAACGCCCCAGGAGGGCATGCTCCATGATGATGATGACTTCCATTTGAATATGTCATCCTGTTTTGTTTTTAAAAAGCGTCAACAATGGAATTGGCAAATGTATGGTGGTACACGTTATTTATAAGGCAAATGTACACCTTATTATGCTACATAAGTTATCAGGAAAAAAAAACAACATCCACAAAGTGCCATGGACTTTAAGGAATAGCCAAGAAAAATTAACACCCACGATCATGGAAAATTATGCTAACGGTTAAGAAAACTATGGTAATTACCTAGACAGCAGCCTGCCGGAATCCCAATTTTTCCTAAATGAAACTTGTTCACACAAGTTTCACAATATAAAGTGGACTACATACAATATGCTGTCACTTAAATGTACCGCAGATCAAGGTACTGGGCTGATAGAGCCGAAACTGCCTGCCAGCAAGCAGTACATGCATTCGCTTCCAAGTTGCATGGGAGATACTTACCCGAGAGACTAGATTGATTTTACGAAAGGAACACACTAGAAACGAATGACAAAGTTCTACAATAATTGAGTAGGATCCCTGCACAAACATACACAACAACTTGTGCCATGAAACAAAAGACAACTGTACAATGTAATCCGTTTTCTGTACATTGTTTTGCTTTGTTGATGAAACAGTCTAGCTTTTAAAGACATTCTAACATGTACGCTGGCATATCATGAACATCTCCGATTAGAATGCCCTTTGAGTTGCACTCCATTAAGTATTGAAGACTTGCAGGTCTGTGGTTTCTGCCATAAACCAGTAGTGCCATTGCCGACTTGAATTAAATTATAAATGTAATTCAATTCATCGATGGCAGAATAATTCATCTGGTGCTCATCCTTATGCTCGGTGGAAGACTCAGCTCACAGTCCTTCGTAATTGGTGCAGATGTAAAGCCAAAGTTTGCAATCTTCGTTTTTCTCTTCAACAAGGACTTCTTAATGAACGACGTCTCAAATCACAGGACTTGCAAGGACCCGCTTTGCAATGTCTGTTTATGAATCCAACTATCTTCTTCTTCAACTCCACAACTCGTTACATGTAAAAAGCACCTCTTCAATTTTAATCCTCAGTAAAATCGATCGATGCAACGTCGTCGCCATTGATGGCATCATCATTCTTCTTCAGGTGGTCATCAACGGCGCTGTTGCTCGTGTGGCCATGCAACTAAAAATGTTTGACCACAGGACAACTGCAATACACGGTCAGTGGCTCAGAATAGGCGAGTGTATCAGATTCAAACTCTGCTTCTTGTAGTATCTAAATGTCACAACAACAACTGTGCACTATGTTGCCTCGCAGACTACACCAGGCAGCTCTATCAGACAAAACTATAATGGTCAATTGGTCATAGCTGCGACCATCAAAATCCTCTGATGTGTTCGTACCAACAACAAAAACTGAAACAAGGGTTCAGACTTTTTCGGGTTGCTGGCCCGCATGCCAGGAACAGTCTTACTGTATCAATGCAGGATGCCAACAACTGTTTTTAAAAAAACAGTTTATAATGTACCAGACACGCAACTGCTGGCTTTGTGATTTGCGCTACAAGTGTAAAACATGCTAGACGTAGCTTGCTATCGACGATGGTACATAGATTGTTGTAAATAAAATTGCAATTACAAATTTTACAGCTCTCTAACTGGCTGCATGTCATTGGATGTTTACACAGACACATTTTCAACAAGGACAAATCTAAAGTGACACAACATGACTTGTATTTTCGTAAATGATTCGATCGGTAAAATAATGGTCCCAACAGAAATTCGGAAACAACTACCGGGTAACTACCCGAACAGAAATTCAAACATCACCTCTGTACTGCACCAAACTAAAATACAGAATAGGACGACACCAGCGTGTAAGCCACTCATTAATTAATTATTGGTACAATGATAGAAAACCTGAAGGAGGAGGCGTATATATTGGTACAGTTTGAGGAATCGAATCACAAATCCATAAAATTATGGTAATAACAATACAGCGCCTCTAGAGCTTGACTCATATAGCACCGCCACAGAGAGGTTGTATAAACATACGTTACACACTGTATCAAAATAACATGGTTGTCTACAGTCAAGCAAGTGCTACATAAAGAATTGGATACATTACATTGAGTTTTCACAGACACACCACCATCCATAATATGGCCAGTCATCATAAAATGGACAACACCTCTTGAGACAATTAGTTGTATTCACATTGCTGCTTCACAGATCTTCACATTAACACTTGTAAAACTACATTATTATAAAAGCAGTGTCATTGTCTGCAAGGCATACTACCACAGTTTCAGGACCTCATCAATCCAGCGCTGGATAAAACATAAAACTGCATACTCAATTCGCTTCCCTGCTTAGCTTCCATCTTGCCTCGTACATATTCAACAGTCCAAGTCTGTGTCCTATCAAGATCACATCAATTTTCCAAAACCATCTCCAACTACTTTTATATAAGCTACCACCCTTACACACTCCACATTTTTGAAACTAGCCACTCTTGTCCTGTGCACTGCACAACTTCTTAAACAGACTTCATTCCTCCGCATACACTCGCAGGCAAGAGAAATGTAACCATCCCAAACAAGCTTTGATGGACAAACATATCTACTACACACCTCGTCTGTTATATAAAATCCTCTTAACTCACTCGCTGGCTTATGCACAATATTCATCAAATCATCACTACCACATAGGTCTATCACTCTTTCTCTTGCTTACCATTCCTCTTACAAAGCCATTTGTATTAACAAAAGAATAATTCTGCCAAAACAAACAGCATTGCAGCACATTTATTAACCCTGCTGCCACTCCTAAAACGAAAATCCGTGGATCTACTTAACGAGAACAACACGCGAACTGAACTTCTTAAAAATCGACGGCCGTTACCAGCCAAGATCTGAAAATTCACACACAGCATGTATTGCAAAAAATACAATCTTCTGCAGCTGTGTACAGTCTTGTTCAACGTCTTTCTTCGTTAACGTTCTCCGAGTAAATGCTGTCCGTGCAAAGCGCGTCGTCGTCATGACGACAGAGTTCGATCAACTAAAGCCGTACTTCAGCGAAATTCTTAGTTGTAGATAAAGTTGAACCTGTTAACAGAAGGCAAATTTTAACGCATTTATAAAAAAGTTATTCAATTTTAAAATGCGTTACACAGAGATAAATAGCAGGGAGAATTGAGAAAATAGTCAAACATCTCAAAACTGTCATTTATAGCCGTAGTGGGGGTTGGGAGCACTTCTGAGTAGCTGCCTTGAAGGGGCGCTATGTAATGAATGAAAAGATGCACACACCAGCAGAAGTTCTGAACATGTGGTCAAAGCACACTTCTAATTCTGAAAGGTTGAAACAATTCTACAGTAGCGACACAAAACACTTATAGTTAGCTGCAGAGCAGCACTTTGGAAATGTGAAGTCCACAAACTTTACAAACCAGAGAATGTTGTCCGTTTCGTCACCAAATGCTGGTCAACTTTCTCTTACAATATTTAACCGTTTTAGTACAGATGTCTAAACATTTTACAATATAGCCTCACGTATCTACCGCTTTTCTGTCAGATTAATGCTTTTCTCGAACGTGAAACGAAAGTTACTTACCTGCTCAGCGTCTGCGGAAGACAGGAGATGATCGGCCCGTATCCGGCTGCATTGTCGTACAGTTCAAACAAAGGGGCAGCTACAAGTTTGTAGTTTCTTGGCACCGCAAATAGTGCTGCAACAAAGCGCAAGAATAACTCGCATGACTGCCAAAGACCAACGTAAACAAATCCGTCAACTTTGGGTGCCTGCAAGCCTTCTGCAAGAATTTCTTTTGAGTTCATAAACTACAGCAACATTCGAAATAAATTTAAGACACAAGTACAGTAAAAAATGCCTACGAGTTCTTCTGAAATCTTTTATAGATATCGATAGTGAAAGTGGTTAGTACATAGGACAGTCAAACAAGAGATAATTTAAATGGGTCCTGCCACACCAGAATTTTGGTTTAAGATTAGTTTACCTGCGCTCCATGGACCATAGATGGTCCATGGGAAGATAAGACTGTGAGGGAGAGGACTGGCCACCACTAACTTATAAAACCAGTGCCAATACTAAGAAGACGCAGTCGCTAACAGGTCACGTCACATCCATGGCTGCTCAAGGGATGACTCGTCTTCATGCAGCTCTCTTTTACTGAGAATAACAGAAAATCAACAGATTCTATGAGATGAGCAATGAGCATCTGAATTGCTTTCTACAAACCCTTCTCCGGCAGCTGGACCAAGTAGAGACGCTTGTGTTCCTTCGGCTTCGTAATATGCGCAGGAATGTACGGATACTGAAATGCGTCAACAGCTTACAATTTAATCACACATGTAAGAAACAAATTACAATGCCAGTAAATATCCTCTTCAATCAATCAAACTAGAGTGTGACTGATGTACGGTTAGTCATTTCAGTCAATTGTGCAGGGTTGCCAGATTTCGGAAAAAATTTTGTCGCGAGATTTCGAAAAAAAGTCGCGAAAATCGCGAGATCATTGAGCTTTTCTATTTTGGTCGCGAAAATTTCTTCTGACGACTAAAAAAAAAGGTCGTCAAAATTTCTGACGACCGTGTTTTAGTCTTTCGATCGAAATCTCATGGAAAATCCCCCTTTTTTCGCTCAAAAACCAAAACAAGTCGCCCCAAAAAAGTCGCCGTCGCGACCGCGAGGCAATTCAAAAGTAGCCCAAAAAAGCGCGAGTCGCGAGGACGAAATTTTCAGTCGCGAGCGATTTCAAAAGTCGCCCAATTCGCGCTTTTCGCGACGACCTGGCAACCCTGCAATTGTGTTTGTGTTGAAGTCAGAAATGAAATTGTAGAGTGTGCTGCATATCGGAAATCAATGAACCGTCTATTTATATCCAAAATGTATTTTAAAAACCCACTTTTGAAGTTTGACATAGATCGTTTTCCAAGCCCCAATAATACCCAATTCTAGGCTTCAAGTTATAAATATTATTTTCATCCATTTCAGTGATTTGTCTTTATTATGCACTGACAATAATATGGCTACCGAATAATAATAAAAATAATAAATTAAATAAATAACTGAACAATAAAGAAGACCCGTCATCTCGTCAGACCTGGGGCGCTTCGAAGTTCGGTCTCCACCAGTTGGCGATCGTATCTTCGATGACCCAATCAACCGGCGGATGGTCTTGCCTACCAAGCATCTGAAATTATACACGGAAAATGACATACGGAAAATGAAGAGCAGATATTCTGGCGGATATGTTCTTACGTCGATAGCATAATGAATGATTGAAAAAATGATTGAATAAATGACTGAATAAATAAATCAATGATTAAATGAATAAGCATTAGATTTTGACCTCTGTTCATGTACTTAGGTAATCAGTCAAATTGTCCATGCCCTGATGGGTTTTTACAACTGAATCACTGTACATATGATGTCAACAAATTCTGTTAGTAATAAAAGAAAATATGCTTGAACATGTTTACTCCCAATTGATACATTGATGCAAAACCAGAGCTTATTCTTAAGAGACGAAGGCCAGCACCAAACTTAAGAGTAACAAGGTTATCTGTAATATAAAATATAATACAGCATTAGCCACCTACAAGTTATCAAGCATTCTCCATAATGAATTTCTTGGTCATCCTTTGCCCCTTGCAAGTATTTTTAAGCGAGTCTCTTTGATCGTGGTCTGGTGCTGTCAGGTCATGTGCGCCTCTGAGAAGTTTCTCTTGAAGTGATGCTACATAAATTCATTATTATGATTATGATGCAAAACTGCAATTAACCTCAGTCAAAACAGCAAAAAAGGATGTAAATACCTCTGTGAGAAGGCGCTTCAATCCCTCGACCTGGTCTTCACCTGGCTTCAGTTCTCCGCCGGGTCTTAACAACAAATTACAGTTCCACATACAATCAACTTCATAGAAGACAGCAATTTTATCGGTTAAAAGCCACTGCAAACAAACCTGCAACTCAATTGAAACTTTTACTCATCAGGACAAAAAGTTTCCAACAGGAGAGGAAGCTAAGAACTGACGTTGAAAAGCGTCAACTTCTGTTGACTGTCATTTGTAAAGTCTGCGATGCAGATTAAACAACCGCATTTCATAGACAATACAATATACAATATATAAATTATACACCACGAAAGTGAACATCTTTTATTTCTCGTCTTTACATTTTTTATTTCTCCATTTCTATAGCGCCCCTTCAAGCTCGTTACTCAGAGGCGCTACTGACTACAGAGCGGACACTGAATCAGAGTTTCACCGTGAAGCGACCGAGCAATTGCCAATGAAGGACTTGCTCAAAGTCTCTGCGCAGTGGCTTGAGGTGGAACCTCGAACCTGTAACCCTCCGGCTGCAAGGCAACTCCACCACCATGCCCCACATTTACGCCCTTTATGCTCTACCGACTGTTCTTACCTCTTTGTCCCTTGTGTTTGGTGCATTGACTCAAAGCCAAGCATTTGCTGTGACAGGTGCCTGCTATGAGCTAAGCTCAAGTTTGGGTTCTGAATAGTCTCAGCTACGAAAGGCGCTCTGTAAATTTTTAGATACGATTTACATATAATAAACGCAATCGGCAATTTTACAGCTCAGCAACATACAGCTTGAAGAACGAGGTTCCGAGTTGGAGCAGAAGAACATGAGGCAATCCATGCTCATGAACGATAAGAACACCCTCCGCGGACCGCCTCATTCCCGACTTCTTGAACTCCTCTTTCATTCGGTCGAACCTTGCGATCACCGACTGGTCCTTTTCGTACTGCGCATCTTTTGTGCCAAACGTGTAGTTTGTCAGCGGATATCTACAAACCAACAGAACACATCAGTATAGCAAGTGCACTCTGTACACTCTCTTTACCAAACTTAGCACAGTGCATTTTTAGCCTTAAAAAATTCTCAAAAATTCACTTCATATAATAATTTCTTTTATGCAGCAATCCCTTTGTAAATCATTTTATGGAAGGTAAAAATTCTCCGATATACATACTGGAGACCGATTTATGGAGCTCGCAGCAATATATCATCTCGCAGTCTGAGACGATCACATTGTTTACTCGGCGATCGTTCGCGAGCGATTCAGGGCAAACATGAATAAAATAACTTTATAGCAATGCATAGGATGAGCACCGTGTAAAAAAGCCTTGAAATATAACACGGAACTTGGACGGAAAGTCTGCAAAGTAGTAGCGCTACAAAATCTGAACTTCCTTTATACGGATAGAGGGAGTACTGCGGCCACCGAGGGACTCAATCCGTTTCTAAATACTTCATATGTTGTAAATAATAAGTTACTCACAGGCTAATAGTTCGCTCTAACGTAAGCGATCCTTGATGGTGAAACTGTGGATTAGTCGGAGTAAGCGGAGTCATCGGGGACATTTTATTCATCGTTTTCGGCCAACCGCGACCCGCCATCTTGCCTGGAACACAAAGTGCCGACTCCGATTTTCCAATGTGACGTAAGAATTGTAATTTCTTTAGCGCCATAATAACTGAGTCCATCAGAAGTCAACCTGACACAATTTGGTTGCAAGTTGCAATCATTAGGCCTAATGTTCATTAGTGACTAGTCTATTAGGTAAGGCCACGAACTCCGCAGAGAATTATAGGTAAATCTATAATCAAGACGGCCTAAAATTATTTAAAAAAGCAGAAATTAAGAGTAGGCTACCAACTATTCTTCTATCACAATCTGTAGGCCTATGACTATCTTTCTGATACTAGAATTAGCCTATAATTATATAAAAAAATTTAAACTGTAACAGTTGTCTACGTGGGCCTAAGTCAAAATGCTATTCGCAATTGGTGAATTAATAAAGAATACTGGACTTTAGGCCTACCGGTATCCTATTTTATTCTATTTTGATGAGAGCTTATAGGCCTATAAGGGTAGGCCTAGGCAGAGTAGTGTATAAAATTACCTTTATTTAGTGATACCTGGCTGCTAGCCAGTTATCTGTTAGGTTATGACGACTCAATAAACATGAATATTAACCAAATTTAATTTCAAACTGACAACGTAGAATAGTAGGCCTAGAAGACTTCGCGGGATCTTCGCCAATCGCCAGTGTGATCTCGAGGAGCTTTACAATTCAAAGCATGCACGTATAGTATAGGCCTACACGGCGCAACCTGGGACTAATATTATCGTTGAAGTCGGCATTCATTATTAAGTAGCCAACAGTTTTTAAAAAATAATATCTAATTCTAGTGCCAGAAAGATATTAATCCTAGCGTAACCACCGTTGAACCACGTCCTAAAATGGAATAATAATAGCGAGCGCGAAACGCACGAAGCCGCAATCGGAAGGCACAATTAAGGGCGGATACAAAAACTTTTGACGGGGGGGGGGCAAAAATTCTTGGCCTTGGGTCTGAATTTTTTTCTTTCGATAGGCCTACCATTTCATGCGCCAAAAAAGTTCATGACCTTTTTTTTTAGTCATGTGGCCAAATTTTCGGAAAATGTTACCATTTCATCCGCCAAAAAGTTGATGACCTTTTTTAATCATTATCTCCAAATCCTTAGAAATACAGTGTACACCAAATTATAAGCTTCTTGAAACCAAAAATGGGGCGGGGGCCACGTCCCATGCAATTTTCTGAATGGGAGGGCCAATATGCCATAACAAACGTATTCGTATTGTTAATTCCAAACCAAATGGGGGCCACGTCCCATGGCAATTTTAAATGGGGGGCCATGGCCGGATTGGCCCCCCTCGAAAGGCAAAAAGTTCCAATTTAACGGCCTGTCAGCCATGCACGTCACCGTCACGTCTTACTGCTCAAGATACCAACGCCATCTGTCGAAAGGAAGGTTGTGTGGACTATTAGAGCGTAGGCCTATAGCGGGAAGCTACCCCACGCATCCGTGCGCTCTCAATGTGCCAGAGCTAGTGTCTACCATTACGCCATTAAGCCTACACTAACGCCTTCCCAATTATTTTGATTGCTAACTTTAGGTGTGCCCTTTGTTCCCTATGTTATTCTCTTAAATTTGCTGTGTTATTTGCTTTATTAATATTAACTGTTTATTGATGTGATGTTTTAATTGAAAGTGTTTTTGGGTTCAATAAATAAAATGAAATTTATTGAAATGGAAATATGAAATAAATTTGATCAACAGGCAATTATTATTATAGTGCAGAATTAAAACTTTGGTAAAAGACTGATGCTCAAGAGCGGTGACGTCATAAATGAGTCATGAATAGCTCTGCATTCAAAATTATGAAATACAATTCCATTTATTTGCGTATTTGTGAAAAACAATTCGCGTCGACTTAAGCGAACAGCAAGGTAGGGCATTACAGGCCTTCTATAATATAATCTATAGGCAATTGTTCTTGTCATTGTATATGGCCTAGGCATAAGTATGAAGGCCTGTAGGTAGGCTATAGGATTATTGTTGTGAAAAGTTTTTCTTTCAATATGGTTATACCGGTGTGACACCGAAAGCCATGGGCAGAAACCTAGGGGGACAGAGCTAGGGGACGGTCCCCCAACGAAGGTGTTGGGGGGACGACCCATGCATTCACCCACCCCCAATCTTTGAGGGTGAAGACTAATAAAATAGGAAATTTTCTTGACTTTTCGGCCAGATGACAAAAAATCTCGCGTCTTTCCTTCGGCCACTCGTTCGTCCCCCCCCCCAAGTCTCCGCCCAGGTTTCCGCCTATGCCGAAAGCAGTTCTTAATCTAGTCCCCTATGTTTTTTGGAAGGGGTTATGTATCTGAAGTGGGTGGGGCAAGCGGTCGTTTTGGGCGAAGGACAACCGCTGAGGTTGCAACAGGTGATCACCCTATAGTTGTCTGGTCGATCTTTTCCGACGACCTTTTTCTTAGTCTTTCTCCTACAAAATCTGGGGGTGGGGGGAATAAAATTGTATACCTATTTTTTTGGGGGGGGGGGCTGTTTTTGTGTTTCCCTGAAAATTTCCCAGAAACGATCGCATATCTTACATAGATAGGCCTACGTGCAAACCAGACCTGTCCAATTTTCGGGACTGGGAAATCGGTGGAGATCGAGGTGAAATGTTACATTTATAATTTCTTTACTATTTTTTTTACTGCTTTGTCGAATAAAACGAATAATTTATATGCTGCGTAATGTTTCAACGCCATAATTATTTCAATGTGCGTTTTGTTGCCGCGTTAATTAGTCGAATAATTCAATATATTTAGAGGAAATGAAATGGACGACGCTGACGGATATTATATACTTCCTCTGTCCGTATAATGATGATGATGGTGATTTGTATGATGATGATGATGATGATGATGATGGTGGTGGTGGTGGTGGTGGTGGTGATGGTGGTGGTGGTGGTGGTGGTGATGATGATGATGATGATGATGATGATGATGATGACGATGATGATGATGATGATGATGATGATAATGATGATGATGATGATGATGATGATGATGATGATGATGACGATGATGATGATGATGATGATGATGATGATGATGATGATGATGATGATGACGACGACGACGATGATGATGATGATGATGATGACGACGACGACAACGATGACGATGACGATGATGATGATTTGCAGGATGAACTGGGCGGCATTGGTCGTCGTCACTAGTCTCAGTACTCTCTTCATGCTTATCCAGTATGTCGCCAACCAGAGGCAAGTGCTAACAGATGTCTTCTTCCTTGTATACATTATGTAAGTGTGTGTGTGTGTCTATCTGTCTCTGTCTCTGTCTCTCTCTCTTTCTCTTTGTGTCTTTCTCTGTCTGTCTGTCTGTCTGTCTGTCTGTCTGTCTCTCTCTCTCTCTCTCACACACACACACACACAAACACACACACACACACACACGGGTGAATACGTACAGTTGTCTTCCTTTCCCTTTCTAATAATCAACCTACTCTCTATTATTCTCCAACTTTATTTTCAATTTTTCGTCACTCCTGCTTTAAAACTCCATTCATTCATTCACTCACTCATTCATATAGCCAGTCAGTCAGCCGTTCATCTGCGCACCTACCCATTCATCAACTATCCATTAATTCATCCATTAATCCATCCATTAATCAATTCATCCATTAATTAATTAATTAATTAATAATCAATTAATTAATTAATTAATCCATCCACCAATCAATCTATTCATTCTATCCTTCTGTCCAATGTATACATCTCCTCTCATCGCGTGTCACGTGTTTTCTTTCCAGACAATTTGACTTCAATCTGGATGATCCACTGGCACGTCCTGTCAATCTACCGTCACCACGATGTCCTGTTGGCGCCGCCCACTCCCCAGCCGAAGTACAACCAGGTCTCATAATTATTATCATCGTCATCATTCACTCGTAATCGTTATCGAATATTGGCGTATACAGATGGGTACTGCTCGGATTTCCCCGGCGTCACCCACCTCCTTTATCCATGCTTGGGGCGGGCACTGCAGTAGTTGTACAACCACGGTTAGAACCTCAGCTAAAACTAGACTATATACTGGTTCCCTGCTATTATGTGCTTCCTGTGGCCCGGGTTCCAGTCTAGACATGACATCACTTTTGGGGAACCAGCCTACAGGCTACGTGTAGTGCAGGGAACTAGCCTACAGTCTATATTTTAGCTGGGGTAGTAACCGTAGTTGTAGGCTACAATTACTCACTGTCTTCGTCGTGCAAACAATGGCGGGGTAATTAGTAGGCCTACATGTCTATGGCAATTATTATTTCTGGGCGCAAAGCTAGTCTACAGTCTGCAGTCGTTTGGCCATTACACCGATAGTTTTTAGTGAATTGATATCGGTGATATCCTTATGCACCCATGCGAGTTCGAGTATATATGCTGTAAAGGTATTGTATTGGAACTCATATAGCGCTAATTATTGAAAGACTGTCAGTCGATTTTTGGCAGATCGGGTGATCGGTCAGTAAGGAAGTTAATCGGAAGGTCAGTCAGTTGGAAATGGTCGTTCATTCATTCATTCATTCATTCACTCACTCACTCACTCATTTATTCAGCCAGTAAGTCAGCCAGCAAGTCATGCAGTCATTCAGTCAGTAAGTCAGTGCGACCTGTTGTTTCTTTTCCTGCAGCCACTCGTTCTTCCTCTCCCGATCGCCACAGAGGATTCGATTTAACGTTCGAAGCTCGATCACCAGACGACGACTACAGCTCACCTTACTTACTAAACAAACCACTGCATCCACCATCCGCATACGCACACGCACCCACACCGACAGACTCCGGCTGCTGCTCTCAGTACCTCCTTCGCAACGATGGAGGCTCGCTCATCCAACATCCCGGCTCCGACGGGGACTGCAGCGGACGAAGGCAGCCAAGCGAGACTGATTGCTACAAACTATGTGGAACGACGTCGTCGTCATGCATCAGCGACCAGAGCATCTACTGCGGCGGGGGTGGCGGTGGGGGTGGTGGTGGTGGCTCTCGGAACATCAACGACCTTCGACGGCGGCCGCACAGCAGCGCCAGCAGTCCGTGTCAGAGCTACGGTGACGGTGCGGCGAGTGATCGTTCGTTCGAGTGCGACCCGCGGTCAACCAAGTCGGATGGGAACGCTGTGCGCCAGACCGGAACGGGAAGGAGAAGGAGATGCTCGATGGATGCTGTGGAGATCGTGGGACCGATTTGTGATGATGAAAACGCGCCTGAAGGTGAGACGGGTGAAGCCGCCGGGGAGGACTGTGACCCGCCGCCTGCGACGCGGTGCAGTCCGCGGCAGACGATGTGCGAGAGAACGGGGTTGGCCATGTCCCGCTGGATCGACTATATCGTTCGACTGCTATTTATTCTGATTCTGCTCATTTTGCTATTTCAGTTCATCAACCGGGTGTTGAGGAGGAGATACGGATGGGGTTGGGGTGACGACGATGAGGGGCAATGCAGAAAGGTCATGGGTTCATGCTCTAAGTGGGGTAGCTCGGCGTGTGGGTGTCCGTCGGGTTGCTGCAAAAAATAGCGGATTTGGGGGGACGAGTAGATGAAGACTGAAGGGTTGACGCCAGCGCCCCTAGATACCAATCTCAAACGCATCACGCGATAATTATTATGGTAATTTATGCGGCATGAATAATTAATTCTTGTTGGTTGAATGAGACAGAGAACTCGTTGATCGCGCTGTCAATTATGAATGGAAACATTTGTTTAATGATCACGTGATGTACTACTATTTATGTTTACATAAATCTGCATATTCATTTGACCTTTTCAAGTGGTCTAATTAAATTAATTTACCAGTAAATGGATTACAGAGAGAATTTCGATGATTTTTTTTAAATATTAGCGTCACTCGATCATGTGTTCACTTGTAGGCCTACTTGACAATACTTGTAGGTTCTCGTTTAGAAAATGGCGTCCTATCTACACTCATCGTTGCACGAATCACGTGGTACCTAGGCTATCAACAAGTTGCGGATGGACGAAAGAGTGGCCGAAGGAAGGACGCGCGCGGCATTTTGGACGGACGAACGGCCAAGTCGCCGACGAAATTTTCCATTTTCGCCGACGAAAATTCTTACGACCTTTCTTTAGTCATTTGTCCGAAATTTTCCAGAAAAATACCATTTTCCCTGTCAAAAAAAGCTGATGGCCATTTTTAATCATTTGGTCGAGAAATGTCTCGAAAATATAAAAAGTTCCCTGCCAAAATAGCTGATGACGTTTTATTCATTTAATCGACCAACTGCATTGATCATGTACCATTTTTCCAAACCGATGTTACAATGATCATCTGTTTTTTGTCATATCCTACTTTCGCATTTTCCCACTCCATTGATCGATAACTTCTTGAAACATGATGGGGGGAGGGGCACGTCCTATATGGGCATTTCTGATGAGGGCATGGCCGGATTGGCCTCCCTCTGGATCCGCCTCTGACCCTAACAGCCCTGCAGGAAAGTATAATTTTATCAGCTTACTGTTGTAAATATGACGAGATACAATTAAATTTATACGTCTAGTTATTTCTAAGCATGTGCGAAATTACAGATAACGACAGGAAAAGCGGATATTCAAAACATCCGAAATTGATTGTCATGATTACAGCATGCTAACTATTCAAATTTCCACAGACTCATTAAATTCTAGCTGTAATTCATGATGACAGAATTATAACATCAGCAGTATGTTTTACAGCGCACGTATGTGTGTGTGTCGGTGTGTGTGTCGGTGTGTGTGTGTGTGTGTGTGTCGGTGTGTGCGTGTCTCTGAGTGATCCATTGTAAAGTGATAGTGGGTCTATTGAAACCATTTTCTCTTTTTGAAATTGATTGTCACGATTAGTGTTAGCTGTCCCCCAGGCTCGTTAAATCTTAGCAATTATGTGACATAATATAATTATTATAATATAAATTGCATTGTTTATTACAGCGCACGTATGTGCGTATGTGTGTGTTTCTTGGTGTGTGGGTGTGTGTGAGTTTTTGTGTCTCCCTTCGTGTGTGTGATTCCTGGTAACGTGATAATGGGTATATGCAATCATTTTGCCTATCAGTCGAATGAGAATTCGAGGCAAATGCAGTTAATATCATAATAGGATCCAATTTTATTTTGTGGTTAAAAGTCGTCACAAACAGTCATCGAATCTGCTATTTTACGCGTAATTTGTGACAAGTTTCTGATGATGGTGATGGTGTTAGCGATGGTGTTAGTGATGGTGTTAGTGATGGTGGTGGTGGTGGTGTTACCGTGTTAGTGATGGTGTTAGTGGTGGTGGTGGTGGTGGGTCACCGTGGGTGGTCACCATGACAGGACATCCTTGACCCCACCGGAGCGCGGTGTCCACCGTGTCCTGTAGGCCTATAGGCCTACTGCACCTCTGACGCAGAAGACCTGCGCACGTCTGTGCTATACTTGGTCACACGGACATTGGTTTATTCACGAGCGCTGCAAAATGTCTGAAGGATTGTCCATAATTTTATGTTAAATGATGTTACATGTAAGTGAGATGAAAATCTGAGTTTGATTACTAGAGAGTCTGGGGTAGTCGGGTAGGCCCACACAACCAAACAAGCGATTTTGATGTCTATGTGTGGCTATAAGATTACTTACTTACTTACTTAGCACTTAGTCCGTCCTTGCGCTGGCAGCGCATCGGGCGACACAGCCTCTCCACGTTATCCTGTCTTCTGCAGTCATCCGAGCATCCTCCCACGTCCCTTCAGACCAGCCTTGACAGTATAATTTTTGTAGTTCATCTGTGTCGTTTCTGTTGCGGTAGTTTGTTTTACCCGGGAGGGTTGCAAACCCTCCGCGGAACCCTCCTCCTTTGCCCGGGCTTGGGACCGGCGCAGTAAGATTAAGTTGACATTATATCTATAGGTTGCACAGATGTGTAGCTCATCCTGGTCATCCAGCGTTAAGATGAATTGGACGCAAACAATGGTATCCGTCAATAGTCAATAGGGCCTACTTCGAAAATATATCCTTCTACACTTCTCTTGATTAAGCTCATTGTATAGGCTCAGAGATTTTCTATCGTACGGTTCTTGACAAAATGTGCAGTTCGAGATGGATTTGCGCAGTTAAAAAATAGGTTTTTACGAGGTCACTGTCATCCAATTTGGAATAATTTACAAATCAAGGATGCCATCCATGATGGGAAGAGAAAGAAGGGGGTTGTGCAGTTATAAAAATTCATTAGGCCTAAAGGACCAGATGACAGGAGTTACAATATTTTTATTGAGCGAAATCTAAAGGAGCATGTGGATGTAGGTCTATACGCTCTTTGTTTTATGCGGTTTGCAGCAGTAAGGAATAGGGCCTAGATGTTTGTCTTTACCAACGGCCTCATAGGGCCTATAGGCTAATTATAGGCCTACATCATGTCTTTAGACATAGATTTATTTCAATGTATACAGGGCCTACAGTTCTTTGCGATTTACAGTATGTCAAACTAGCAGCACAAACAAAGGATAAATTAAAAGCTAAAGGCTAGCGGCTTATGTTTCAGCACACTCTCGTATCCAGTAAAATAATAGCATAGTAAAATAACTTTTCGGCGAATTTTATAAGCGCGCAATAGACGTTGAATATGCCAGAGACACGCATAGTACATAGACGTTGTCATCTGCAAGAGATGCGCGTACTGCATAGATATTATATAATAGTGCTAGATCTGCCAATGATACGACTCAGAATCCCTGCATGAGTTCCTCCATAGTAGAGTCTGCGCCGACAGCGTGTTTAACGAACTCTTCTTGTGAAATGCGGCCATCTTTGTTGTCGTCTGCTTTTGCGAACACTTTCTTCATCGTTTCTCTCGCCTTCGCTGCCGGATCTGCTTGGTTGCGAGACTTGTATATGGCCTTAACATCAACACAAAGCAAAGTCTCATTAATAATAATGTTATAATAATAAATAATATAGTAATAAAAGTAGCCTAATAATAAGTAAGATTATCCTTTAAGTCTTTAAGAGATCATTTCGATGTTCAAACTGATGATGATGATGATGGTGATGGTGGTCATGGTGGTCATGGTGGTCATGGTGGTCATGGTGGTACGACGACGACGATGATGATGATGATGATGATTAAAATGATTATAATGATTATAGATATATTATTATACTGTTACACATACCGTGAGTACGCTGATGATTTCCTGTTCGCTAAGATACCCATTTCCATCGATGTCATAGAGTTTGAAGGCCCACTGCAGTTTCTCCGTCACCGATCCTTTCGATGCGACGCTCAACGTTGTCACGAACTCTCGGAAGTCAATGATTCCGTTTCCATCTCGGTCGTAATGTCTGAAGACGTGGTCGCAGAAGTCGGACGCGTCTCCCTCCGAGTCCCACATCTTCCGGTAGAGTGCGGTGAACTGAGGCTTTCCGATCTTACCATCAGGAAAGTTGCATTTGAAGTTCTTGAACCATTCGTTGAGTTCCTTTGTTGAGAATTTCGTTTCTTTTGAGAGTTGTTTGAAGTCGGGTTTATCCTGTTTGTTGCCCATCGTGTTTAGGATCGCTGCTATGATCGACCGATAATTTATGTCACTGTCTCTCTGTCGCTCGCTCCTCAGCGTGTGTTATGAGTTCACAGCAGCTTCAGTTGATCTGTCTCTTTCTTTCCTGAACAAAACAAGTTCAATGATGTCGTTATTGTGTGTTTAGCTGATTGGAGAAATGAATTATTTATGAATGACTTTCTTAGAGGCTCTTTGTTTGTTTGACTGATTGACTTACTAATTTATTGATTTATTGATTGACTGATTGACTGATTGATTGACTGATTGACTGACTGACTGATTGATTGATTGATTGATTGATTGATTGATTGATTGATTGATTGATTGATTGATTGATTGATTGATTGATTGATTGATTGATGACCGACCGACCGACTGACTGACTGACATAGAACGACCCTTGCGCTATGAAGGTGCCGAAACGTCGGACCTTAACTCAACCACTAAAAGATCTGCTTCTCTATTTTTCTTCTCCATATCTCTTCTTCTTTCTCCTTCTGCTCCTTTTCTTCGTCCTCATTCTCCTTCTTCTTCCGCCTTCCCCTCTTCCTCCTCTAATCATCGCCATCTCCTCCACCTCCTTCTCCATTATTTCTTCTTCTTGTCTTCCAGCTTCGTCTCTATTCCATATATCTTCCTACTCCACTTTCTCCACTTCCTCCTCCTCCTCCTCCTCCTCCTCCTCCTCCTCCTCCTCCTCCTCCTCCTCCTCCTCCTCCTCCTCCTCCTCCTCCTCCTCCTCCTTCTCCTCCTCCTCCTCCTCCTCCTCCTCCTCCTCCTCCTCCTCCTCCTCCTCCTCCTCCTCGTTCCATCTTCTACCACAAAAGATCCAATTGTACAAGTTGCATGATTTCTTAAGTAGCCTATTTGGTTATGCATCGAAAAAGCAACGGTCATGCTGAGCCACCGAATAATGATAATAATATCATATTCATGGTGGTGTTATAACAAGCAGACCTTCTTCCCTCGTGCATTTGGTTTTCGAAAACAAAGAATCATCCTAATACAGTTGCATGTATAATATGAAACAGAAGACGACGAACTACTCCGCCTTGTTTACGAGAGTCTAATAGCCATCCTATGCACTTCAGACAACGCCTATAGGAGCCAAAGTCTAAGACACATAGTATGCTCTAAGCAACGAGCAAGAATTTTCGGCGGAGATGGGACAACATATCCCTATAGCTAGGTGCTGACTAAGTCTTGTACACTCCTAAATCCTAATCAGGGCTTTTTTAACGTGCAGTTGTACACAAATGTGCAGTTGTAGAAACACTTCTGTAGAGTTAAAACTAGCAAAGAAAGGTAATTGTCCTCCGATTGGAAGTAATTTACCATTGATGATGGGAAGGAAAAGAAGTTGTGCATGCAGTTCTAAAAATTCCTTTAAAACAGCTCTGCTCCTAATCGGGGAACCGGTGCAAAGCAGACTTGCAGACCTCCTAATGGGAAAGACAGGTATAACAACATAGCCCTACATATTGACTCCTGTGCATCATTAGCCTTTCCAAACACATGGTAGTTGATGCCCTATAAACCTTGCGCTGCTATAATACCTATAGTCATGCTTGCTGTAACCAACATATCCATTATCCAACACATATCCACAACTCATCGTAAGTATATTAACACTCTCAACGGCCAATGTTTATAACCCACCCACCCTCAAAACACCCAACACCCTTCAAACTCACATGCCCACCCACCCCTCACCCCCCAACCCAACAAACCCTTGACCTTGCTGCTCACATGTGCTCGGTCAAACCAAACCAAGATTTCTTATAATAGGCTATAATGTTATGCGATAATCCTTGCACTATATACGTCTTCATTAAGAAGTGTCTGAAGGCATCAGAGACACAATGTGTCTGTCTGTCTGTCTGTCTGTCTGTCTGTCTGTCTGTCTGTCTGTCTGTCTGTCTGTCTGTCTGTCTGTCTGTCTGTCTGTCTGTCTGTCTGTCTGTCTGTCTGTCTGTCTGTCTGTCTGTCTGTCTGTCTGTCTGTCTGTCTGTCTGTCTGTCTGTCTGTCTGTCTGAATTAGCCAAGTTCGGAGTCGGAGGCCAGTGAACTTTCCGTTGAGTATAGGTATTCTAATTGGCTTTCTTCGGAAGGTATACAGCCGTTGATAAGAGCATCATCATTATAATCATCGTCATCATCAGTTTGACCTATTCCTACTTCTACTTCTGCTCTGCTGCAGAAACTGTCCTCTGTGAATATCACCGGAGTAACACAAACGACTGAGGCACACGGACTAAGACATAGGCAGACACATACATTTACATATTATACAATACATTACACAGAGAGACAGACAGACATACAGACAGACAGACAAACTGACAGACAAACTGACAGAGACATAGAAAGAGAAAGAGACAGACAGAAAAAAGAGAAAGAAAGAGAGACAGACAGACTGACAGACAGACATACTTACAGACAGACAGACAAACTGACAGACAAAGACAGAGACAGAGAAAGAGAAAGAGAGACAGACAGATAGACAGACAGACAGACAGACAGACAGAAACAGAGACGGATGAAAATAATCTCCCACTTGCCTCCCCGGAGTCAGGCGCGCCCATCCTTTGCAACCTGGCATGCACATTGGATCTGGTCCATGAGTCTCCCCTTCTCCCTCTCTCGTTCCTTCTTTCCTTCTGTTTATATGTCTGTCTGTCTGTCTGCCTGTCTGTCTGTCTGTCCGTATCTCCTTTTCTCCCTGTCTCCATTAATCATCCTTATGTGTTGGAATCTTTCCCTGGCCCAGGAGTGGAGAATTCCTCTAGGCATGCAATATGTATAATAGCCTCGCTTCCTATAGGGCCTACCGCTACAGAAACCGGGTCCCTGGATCAGGTGACTGGGTGAATTACACCACACACAAACACACACACACACACACACACCCATACACACACACCACCCACCTACACGCGCGCGCGCGCACACACACACACACACACACACCATCATCATCATCATCACTCTCGATCGGTGACATCGCTCGCTAGACGTCGTGAAAGGCAGTATACCGATTACGTCATTTGAACAAGTGACCGAAAAACTCGCATCGACATCGTTAGGGTAGTCCCAAAATCACAAATTCACGGAAATCACGGAAACCGTGAATTTCGCCGTTTGCCGTGATTTCCGTGATTTTTCACATTTTCAGCACTTTTTTTATAAAAACACGTCAAAAATGGCGCCCACGACCAAAAACAGCGCGAAACCATTAAATTCATTTAAGATTTTCTGTGCGGAACCATTAAATTAATGTATGAATTTCTGTTTTGGGGAGTTAATTACGTCGCTTACAAGTGAATATTCATTCATAAATACTCGTTTATGCTAAATTTCAAAATAAAAATCGACTTGATACAGAAATTTTGACTGAAAAAAATTTCGCGGCACCGTGAATCACGGTGCTGTGAATTTTCGGATTTTTGCAAAAGTAGGCCGTGATTTTTTCCATTTTTCACCGTGATTTTGGGACTACCCTAGACATCGTGCATGCAGCGACATCTTCAATCATCTTGCTTATCTCAGATCTAACTGTTAGATGACACGTCAACAAAGACATTGCAGCATTGCTCGAACTCTAGCATAAAAATTATACTATACAGTTACACACGCACATAAATTATGAACACGAGCGTGAGAATAATTCATTTTAAATTCTATTTGTTGTGTGCACTGCACTGCACACACAGACAGCCATGTGAAAATTTAATGGGAATGAGAGCTAGAGATAGATATACTCGTTCATTGATTCATTCGTTCATTTATTCATTCAGTAATTCATTCATTCAGTCAGTCATTCAATCATTCATTCATTCGTCCATTCATTCATTCATTCACTCATTTATTTAGTTTATTCTGTCAATCAATCATTGAATAAATTACTAATCATTTCTCCGTCCTTCCATCTTTTTACTCGTTCAGTTGTTCATTCAGTCAATCAATCAGTCAATCAATCAGTCAATAAGTCTATAAATCAGTCAATCAATCAGTCAATCAGTCAATAAATCAGCCAATCAATCAGTCAGCCAGTCGTATACTATAAAGGCTACGATCAGAAGCCTAACCTATATTTCTATATAAAAATACCTTTCTTCAGTTTCTGTGAAGTTCAGCAATAATCCCTTGCGACGTCTTACAGGCCTAACTCATCCAACTGCAAGACCAATTATTAGCAGACCGACACAATTTATACAGCGCCTTTTCTACCCCCGCCTCCCCCCATCCGCAATGAAGGGCTCTGACGCAAAAAGACCCCAGTTCACTTCCCCAGCCTGACCCCATTCACTGTCACGAGTTCCACATCATAAATTTACAGAGCCTCACAATGTCATGACTGTACAATCGAAAGTAGCTATGGAAATATAAACACTCCATGCATCATGGAGTTGCCTGCGAAAGACTAGAATTAATTATTTGCCAGACGCTTTCTAGGCCACCGTGGTCACGATGCGAACTGAACAGTGAACACAGGCCCTGTAGAACGTCATAATTATTTATAGGTGAGTCTTACCTATTGTTTCGAATAATGACGAACACTCGCCAGCTGCAGGGTTCTCCCCGGCCAATAGGACTAAGCTTATATTTAGACCTAGATTCTCTTAGACATAGACTCAAGAAGGCCTACTATGTTCAATTAGGCCTCTGTACTCACGATTAGACGCGCAGTGTGTGCTCAAAATTATCTGTGTCATTATTGCTAAGCCTATAGTATATAGCAGCTATTTTTAGACCAGCCCACGTGAGACTTGTAAGTCAATTTCAGATGTCAAGCAGGAAACCTCATAATCGTAATCGCTATCTCTGGATTTCTAAAGCGCAACCAGACAACCAAGTGCAGGAGGGCACCATATTATTAACGAGCGTTGAAGCATTCAAACCTTGTGTGAGCGAACGAATGAACGAGGTTCATGGGAAGAGAGTCAATAGACGAAACGCTACGTATGAACACAATTTCTTAAAGACATCAAAATTATTATTAGGCTTATACATGCTATCATAGGCGTACGAGGCGGGGGTGCAGGGGGGCAATTGCCCCCCCCAATTCGGGCAAGTTTGGTAGATTTTTCGGGCAAAAACCCCGAACGACTAAAAAAAAAAAGGTCGTCAACTTTCGGGCAAGTCAGGTTTTTCGGGCAAACACGGACACGAACGACTAAAAAAAAGGTCGTCAACTTTTTGACGGATGTATTTTTCGGGGCAGAAGTTCAATCTTTGCCCCCCCCCCACTGCTGAAAACTCCCGTACGCCTATGCATACTATGTATAATTATGTCATGTATATATAGCCTTGTGTGTGTGTGTGCGCGCGCTTATGCGTATTTATGTGTGTATGCATGCGGGTGTAAGTATGTGTGTATGTATTCATGTGTATGTATCATATGTATGTATGTGTATATGCATGTATGTATGTATGTATGTATGTATGTATGTATGTATGTATGTATGTATGTATATATGTATGTATGTATGTATGTATGTATGTATGTATGTATGTATGTATGTACGTACGTGACATATGTGATATATCAGGACTTTTTCAAGAATTTTAACACGTTCACCGCCCAGCACGAGATAACTCGTGCTGGATTCAGTCATTTAACATGGCGTGTATAGGCGGTAAGCGTGTTTTAAAGCTGCACAAACCCTTCTTTCCATTCCCATCCTCCATGCGTGGTAAACTGTACGTATGTGCACTTATTCTAGCGCCACTTCTAGACCGCTACTCAGAAGTGCTACCGACTACAGCGCGGACACTGAATCGGAGTTTCACGTCGATCCGAAGCGCTGTATACGATGCGGCTTGAGGTGGATTCGAACCTGCAACCCTTCGGTTGCAAGGCAACGAACATATCCACTACACCACCGCGACCCACAAATTACTTCCAATTGGAGGACAACGACCCTTTTAACCATTGCTAGCTCTTACAAGTCTGATGATTATATAAAATTTATCAGATGCGTACTGTATCATTTGAAATTATATGGCGCCAGTTAAGTTTAGGCCACTCATCATCAGAGCACGAGGTGACCTTCATCGAACAGATTGGATGCTGAGGAATGTGTGGAGGATTCTTGATGTGATTACTGGGGTGGAGTGGGGGGTGGAAGGAAGGGGATAGGAAGGGGAAGGTCGATTGGATGGACGGCATAGCAATAAATAATTCTTGCAGCATAATAATAATAGAGTCGAAGTAAGAAGGCATCGAATTCAGGAGATATTGCCTGAAGTGGGTGTTATCTGCACCTGCAGTGTGTGCGTGCTTACCGGTATGTGTGTGTGCGTGTGTGTGTGTGTGTGCGTGTGTGCGTGTGTGAGTATTTCCCTCAACCCTGTCTCTGTGGATGTTTCTGTTTGAGTCTGCCCATGTCTATGTGTGCCGCTGTGCGTCTGCCTGCCAGTCTGTATATATTTCTCTCATACTTTCTCTTTTCTTCTCTGTCTCTGTATGTCTCTCTAGCTGTGTGTCTGTGTCTGTCTCTCTGTCTGTCTGTGTCTGTCTCTCGTTCTCTGTGTCTGTATATCTCACTGTACGGATGTAAAGGAAGGACATTGACTCCTATGTTTACTCCAGAGATAAAAACAGCAAGCACATTGTTGCAGATATAGAGAGCAATAATTCCGTTGAAAGCAAAGCAATGAACAAAGCAGCTGTAGAAGTCATAGGCCTACAACAAGTTCACTTCTGACTGCAGTCTCCAGAAAAAACGACTTGCATACATTTGCAGGCGGTTCAATAAAGTGCATACTTACTTACTTACTTACTTTGTCATTTTGTTCTTCATCTGCCTTTTCCACCAGTTGTCGATCGTTACTACCAATATTGAGAGTTTGAGACCACGCACTCACAACTTTGTATTGACAATCAAAGACGACAAGCACTGCATGCATCTCTGCAAAGCAAGACCAGTTAGACAACCGCATCTGGTTGTATGATTATTATAAGTCTGCTTTCAGTTGAATATAGACTATTATATAGTAGCCTAAGCCTACTAACACTTGTTGGCGTGTTTTATAAACTAAGCTTATTTGAGCCAACAACAGTTGAAAGAGATTCCATACTGAATGGGAATCCAATTCCCCTTTTTCTCCTCTTACCTTTGACCTTTAAAACGGAATGATCCAGTTCTTCTTACCTGTTCCGCGGTTCTTCCTCTCCGAAAACTTTCCTCACCCAAACGGAGGAAGCACGAGAAGCGAGAGAGGAATTTCAGGTTCACACTACACCAGCAGCAGCAGCTGACTATGTATATCCTCTGAGATATTATTATGAACTGCAGGCAACTGTGGCTGCAAAAGAGTTTCTGACGATTATACTCGCTCAACACTAGGCGTCGCTATGACTCGGCCAGAGGAGAGACAGACGGAGGGAGACGGTCAGGCAGACATACAGGTGGAGAGACAAACACAGAGAGAGGAAGAGAACACGTGCTGAGCTCAACTGCTGCAGCCTTTGGCAGATAGTTTGGCAAGCCGGTAGCAGAGTGGGTAGCTGCTCTATCATGTATGCGCTGCGAAAGCGTGTGTGCCAGTGTGGATGGTTGCGAAACAGACAGACAGACAGTCAGACAGGCAGGCAGGCAAACAGACAGACAGGCAGACAGACAGACGGATGGACAGAAGAGGAAGACAGTAAGAGGATGCAAGGGAGAGGGAATGAAATTAAGCAATAAGTATATAGACAGACTGCAAGCAGGTATAGAGACAGGCTCTAATTCATAATGTACGCACTGAGTGGTATGCCGAGCAAGAGGTTCCCGCTCCGTTATTCAGCCTAAGGTTCTGTCTCTGTGACTCTGTTTATGTCTCTGTCTCTGTCCCTCTCCACAAATCTCTCTTTTTTCTCTTTCTTTCTTTTTCTCTTTCTTTCTCTGTGTAACTGTCATTGTCTGTCTGTCTGTCTGTCCGTCTGTCTGTCTGTCTGTCTCTCACTCAGAAGTTCACATACGGTACACATAAATAAACACATAAACAACACGACAGGCGCATAACATAGTCACATCATAAGCACAGACGAAACAGTCAACTGGTTCGTACAATTTGGCGCATTCGGCAAAAAAATTAATACTGAATGTATGACATAACGACTCAACTATTTCGATGAAATTCACAACGCACTTGAACGCAGCGGGTAGGTCTACAGAAAAAATGCCTATACAGACAGACACAGACTCACAGAGAGACACGCAACCATACACAAAGACATGCAACGATACGCAGAGAGACAATCAATGGGCAAAACAGATGACACATACATACACAATGCATTTCTTTTGCAACTGTAATATTATTTCAAACAATGAAAATTACATGTCTCTGATAGACTGATTCCGCATTGTTTTTCTATGATTGCAACAGTTGCCAACAGATTACAGCTCTGCCTCTAGCTCTGCCTCTGTACCTACCCATCCCATCCCATCCCATGCCGCCCATGTATTGTTTTAGATAAGACTCCGACGCTAGCTAAAACGATGTGTCACGCTTATTGCATTTATACGGTAGGCTTAGGCTACTTCTGGCAAAATGGCGCAAGAGGCGGGTAGAGGGAAAGGGAGATAGGGAGAGAGGAGAGAGGGAGATGGAGAAAGACATAGGCCCTACAGACAGATAGATAGATAGGCCTAGGTAGATGGATAGAAAGGTAGAAAGATGCAGATTAGTCGACTTACGAACTATAAATAAACATAAATATACTGATCATAAACATTCAGATCTTCGAAGTAGCCTAGGACTATTATAATAGAACTAGAATGACGGACTCGGAATATTAATAGGAGAGCTGTAGCCTATATACATAGATAGCAATAGATGTCTTTATAATCTAAAATTCTAAATAGAATAGGTACCTTATCTAATAAAATAAAACAGGTCTACTATCTAAATTGAATGGATTTTTAAATCAAAATAGAATAGGTATCTTATCTAGGCCTAGGCCTATATTGAGCGGGTCTTATCTAAATTGAAACATGCATAGCCATCTTATCTAAATTGAACAGGACCGTGACAGCTAGGTCTCTTATCTAAATAGAATAAGTTTCTTACCTAGCCTATAATATTATTGAGCGGGTCTTCATCTAAATTGAATGCGTCGCAAATTATCTTTAATAGTTCCTATTATAGAGAATGCTGCGAACAATGTACACTGTGTCCACGATAAAGTAGAACATACAATAATGTGTCATAACTCGGTCAAAACGTTCAGGATTCGTCTGAAATTCTACACACAACAACAGTGGCCATATTTACACGAGTTCCTAAAGCCGATTAGAAATATTCGTGAGTTTGCCAAATTTATGAGGGCCTGAGATGCAGCACCGAAAAATGCAACTTTCCAACATGGAAAAGCTGAAAAGAAGTAAAATTCAGCTAAATATGATGCTCAAAATGTCATTTTTGTTCACGAACACACGACCTTAGACGTAGTAGTGTAGTAGCTGTCCCGGAAGACACTCGGCTTCATATCCGTAGCTGTGGCCGCCTAGCAGTCCAGACCTTGATCCGGGTGCATGCATGTACCGGAGTAGCGCGTTTTTCGTTCCTGCATGTATTCATGACATCGATAACCGTAGGGCGCGTCTGATTGAAGAGTGGCAGCTGTTAGACCAGGTGATCATCGACCGGACCATCAAACAGTAGCCTCTACGTCTATGGTAGTGTGTTCGTGAACAAAAACGACATTTTAATACCATTTATAGCTGAATTTCACTTGTTCAGCTTTTCCATGTTGGAAAGGTCCATTTTTGGTGCTGCAACTCAAACGCTCACAAATTTGACAAAGTCATGAATATTTCTAATCGGTTTTAGGAACTCGTGTGAATATGGTCACTGTTGTTGTGTTTAAAATTTCAGACAAATCCTAAACGTTTTGACCAAGTTATGACACTTTATTGTGTGTTCTACTTTATCGTGGACACAGTGTAATTTGTGCGAAAGGATAGGCCTACACGCAGTGACGGAACCAACCGGATTAACAACACCTAAGAACTAGGTCGGTCTCGTCCTCCGTTTCCTCTTCTACTTCCTCCTCCTCCTCCTCCTCTTCCTCCTACTCCTACTCCTCCTCTACCTTAGTCTCCTCCTCCTCCTCCTCCTCCTCCTCTACCTTCACCTCCTCCTTCCCCCTCTTCCACTTCCTACTCCTCCTCCTCTATCTCCACCTCCTTCTTATCTTCTTCCTCCTACTACTCCTACTCCTATTATCCTACTCCTCTTCCTTCTCCTTCTCCTTCTCCTTCTCCTTCTCCTTCTCCTTCTCTTTCTCCTTCTCTTTCTTCTGCTTTTGATGCGGCAGCAACTCTTCACACCGTGTAGCCTAACTTAATGACTTGATGAATGAATGAAAGGAGAAGTGAGAGGCTGGGTATTAATGGAGAATGGAAGGTGGCCGATAGGATGAGCTACAGGAGAGTCAGAGAAGGAGGAAAGGAAGACAACTCCTGAGCAGAAAGATGGGTAACAGTTAGAATTAAATAGGCGGAGCAGAAGAAACAGCATAGGCCTATAGAAGAACATCATTGTAAGTAGACGACCAGTTTTCCGAGGGAAGCTGCATGGCTGATCCATCGGTGTCGACGTCCCTCCCTCTGCTGCGTGTAGCAGACGGAGCAGCCGGTTATTTTTGGTTGCACCGTTGCAGCTTAATAATATAAAAATGGCCGACAGACAGACGTCTGTAAGTATAAGCTTTGGACAAGAATTATGTGGATGACGAAAAGCAGGCTGGAGAATTTGATGACAGATATAATTATCATAGCCTATAGGCTACTTTTAAAACACGCGATTGAAGAATGATAACAATAGTGAAGACAACCATGAAGATGCTACTTGTCTAACTGAAGAATGATGTCGATGAAGATGACGTCGACTGCGAGTCTGCGACAATGAAGATAGGCTATATAGGCCTATAGATGATGGATGAGGATTGAGGAGGGGAGGTGGGAGGAAGGGAGGATGATGATTTTGATTATGATGACGAAGAGGAGGAACGGAAGGAGGAGAGAAAGAGGATGTCAACGTTGATAATGATGAGGAGGAGGAAGTGGAGAAGGAAGAAGATGAAGATGATGACGAAAATGAGGAGTAAGAAAGGCAGAAGAAGAAGAAGAAGAAGAAGAAGAAGAAGAACAAGAAGAAGAAGAAGAACAACAACAACAACAACAGCAGCAGCAGCAACAACAACAACAAGTCAGCAACAATAACAACAACAACAACAACAACAACAGCAGCAGCAGCAACAACAACAAGTCAACAACAATAACAACAACAGCACCAATAACAAGAACAGAAACAGGAAAAGGAACAAGAACAAGAGAAGAAAAAGAGGATCAAAAGAGGAAGAAGATGAAGAAGAAGAAGAAGAAGAGGAAGAGGAGGAGGAGGAGGAAGGGGAGGAGGGGAGGAGGATGAAGGAGAGGGAAAGGAAGAGGGAAAGGGAGAGGGAGACGGAGGCGGAGAGGGAGTGGATCAGTGCACAGCACCTTGAGGGACCACTGAAAAGTGCACATCACTTGGTGGAACAGTAACTGTTGGTAAGCCAGGATCTTTCAATTAAAAGTTAAGGGGCTTTTCAGATTCCTCAGTTTTAAAGTCAAATTACAAGAAAAAGATCTAGATCGCGGGTCACATCACACCAGGAAGCTTTATTTAAAATAATTATGAGACAGCCTGGAGAATAAACTAGTTACCCTATGACTCATTTTTGTTCAGCAATAGGACTAATATTTACTGTATTACAGACAAAAACAAATTTGCGTGGTTGCATAGCCTACGCTACAGTATAGGCCTATAGGGCATAGGCTAGCTGTGATTCACTTATTATCTGCGTCATGCTCTTTCCCAGATCATCCTATTCCTACCACATTCACGCGGCAAATTGACAGCCAGCATTGTTGCTATGCGACGAACGCGTTGTACGCTAAATCTAATCACATTAAAAAATATTGTGGCCGCGCGAGGCCTCTGGGTTCTTGTTTTTTAATTCACCCCCAGGTTCTAGGCCTAAGTTGACGGGATTTATCGCGTGAGGGTCGGTTAGGGCTCAGATTAGGCGTCGTGAGGGTAGGTTAGGGTTAGTTTTAGGGTTAGTGCAGTCATTCTGACAGGTGCACACACTCAACACACAGAACGGACATGGAAAGCATGATTGGGGTGAATTAAAAAACAAGTAGGCCCCTACCGGCCTCTGGACCCTGAAAGCGCGAGGCCCAAGGCGTTGTTTCGTTCGCCGTGCCCTAAGGCCGGGCCTGGTTATAAACTTCCATGAATAAATTTAAATATGACGTTTATGAAATTCTAAGTTTATGGAGCACCAAATCATACGCATTGAGAATTTGAAATAATTATATGAGATATTATTATTAGCATAATTATAATAATTTATTTATATCTCAAATTATGAATATTATACTCGATGGTTGCCGCGTGTACTTGAGCGCGAAATTCGTCGATAATTTTGTAGCGCATTTCAGTTGAATTTCTGATGACATGTCAACTGTTTTGTCTAAAAACGATTTAACAATGTCGTCCAGTGTTGCCAAAATGCCAACGAGTTCGTTTGTAACGCATATTCTCGCCACCGCAGGTGCAGTTGACGATACCAGCTAAGCATTTATTTTAAAATAAATTGTTGTATTTTTCAAATTTTTTGGAGTAAACTGTATTATCGCCCAGGCTTGGTGCACCGCCGAATGTAGTTATGATATAATACGGCAGGTTATATGCCAATAAATACGTTATCTGTAGCGAGCGAATGGTCTCGTTTGACCTTTCTTTGGGTGGAATTGATTAGGGATAATGCCGGCTGGGCTGTTGAAAGGAGTGTGCCACACCACTTAAGGGCCCTGTTGACGGGCCGCTAGCTCGATAGGCAAAATTAGGCATCATTGCAATGGTCAGGCTAATTGGGACATGTGTTTTTAAAATCAGGGTAGTCCGCTAAGAATCAGCAATTGCTATTCTAAAGTTCATCGTTCTAATTGACCTTTCAATTTCCCTTTTAGGGATGGCTCTTTGAGAGGGTATCGGCAGCAAGGCTCTTGGGCATACCTGGGAACGGCGGTCCCAAATTATAACATTAAGTAAATCAACATGACATGTCGTAATAGTGCGGTGTATTGGATGGGCGCATAGAAACGGTTTCTTTTGCACTACACACTTATGAAATACCACCGAAATGCAAGCCGGAATAATGAGAAAGCAATTGAGAAATGGAGCTGGATGAAGATATTTTACAGGTGAAATGAAGGTGGATTGATGAAAAAACACTAGTGAAATGTACCGTAAGTTTGATGAAGGTATTTTTAGATCTGAAATAGAAGCTGGATTGATGAATTGAACGGCTGAGAAATAGAACCTGGATGATGGAGATAATAAGTTAAATGAAACATGGATTAATTAAAACGCTTGCGAAATGGATGCTGGATGAAGGGCTCCTATAGATGAAATAGAAACTGGATTGACGAAAATTAAACTTCAGAAATGGAAACTGGATTGTTGATTTCAGTGACGTATTTCAGCATGCATCCAGCTTCCATTTCAGCTGGAATGCCGTTTATCCACATTCTATTTCAGCACACATAATGTTTAAAGCCTTCTCAGGAGATAGCCTAGGCCTAAAAAAATGTTGTGTTTCCGGTAACAGAGCTAAAAAAAATTGGGTCGGTAGGTCGGAAAATATTTTTATTTTGGTAAAATATTTTTATGCAGTGACTATCCGAAAAAGTATACCCCACTAGTCTTTTTTGCACGCTGAAACAAAGTACGTGTTCTAAGCAAGTATAAACTGCCTATTTCCCGACTGTCTGCACATAAAACTGCTCTAGAAACAGTCCTATTAATTTCATTTTGTTGACGTCTCTTATGTTATGTCAATACAAATGTTTTTTATTTAAAAAATTTAAATTTAATTTTTTTTGTAATTTTTTTTTTGAAAACAATATTTTTTTTAATAAAAAATTTTTACAAAATATTTGAGTCGCGGCCGTAAAAATGGGTCGGTCGGGTTACCGGAAACACAACAATTTTTTTCTACGCCCTATCGATTTCTGTAATTTTATAATTTGGGACCGCCGTTCCCAGGTATGCCGGCTCTTGTACCATACATGATCTGCTAACTGTTTTGCAAGAAGAATATTACTCGATGGGTACAAGTTTTATTTTATTACGGTCATAGATGGGAGGTTAAGGTCTCACATTAATAGACTTGCGTTTTTGTGGCTCCTGAAAATATGTTGGTTGGCTCCACGTTTGGGTGTGAGCTTGCCACTGGTGGCTCTTCCAGAGCTCTTACTTTGCATTGTTTTCTAACTGATGGAATAGTTTCATTCATAACAACACTTAATATGAAATGGGCTGATACAGAGAGCACCTCTGAGTGTCTCTTTATGAGGCGCTATATAAATTCTCCGAATGAATGAATTACGGACATTCTCTGTCACAGGGCGATTGGACAAGGAGGATCTGAATGCGAAGTTGAGTCAGTTATCGAGAAAGACGTCAGAAATGAAGGTAGAGGTTTACAACACACTGCACAAGAGTTATGCCGAATTCTACCCAAACTTCGACGCAATTCGCGTCCTATCAAGTCGAGTCGGCGACTTTCAGAAAGAAATGGAAACACAGATCAACGCCATTGAAACTGAAGTAAATTCTTTTCGTCTTCGTAATTTTGTTATTTAAAAAAAAATTATTCAGTGTGTAGATAATAGTGACTAAGTTAAATGCCTCGAAGATATCTGTTAGATAGTTTATGCTTAAATAGGTATGTTTACACCAGCTGTCATTTCTTGAACTTCAAGCCAAACTAACACTGTCAGGTTGAAAGAAAGCCTCAGTATTGGTAGCCTGTTGGTAGCATTTGTATCGTATTGTATGATTTGTATCATCATACTGTATATGAGAATTTTCAAAGTGCCTCGTGCAGTTCTAGCTGTTCAGATGTGTTTTCAGCCCCGAGGAAATAAGAAAGACTTCAGGCAGCGAAGGGCTGAAGATACCCCCCAAAAGGACAAAAGGATCTTAATACAGATAGAGTATTTGTACGCCTTCAGAATGGAGTATCTTCAGGAATCATATCACATGAAATACAACCAGTGAAGCAAACTGATTCGTTAAACGCAGGTTGCTGTTGTGTTAGTCCTGACTTAATAACATACACATTTATAAGTGGAATCTGCTAACGGAAAGAGTTATTTGGAGAACCGCTTGGCTTTAAATCGTGTATACATATTCTCTCTGTTCTAACCAGCTCATGTTAAAATATCAAACTGTAACGTTACACAGAGTAGAGTTCAACGACGAACAATATACATGTATTTCAATATATTTATTCAATAATATCTGTTGATCGATGATTTCAACAGATGAAAGCGAACATGCAACTCTCGTCCGCCGGAAACACCGACCTCTTCTCCACTTGGTCAGAGACCCTGTCAATTCTTTCCCTTCTGGGTCGACTGGTGAAGATCCACGAGGGATTCCAATCCATCAACAAGGACCTCGCGTCAAAGAGTTTCGTCCGAGCAGCCGCTCAACTCGTCTCCATCGAGCGCATCCTGGAAGAGCTCGACTCGAAGTTCGGCGATTCCCTCAAAATCCTGACTCATCTGCGAGCACGACTCGTGACGCAGAAAGACGAGCTCATCACGAGCGTGAAGACCGTCTGGGCGGAGACCTTCCAGTGGAAGACGCCGAAAGACGACGGGGGACAGAAGACGGAGAAGACGGTGCGGCTGATCCTCGCGAGCAGCAAGGAGGCAAAGGACCGGATGATCGGAGTGATCCACGCGATGAGCGACCTCGGAATACTCGACGCAAGTCTCAAAGCGTTCAGCGAGAGTCTCTCGAAGCACGTTCTACGACCGGTGATTGCGACCGCCGGCGCGAGAGTCTCTCTCGGCTCCGACCCTGCGACGACGACGATTACGATCACGACCCCGGTCGCAAGAAACGCAAAGCCGACCACTCCTGACGCAATCGACGCTCTGAACACGTTGGAGACGGCATTGGTTCACGTCAAAGACTGCCTTCACGATTACACGATCAGCACGTCTGTCCACCCTGACGCTAAGCAAGAATCGACAAATCTGATGGCACTTATAGGCAAGCAGTTATCCGATGATTTCGTGGAGTCGCTCGTATCCGAATGCCTTTCCAGGTCGGTGCCTAGCAACCATCGCGACCTGAAGAGCTATGGCAACATCGTCACGACAACGGAGCGTTTCCAGGCAAAGCTGATCGAGATCCGATTCCTCGATCCGGAAAACACGAAACTGACGGATTTCGTCAGTAACGTCGATCTCGTGTTTGCGAAGAAGAAGTGTCAGGCGATCCTGGAACGAGCGCGCGACTTGATGACGTCGCCGCTGCACGATGTCGTGTCAGTGTCGAGTGTCGATCGGAAGCTGGATGACGTGGAGTTGGGTCGTGTCGGAAGCGAGAAGCGAAAGGTGAAGTCGACGGAAAAGGTGGCGGAGCTCGCAGACAACCAGCTTTCGCCGCCGTTTCGTTTTCCGTCCTGCAAAATCAGGTTCGTTGATCGAGGGAGTTGTCCGTACGGAGAAATATTTTGGGGAGATTTTTGGGGAAATTCTGGGTGCATCGGAAAAATTAGTTGTGCTCAAGTGGTTGAGAGGGATTCATTGTATAAAGTTTGTCGTTAAACCAATTCTGTTGGTGTTTGATCTAATATGGAATTTATTTTAGGCTTTCAAACTTGCCTCTTTCAGCTCTCCACACTCGCCCATTTATATATATACATATATCTATACATGTATGTGTGCATGTATATATGTATCCATAGTCCATGCATGCATGTATATATATATATATGCATGTATGCATGCGCAACATACCCTAATGAATGATTTTTCTGCGGGATTCTGTTTGCCTGATAATTTTATAAAGTTTTCATTGTGATGTTCAATTTTATTTTCGTCTATTTAAAGTTATTCTTGTTGCATTATTTGTTGAATTATTTCTTCAATTACTATTTTAAAAATCATATGTGTAAATAGCATGATGTTTTTGTTGTGTGTAGCACATGCGCTCATGAGCTGGTGGAAATGGCCTACCAGATGTTGCAGGAGGCTGTCACATCGCTTAAAGTCTCTCCTTCAACACCAGATGGCACTGCTGATGTGACGACGACGACGTCAGACAAGCAATGTGCCATCCAGCTGTTCTATGGCGTTCGAAACATGCTCGAACTGTACTGTATCGTCGTTCCAGTCTACCACAAGGAACTGCTCCAGACGGTTCCACTTGTGTCTGGTAAATGGAACGCTTTCTCCTCAAAGGAATACATGGATGTAAAATAATGTAAATGTATTTAGTCATTTCTGTAGTGCTGCTCCCAGCCATGGTCATACAGTTGCACTCCCAGGCAATGTATAATAATGTATATATTATGATGTATGTATGCTGGTATATATGTATGTATGTATGTATGTATGTATGTATTAAGACCGTACTGAAGTATGTAATTAAGATGCATAATATAATATATAATTATATTCTTTTCTAAAGATCTCATGAAAGTTTGTTTATGTCTAAATGCATATGCAAAAATAGTTAATGTAGCCTTAATGTCAGTATCTCTCAAAGGTATGTGCCTTTTGTGTATAATTATATCTTTGTTTGAGTATGTATATTTATATGTGTGTACAACATGCATACATACATACATACATACATACATACATACATACATACATACATACATACATACATACATATAATATACATGCATACACTCTCATATGTGCACACATACATATATGCATGATATATTATATGCATACATAACATATACAATGCATACCCGTTACGCACACACATGTACATGCACACAAACATATTGCATATATGTGTGCTGCATAGATAATACATACATGCATGCATGCATACATTGATACATACGTCTGGACATGCATTACGTACAATTGTACGTGCATGTTCTTTTCAGCGATTCATCACAATGACTGCATGTACATCGCCCATCATCTCATTCTTCTCGGCCATCAATATCGACCTCTGCTTCCGGAGCCGCTCTGCCATGGCGCCGCAACGTTCGTCGACCTCGTTCCTGTCTTCCGTCGACTTGGCGCCAAGAGTTTCATGGATCAGTTGTCGCAACAGAAGTCGGAAATACTCGACTGCCTGAGTGTTGCTCACGGTAAATGTAAATGGGGAAAGAAATGGGAATTGGAAAATGATTAGTGTCCATAGATGGATTGGGTAGTGGAATTGCTTATTGATTAGAATTAGCTTAGTACTGACTACTGAGATTGCTTATTGTTATTGATTAGAATTAGCTCAAATGTGCTTATTGATTAGAATTAGATGTTT
Source organism: Lumbricus rubellus (assembly GCA_945859605.1). Lineage (NCBI taxonomy): Eukaryota > Metazoa > Annelida > Clitellata > Crassiclitellata > Lumbricidae > Lumbricus > Lumbricus rubellus. The sequence continues at coordinate 53,678,798 of OX243813.1, read as the reverse complement.
GCCTAATTGATTAGATTTGCTTTAGAAATTCGTAAGTACAATAATATTATTATAATTGGTCATTAATGTAAAGTGGTCATGGTGTTAAAGAAGAGGTAGGAAATAAAAACAATAAAAAATCTGATGACAATATAACTTTACATTTGTCAACATTCTTGGACGGAATTTCTTGCTGCGTTTCAGGATTTGTGAACATCGGAGAGGGCGATAATTTCCGTGACGCCGATCGAGCCGTCAATCAGTTGACGTTGAAGTTGCGTCATCTGGCTAACGTCTGGAAAGACGTCCTTCCATCCGGTGTCTACAACAAGACAACCGGTTCGTCGTCGTTGCAGCTTTGCTGGAAGCTCTTCCATCCGCTCTTTTTTTTAGATGGATGCATTTTTTAGTTGGGTGGATGCACGGAGTACATATTTGTTTGTTTGAATGTGCACTTGTTATAGCGCCCCTTAAAGCTCTATCTACTCAGAGGCGCTCCCGACTGCAGAGCGGCCACTGCATCGGAGTTTCACACCAAAGTGCTGAGTAATTGCAAGTGAAAGACCTGCCCATTGCCCAAGGTCCCTACGCTGTGACTTGAGGTGGATTTGAACCTGCAACCCTTCGGCTGCAAGGCGACGAACATACCCACTACACCACCACGCCCCGTGTTCTCAGACACTAGTTCTCTGAAGCCTTGATTCTCTGAAGCCTTGATTCTCAGATACCTTTGTCTGCTAATGCGTTGAATGCCGTTGATTAAACTCCTACGCCTTCTTTCACGTTTTCTGTGTCTTCACACCAGGTACGCTGTTGAACTGCGCTGTCGCTGAAGTGCTCGACAAAGTTGGATCGCTCGAGGACATCTCTGAGCAAGACGCCAAGCAGCTGAGCAACATCTTCGGCACCATCACCAACGCCGGTCGTGAGCTCATCTCCAGCGCTCAACCGACTTCCGTCTACAAGTTCGTTCCAAAGTGGAACAAGATGGAGGAGATGAAGCTGCTGTTGTCGGCACGACTCCAGAAGATCGTCGATCGATGGGCCGACGGAAAAGGTCCGCTGGCGAGCGAGTTCACGGCTGCCGAGCTGAAGCGACTCATCCGAGCGCTCTTCCAGAACACGGAGAAGCGAGCGGCGGCGCTGTCGTCGATCAGCGACCTTTAGAATTCGTTGAAGTCTGGGACTTATTTAGACGGGCAGCGTGTTTGGAGCTCGACTTGCGACTGGTTTAGAATTTGACTACTTGCGACGACTGGTTTAGAATCAGACTTGCGACTGGTTTGGAATTTGACTTGCGACTGGTTTAGAATCTGACCTGCGACAGCTTCAGAATGTGACTTGCAACAGCTTTAGAATCAGACTTGCGACAGCCTTCGAATTTTACATTGCAACAACACTGGAATCGGACATTGCGACAATTCTAGTATCTGCCGTCTGTCTGGCTGGACTTGCAGTCTTGTACACCCCGCCAATGTTCCTTTAGTGATGATTGTATTTTAAAGGTGCTTGTTTTAATTACCGGTAGTTTCTGGTGGTTGGACTTGAAATTTACTTTGTTTCTCAGTTTAGCAAATGTTTGTGTAAATACAACTCATTATGGACATGAATCCCTGTCGGGACCATGGAAAAAAGAGCAGTCCCTTGAGTTACCTCTCTCAAGCCATGCGGTCAAAGTGTTGGCAACTTCATTTTCTTGGTCTTGGCACATGAGATTCATTGGGCTGTAAAAGTTTAGACTAAAATAGACTACATAACCCATTTATATTGTGCGTTGAAGAGAACACGAAAAAAATTAATTTCTGATATGTACAGATTTTCTCATCTTTTTGCAAAAATAATCGTACATCGAATAATGATAATCGTGTCAAATGAACCGTCATCATCATCATCACACATGTATCATCATCATCGTGTGTCGTCGGACAAAGACAACGAAAGCAGAAGATAACAGACAACTGACAGAAATTGTGAAACTAACCACAGAACTTGTGACTGCCCATCTCTCCACAAAAACATCCATTATTATTATTATTATGATTAAATAAGGTAACACCGAAATGTTAAATGCGAATATAAGTGCATGCTCATTTTGTTAAACTGTAGTGCCATATAAATTGCGGGCAATTAACGTGGAGCATCTACAAGGGAGAACGAAAAACTCGACAGGAGACTTGAACCTGTTGCGCTGTTTAACGCTTACAGGCTACAGCAAATCTGAACTTGGACCCAACGTCCGGATAATTCATTTGACAAAGATCAAGACTTATCTAGAGCTAGATACTAGACTATTGGTAGTGCCAGTCGAGGCTGTTCATACAGGAACTAATTGACCATGGCTGATCTTGTAAAGATTTCTGAGAAGGCCAAGACCATCTTTGGAAGACCAAGACCCATCTTGTTCTGATGAATTACAATCAACTATCTTAGTGGTCCTCCTCTGGTCACTCTGCCAATGTCTTTAAATTCTAAGTTCTGCTATAAATCTCTTATTTGGAAAACACTCAAAAGTTGCCAAGACACAACATGGCTAGTGAGGAGGAGGAGGAGGAGGAGGTATGGCAGGCAACACACGTTAGAACTCTTATCGTCCTCGGTTGATGCATTGCTTCGTTTAGCTTCACATGTACGACCCCCCCCTCCGGTCCAATGACAACACTGACCTCGACACAGAATATATAAATTTGCAAGTGCCATTCAGTCGCAGGCTCGCAGCACTCGGTGAAATCAACCACATCAGCTGCGAGGTAGACTTCTTGGTCAGTTATGGAAGTTTTTCTACGAACACCGTCTTGCGATAGGAATGGCTGCGGGGGAATAATCTCGTTTGTCGGTGCCTACAATAATTAATTCGAAGAAAGAAGAAATAGTCAGGGATTGCACAGAGGCATTCTTCAGTAACTTCTAAAATCTCAGAAAAGAGAGCAGAGACAAAAAAGGAATGCCTAGATTCTTGTCGGTTTAGTTCCATAGCAAGCATTTCCTAACCTCAAACGATTTCCACAACAAAATACATCGATCAGTCAGGTGAGACCTCTACACGATTGGTCCTCTTGCAAACAAGTCATCAATAACACCAATGTGATTCAGAGCAAGCGAAAACAGACTGAAAACAACTGTGACCTAAACACGATTGCCACTGCTTCTCGTAAGACAAACTTCTACGCTTCTTATCACGAAGACAGAAAATCCAAATTGTCTTAATTAAGAAAACCTGTCTATCTAATGTGTATGCCATTCGCACAATCTCATGCATAATTAATTAATTAATCTCATGAATAATTAATTAATCTCATGCATAATTAATTAATTAATCTCATGCATAATTAATTAATATCATGCATAATTAATTAATCTCATGCATAATTAATTAATCTCATGCATAATTATGACCTCCACACAGAAAAGAATCTCCTTTGGAAGAAATTTTGATCTGGTAAGATTTCATGGCTGGATACAATGAACAAAATTGAAAACAATTATTGTTACACATTCAAAGCAAAAATCTTATTTCACAAGATACAACCATCTAAGGCTTCACACCCTGTTTCACATATTACCAATTAGTACCAGGACAGAGACTGAATGACAGGAGGAAAACTTCTACGCTTCTTATCATGAAGACAGAAAATCCAACCTGTCTTAATAAAAAAGACCTGTCTAATGTGTATACCATTCGCAGGACCCAGGAGGCAACTTTGTTGTGCACCATGCCTTTAAACCAAAATGGGGCATGGCAATATACGGTAGTCAGGTCACCTGGGTTTCCCGCCATTGGCCTACATACAAGACATTAGGTGACCCACCCACCGATGAAAAGAGTCACATTATGTCTGGTTCCACCTCCACTACTAACCCACCTAAACAGACACCAAGTAAAAAAATTTAAGGTTGAAAAGCGAAGACGAAGTAGGTCACCAGGACGTTCGCAAAATAAAGCGAAGTAGAATCTTGAGAAGCCTTAACAGACCAATCTCCCTTGCCACGCTCACAGCACACAATGTCTCTCTAGAATCTGGTGTATCATGCGTATCCAAAACCTCGCAAACGTCAAAACAGTTACCAAAGTCCTACCTACGACCGTTTCCACAAACTCACAAACCCATCGTTTTTCAAACATGAATGACTGCCTTAAAACAGACCAACATTGAAATTCAGCGAAAGCACACAGCGATAAGAAATCAAATTTAAACCACAACGAAGAAATCCTATCAAGAATTAAACGTCCTTTAGTGTCCTATATCTCAACCATTAATATCCGCCCCCCTCAACATCAACATACTCTAAGCTCATATCGCATTGTGTTATCGTAAGCACTTATAGACAATACCAACGACACACAAAGTGAAACTCTTTGAAAAAATCCATTAATTCTAAATTTCCTACTTGGCATTTTTCAAGCTCTTGCCGAAAATTTCACCGTAACATTGTTTTACCCTGCTGCAAAAATATCAGCGGGTGATTTGGATCGACAATAAACTGTGGTTCCTAATTTTTAATTGTTTGACTGTCGTCCATTGTCTAAACAATATCTGCTATGAAAAGCTTGCGAAAAATACGACATAATTCCCGTCAATCAAACACAAACACAAATCTTTTCTGAACAATTGGATGGTGTCTTTAATAAACATTAACATCTGTAGTGTGGCTTATTGCAAAAGTGTCTACTCATTACACCATTACAACCGAAAAAGTGCAAAATATAAAATGCTTGAACCCGAAAAAACATAAATAGTGAATACGTATATGAACAAAATAAATTAAAAAATCATGAATATAATTCATATTGTATGTGTAGACAGTAGTAGACTAGAAATATCAATTAACTTTAGATCTGCTGACAGAAAAACAATAATATAAAAATACTCCACACGAATAATCAAACATTCTGCTCGATTATCTCTGTAAAGTAGCAGAATTAAAATTCACGATTTAAAGACAAATAATTATATGCATCAAGGTAATACTAATCTACATGTGTGTAATCATGTCAATATTAAATCTATAAAGATTCTTTGTGCTCAAAACAGACGTGATTTAATGCAAAGAAACGTTCCTTCACTTAACACAAAGTCCAACCCGCAAATGTAAATTACATTAAAAAATTGCATGCATTGAACATAAATATTCATACAGTCAACATAAATATTCATATCCTGAAAATTAATATTCATATATTGAACATTAATAGTCATAAATCGAACATTAATGTTCATACAAGAACATTAATATTCATATAGCGAATATTAATATTCATACACTGAACATTAATATTCCTATAATGAACTTAAATATTCATATACCAGAGATTCATTATATTGCTCCTTTCAGAGCAACATTAAAACCATCTCAAAACCATCGGCATACATCAGGGAGCTCAGTCTTCCATTCTCAAATCAAGAGGGACGGCAAATGTTTAAATATACAGGTGCCACACTTCCTGGCTTCAACTTGAGAACGCTTTTGCACCTGATCACACGTTTTACGCTCTGTTGCATCCAGCTCTGTATAGCAATCTGTGTTGCATTCAATCAGATATGCAAGTGTGCTCCACTTTTGCAAATACATGAACTACACCGCTACCCTCCCTCGTAGTGCCAGTCCCAAGCCTGGAGAAAGGAGGAGGACGACATTAACGGCCTTGATCGCCAAAAGATTTAGTTAAGCACTGAAAATACAACAGCGTTTGTGACACACAACATCTTTCGTGAGGTACTTTGAAAAGGTGCTAAATAAAGTCCCTTGATACACATGTAACAAGGTCATGTTGTCACGAATTTGTTTCGCACAGGTCAAGTCCTCAACTACAACATCAGAATTCGTGTTTCTGGTGTACGCGAACACGAATAATCACAAACCCAATATAAATATTCATGATGAATAATCACAAACCCAATATAAATATTCATGATGAATAATCACAAACCCAATATAAATATTCATGATGAATAATCACAAACCCAATTTAAATATTCATGATGACAAATCACAAACCAATTTAAATATTCATGACAAACCAAAAACCCAATTTAAATATTCATGATGAATAATCACAATCAAAATTTAAATATTCATGTTGAATAATCACAAACCCAATTTAAATATTCATGAATAATCACAAACCAAATTTAAATATTCACGATGAATAATCACAAACATAATTTAAATATTCATGATGAATAACCACAAACATAATTTAGACATTCATGATGAGAATAAAAAACAGTTTGTTGGTCTCTCGACGACGATGAGAAACTTCAAAATACTCGATTCATTTTCATTTCAGCTGAATTTCTTCGCAAAACAAACCACAAACGGTCGGCTATGCTTCTCTTAAAATATGGATAGCGGAAACACTACAAATGGCAACAGAATTCGGATGCGAGTGCGTCATTGACAACTTGAAACTACGACACTGCATTTTACAAAGTGGGGTACAGTTACCTTGCTCAGTATGGAGTAGAGGAAAGACAATACAAATGGCACAGTGGAGTCAATTCTATCGAAGATTGTGAATCAGTGCAACGTCTTATCGTGAGAATAAAATTCTATGCTACAACGTCATTGGCAAATGAACCGTGTTTCTGTTCTTCAAAGACTTAGTAAAATATTTTGAGAAAATAGAGAAGTTCGGGCACTCTAGCTACAGGCCGCAATGGCAAGGTTGAGACGGATATTCATTAATGATATTATATCTGTTGAAGAGGGTGGTGAAATATCCTACAAGTGCTTTCTCTTAACCCTTTGGAATGAACCCAAAGAATCAGGGATGCCACTCTGAATTTTTTAAAAAGAGGTCAGATCCGGCCGAAAAACCGCTATAAAACGCTAGATTGAGAATTTCTCTGAAAAATACATGGATCTTTCCAATATTGAAATTTCTGACGATTTTTTTAAATATTTTTTTTTGTCATCCGGCCAATTTTTGATGACTTTTTTCTTTTTAGTCTTTCAATCCAAAATCTATTTTTTGCTCCAAAGTCAAAAACTTTTCAACTTTTTCACGTCTTTTGAGTAGTTTTCACCTGAAAATGTCTATTTTTTATAAAAGGTCGGAAAACCTCAATGAAAAAGCTAGATCTTGCAAAAAACACCTATGAACCTAAACAAGGCCAAAAAACCTAGATCTAGGTGGAAAAAGCTACGAGTGGCATCCCTGAGAGGGATCTATCAACGCAGCAAAGGCATCGGTTCTAGCTATGCCAAAAAAATCGCGAAGACAACCATTTTTACGATTCGATCGACTCAACCAGATCTCCACGAGAGAAAAAATTATCGCTCGTGACGAAAACGCAGACACGAAGCTAAAACTCGACAACCTACACTGCATCGGGTTTCTCAGTTTACCAGTAAAATCTGCTACTCGCAAGACGTTGCAGGTATTACGCGCAATCTGTTTGGTATCTGCTGTGGCTGGCATGGCTCGCTGGCAAAACCGCCAACGACACCGTAAAACTCGTGCGTTTTCTAAACGACGGACCTGAACAGACCGTTACGACGTTTCAAAACGAAATTTCTAAAACATTCGGCACGCGAATCGTCGGAAACTCATACTCGAAAAAGTAAAGGCCAATTGTAATGAGCGGCGGATTAGTAATCGTCGTCGCGACCTCCGACCCGACCCGACCCACTTCCCAACCATTGGACACAACATGATGACAACACACATGGAGAGATTTCTGGAAAAATGACCGCGCCGCCAAACCCTCGCACCCGCCGGGAGAAGTCTTGCCCCGCTCGTCACTCAGCCGCTTGACCGAGACCGCAGTCCGTCAAATGTGCCGCGCGTCCGGTCGCTGCTGCTATCCGGTTGGATGGGACGAGAGGGCATAGGTCGGGTGCATAGAGAGGTGGGCGCCGGGAAGCATTCCGCTTGTGTTCGACACCTTCGCGACGCTCTCGAAGAACGGAATCAGGTCGAGCAGTTCCGTGTCGGACATGTCGTCGAACCACGACGTCACTGGCACCTACAACCATCAGCATAACCGCACCTGCGTTAACTGAAATCACTGAAATCGCTCTACAGCATCGTCAGCACAATATTCTTCTGAACTTTTAAATGCACGGAGGCATTTGAACTGCCTGAAATATTATCATTAGAATTACGATTCATATAATTAGTTTTATTATTGGACAGTACAACTAGTCCATTATTATTTATATTATTATATTTTGTCGTGAGGTACTTCGTTTTTCCAGGGACTCCCTGAACTCGTTTTTAAAATTAACATCCGGGCCACCTGCGCTGGAAGGATGGAGAAAACGAACAAAGCAGCTTTTCAGAAATCTCCAAACACAAAAATCTTCCCACAATTTTCATTATCACCAATGTGTACAATGTTCGTTGTACATCGTTGTCTTGTTGTCTTAACCAAAACAATAACCGAATAGACCGACCGTCACACTTACCGCATTGTCTGGATGGAAAATGTACGAAGCCGGCGAATTGTCGACGATGATGACCTGACCGATGTCTCTGCCAAGACGACTCAAATCCTACGAACATCATCAACATCATCAGCTGTATCATCATCATCATCATCATCATCATCGTCGTCGTCGTCATCATCGTCGTCATCATCGTCGTCATCATCGTCGTCGTCGTCACCATCGTCATCATCATCACCAGCACCGTAGTCATCATCATAACCATGGTATTCACTGTCATCAGCATCATCATAGTGCGCATGCCTACATGAATGTTTGGATTATTTGAATGAAGCATCATCTATGGAGCTCCACGCAAACAGCTTCAGCATTTCTAACATTTTTAGTACGAAAGAACATGATGATGAAGGTGATGAATTGTCAAAGAAAGACAGAAAGACAGAGCAAGAGATATATAGACAGACCGAGTGAGACAGAAAGAGTGAAACGCACAGATTGTGAGACAGTAGAATGACAGAAAGATGCTGCGAGACAGAGCAAAAGACGGATAGAGTCAGACAGAGAGAGCAAAAGAGACAGACAGACAGAGAGTGAGAGACGTACTTTGACGTAGTTGCCACGATGAAAGATGCACGAATCTCGGAAGAGACGAACTCGAAAGATGCCCCACTTGTCGAGCAGGTCAGCCACAGGATCCGCGTACTACAGACGTACAGACAGAAGAGACAAAAGATCAACAACAACTCGAAATCATTATGGCAATATCAGAGAATAATGACAAACACGCCACACACGTGAAACGTTAAAAAAACAGAAAATATCCGTCAGTTTTTAGAAACATACGAGAGGGCAAACACCAAAGTGGGGTTAGATACAATGATGGTTAGGCCTATTAATAAAAGCCTAATATTTAGCATATTCCTGCAGCCCTTAAGTTAATTATCAAGGGAAGTAATAAATAAACAATACATCAGATGTTGAATGTGTAATCGTACTTTTGCTAAACTTGCAGTAAATAAAACGCATTCGAAGAGCTCGCCCATTTTTTGGAGAAATTCGTCAACATAAGGCCTCTTCAGTACGTAAACCTGAAAGAGAAAACAGCGCCAATTTATTTCATCATTAAGGAAATTTATATAGAGTCAATCAATGAAACTTGTTGGAAGTGCACTCTGAATTAAACAATGTTAGATCTTTGTCATTTACAATCAGAATAACACATTTCCCCACATAATCTCCCAGCTTAAAGCCTGACAAACAGAAAATTCATGCTTTTAACAGTGTTTATAACATGTCTAAAAAGCAATGTGCAATAGATAACTGAAAAATAAAGACTATATATCTTCATTTATTTCTCTTCAGTTCAGTAGCTCGAACAGAATATACCCATTTTACTTATTTACTTACACCAAAATTACTCTATCCATTGTATACGTTAAGGGAAAGATATGGATGGTATGGTAAGGTGTGTAAAAATGTACATGTAAGCCTATGTATGTGCACTTGTTGATAATTGAATCGATTAATAAAATGAGCAGATATAGAAGATGCATGCAATTTGAATGCCTCATTGCCTCTAAATATATATAAATAAATAATTAGAGGAATTACATAAGCAACAGTCACAACCCATGCAAAAGCGAGGGGGCGAGAGAATGGCAAGACGAATTAATTAGCAAGAACAATGAATTACTCGTTCTCGATGCCTCAGCCGTAACTGATCTCGACTTAATTAACCAAATCGATTCTGCTGTCGAGAGCGAATCGCGATTCATCGACTCTTCTCACCTGATGAATCATTCCATCGATTTCGACAGGTACGACGAAGTCAGCGTTGCTCACAGGCTGCAAACAACGACAACAACAACAACAGGGTCAACGGCAAAGGTTCAAAGGTCAACTGGTGCACAGTTCAAAGGTTATGCATCAACAGCAGAAGGATGTTCACATGTCAGTTAATATAACAAGTGGAAAATTATTCACTCACAGGTAAATGACAGAATGGGAGGTCAACAGGTCGGAGGGAGGGGTGGGGGGGGACGACCAAAAGTTACGTCATCAACAATAACATTGTGCACGCATATTATATGTACGGACATTAATGTTCACATACAGACATACACGATGTGTGATTCTTGTTCACTATCTAGAGTGATGTTTGACCGCTGGTTATATATTAAAGAATAGACATACATGCATACATACACACACAGTAGACGCATACATACAAACAAACATACTTATATACATGCTTGCTTAGATGCAGACTGCATGCATGCTTACATAGTGCATAGTATGGACATACATATTATGTATACGTACGTCGTACATAATTATGTAAACTGTACTTGTGCACATGTATGTTCAAGCTAATTTTACACATAGCCTATGCTGAGGCTCTCAGAGGTTGCGCACCCACCTTAAAAGAACTATGAACTAGCGTTTCGTCTAGGTCTATGACAACGCACTTCTTGTTGGCGTCCTGTTGTCTGATTTTCGGCAACAGGAACGGCATCTGCGCCAACTGAAACAACAGCACACGCATTGCGGATGTACGATCATATCTTCTACAACATGTTATGTAGAACACCGTGGGAAGAGCAACCCTTTAAGGAATTTCTAGAACTGCACAACCCCTTCTCTCCCTTTCCATCATCGAGCCCTTCGTTCTTCTGCTAATGGGGAACTTGTGCTTCACCGTGCTAGCACCTCAACTAGGCAGTGTTGTGTATTCTCGATGGTTGGTTCATCCACTTGGAATGGACTTCTCTTAGGAATGCGCCTACTCTCCAGAAATAATGCCTATACTTTTTACAAGTTGCTGAAATCAAATTTGTATTGCCATGGCTGGGCTGGGAGCGCTTCTGAGTTGGTATCTTGAATGAGTGCCACACAAATTTTTAAATGAATGAATGAATGAACATGTATTTATTAAAGTCCTAACAAAACGGCATAAAAGCAAAATTCTTCTTTCTAGATCACTATCAACATCTAACTTTTTTTAAGACTTATTTTTTTTCTTCAGATGGTTGCCCTGGGAACATCACTGACTGGCCATGGCTGAGAGCGGTGCTATAGAAATTACCAATTACTTTACATCACATTACAAAATGTCAGAACACTAGAAGGAGAATGTTCAAGTATTCTGATATTTTGCATTATAAACAATGTCCAATTAAATCCATTGATAAAAAATATATTGGGCAGGACAAATTCTGCCCGTCCCTAAACCCTAAAGGATCGGGGATGTCCAATTGTGGACCATTCGATCATGACCACATCCTTGCCCCCACTTTCCCCATAGATGATCGTACTTTGGAGGAACAACGGTCCGTTGCAGTTGAAGGCAACAGTGAAGGCGTCTGCGTCTTTGTGCGATCGCGTCGAAAGCAACATAACAACTTTGCAAATCTCTGACAACGAGGTTTCTTCGCGACAACTGAAATGTGCAAACAACAACGTTGTGTTAGCAACAAATGAAAATAATAATAATAATAATAACAATAACAATCTTTGTTTAATTTAAAACCGATACAACGCAAAATGATTACAGTTCATAGTATTTGTATGCGCACTTGTTATATCGCCCCTTCAAGCTCCCTACTCATGGATGGTCACAAGTTATTACAGGAGTCAAATTTAACTTCAGCAGCCAACAGGGCGCCCATCTTGTCCCACTCTACTCATTTTACCAACGCCATCTGCCGATTGACAAAAGTTGAGTGATGCTAGCGGGAAGCGATCCCACATTCGTGTGCTCTTCATGCCAGAGTCTTGACCATTACCCTAAACCACTTCCCCCCCCCCCATAGAAAGTGACCCTCTGGCGTTTCAGAGTTGACAGTCCATTGGTAGCAGTCACAGGGCCAATCTGCCTACCTGCCTCAGTTTGTCTGTCTGTTTGTCTACTCTTTCATCATCATTATCATCACCATGTTCTGCTGACACACACCTGCTGCAACTGCTGCACTCTAAAAGCATCATTGACCTTCTAAAAAAACCTGTGCTATATAAAGCTTTACAATATAGAACATAATCATTATGCCCCTCTGATTAGTTTCCTAAAAGAGGTGCTATATAAATACTTTGATGAATGAATGATCATCACCACTATCACCGCCGTCGCCCACGCCATCATGATCACTCCCACCACTTCAACTGAGCAGTGGGTTTTGGACACCCATTGCACAATCGCACCGTTGCCCTTAAAGATCAAGGGGGTGAAGGCGTCGCCCTATAAGCGTCCAACACCAGAGGGCCAGAGCGCAATGTTTACAAGCGAACGAGGAGGAGCGTACCTGCCGTGGCGTCATGTCTCGAGGTTGCGGCCGTTTCCGTGTGGTCCTCATCCCGAGAGACCTGCGTTATGATAGACTGCGCGTCCATTCCTGCTCCAGTCACCCGCTCAAAGCGAATTAAATTACTCCCTCCTAGACTGTCTTATGCTTATCTATCGCTCGGGCATCGCTGGTCTGAAGCTAAATGAATCACTGTAACGCCATCAACCACAGAATCAACCAACATGACTACACACACGCACACCTGTGACGTCACCAGTTCTTGTGTGGATAGACTGCTGCTGCTGCAGACGATCTACCTTGACTAGATCTAGGTCCTTTCTAGGAACCTAGGCCGGAAACAATTTTTTAAAACTGTTGTCAATTTCTACCTCCTAATATTGTGCAACCAGAAAAGACGATCAGTCAAAATGAACGTTGTAGGCAGATAATATTATCAGATGCAATTATAGGCTGAGATCCAATCTTCACTGCAGGCATGACATTTGTGGGCTAGACATTTACAGTAATACCATTAATAGCCTTTGTTTGCTATTTCAAACTAGTACGCCACAGTATGATTACAATATGAACGGATGATCACAAGTTAATAGGCTACATGCAGAGGCTGAATTCGATCGAACGAAGAACTGTTTGGCAACCATGCAGGGCGTTCACCACGCTCTACTAGCCTATTCAGTTTACCATTTTCAAGCTGAGAGCTCTCGAATCCTTCGAACCGATTGGCTTAGAAACATGCCTTAAAAATATGGCAAATAGGCTAATAGTTATTATAGACATTCACGCAATTTGTGCGAATAAACGTCTGCCTCTGATAAGCGCCGTCTCAAAGGCATAAAAACAACTTGTGTGAAGCAGTTTTTAAGCTGTTTGGTACTCCCAGGTTCTTTTCCAGGCCGAGAAATAAATTTTTTGGTCACGGTTGGTTGAACATAGACATCGATGGTGGATATACGTCGATGTCCTAAACAAAACACTCATGCCTGGATTAGTCTGCTGCGCTGCCTGATATGGTTATTGCTGCGTGTAGCGCTGAAACGCAGACTATTCGCGGACCTTCTGTTATTATTATGTTGCAGAATTAATGGCGGACTATCTGGCTGCAATTTTCGGCACTGAAAAAGACAAGTAAATAATAATCTGCTCACTGAAATCCATGGTTTATAGGCCTACTTTGAACATTTATGAGCAACGCAGGCTTTTCGATTTTAATTCGCGCTATCACCCCTAATTAGGGTTGCCACCGATTCCGTTTTCATCTTTGTCTCTTCATTCATTCATTTATTCATTCATTCATTCAGGAATTTATATAACGTCTCTTGAAGTCCACTCAGAGGCGCTCCCAATCCAGTAAGAGAACAAGCGTAATAAGCACACGCAGTACTTCGTAACTGCAGAATTTAATGTGGCTTCAATATCATCAGTGTTTATATAGGATACTGTAGACTAGTCCTATTTATCTTGAGGGTTAGCAGATTAATGTTAAAAAAGTGAATATTTAACGCTGTAAAATTTCAAATTGTTGTCAGGGTCAACTGTTCGTTTTACTTCAAGATTGGAGCGTGTCGTCATGGCGAGAGATGTTCACGGTTGCACAATAAGCCGACCTTTAGTCAGACAATTCTTCTCCAGAACTTGTACCTCAATCCTCAGAATGTTGCATCGTCATCCGAAGGCGGAGTCTCTCACAGTAAGTGAGATAAATTAGTTCAAATCTGTGTGAGTTTGAGTTCTTTATTCGTAAATTTATATAGCTCTACTTCAAGAGAAGCTCCAGGCGACGGTTGTATTCGGGTGGTATGCACGGGTGTACAGAGTGTACTCACTACTCACCTCACAAATATTTGTGTTTAGTATATGGGGAAAATGACATTGTGACAGACCTAGGCAACTGTGACGTGAACTCACCTAAAATTTTGCCGCTGCAGCCCTGCTTGTAACCTGATGCCACCAAATCATGATCAAGGAGAATGGTTTTCAAATGCTTGCTGAAAAGAGGCAGAGAAAGGCTTAGGGTGGCCTTAAGGTGGTTGTTTCCAGGCTGTGGGACTGCACTATTGAACTCAAATGTTTAGTTCTTTTGACCATTGTTTTGGTTGATTGAAATCCGAGTTATTTGAACTTTTTGTGCCAGGTTAGAGTCTGGTTGGGTCAAACTTATGGAGCTAGAATCACGCTGGGTTTCTGGTAAATCACTATGTAGAAGAATAAAATTAGAGATGGACCAAAGATTTTCTTAATGTCATCTCAGAAACAATTTTCTTGAAGGACACATAAATAATACAAACAGACGAGAAAGGTCATAGCTGCACCTTCGGAGACGGCTTACATTGAAGCACTGGACAGACAGATGGGGAGAAATGCATTATTGCTTTTATTTCATTTTGTTGTTTTATGTTGAAGTTCATTTACACCTGAAGTTTGAAGACGATGGTTTTGTTGTGAGTTCTTTATTTTTTCCTGGTTTTGTTCTCAACCTTTATTAACCCTTTCTCTCTCTCGCTCTCTCATGGGATTTAAAGTAGAATTTGGTTCTGCATTTCGGTATGTTTCCATTGTGCTGGACCTGATCTGATGTAACCCCATTGAAGAGGTAAAATGTATGCTTCTGAAAATTGTTTATTGTCAAAATAAGTGGTTACTGACTTTATACACATTCTACGATAGAAAATGTGGGCATGCAATATTATTTATCTGTGTTGTGATGAAAAAAGATATTCTCTATATGCAAGTTTCACTTTATAGATGCTAAATTATGACTGCATTTATTTTCTAATGCTGATCCTGCCTGAGCTCATCATATCTTCTTGTGTTACTGGTATGGGTCATTATTTTATTTCATTGTTGTGTGTACGATTGTTCTTTTGGTTCGCTTGACAGCGATCATGAGCGATGTCGAGGCACAGGAACATTTTGACAACTTCTTTGAAGAGGTCTTCACCGAATTAGAAGACAAGGTGGGTGAAACTCATAAATATATTATGTCGTAGTTATATATGTCGTATGGAACTCAAAGTTTGTCACATCTTTATAGCTCCATGAGCTTCGATTGTTCCTTGTTTTTCGATTAGATGTTATTTCATGTACCCTTCATGCTCGCAGTGATATCAGAGATGCCACCAGTGTGATTAAAGTAGATAAGTGTTACGAGAATGGGCAGGAACAACAACACGATTCAACAGTATGGATCCAACAGATGCATAGGATCAAAGGCTGTCCCAGACCATGGTACCGGGTCATGAAGGTCTAAGGAGAGGAGAGGATGCTCGGGGTAGCTTTTATTTGCACTGAAGCATTTAATTTGCTTACTATTTTGCAAATATTATTATAATTGTTACAATGGCAATTTTTTCTTGTGCAAGGTCGCAGAGTTTTATCGGAGCTGTATGATCATGCAAACAGGTTTTGATTTCTTGCTTTTGTTATAATTTGTAGTATGGTGAAATTGAAGAAATGAACGTCTGTGACAATCTGGGTGATCACCTGGTTGGCAATATCTACGTAAAGGTACGCATGCATGTGCATCAGTATGAATTCTTGTGTTGAGATATTTATGTCAGTCTGTGCGGTTGATAAGAACGTGCATTAATGTCAAAATCAAAGAAATATGATTTTAGCTCATTTTGACCTTGATTTGACCTTGGGTTGCGTTACTGTTTTTAGTGCTATGTGTTCTGCAATGCAGCCCTTATCGGTCTGAGCAAGAGGTAAAAGAATGACCCAAATAGAACAATATTTTGCTGAGTAACGGTTATTTTCTTTGTTTTTCTCTGAAATTTGCATTTTTTACCTTAAAAAACCTTTACCTTAATTATCTTGCATTTAGTAGCTTTGTGTGTTGCCACAGGTAGCCCTTATCAAGATGAGAAACACAAGATAGAATTTGCCAATTTCAACAATTATTGGCCACGATTTGATCATTCGTAGAGTTTTGTTAATTTGCCTTTTCTTACGACCCTGAAATGACCTTTGATGACACGAATTTGGTGTCTAAAACTATATTTTACCTGATTGAGAGACAGACACAGAAACGCAGATTTCATGTAACTGGATCTCTTCATTAATTTTTGTTTTCAAATAAAAATATTAAATTGACAATCGACATAAATTCCAAGATGCAAGCATGGTTGATATCGTCAGTTCTGGGAATTTAAATAGTCTCAGTTTTCGGACTTTTAGGATAAGATTGTAAGTTTCTGTCAAAAATCATAGTCAACATATTTTAATAAAAAATATTAGGTTGTTAGTTTTTCCCTAGAATATTAGGTTTACACTTCTTGTTGGATGTAGGCAGAAAACTCCCATTCGAACAGAGCTGCGAGTGAATTCTATGTGGAACACTAATTCAGATTCTTGATCCAATACGTTTTATAGTTGTAAGCCTTGTATGAGATGAATGTGCATATACGTCTTATCTAACTGCTTCGTTCTGTGTTCAGTTCCGATACGAAGAGGATGCGGAGAAGGCCGTCACGCATTTGAACAATCGATGGTTCAACGGACGACCAATTCATGCGGAACTCTCTCCGGTCACCGACTTTCGAGAAGCGTGCTGTCGTCAGTACGAGATGGGGTAAAGACGGGAATTCTTTTATGTCATATCAGATTTGCATCCTTGATATTGAACTGACTTATTTGTGATGTTTAGGATGGATAAAATGCAGTTAAAGCTCGTATTTGGTTAAGTTTTTCTGTAGCAATGCAGCTCGTCTGTATTGTTTTTGCGGTACCAGGTTGCAGTTCTTAGACCTTCAGTGTTGATTACCGAATGGAACTGACAAGTGAAACTGACAATTAAACTGAAAAGTGAACTGACAAGTAAGCTGACATTTAAACTGACATGTGAGCTGACAGGTGCAAATGACAAGTAACATGATGTTTTGAATTGACTTCCTGCTGTAACGTTTCACTTGCATTGATTGGTTGAATTTTTGCGTTGAATATAATTTGTAGCGAATGCACGAGAGGTGGATTCTGCAACTTCATGCATCTTAAACCGATCTCACGTGAGCTGAGGAGGGAACTGTACAGTCGTGTACGCCATGGCAAAAGGTGAGTTAACATGACGGTGGTATTCGATTGTACCAGGACCAATGACCAAAGACATAATTACTGTCTTGCCTACCTACCCACGGGTGCTAAGTTAGTACTGGGAACCTTCTGCCTTTCGTTATAATTATGCAAACTGATGTGCTTTCTAAACGACTTGGCCTTTACGAGAAAAAAAACACGATTTCTACGATGAAATCAGTTGGTGCATAAAGCTGCTCTTCTTTGTTTTTTCTATCACAGGTCTCGATCTCGTTCAGCTGATCATCGAAGCCATAATCATGATCATAATCACGATCATAATCACGATCGTCGTCGACATTCTCGAAGCCGTTCACCACGTCGTCGATCGTGAAGCGTGACGAACAATCGAAAGGATTATTGTGAAAGGATTGTAGGAGAAGATTATTGTGAGAGGATTGTAGGAGAAGATTATTGTGAGAGGATTGTAGGAGAAGATTGTGAGAAGATTGTAGGAGAAGATTGTGAGAGGATTGTAGGAGAAGATTGTGAGAGGATTGTAGGAGAAGATTATTGTGAGAGGATTGTAGGAGAAGATCGAACAATTAGATGTTTCTGTCCGTGTGACGAGATGTGTGGCTTTTATGTGGTAGGGTTCCTTGTTGTGAGGTGTGTTAGTTTGAGTTGAAGATTAGTGTGGATTACAATGTAATGTACAAAGATTACATTACGATGAGGATTACAGTTACGATGTGAATTACATTACGATGCAGATTACATTACGATGAATATTACAGTGGGGTTACGATGAGCATTATGATGTGGATTATGATGTAAGTTACATTACGATGAGATTTACCATGAGGATTACAAAGGGATTCCGATGTGGATTGTGATAAGATTACATTATGATGAGGATTATAATGAAGATTAAGATGAGGATTATAATGAGGTTTAAGACGAGGATTACGAACAGTTTGTCACATTTGTCTGTTTTTCTGTCTTTGTTTAGTTGGCTGAAAATTGAGATTTATGTTGAAAATTATTGTTTTAAAAAACCATGCTGTGTTGTAGCGTTCCCTGCCTTGCTGATCAAAATTGAATTACATAAACTAGGTTTTAAGTTTAGAATGTAGTACAACAAGTCTAATTATTTTCTTTTCCCTTTTTCTCATCTTTTTATTTTTTGGAAAGAGCGAGGTTTTGGTTTTTTAATCAATTTTTTTAAACCTTTTTTAACAACTACAAACTTTGCATCAAGTTTCATTTTTCCCAGTCACTTTTAGAGTTGCATTTTTCCCAGTCGCTTTTAGAACACTCTGGTCGTGGAAAGGTCAATGTTGAAGTCAGCTCTTCTGGTTATGTAATTTCAAAGAATTGAATTCCCACACCAAGATCTAGATTTTTCCGCTCTTTTCTTGGTTTCTAGGATTTTTATTCAAGATCTTGCTTTTTTCCAACGTAGGTTTTTTCAATTAAAAGTGCAGTATCACCAATTCCTGAAACATTTCTTAATTTGCTTCAGGCATTTTCACAAAATAGACGCTCCAAATATTTTGTAATAGAAGTTCAAAGACTTTTTAAGTTCTGACGTATAAACATCATTGTAAAACTGTAGGCCTACACCAGGGGTCTCAAACATGCAGCCCGCGGGCCGCATAATAAACCAGACAAAAAGATACACACTGTGAATGCAATAGCAATTTATTATAGCACTACTTCAGAGAAAAGCAATCAGCGGCACTGCCTGCATTAGTCAGTGTAACATCAACACATATAGATCATCATTAGGCTTAAAAAAGATCTCTGAATGAATTCCTCTGTATTGATTGCTGACCTTTCATTTAATCGCCTTCCAATCAAGAAAGAGTTAAACTGCCACTGTACTTTTGAATCAATTGAACTGTGCACATTTCCCTCAGACCTCCTACATTACTGTCGCAGTAACAAACTCATGAAAACTTTAACGAACAATTCAAACAAATGCGACGAAAGTTCATCGTCACCGCAACCGACATAATCATCGTCACCTCAAAACAAATTCGGTCAAACAACAGAAGAAAACGAGAAACCTCCTCGCCAATGTTGTGAACTTGACGGAACATTACTAGAGCAATATTCGAAAGCCTTTGCAAGCATTCAGCAAGATGTCAAAGCAAGGCAGAACAAAAGGAATGTCTAGCGAGTATTGAAGTCCACTGCTGTGATTTGGCCGCACATTGCAACACACTAGACATCAATGCTACGCAGTGAATGGTGGATGCCATGGACGCCCAAAAATATTTTTACGGGAGGAACCCCGAACTGGCAACGGTTTAATATTTAAGTAAGAGCTTGAAAAATGCATGGCTGGAAATTAAGATCCGTGTCTTAAATTTAAATGTCTCCTTCACTCTTCGTATTGCTAGTGTATTAGGGCAAAGAAATTTATTATAATCAAAATGTCCTAGTGAACAAATAGGTATAAATTTTTTGGGGGAGGGAGGGCGCCCATGGTGGACACCCGAGACCAAGAGACCTAAAGAACATTCTGTAACACGAAGAGATTTAACCTAGACGGTTTTTCCACCGCACCGCAACCACCGGACTTATTCAATTTCCTTCAGCAATTTCATATCATCCCGGAACCCGCTTGACTCATCATGCAACGCAACACACACACCTAAAAGACCCGCTCGAAGTTATGGTCCGGATTCGCCATGAGGGAATTACTGGCGGAGGGGAACGGCCGACCGCCGCCACCCTGACCGGGGGGCTGGTTGTTACGCGGCCGCCTCGGTGGAGCGAGGTATTCGAACATCGAAGTGTTATGCTGTGACATCATCTTCGCGAGGTCGACCGGCATCGGCTCCGTCCAAAAGAAGTCGTGGTTGAGCGCGTTGTCTGCGTCGAGCCGCTGCTTCGGGTCGAGCGCGAGCAGCTTATCGAGCAGATCGAGAGCGTACTGGTCGCGCACGTACGCCTTCAGTCGCTCCTTCACCTTGCGTTTCTGATCTTTCGGCAGCTCCAGCTTCGTGTACAGCTCGAGGTTCTCAACGCCGGGCCAGACCTCGGGCGTAATCGACCCGCACAGCTGGCAGATGAGCGTCAGTTGGTGCTGCTCGGTGGTGCCCTGCATGATCGGACTGCGCGTCCACATCTCCGCCATTATGCACCCCGCGCCCCACAGGTCGATCGGCGGCCCGTAGTTCCTCTCCCCGAGGAGCAGCTCCGGCGGACGGTACCATAAGGTGACGACACGGTTCGTGTATCGATTCGGCGGACCCTTGCTGATGCTGAAAGCACGCGCGAGACCAAAGTCGGCGAGTTTCAAGACTCCGCTCTTCGTGATGAGAACGTTAGCGGCCTTCATGTCACGGTGCAGGATCTTGTTGTAGTGAATGAAGTAGAGTCCGTTGAGAAGCTGCTGCATCACTTTCTTGATCTCACCCAACGAGAACTTGACGTTCGCGTTGCTGAGGAGTCCGGCGAGATCGTGCTCGCAGAAGTCGAAGACAAGGTAGAACGTGCTTTTGAATCGGTTGTATGGAGTCGCTGGAAAGAAAAACAGATACACAATTTTTTACTTTCTTATAACAATGACACTAATAATGTTGGAGGGAAGCTATGTAAATGCTGCAAATGAACGAAAAGACAAGATTCATTTACTGATTTTCCTCTTTGTACGTATGTGCACTTGCAATCTATAGAGACTCTTCAAGATTTCTACTCAGAAGCGATCCCGACTACAGCACGTACACCGAATCTGACATGTTTGAATCACCAAGAACTACTTCAAACATAAACAAATATTTTGACACTAAAACCTGCTTAAAGAGGCTTTTCAACTGTAGCTGAACAAAAGAAAAAATTACTGACAATTATTCATTTTAAATAAACTTCGACGCGAGATGACATGTTATTGAGAGTTGAATATAATTCAGAACAAACCAGTTTCATGGCGACCGCAACAAAACCTAAGACCTGAGAATCTTACGTTTTGTTCGGCAGATTTCTATGAGATTGACGACATTCTCGTGTTTGAGCAGCTGAAGAATTCGTATTTCCCTCAACGCGGTAATCGGAAACTAGAAAGAAAGCCAATGAAACTAAGAGTTACTCTCCTCTCCCTTCCCATCGATGTTTAGGGGGGGCCGGTAGACTAATGGATAACATGCTGGCATAGAGAGCAAGAGGTAATGAATTCGAGCCCCCCCCATTGGGTGGACATGCTTTGTAGGCTGCTATTAGCGCCGATTATTGCAGGCTGTCTGTCAGTTAGTATAGTTAAGATTTGTGTATTCTGTGATCTGTGTTCTTGTGAATTGTTTAAACTGCATAATTGTATGCTGGTAAGTTGCGTTCTGTCAACCGGATAATTGAATAAACAATAATTATTATTATTATTATTTCTGTAACTCTGAGGCTGTTAACCTATGCCGTTATATTTTTATTTTAATAGTGTTTTCAAATGTAAAGTAGCCTAAGTCTGTTTATAAATATTGCTTTACAAATTTCATGCAATCAGGACAATTTGAAATACCCTTCCTAAACAGAATCTTGTTATTAAACCAATACAGATAATAGAGTATACGCAACAGATAAAATAAAACCTAAAACGGTCATTCCACGCCAAATCAACAAATTTTTCAGAAAGTTCCAGCTTGACCATCTCGGATTTCAATGAAAATTTTACAGAATGTTTATTATGGTATTAGAGGAAACTATGCCAAATTTTAGATCAATATCTCAAGTAGTTTTGGAGATATTAATTTTTAAAGACGCCTGGGGTGACCTCGTTTTCGACGTTTTGAAAGTCGCGTCTAAATTTGTAGCAACGTTCAGAAGCTCATAACTTCATTAGTATAGCAGATAATTTTATGAAATTTTCAGGATGTTTAGTCTTTGTGGTCTAGATGACATGCTGAAGAAATGAAAGATCAGTGTTGAAAATTCTGATGTTAGGACCCAATTGAAAATGGTGGGGGGAAAACGTGCGATTGTCTGACGATCATACTTTGCTGCCCTGGTGAGGCCAAACTAAACTTTTTAAACAGAATATTTTAACAACTCATGATACTAGTGTACTTGCTCTATACAAATATGCAAACATTTTAAATTTCTGATGCATGTCTACTACCATATGGCCTTCCAAAATTGGAAAATTCCATTCCGAAGACAATTTTCAAGGTTAAAGATCATCATGTTTGACAGGTCATGGAGCAATGAAATTTACATCGTTGGAAAGAGCAGCTCAGATACTCTAAGGACACCACAAATTGTGATGATGTCTCTTCTTGTTCGTGCAATATTTTAATTTCAATTGCGGCAGTTTTCTGCATTCGCGAGTTTATAATGGAGTCAATATCATGCCATTATATTGTGAAAAAATATCTGTAATAAGTAAATTTTCTCAGATTTCAGTCTCCTCACCTTTCTCAGTTCTCAAACTTCTTTGGTAGATATCTATCTTGATGAGTCATTATCATATGAAGGACACATCTAAGGGATATACATGTCCGAAAAAATGCGAATTGGCGTTTGTGCAACATTTACAAATTTATAGGTTAAAAATCGTAAGGACTACCACACACATTCTTGCATAAATTGAAAGAGCATAAAAAAACTGATTAGAGGGAAAAAATATCAGTGCCCTGGTTAATTTCCTGGCCGCGATATGACTGTCCAAACATGGTGTATTATGCCGTCTCTCGTGAAAAATGTAATTTGGCATTTGGACAAGACCTACAGATTTATTAATTGAAAATCACTGGGACAATCACCCATATTCTTGCATAACTGGAAAGAGCACAAAAAAACTGATTAGTTAAAAAAGTATCAGACCTCTGGTTAATTTCTTGGCCGTGATATGCGAGTTCAAAGTTTGATGATCATGCCATTTTCTCGTTTCTCATTTTCTCAAGTGGTACAGAACTAATCACGACAAAATGGCATTATCCACAAAGTTTGGACTCGCATATCACGGCCAGGAAATTAACCAGAGGACTGATTTCCCCCCAACTAATCAGTTTTTTGTGCTCTTTCCAGGTATGCAAGAATATGAATGGTAGTCCTTGTGATTTTCAATTAATAAATCTGTGGATGTCGTCCAAATGCCAAATTACATTTTTCAGGAGAGACAACATGATACACCACGTTTGGACAGTCATATCGCGGCCAGGAAATTAACAAGGGGACTGATATTTTTCCCCTCTAATTAGTTTTTTGTTCTCTTTCAAATTATGCAAGAATGTGTGTGGCAGTCCTTACGATGTTTAACCTATAAATTTGTAAATGTTGCACAAATGCCAATTCGCATTTTTTCGGACATGTATATCCCTTAGATGTGTCCTTCATATGATAATGACTCATCAAGATAGATATCTACCAAAGAAGTTTGAGAACTGAGAAAGGTGAGGAGCCTGAAATCTGAGAAAATTTACTTATTACAGATATTTTTTCACAATATAATGGCATGATATTGACTCCAATATAAACTCGCGAATGCAGAAAACTGCCGCAATTGAAATTAAAATATCGCACGAACAAGAAGAGACATCATCACAATTTTTGGTGTCCTTAGAGTATCTGAGCTGCTCTTTCCAACGATGTAAATTTCATTGCTCTATGACCTGTCAAACATGATGATCTTTGACCTTGAAAATTGTCTTCGGAATGGAATTTTCCAATTGTGGAAGGCCATATGGTAGTAGACATGCATCAGAAATTTAAAATGTTTGCATATTTGTATAGAGCAAGTACACTAGTATCATGAGCTGTTAAAATATTCTGTTTAAAAAATTTAGTTTGGCCTCACCAGGGCAGCAAAGTATTATCATCAGACAATCGCACGTTTTCCCCCCACCATTTTCAATTGGGTCCTAACATCAGAATTTTCAACACTGATCTTTCATTTCTTCAGCATGTCATCAAGACCACAAAGACTAAACATCCTGAAAATTTCATAAAATTATCTGCTATAATAATGAAGTTATGAGCTTCTGAACGTTGCTACAAATTTAGACGCGACTTTCAAAACGTCGAAAACGAGGTCACCCCAGGCGTCTTTAAAAATTAATATCTTCAAAACTACTTGAGATATTGATCTAAATACCATAATAAACATTCTGTAAAATTTTCATTTAAATCCGAGATGGTCGAGCTGGAGCCATTTGTTGATTTGGCATGGAATGACCCAACAGAGAAATATGAAAATGGTTGATTTTAATTGAAAACAAACCCCTTCCTTTTCATTTTCCATCAAAACCTTCTTCAGCGCAACCAGCATTTTTGTCTTTCGGTCTCTAGCCTTGAACACCTCTCTAGAATCACACAAAGACGAGAAAAACACTGAAAATAATCGCAATGTTGGTCAGCACAGAAGCATAAAATTCCTGCAGAAGAAAATAAATCGGAACCGCCTTTCTCCAGCGATGCGGTTCGAACTCCTCAGTTAATCCCTCCCCGTTTCACAAGAGTCTGACTTCTAGTTTATTTGACAGTGATTTCCTCGGCTCAGGTTGGGAGTGCCACAGACAAACGTGTTTTCTTGAAGTGGCGCTATATTGATGCCAGTTTAAAATTACATTTACTTCAGCTGGTTTGAATATGCTATCTGCGTCATGTTCACAATGCACTGATAACATCAAACTTGTGATTGAAACACTCAAAAAATCGATCACTGCCCAACTTCAATAAAAATCTTCAATTTCAAATTTTCAAGTCTTGGTGTTTTGGAATAAATGTGATACACCATGAAACTACTCTGAGCGATATTAGATTAATGTTCCTTTGACCTAGGTAGTTTATGCGTGAACAGCCTAGTCTAAGCTACACTTTTCTTTCAGCTGTACCAGATATTATGGCGGAAAATTTTATGCCATAAAGTCTTGGTTATACTACTTTTAAAATAAAATATAAATTTGGCAATCTCGTATAGGCATTGCACAATCACGAATCTAGGAGAGCGAAGAACTATATATTCACCCAAATGTACCCTGGCCAATTTTAGCCAGTTTTTCGTAGACAACTGCTACATCCCGGCAGAACGGATATTCAAAATCTTCTCCTTTGTGTCCCTTATGTGGAAATTTTGCCGAACTTCCAGCAGCAGAGTCAACTTGTTCGGCAGCCATTTAATTCTTTTGGTCGTGCGCGATCGCCGATTGGAAACATAGAGATCACACACAATGCACTAGAATAACATTCTACGATAAAATATTGAGACCATAATAATATTATTATTAATTTTGAACGGCTCTGACGACGCTAACAATGTAAAATGTTTATGGTTTTTCGTAGTATTTGAAGTCAACATGCTTAATCATAAGTCCGTATCCATGCCAGTGGTATGGAATTGCCTTCCTTTTTAGTTACACCGACACCCTGGGACTCTACCAGGATTCTTCCTTACTAAACTTAAAATTGCTATTTTTCGGTCGGCTTGGGTCTGTAGCGCCTCTGAGTAGTTTTTTACTTGAAGGAGCGCTATATGAATGTTCGAACGAATGAATCACTAATTTTTTGCTTAACCGTGGTTGGACTGGGAGCGCTTCTGAGTATTATTATAGGGGCGCTATATAAATTCTTGAAATGAATTTATTTTTTAAATAGAAATTTAAACAACTAAGCGGTTGTTCAAATAGACAGCGGCCTTTACCTCAGCCGATTTTAGAGGCTGAGTTCCGCGGGCTGATCTGCTTACTTGTGTGCAGTGATGCCACAGCTGGGTTTGTTTCACTAGATCTGGGTTTTTGTCTTCGTCTGGGTTTCTGGTTTTTTTGGGTGAAAATCTGGGTTTTTTTCGATGAGTTGAAAATTTAATTTTTTTGGGTACTTTTTCGGCCGAATTTAGACTTTTTCGGGCCGGACGACTAAACGACTAAAAAAAAAGGTCATCAACTTTTTTGCCGGCGAAAATAGAAAATTTTCTTGACTTTTTCGGCTGGACGACTAAAAAAAAAAAAAGAAAGGTCATCAACTTTTTTGCCGGCGAAAATAGAAAATTTTCTTGACTTTTTCGGCCGGACGACTGAAAAATTGAAAATTTTCTTGAGTTTTCGGCCGGACGACGATCTGGGTTTTTTCTGGGTTTGTTTTTAAGCAAATCTGGGTTTTTTTCTGAAACCTCAGTGGCAACACTGCTTGTGTGGTCCGCACGCAAATAAAAACATGGAGAGTATCGGTTGGAAACGTTTTGCTTTAATTGCTTTTCTCGTTTTATCTGCGTGTCCTGGAAATACAGACGGAGACAATGACTGGAGCTTAGATGAAGACACGAAAGGATGGATCGATCCGCACTCTATGCTCGAACCCGGACCGTTAAAAAAGACTTCGGTGCCAGAAAGAGAGGTTTTTAATTTTATTCGATCTCGGTAACCTGAAAATTCCATGGTAAACAAACCGAAAACACTCAGAAATCCAGACTCCCTTGTTGAACGTCTACTAATAATGATTAAATTCAGTCTACCCAGACGTAAGAATTGGTGGTGGACCAGTTTAACCGCTACGTAATCAGTTTCGTGATATATTTTTGAAAACTGAAACTGACACTGAGTCGGTATTTAGAAACCAAAAAACACGGAAAGCCCACCGAAAGAGGGTGGTTATATATATTAAAAATCTATGATTTATGCCTTTTTGAATATTTTTTCTCACAATGAGAAGATTGGGGCCGTGATTGCTCTGCCTAGTGTCTCGTAATTTCATCTAACCTGTCAATAATACCACTTTAACACTCAACAATATCAATTACAGTCTCAACAACAGCTATTGCATGCTGTATATACTTTGTGTGAAAATAGGTCCTGCACTCCTGCTTCTTAGGATTGTTGTGGCACAATGAGGTGCAGGCAATTTGTAACCTCTGTCCAGATTCAGTCATCTTTCAAATTACATGCTGGAAGTTCTGCAGTGGCTCCCAGTCCATCAGCATATTGAAATCAGGGTCACCTCCTTGGTATGGCATAATGGCAATGCCAGCTTGGTCTTGCTCTAACATAAATGTATTTATTTTTTTGTTAGCCTTTGGCTAGTCGATCCCTATACTCAGTGAGAAGGCTTCAGTCAGTCTATTATTTGACCCTTTTAGTCTATTATTAGTCTGTTTTAGTCCATTTAGTCTATTTCTAGTCTATTTTTAGTCTGTTTTAGTTTGTTTTTAGTCTATTTTTGATCTATTTTAGTTGCTTTTGTCCGTCATTTGTAGGTCGTTCATGAGATGTGTGAGAAAGTGCCGAGCGATTGTTCAGTTGCTGAGAAATCTCTGACGGAGTGTGGTGACCAAGTCGTGAAACTGAAGAAAGATATTGAAAAGCAGAAGGAGTTGAACAGGAAGCTAGAAACGACAGCTACGAAGGAACAACCGTTCTTTGACCAATATCTTCGACACATTCTCAGTCTCTTCACGAAGGTTCAGGATGGTGTGAGTTGACATAATTTGGGTCACTAATATTATTTTTTGAGTGCCCGAGGTGAAAAGATCCCTCTGGCTAAAAACTTATTGCTATTATTTTTTTATTTTTGCGCTTTTATATGTAATATCATATATAATATCATTATATGTGGATATCACAGTAATCTACTCAGAAGCGCTCCCAGTCCAATCACTGCTAAATAGGGCGGTTTTTAAGTTTGAAATGAACAGTGGTTTTAGTAAAACATAAAAATTTCCCGTTCAACCAATATATGTTGTCTGAATAATAACAACAGTTTTGAGGGATTTCTGTGACTGTTGATGACAAGTATTTGCTGGCGGAGCTAATTGTATCTGCAATATTGATAATGACGAACTTTTTGTTGTTGTTCTATCCAGACGACCGTTGGTCATTACGAGGCGGTCATTTCTCTGCCTGAACTCAGCTATGCTTATCTGTCATCGTACGTTGCACAGCAGAACGTTTCAGTGCAGGAAGTTCATTCAATTCTTCTCAAGTTGATGACAAAAGTCAGGTGAGATCTATGCAACACACCATTTGAAGTATCGCCAGCGCTGTAATATGCGGGTATACAACATGTACGTTTATATGTAATTTATATAGTGCCATAACACTGGCCTCACAGAGGTGCTCAGCGTAGCTGCCTGACAGTCTTAAACAAGTGCGACTTAAGTGACTTTGAGAATGCTTCGTGAGATACCTGCAGTGCAACATCATGAATTATTATTGGGAGACTGTTTTGCCAGTACTGCCCTGGGTATCACCATTTAATTAGTCCTTTTACTTTTCTGGTGTTCATAGATTGCTTCTGGCATTGAAGCCACCATTAGCGGTGAAATGGCTGTCTCTTGTAGTAGTGCACGAGCATATTTAATTCATATTTAATTCATGAATTCATTCAAGTATTTATTTGCCTCAGGTCTGCTCAAATAGATAGGCCAGAGCGTAGTGAAGGAGGCAACGTGAAACCATCGCAGCAATTCTGTACTCGTTTTCGCTGGCAGACTGAGAGCCAGTGTAGGTTGCCATGCATGTAAACACAAACAAAGGCAAACGTATTGATTTTCCCAACTAGCTCAGCTGCAGAGCGAAGAATAAGGTCTAGCAGACTATCTAGACTATCGGACTACTAGAGGCAGACCAACCACAATAGAGCAACAGTAGTCCATGGCAAGCTATTGACTCGTGAATGTCGTGTATCATTTAAATTTACCAAGCTTTGACTTGAATATGTTAATAGTATTATAGGGTCGTGTCTATCCTTAATGTTGCTTTATCTTCATGCATGTGCAGGTGGGTCATGGACGACGATGGATTGATTGATTTCAACGCTGGATCCGATCTGTCGTTTGCCGCTCAATTCCTCTACTACCTCAACGTGGCGGGTGTCGTAAGTTGACACCAGTCTCATTGTTTGTCGTAGTCATATTGTTGGACAAATAGAATCATTGTGTGACCTTCACTTTTTTGTTCCCCTGTCACTGCAACAGACTCAGTGGATTGTGTGTGTTTATTACCACGCGTCTGTACAACAAAATGCGGTTGGCAGTTGGTCAATGAAAGAACATTCTTAACTTGTAACTTTT
This sequence comes from Lumbricus rubellus, assembly GCA_945859605.1. NCBI lineage: Eukaryota > Metazoa > Annelida > Clitellata > Crassiclitellata > Lumbricidae > Lumbricus > Lumbricus rubellus. The sequence goes on along the minus strand of OX243813.1, from coordinate 53,649,122 downwards.
TAGCTTTTGTTATTTTTAAAAGTGACAAGATATTATTGTTATGAAATTTTCACTCAGATATAACTGTTGTTGTTCATTCAGGTACAACTGTTGTTGTTGTTGTTGTTCAGGTGGCAGTCGTTTTGGTTGCGCTGCTTAAGGTCGTTGCTCTGTTACGACGAGTGCAGATGTCGTTTAGTCGATTCGTCTTTCTCTTCTTCTTCAGCATGATCCTCTCAAGCTTCGTGATCAGCATTCCGTGGACATGGTGGCATCTTTACAAAGTAAGATCTTGATGATGACGACGACGACGACAACGATATTTTATTGGTTCATTATCATCTGCTGTGTCTGTTGTAACTCTTGTTCTCTAACTAAACCGCTTATTTTTGTTTGTTTATTTTTATTTATTTATTTTTCGCATTTGCTATTGCTTTACTTAGAGGTGCTCCCGTCTACAGCACGGACACTGCATCGTAGTTACACACCGAAGCGCACGAATAATTGCAAGCAAAGGACTTGCTCAAGGTCATTACGCGGTGGCTTGAGGTGTATTAAAACCTGGAGCCTCCGATTCCAAGGCACCGAACCCACCACTACACCACTGTGCCCCCACGTAGCTATATTGATCGGAGTGTATGCTGTGTTAGGGGTTGAGCAGGTCGAGTTTCATATTTCAGAGGTCAGTATTTCATGGATTAAAATCTCGGGCTAGCATGGTCATTAGATAGGACCTTAAAAGTAACTTGGCGCGTAGATTCAATGTCCGCGCTGTTGTGGGGAGCACCTATGAGGAAAAGGCTTGAAGGGGCGCTATATAGCAAATGTGAGAAGTAAAAAAATAAGAAATAAATATATCTGTGTGCCATGATTTCCTGCACACCTTGTCACCTTGTGCTGTCAGTTCGTTGAACTCTAGCGATCGTCAAGGCCAGCCTTCTCCATTGCTTTCTTTCTGATGTCGCTTCTCTTAGTTGTTCCAGATTCATTCCTGTTGTTTCTTGAACATCGTCCAACCACCTTTTCCTTGGTCGCCCTTGTTTTCTTCTTCCTTCACCGCATGCCAGCATCATATCTTTCTCCAAACCATTTGAACGCATAACATGACCAAAGAAAACCAACTTTCTTCTTAGCACTGTTTGTTGTAACGACTCATCCATATCGATACCAATTTCTGTGCGCACCCACTCATTTGTTCTTTTTTCTTTCCAAGATATTCTCTGCATCTTCCTCCAAATCCACATCTCACATGCGTTAATCTTTTTTGTCATTATCTTGGTCATTGTCCATGTCTCACAACCACATAGTACTGTCGGTATTATCAAAGCCATCACCAGTCTTTTTTTCGTATCTGTACTCACATGCCTATCCTTCCATATTTTTTCCAATCTATTCATTGCAGTTTTTCCTATCGCCACCCTACGTTTTATTTCCGTATCGCACTTGCCCTCGTTTTCTATTACAGATCCTAAAAACGTAAAGCTTGAAACCACCTCCAATTCCTCTCCGTCTATCACAAAATTGTCTGCCCCAACTGTTGTCATAATCTTTGTCTTCTTTATGTTGAAATAAAGACCAGCCTTTTCGCTTTCGCTCTTTAGTCTTTTTATTAGTAGTAACAAATCTGCTTTTTTTCCTGCTAATAATGTAGTATCGTCTGCGTATCTCAAGTTATTCAGTAATCTTCCTGCTATCCTTATTCCCTCTTTTCCCTCCTCCATTTCAGCCAGCCTCATTATCCTTTCCGCGTACAGGTTAAATAAGACTGGAGACAAGATGCAACCCTGTCTCACTCCTTTCCTTATTTTAAAACTATCTGCATCTCCAAATTCTGTTCTTATCACCGCTATCTGATCTTCATACAATCCTTTAAGTAGTGATATCAAATGTTTCGGTATTCCCATCTCAATCAAAGTTTTCCACATCAATTCATGGTTAATGCAATCAAAAGCCTTGCTGTAATCGATGAAACAAATGTATACTTTTTGTCCGTACTCTCTTTGCCTCTCCAATATCCATCTCATGTTAGCAATGTGATCCCGAGTTCCCCGAGATTTCCTAAATCCTGCTTGATTTCCTGCAGGGCTCTTTAAATGAATTTTTAGAACTGCAAAACTTTTTCTTTCCATTCCAGTCCTCCATGGTAAATTTCCTCCAACGAATGACAATGACCTTCTTTACTATTAACTGCGCAGAAGTGCTTCTACAACTGCACAAATCCATTTAGAAGTGCTGCACATTTTGTGTAGAACTGGACGCTAAAAAAGCTCTGATTTCCTGGTTGTAGAAGAAGGTTGCTGAGCGAATGGCAGCCATGGCACAAAATCCACCAGACTGCGCTGGTCAAATGAAAGGCTTCTGGAGGACGTTGTTGTCCATCTTCATCATACAGACTGACGAATGCCAAAAGTACTTTGAACTGTTGGAAGTCGATCCCCTGTGGGAGGTGCCACCAACTCAGGTAAGATGATACTCTAGAATGCATTACCATTCTGTATGACCTTTAGGGCCCATCCATGTATTACGAACGCAAAAATTTGTATTTTCGTCCCATCCCATCGTGAAGAGGTACTGCACTTGTGAAAATTACATAGTATTATGATCTACGGTATTTTTTACTTAAGGTTATTGATTCATTGCCATTAGAATTATTGTTCTTTTATGTTAGATTATTGATCCACTTTTGTAAGATTAGTGTTCTGTTTTCAAAAGATTCTTCATTTCTTTTTCCGTAAGATTATTGATTTCTTTCTTAAGATTATTTATCTTTTTTCGTAAGATTATTGCGTTTTTCGTAAGATTATTGCGTTTTTTCGTAAGATTATTGCGTTTTTCGTAAGATTATTGCGTTTTTTCGTAAGATTATTGCGTTTTTTCGTAAGATTATTGCGTTTTTTCGTAAGATTATTGGTCGGTTTTCATAAGATTAATTATTTATCTGTTTTCATAAGATCATTGATCTGTTTCTATTGGATTATTGATCTGTTTGAACATAAGATTATCATCGGTTCTTATTTCTTTCTGCGAAGGCTGTTGCAGTCACCATAACTCGCTTCTTTCTTGAGCCGGCGAAACACATTGGTCAGGCAATCCGTGAGTTCATGCTGTCTGCGTTTGAGGGTCTACCCGTCATTCTCTGGCTCCCAGTCTACGGCTTCATCATTATGCTCTTCATCCTCATTCTCTTCTGCCTCGGCCGTTACCGCATTTCCATGCCGTTCATGAGCATAGAACCAGCGCGCTCAGACGGTGCTCACCAGGTGGCTGCTCTCCAGGATCGTGTCGAGCAATTACAGGTCAAAATTTTTATTATTCTTCTTTTTTTGAGAATTAAATATATATTCTTTCTAGTGTGCATGATAACATTGTGTAATTTTAGAATACACCATGTAGCATTTGAGTTCCGGTCGGTGAGATGGGTTAAAGTAGACCTAATTGTTTGAAGAAGCAGGAAAAATCAACCCTAATATTAATTAACTGGAATTAATTTTATGATTCACTGGAATTAATTTTATGGTTGATTTAGAGGTGTAGAACGTGGCGAAAACGGCATCAGATACCTACGGGTGCTGAACCCGTGATTTTATGATGATGATGATGTATACATACAAAATTATGTAGGCCTCTATATACCCACAAACATATATAAACCTGTATTTACATATAAACTAATTTTTATATGTTGTTATTAATAAGAGATGTTAAAGTTATTGCGTTTATTATAATTTTCCAGCTGGAGAATCGGGACATGAGGCGGCAACTGGCGCCGCTGCCAGACGCACGTGGAAATGCGGTCGACGAAAGAGGAGACCGGAGACGAATACCACATCAGCTGGAAGACGTTCCAGCGGGCGCTCAAGTCGTCTATAGACGCGACGTGGAACCAGTGGAGAAGAAGGGAACTAAATCTGTGACGTCTATAACTCCGAAAACGTTGAAAACCATGTCGGCAGATAGTAAATGTCTTGATGCTCCTGCATCATCACTTTGTTCAACATCTAAACGAGATGGAACAATGCCAACTTCTGCAGTCGTCATAACAAGTAGATGTGAAGTCACACGAGAGGAGGAGACCATTACCGAATTCACAGCCAACGGTCTACCTATTGCGGGCTGCACAGAAGCGACTGCAGAACCTGTGAGCGCTGACAGAAACGATGGTAAACAGATTGAAACAAACATTGAAGATCTCCAGCAATCGTATGTCATGGTCGAAACATTGCCCACAACTGGAGTAGTCGAACTTGACGAGAACAGATAAAACAATTGCGACTGACTCTGTGACGTATCAAGTCGCACAGGTTACAGAACTTGCTGAAAAAATTTGCTGATCTTAGGCCGGTGTAATTGGCAGAGGGCAGCACAGGGATGGTGTATCTTTGTCATAGGAACTTCATGTATGGGTGGGTAGATCTGAAATTGTGAGTTAGTTTTTCGATTTTAACTCTTTTCCATGTCTGGACTGTGTGTTGTGTAGAAGTTGTAGACTGGTTGATTAAGCATTAAGATTAGTTTTATATGATAGGAAAACAATTTTAAATCAGTTTTAATAAGAATAGGAAATCCAGTCTAAATTTCATTTAAATGAAATAGAAAAATAAGATTAAATGTGCTTTAAATAATAGGAAAAGCAGTTTCATTTTAGGTTAAATACAACAACAAAACCTGTTTAAATTAAAATTAAGTGTGAAACCAATTTAAATTCAATTTAAATAAGAATAGGGAACCAGTTTAAATATAATATAAATAAAAAATTCCTCATTCTCTGGCATTTGTGATTTATTTTATGAGATCATGGTGATGGTATTTTTAGATAAACAGCTGAGATACTCTTCATATCGTGTTTGTGCACGTGTAGCTTAGTTTCTCTGTAGACGCACATTTCCAGACAATTTTCTTGGTTGTTTGCTGTCATAATATTTTGGCTAATTATTGATTTATCCGTAAACTTTTCAGATTTTCAGAAGTTTCTTACGTGTTAACTTATTGTCTGCTTGAATTTGGTGAAAACTCTTGTCTGTTGCATTTTTTCCAATAGGTACTACCATACCATCTATGACGCTGCCTTTTGAGGTTCACAGCAGGGATTTCGAATCATATAGAAGACAGTATAGTTAGGACTTGTATAGTTGGGCACATGGGCGTATTTAGGGTTCCAGGTTCAAACTTCAAACCCCCTCCCCAAAATAATTTCCGAATTTCTTAATGACTAATTCTGTGCATTTTGTGATGAAATTGTTTTCTGCTGATTGGTTACAACACTTGACTTGCAGCACACAGTTTATGGGTTCAAGTCTAGTCCATCAGCTGCTAACTGTGTAGTGACATTGAACATGTCCTGCATCATGCACAACTAAGCATAATTGAATGGCCGCCCTGTCACACAGTGCTTATTGCCCAGGGGTCTCTCCACTCAGTTCCTTAAGAATCTCAAAACTGTCCCATTTAGACATGGGTTGGTGTGGAGTGCTACCTTTAAGCGGCACTATAATAAAATACCCTAAATAATAATTGAGGTTCTGTTTCATAATTCATGGTTGTTTGTGTACTTTGGAAGAACGAGAAGCAATTGACTTTTGCGGGGGTTTTTTGTGGTTTGCAAGTCAAGTGTTTGCTTCACAATGTGGAAATATACTCATAGGCTGAGCCTTTATCGTCGCTGTCTCAAGATGCTTCAAAGTCCAAGTGTCATCGAATGATTGTGCACACTGTCATTGGATCATGTACTTAACTCGTCTGTAAATATATACGAAAATACAATTGGAGAGATTGTGTACAAAAGTCGATTGTTATATTCCATTTAATATATGCCAAAGTTCAGTAAACATAAAACTATGATATGACTCAAAGTTTGTGAGTGAAGGACTTTCTCATTATCCCTACACAATGTCAGACAACCATCTTGAGCAAGGATGGTTTCTGAGTAGGGATCACGAGCAAGTCAAGCCCAAACCTGTACTCCATTACCAACCACTCTAACCAGTTGGCTACTCTGCCCCACTTTGCCCCGTACAGACATGTTCCATCAATATATTCACAGACTTCCCCATAATTGATGTTTCTTGGTCTTGGATGGAACAATTAATCTCTGAACAGTACCATCCATCACGTAGTCTGATTGTGTGATCCTTGTGGATCTTGTCTGGAACCCAGTTTACTATACCTGCCTACCTATTTTGTTTTGACTAAGCACCTGCGAATACGCTGTTTGCGTGATTTCACTTCTTCAGGCCATGTAGAAATCTCGAGATTACAATTGCTTTAGAAGCATGTCTCGTCACATTGCAACTGTATCGGAACGAGACTAAGATACAAATCAGACGCATATATATTTCTCATCTACAGGCAAAATTCTACACATTTAACAAGAACTGTCAAAATATACAGTAGTTAGGCTCCATTCATCATTATAATAAAGTACATGTATATGTACCAATACATGTAGCCAATTTTACACCAACAAGTGAACTATTATGTGCAAACTAGAGTCAGTTGAGTACATAGGTTCAAAGCAGTCCGTAGGTTATGCACTTAAGCAGCATCAAGCTGTACTAAAAAACATATTTCCTCTGCTCAACATGACTTTTATGTTGTCAACAGCCGACCAGCTTTTCAATCAACTCAATTTCTTTTTCATTGACGGTTTGACAAATCAAGAACATACATGTCACAGTGATTAATAAAAACTTACGATTCACAGGTTTTATTGTAATACTGACCGCGACAAAGGAAGACTGACGACAATATCTTTCGACAAGTCAATTTAAATCGAGCATTGGCGATTCTTACCCTCAGCAACGACCATGGCAATAGTTAAAAATACATGATCGTCATTTTCTACAGTCAAGTCCAATGCTGCTTTTATTGTCAGTCCAAGTCTTGTGTACTTTTTGCTGTCAATCCAGCTCAGCCTTGATAGGCCATTGTTTCTCGCATAAAACAAAATTAAGTAGATGGGGCCTGACAAACACAATCTTAACTCTCCATTATTTTAGCCAGTATTGTTATGTTGACGCATTTATTGATGGATAACACACAACTTCTATAACAGGTGGTTTCTGTCCCGTTAAGATTCAAGCATTTACATTTTACATAAATTCCAAGAGACTCAAGTGAGGTCATGGCAAATATAAGTCCAATGCCAATACACCCATGCTTAAAATCGGATCAGAAAAAACACAAAATGCAGCGAAAATTCCTTTTGCTTCATTACTAAAATTCCAATAGCTATCACAATGGAATTCCCCTGCAGTATGGAGCCATGTAAATCGCTCTGCGATATCAAATCACTTAATTAAGAGATTACTTCCCTTGTAAGATTTCTGGTGTCATGCTAGTCACATTGCACTGTCTAGCACACTTAGCGTCACCACTTCAATAACACATTACTTATAATTTGGTGTCATGCCAGTCATAGTGACATATTATGTACTTTCTAGCACACTTGTGCTCTGCTGATCGTATTGACCTTTTGTTCCCAGAACTAGCACTGCTCTTACCCAACATCACAAGTGCTGTGGTTGGTCCCCGCTTTTGGAATGGCCTTTCTCCCGTGCAAGAGATTAAACTAACAACTCATTTTCCTCACCAGACTCTTGTTCTTTCCCCCGAAGTTTCCGTGCTGAGAGTGCCTCTGAATAGTCATTCTTCGAGCGGCGTTATATTATAAATCTATAGATACGATACTTAGTAATATTAATAATTTTAAAAGCAAAATATTTCATCCTTTGTAATTAAGTGTCAACTCAGTGACATTTATAGCAAACTTAATGTCACACGAAGGTGACATTGCCAGAGATTTAGAAGGTCACCAATGAAAAAGCACAATTCATATCTGATTGTGGGCATACAGATCAACTCCTGCAAATTACAACTAGCAACCATGCAGGCTCTTAGAAAATTATTCTAACCAGCATTTTCAGTATTCAAGACCAGCAGCTGCAGCTCATTGGCACGTCGACTCTCAATACTCTAAACTTAAGATTAATATCGAAGGGACATGGGAGCCGCAACCTGTCAGCCAATCAGAGATTTTCTTTAGTCGTGGCTGGGCTGGGAGCGCCTCTGAGTAGTTTCTTGAAGGGGCGCTATATAAATTCTAATAACGAATAATGAATCAGAGATCGTCTTTTCTGATGCGTCGCATGTGATGTATGTGGCCATCTATCCGGATAATCAGCAGTCCTCTTCACTAAATTAATTCGTTTTTGCTACGACAATCACCAACAAAAACAAACGGTACTGGCCGATTTATCCTGCAAAAGTCCCGGATGTAGCCACAGACATAATCCAGGTCAATGACCCAATTATGATCGGCTTCATATCCCCGTCAATAATAACAATCCCAACCGAACTCTTCAATCAGTCTGCATCCATCTCGTTAATTAATTAATAAATGGGTGGAGAGATAGACCGCAGTTCGACCGACATATCGTCATAATTTCCGTCACCACCGCACGGTGCCCTTGTACTCCTCTAGAAGACTCCACCGTTTGATTGTTTCGTAGCCGAGGATGATGAAGAAGGAGAAGGAGAGCGATTGAACGAGACGAGCGGACAGACCCTTCACGAAGATGCCGAGGCGTTCCTCCTGCCAGAGCGTTCGCGCCGTCACAAGAAACGTCGAGTTTTCTACCTGAAAAAAAAACATGAAAATGTTTTGGACACATCATACAGAAGTATTTTCGAGCGATACGGCTCATGATGGGTCATCAACACACATTGGCCAGAAGCTAAAAAAAACACAGAAAAACCATATACTATACTATTCACAGATCTATAAAGCGCCTCTCACAGCACAATCTAATCAGAGGCACTCCCAGTGCGAAGAACCCCTTGAAACAGAAAAATCCTAAGACAACAGGCAGAAACAGTAGTGCCCACAGATAAAATCTGAGCAAGAGTTATATAAGGAGCACCGACCTGAATTCTGGCTCGAATGGCATCCATGGGAGTGGTGATGATGGTGGTTGAAGCGCCACCTAGTGGAGCGGCCATGCACTGCAGAGCCAGGCGAGGAATCCAGACGGGAGCAACAGAAGACAACGTGTCTGAAGCAAAACAACTCGATTTAAAAACAGACAACAAAGCAAATGACAAAACTTCCCAAAAGCAAATTATTTTATGACAGCTAACAATATTAAATGCTCTCTAAGAATAAACGATTGGATTTAAGAAGATCACGTGTGTTATTTTTAAGCATTTGACTTTTGATTTAATTGGTTCTCTGGAGGATATCCATTTATTGGGTTCATGTTAATCTGGGTGTTCCTCAAGGTTCAGTTCTTGGACCTCTCCTATTTATTCTTTACACGGCCGACATCTCTTCTCTTTTTCCGATTTGTAGTGCTGCTGGCCATCTATTTGCTGATGATGTTCAGGCTTTTGTCCATGGTCCCTCATCTTCCCAGCTGCTATTAGTTGCTCTAATTGAATCCCTTACTACTCATCTCCACTCATGGATGTCTTCAAATCGCCTTTCACTTAATACTTCAAAGACTCAATTCATCTGGCTAGGTACTCCCCAGCAGCTCCAGAAGCTTGATTTCATTCTGCTCTCTGAAAGATTTCCGCTGTTTTCCTTCTCTTCAAGTGTGCGGGATCTGGGTGTTGTAATTGATAGTTCACTTACCTTTACTGAGCATATTTCCAATGTTACACGCTCGTCATATTTCCATTTAAGACGTCTCAGAGCCATTCGTCGCTCTGTCTCCTCCTCCATATTCACTACCTTAATTCATGCTTTTATATGTTCACGAATTGACTATTGCAATGCTCTCCTCATTGGTCTTCCTAAAGTTCGTCTTTCACCGATTCAGTCGGTTCTCAACTCAGCTGCTAGATTGATTGCCCGCCTTCCCAAGTACTCTCACATCTCTACCTTTATGTTTCATGAACTTCACTGGCTTCCTCTCCGTGCTCGCACACAATTTAAGATCCTGACTCTGATCATAAAGGCTCAACGGGGTCTTGCCCCAAAATATCTCACTAATGTTTTACTTCGTCCTCACTCAGCTTCCTCCCACCGTCCACTTCGTTCATCCAACAGATTTGACCTCTTGGTTCCTCGGTCTAGAACTGTTATGGCTCAGTCTCGATCATTTGTCTCAATTGGTCCTTCTCTTTGGAATGCCCTCTCTCCTTCTGTTCGCTCTACACTTCTTTCTGGTAGTCTCTCCTCTGCTTTGTCTCTTCTCAAAACCTGTTTCTTCTCGCTGGGCCTTGCGCACTGGGAGCGCCTCTGAACGGTTCACCCTACTAGAGGCGCTTTATAAATGTTTAAATACAATACAATACAATACACCAAAAACAACAAACCTACGTGCGGTGGGAATGAGGGACACCTTTCTGTCCCCGTGTCATTCCCCAACGTAAAGCCTACATAGCTTCCAAATAAGTATGTTCAACTCACCACAGTAGATGTCGTAAAAGAACCACCAGAGGGCGCTGCTCGGTGCGTACGTAAGCAGAGACGTCAGGTAGCCGCGGTAGAAACCCCTCAGCCCGTCCCTCCGATAGATAACCGACACGATGGCCTTTGCCGCCCCGGCCTTCGACTTCAGCGCCTCCGGCGGCAGCTCCAACCGATTCAACAGCGTTGCTTTCGAATGTTTCTTCGACCCGTCCGCGGAATGATTGCTGAGTCCGAGCAACTGAAGGTGCTGAGAGACGATGTCTATCGGGACGACCGTCGTCTGACCCACGGTCGACGCGCACGCGCCCGCAATCAACGACCGAATCTTGCTGTTCGTGAGCGTCGTGTTATCGACCAGGTAGTTCCGAACGCTTTCGTACGTACCGATGTACGAAACCTGCGACACCATCATCAGGTTCGAGACCCAGAAGCCGCGGTAGAGACCGTTAAATCCTTCGGCCCGCACGATCTTTCGAATCGCGTCGTACAGACTAGTGTAGTAGACGGAGTGTTGTCGCTGGAGTTGGAGTCGCGTCTTGACGAGCGAGAACGGATAGAGCAACGTCCGGATCGTGAAACCGCTGAGCGCCGTCAGCGGGAAATACTTTCGCTTGTCCATCATGTTGAACTCGATAACTGTGATTGTGGCCATGTCGAATGGCTCGTGCTGGGCATCCATCAACTTTTATGACGGGCTGCCTGGCGACGATGGTGACGACAACAGCGCCTCTTATCGTAATAGTAAGATCCGGACTTCTAGGGATTATTCATGAGCGCTGTGTCGAGACAGAGGGGTCGTCCAAGGGTAATCAGAAGGGGCAACATTATGACGTGTGGTGAACGAAACAGTTGATCTCTGGTCTGAAAATCACAGAAGAAACAGGTGAAACGCTTAAATAACCAGAAGAGATATGCTGACTGGTCTGTATAAAACAATAATAAAATATGCTGTCTACTCCCTCTCTGTCTGTCTCTTGCTCTACTTATACTTTCTCTGTTCTATTTTCAGTGGGACAATATCATTGTCATTTTCTTAATCTAAAGTTTTGAGAGGGAAGAAATATTTTTAGAAAATGAGCTACAGAAATGCTCGATTACAATACACCACGCCCAATCACAATGCTCTGCCGTCTTCCCACTGTTATGAATAATAAATAAACAAGAGATAAATTCTGAGAAATTCGCTAAGACACCACGATAGCTGGACACCTGTCAGAGGTCAGACGTAACTGTATCTCTGACGTCAGCAACTAGATCGAAGACGAAAGCTACCCTAATTCTGTCCTATGCAAACAAACCCTCCTGTTTTAACTTATTAATACAGTAAATGTTAATAGTTTCCCGTTTATAAAACAACAGCTGCATTCTTGCCATACATTCGGGTTGAAGGGTAGGACAGCGAACGTCTGATTAGAAGAACACAACCTGTTGCACGTACCATACGCCCGTCTTAGAAGCTGTATATATCTGATCGTAATCAGCATAGGAATACAGACATTATCGACATATGAAGCAATGGCAAAACAAAGTGCAGGAAAATACAAGGCAAAACAAGGTTTCATTTACATTTTGAACAGAATGGACACAGACCAAAACAGAAAACATCCTCGACCTTACAACCGGAAGTTGATACATGTACATCGGTTGGTACGGAAGGCCATCAGGGACAACTTGCGACCCAATTTTATGACTTTGTGGATAAAACAAAGCCGTATATATACATATATATATATATATATATATATATATATATATATATATATATATACGGCTTTGGGATAAAATAATAATTATTCGGCATCTATCAGTAATATAATTTATAAATCTGGCAGGGATAACATTACTCTGGAAACGACTTTATTGGTAAATTGCATGCTTATGTAAAAAATGACTTGTCACCATACTCTGAGGAGTTCTCTTTAAGTGGCGCTATATAAATGTTCAATTACAATTACAATTACAATTACAATACGAAGTAGCTTCTGATGCATTTATTTGAACTAATCAGTAAAAACAATAAAAACTTCACAACACGAATATGCTGCATAAAAACGTTTACCAGGCTTTAATCCGCGTTGCTCTATGTATGCATGTATGTATGTATGTATGTATGTATGTATGTATGTATGTATGTATGTATGTATGTGCACTTATTATAGCGCCCCTTCAAGCTCTCTCTACTCAGAGGCGCTCCCGAATGCAGAGCGGACACTGCATCGGAGTTTCACGCTGAAGCGCTGAGCAATAGTAAGTGAAGGACTTGCCCAAGGTCCTTACGCGGCGAGGTGGATTCGAACCTCGAACCTTCCGGCTCCAAGGCATCGACGCCACCACTACACCACTCTGTGCTTGTTAACTGTCGCGTTGAGTCGACCGGTTATTTTATCAATAAAACGAATATATATAGACTGCAAAATGTGGTTGAGAAATCAGTTATAATCGCGAATATGATGATGATTCCTGTCTTACGTAGGCCTACTCCATTAGCTGCATTGCCTTCCTATTCAGTACAGGTTAAAATTCAAAATGGTATGTACCATATGTTTGATCTGCAGTCCTCAGCACAAACTAGTTCTATCCTTTTATTAGCCGAGTAGGTTAGACACACGGGGTAAGAAATGCTGGGGGTTGAACCCCTCCCTCCCAATAACCGAACGTGACCACACACTATAGTGACTATACAAAGCAAGTCATACTCCAGAAGCTACAGACTTTTCTGTCACAATCAACAGGCTTTTGCTTTTTTGATGTTTATTGCACACTGGCCTCAGAACTCTCACACAGCTTAATTAAACCAGCAACGCAGGAAAACAATCATAGTGAGTAGTGACTACCAATACCTAAAGTCACTTTACAGAAATCTTGACCAGTCTATGGAAGGCTGCAAAGTGGAAGTAGTCACATTATGGCTGAATACAAACAAACACTGCTCGAAATTAAAATCTTAAAATCAGTAACCATCTGGAAGAAAAATAGATGAAATTAAGGCTGGGTGCCATTGACTGAACGACTTTTAGTAAGGGTATCTTGCTCTGATACACTGCATACCTCGGTCTTGAAATAGCACAGTGCAGCATCATGCGTCTGCCTCTGTTGACCCTTTGCTGTGGAATGACCTTTCTGCTATAACTTGTGCCACGATTTTATCAGAAACACTACTGCATCTATCTGTTCTCTAAGGACTTCTCTTTCGAAGGGTTCCTTGCACTGGGAGGACCTATGATAAGGTTGCAACGTGAGAGGCGCTTGACAAGTCTGTAAATAAAGTAGAATACAAAGCAAACAACTTTGACCGCTCTACTGCGTATTGGACAGCTCTACTGCTTAGCATACCGGTAATTGTTCCAGTAAACGCAGCATACTCTCCTAAGGATGTCTAAATCAAAAGCATGCTTAGCAATTACAATTATTCATAACTTCACACGATTTCCACTAACTGGCCTCGGAAGGATAAAACACCGGACTAAATATCTTGAAAGACGATTGGTCGTTGTACTTAGTCCGTCATTAATTTTCATCCTATTTCAGCCTACGTTCATTAAATGCATTTTCACAACCAGTTTTGGAGCGTTGGATTGTTGTCCTGAATTTCTAGTTTGAATGGCACGAAAGGATTCCACGCTGGTCTGATTCCAACATTTTTCTACACATGGAAGTTGAAACAACAATAATATATTCCCTGGGGCAGCGGTTCATTAATAAGACACCTCGCAATGAACCAGCAAACGTTTGGGTCATCTCGACGTCATACACAGTTGAGACTTCCTCGAAAAATGCCGAGCTTTTCGGTTTTCTGCCACGCTATTCGGTTGTTGTAGAGTTTCTCTGCAGTTAACGAGAGCTTCGTCTCAGGTATGACCGGTCTGAAGCTGTATTTGTCGAGTTCGTTTGGTTGACTGTCGAATGCAGTTGCGTGGAATTCTGGCTTCGATAGATAACCGTTGTAGAAGCTTTTGGCCGTCATTGGCTTCTTCACGGTGATGCCATGGAAACCAACCCAACCATCCTGAAAGAAAATCATTTGGTCAAATGGTAAAGCAGAGGTAAAAAGTTAAATTGAAAACTTTAATTCTCCTAGCCACATGTAGTCATTATTACAAAAGACTACAGAGCAGCAACCATAAATGGAAACTATTGTGCACTGAAAACACGGTAAAAAAATATCGTGTTCTCTGACATAAAGTGTGTAGTTGACTTGTTTGGAGTGTCCAACGTGTAGTATGAATAACTGAGAGATTAACTCAAGTCAACAACATGTTTTTCAGGTAGTTTCCTTGCAATGCAAACATGAAATCACCGTACGTAAAGTCAGGGCTTAAAGTGTGACAGGACAGGACGGTCATGGACGGCGTCCTGGCACTTATTTTCAAATCTCTATGCCATCCTGCCACTTATTTGGCCAGCACACCTAAAAATGTAAGGGGCGTCCTGGCACTTCTCTTTTTACACTTTTAGCACTGCCCTGAATTAAATGGAAAACCTACTGCACACTTTAATTCTCCTAGCAATAATAGTCAGCATTCGCCTCTCAGCTGTTAAAAATTACAACCAATGCAAACCTTGCAGCGGATGCAAAGAATCTCGCGTGCGTCGTAGTAGAAAGCAATTCCAGGTCGAACCGTCATCCGATCTTCTGGAAAAGCCGACTCCAAAGCGAGCTGGATATCGTCGGCTGAAAAGAAAGATCATGAAAATGACAACAGTCCCACCACACGGAGCAATTGTTTCACCAGGTTAAATGAAAAATAAGATTTTCTGCTGCTGTCATTGCATCATCTCCTACAAAAGGTTTGTCTGCTATTTCCTAGATAAAACTTTCCAATTATAGATATTTCTATCGACTTTGGTTTGAAGCTTAAAATTATGTGGCCTATGGTGAAAATTGTAATTTGTTTGCACTTCTCCCGGATATAAACCACGTAGCACATGGTTCTTGTTCCTGATATTTTGGGAACTCACCAACCCACATCCAAAAGTAATCGTGGTAACTGGTACGTACCCTGCATGTCAATGACCGGAACCATGCCACTGAGACGCACGTTCTGTTCTCGCCAACGACTTCGTAAACCATACTACAAAACATAATCAACATTAAGAAAGTCAACTGTGTGACCAGTGCAGCATCAACATTAAGAAAGTTAACCGACGTTAAGAAAGTTAAGTAGGTAAGTTACACATGGAAAGTTCCCCAAAATGTACGAGTTGCAGCAGAGAAGGGGGGTCACAAAATACAAGTTTTTGCATACGTAATATATGGACGGCCCTCCTCACCATTTCTGCGAGAGCTCTGTACTGTCGGTCGATTTCGGACGGTGACTGTTGCTCCCAGTTGACTCGAGCGTTGACTGGACTCAGCTTGTGAGCTGACAGGAAACAAAACAGAAACAACTTCATTAGCTAAACAGCCAACATGCACTGCATACCAGACACAAGATGGCGCAATGCTCTAATCCAACAGAGGAAGACAACCACAAGATGGTCTGCACAGATTTGTACATGTTTGATAACTTTGATTGCTGTCACGCTGGGAGCACATCTGAATAGCTGGTACTGTAAGAGGCACTTTTTAAATTCTCAGATACATTCAGTCCAAGAATTTACACAGGCCTCTTCAAGAGACCTACTCAGAGGCGCTCCCAGCCCAGCCACAGCTAAACAAGCCACAGCTAAAAAAAAGTCACATCAATATGATACAACACAATTCTAGAATATAATTTGTTGCTGGGCCTGTGGTCTGGAGTGGGCTATCTCCACAAATGTGTCTGCTGCCAAGGGTGCAAGGGTGTCCACTGACCCATTTTTAAAGCTGTCCTGAGTGTCCTCCTTAGCCGAGGTTAGATCAGGAGAGCTCCTGAGTAGTAACCTTGAAGGGAGCTATATAAATCCTTGTAATGAATATTATTAATTAGTGGCTTCTAGACAGTCAGCATGTACACTGTACAGCATAGAGCATCATTCGATGACATATAAAAACTTAGTCGTAGTCAGGTGAATAAATGATGACTCTCACCGTATGTGACTCCATATTCATTCTGTTCATATTCAAGTTTTTCTAAAGACGGCAGATCACGCAAAGCCTGAATCAGCTGCAAACAAATACATTCAACGCATAAACATAAGATAAGAATATTCTTTAATTGACCAAAATTTTACTATCTACATTTGCGTGTACAGACAAGGTATAATAAAAAAATGTACATCATAAATAGTTCCGATCAAAAGTCAAATATTTCAAAATCACACACATCATCCTATATCCAATGCAATGCAATTATATTCTTTACGATGATCAACTATTTGCACCACACTTTAGTTTACATGACAAAATAAGATAAAGCATTCTTGTCAAAAATTATTTCCTGACTGATGAGCAATTAATAGGAAAATTAATAATTGAAGCAAGGAATAATTTAATGGACGAAATAGGATAAAGAACTTTTCAATTTCACGCTCGATTTCCTCTGTATTGCACACCAGTAAAAGAGTGAAATTCTCATAAATCCAAAACACAAACCAGTGATGCGCCCTCCTGTGCCAGATAGTCTCGCAGCTGAATTGTTGTGCAATGTTCAGGAACGGGATATTTCACTTGCATCAGCAGAGGACCAATGTCAAAGCTAGAGTTAACAAAAGCATGCACATATTCACAACAAAATAGCCAATAACAAACACCAATCTTGAAACAAATGTTTGAAAATTCTACGACATAGAGCTCTGAGATTGGAGATTCTATCTGTAGCATAACTGAGATTTTGAGAGTAACAATAAATATTGCATTATTTTATAATTAATGATAAATGTAAAAAGTAAGTAAACAATCTTTATTAGAACTAGACAAATGCTCATGAATTTGCAACAACAATTGATGCAAAAAGTAGCACTTGTAACTATTGCACAATACTTCAAGAACACACAAAAATAAAACTGATACAGCAACGTAAACATAAATTTATAGAATGTCTGATTATATACAGTTGGATGAATACTCATAGCATTCCCATTAATTTCTGTGCCAAGTATGCAGCACCATCTAGAAGTATTTAAAAGGAACTGAATCAGGTGCACTGACACATGCACAGTACATACACTCATACACACACACATACGCACACATGCACTCACAAAACACGAACACACATGCATACACACACACACATGTTAAGCTACAATGGCGCCATCGACCCTCTTCCTCCAACAAAATCTACGTAATATGGTCAACTGTTGACATCTGGTACTCACTGTATTGGTCGAATTTCCATGATTGAAATGGCGGTTTCCCTGTCTCCGTTGAGGACAGTGTGGATTATCGGAGACGCTCCTCTCCAGCGCGGAAGAATACTCGGATGAACGTTGAGGATCCCGCTACAATAAAACAATTTTCCAACGTTCGATGAAATCAGATTACAATTCATGAGTCAGATGTCTAAACAAGTCCAGCGACTGATTTGTGATATCGTCGTCGTCGTCGTCATCATCATCATCATCATCATCATCATCATTGTAACAAACATGAACCAGTCATGCTACGAGCAGGAGGAAGAAGGAGAAGAAGGAAGAAGGAGGAAGAACAGGAGAAGAAAGGAAGAAGAGAAGAAGGAGAAGGAGGGAGAAGAAGGAGAAGGAGGAAGAGAAAAAGGAAGAGACGAAGGAAGAGAAGAAATGAAGAAGAGGAGAAGAAGGAAGAAGGAGGAAGAACAGGAGAAGAAAGGAAGAAGAGAAGAAGGAGAAGGAGGAAGAGAAAAAGGAAGAGACGAAGGAAGAGAAGAAAGGAAGAAGAGGAGAAGAAGGAAGAAGAGGAGAAGGAGAAGCAGCTTAACTCTTTAACGATCAGCTACATATGTTTTCAATGCATTTTAGTACACCGCTGGTTATTAAGCCCAATACTGGTATGGAATGTCAGTGACGTCACTTTCTTTGTCTTGATTGATAGTTGTGCTTACTATGGGAAAATGTCGATCAGTCTCTTTGAAATGAGATGACCAAACGAAACGACAACGCCAACGTCAAACCGACTTCCATCCAAAGCAGGCACCGGCCATTCGTACGAACGTAACCTTGCCTCTTCGCAGTAGTCACGCGTCGCACACTGCAAAACAAACGCACTAAAATAAGATCAAATCGGTCGATTAATACGTTACTTTACACCAGGGCTGTTAATATCGCGATAAAGTATCGCAATACTTGGTATCGCCGATACTTTTTTCAGTATCGCGGCGAGTATCGCGATAGTTTAATTTTGTTGGTATCGCATGCGTATCGCCGATACTTTTTTAAGCCTGTAAGCGATACTCGATACCAATACTTTTTTCACAATAATATTTATATAATTTATGGTTTCTCATCGGCTTGAATAAGTGACTCTTTGGTGCGATCTCACCGATCTGTGATCTTTGACCCGAATGGACGGAAATCGAGATCTATAAAAAGTCAAATGACCGGAAACGTGTCCTTAACTTAGATTCAAATACTAAGCCCAATTTTTTCTCTAGTCTTTCATATCGGAGACATAAGGATTTTGGTACAGAAAATGTGTGTGAGGAAGTGGACAGATATTTATCGGACGCTGCAGATATATCTTGAGTTCTCTGGCTGCATGTCCACACTCCACACGTCCAGAAATTGTATATTATTTTGAACACTGGTTTGCCTGCTAGTGCAGCTGTGGAACGACTTTTCTTTAGGAGGCCGAGTATTTACACCTCTGAGCACATCACTAAGCAGCCTACACTTAGAAATGATGTTTTTTAACGTATGGCCAAGCGGTAGGCTAGACTTATGGAAAGCATATAGATTAGTAGTTAGTATGGCTAAGTGGTAGACTTATGGAAAGCATGTATATAGATTAGTAGTTACACTGCTTGTGCTGCTAACACTGTTTAACGGGCAATGGCAAGTGCATTTTTAGTCATTAAACTTTAAAACTTATCGAAAAGTATTGGTAAAAGTATTGGTATTGGTATTGCAATACTTTTAAGAAATAGTATTGGTATTGGTATTGCTAATACTTTTATTAGTAAGTATTGGTATTGGTATTGCCAATACTTTTTTCCAGTATTGTTAACAGCCCTGCTTTACACAATAAATTTATTATACATATATAATTATATAATGCTGCATATTTATAAAATTCGTTTAATCAGAAAAAACAGGTAGACATGATCGCAACTCAGCTACAAGAAAGGGATAAGTTCTATGTGTTACACAAGCGCTTATTGAGTTAAGGGAATTATAGCTAGAGCTCTAGGAAGTTTTTAATAATAGTGTTTTTAATTCCACTCAAAACTCGAGTTCAACATATGTGCGAATCCAATTTTAGAAGACTGTATATTGACATTTGCACACATAATTATAGACAAAATAATTATAGCAAGAGAACCATTAGAGATCCCATTCTGATTTCTTCAGAGGATGTTCAAGACCCTATGTAGACTAAAACCATGCAATGATTCCATTAACATCTGAATTCAGTCTTTAAATGGTCTATTAGTTTCTTGGACTAAGAGTTCAGCACTTGACAAAATCTTACTTTAGACTTTGGAACGACAACTTCTAACCGATCAACAAGTTTCGTATCACCAGCGACCCTAAGAACACAACAGAAATTGCAATCAATTTGAGAATCATAAACTCCAGATTTCTACAGCACCCCAAAAAACAAAGTTGCGGGTAACAGCTTATCCACAGGCGCTTAATCAAAACAAAATCGATAGGCAGAGGTCAAGATCCAGAGAGTCAGGCAGGCAGGCAGTATGCTTAGTATGTTTAGAGTTGAAAGGGCGAGAAAGGGAGAGAGAGAGTATCAATACTAGATATGTGAAAAAGCAATGCTTTTAGAGGTGAAATTTGGGTGAGTTTGTAAGATGAATCAGATATTTCGTAAGAAGCTTCGTATCGCCCAGCAGCACGAAGAACACCGAAAGAAACAAACATCTTTAGATCGTAAAAGAAATACATAAATAATAGGTTGAAAACAAAAACAAATGTCCCTTTCTGATATCTTAATGCATAATCACCAACTCCCAGCAGATGGCAATATTTTAAAACAGTGAATTTCAACTGAATTTAACTACGTTTAATTGAAATGCTGAACTCAGTCAACTTAACTTTTAAACCTAACTATGCTTTAAGACATTCACCATGCAAACCCTTATTTACATCACTGTTTCAGCACTACACGGTCATTTTTACAAAGTTGCACTATACACATCTACTAAATCAAGTAGAAGTAAAACCTACCTAGTAGAGGCGCTTTATAAATGTTTTAATACAATACAATACCTGTTTTCATTTAGTGCCTTGAGATGAACGAGCGCATATTCATCCGTTCCAAAGAAAAGAACTCGCCACGGTGGTTTGGTCTTCACTTGGCTCGAGATGAGTCCCTCAACAAACCGACTGTATCCCCGACAGGAAAGCAGGCAACCAGTGCAGCAGATGAAATTGGACTTTAACATCCGTGTTCTCTGCCGCGATGGAAAGTTATTCAAACTGGTGATAGCGACTGCAGGAAGGCAATGACTTGCGACAACCATGTCGTGAAGTTCACGTCGAAAGATGGTCAACAGAACGGCCCCAGCCATTGTTCTAAGCAGATAATCTAAAGTAATAACACATTGTTTAACTGAAGGTATTTTGAAAGAACTGTTTTTTGGAAATCGGGCTTTGTGTATTTTCAGTGTTTTCGGGAATTCGGGTTGACCCCCTGTTTGGTCATAGATCTTGTGATAATAGTTATTCAATGAAGATCTCGGACACAAGCACTGCAATTGAACAGCACTTATCGAGGCTAACCGGTAAATTAAAATAAGAATATAATCTGATTAATTTACCGTTATGTTACTTTGCTGCAACTGGCTGCGGCTCCCACCCAACACATTCAGTCTTCATAGCATAACAGACACGGATACTCCACAAGGCTACGACAGACGGCACGCACAATTTTTAAATCAGAAATATTATAAAATCAACATATTCTAGATGGCAGAGGCCGTGCAACAGTCGCCCTTATTATTCCCAGAAATTATACTCCAATCTGCTAACCAAATTAATTGAGACTTTGAGGACGAGGTCACCCATTGCAGAGGTGTCACTCGGCAAGTTCTTCAATGATAAGACCGGTTTCCATTGTGCATCGCTTGTTGCTGTGTGGCATACGCAACACACGCAACGCATAAGAGAGAATCAAATCTCTGGGAAAGGAAGTCTTGAAATTCATGACGATGAAACCATCGGACGTTGAATAAATATTTTATATCTTGCGATTTAACCCATAAATTTTTATAGTAACATGATCGTAATACGTTAGCCTCTGAGTCGGTACATGTGGGCGACGCTATATAAATTATGATTGACTGATCGTTTAGCACAAGCGACAGACGCCGTACCTTTCAGAAC
Source organism: Lumbricus rubellus (assembly GCA_945859605.1). Lineage (NCBI taxonomy): Eukaryota > Metazoa > Annelida > Clitellata > Crassiclitellata > Lumbricidae > Lumbricus > Lumbricus rubellus. The sequence goes on along the minus strand of OX243813.1, from coordinate 53,627,335 downwards.
AGATCAAAACTATGAGGTTTCGCGGTCTCGGTGGCCTCGATCTGCCCCCTACACCAAAAAAACATCAGTAGTCCATCACATAACTTTCGATAATGCCAGCACACGACTTCACCCTCACGAACTTCATCCCAAAGAATGTCACTAACAAACTCAACCATAAGTCCATAATAATTTGCTGTTTGGTGCACGAAACGCACACAACGACATCGTCCAGACTCCAGTGCGTCTGATATGCACGAGTGATTCTTTAATTTTTTTAAATTTTATTTTATGATTAAAAATGCGTTATTTCTTGCATACGAAGTTTTGATAATCGATTAGCATTACAGCACCTTGTTTGCATACTTATTTACTGGCCTCCCGGTGACGCAACGCAAGGACTCTGGCTGTAGGCTAGGTGTTGTTCATCCGTTTCATTCTGTCGAAAATTATGTGAAATCTTATAGTTTAATGTTGCCTTTTATCGTTGCATTTTATTGCCTTTGTACGCATTAAAATACGGATTTTCTATAATTCAGAAGGTAGTCAGCATGTGAATATTTTACAAAAGACTGTTTAGTTAGACGAGTTACATCCACTGTGTCTGCAATGTAGATGCTCGTTAATGACTGATGGGGGGGGGGGATAATATAATGTTCGATTACTAGCAGCTGTAAACGTGTCATTAATATTGGTTTTTGGATGGATTGGTTTCAGAGCGAGAACGATTTCGTTTCCTGATTATGTGAGGTTGCAGTGGGTCCTGCTTGTAATTTGGATTATATACTAGCGTTGTCTGGGACTATTATTAAGAACTGTAATAATTTAGTGCCCGTTTGCGTCCTTGGTAATTATTGAGAAAATAGCCTAAGCGTTGCGATAAGAAATAGGATCTGCATTTAAGCTGAAGATGGTAGTTTGGGGATCGTAATTTTCTGAATATTTTGTAAATTTTATTCAGCAAAATTTGCTAGTTACAAGTTAACAATGACTCACCATATAAAATATGTGAAATAATTGAAAATAGTTTCAGATAACTAAAGTAAAGGTGTAAGCCAATACAGCAGATTAAATATGCAGGATAGTTGAGTGGTTAGTGCGTTGGACTGTCAAATAAGAGGCCATGGCTTCAACTCCTTTTCAGTGCAGATATTTGGTTCAAGATTTCTGCTTCACTTACGCCCCCACCAACTGTAATGTGTACACCGATCGTACAGTTTGTTGGAAGATAAAAATGGCAAGGTATAAAATTGGCCACCCGCCTTCATATGCTGAGGCTGATAAAACATAGTCGCTAACACTTGACTGCCTCTCAGGGACTAAGTACTCTCTTGTCTACATGTGACAATTACTTGTTGCAAGGTTACCATGTTATTTTTTAAAACTTGATTTTGACAATTCCTTAAGTATTTTAAATCATCTTCGAACGAACTTGCATATCACAGTATAATTATCATTCCAACATTAGAAATGAAATGCATTATACACCATGGTTCCCTTCATTCATTTCTTCAGGCTGTGCGTCTTGTCTCTCTCTCTCTCGCCGACCTCCACAAGACATCGCCCTGCTTTCTTGGTTGCTAGCCTGCTACCTAATCTGACCCTTCTGAGAGTTGATTCTTTTGCCAAAATAAGTTTTATTATGCGAATCTTGTATAGCTTTGCATAAGCATTTTCTATTATTTATTCCCTCTGTAAACTAAGTACTGTGCGTTTGCTGGTGGTCTAACAAAGAATATTCTTACATGCTTTTCTTACTTACCTGGAATGGTCTTCCGGTGGCACTTCACCTAGTGCCCTGGTATCACTCCAGTGACTCCACCATGTTCTTCTCTAGCCTTAAGATTGTCCTATTTAGCCGAGTTCAGGTCGGGAGCGCTCCTGAGTAAATGGTCTTAAAAGGGTGCTGAATAATTGCTTGATATAAATAAATAAATAAAGTTTCTGCAAATTGCATGTGATGATGTCGTCTGTGTTTTGGAAAGAATTATCGAAAGATGAATCGTGTGACAAAGCGCTCGTTGAAGCAGCAGGAGAACTACGAGCACGTCCTCATGTGCCTCATCTGCCGCAGCCTCTTCGACGACCACGACCACCAACCGAAGTTCCTGCCGTGCCACCACACGTTCTGCAAGGAATGCCTTCGTGAGTACGTCCGCCAGATGGGCGACGAGATCGAGTGCCCTTCGTGTCGCAAGGTCGCCACGATCCCGGCCGCCGGCGTGGCCGCCCTGCAGACCAACTTCTACGCCAAGTACATCCAGAGTCTCGTGTACGGCTGTGGCGCCGGCGGCGAGGGAATGCTGAGCGAGTGTGAGCACCATCCGAGCCACACGCTGCGGTGTCTGTGCAAGGACTGCGGCCGCAGCGTGTGCGACGTGTGTCTGCAGGACGATGTCCGATGCGCCGGCCACAAACTCGTTCCGCTGACGACGGCGACGGAGGAGTACCACCAGAAGATCGATGCGTCGTTCGCGAGCGCCAACTCGCTGATCGAGCGCAAGAAGGTGGAGCTGGAGGCGCTGCTCAAGGCGCTCTCCGAGGAGAAGGATCAGTCGCTGCTGAAGATCGACTCGACGTTCGAGCAGTACGTGCACACGCTGAACCGCCGCGCGACGCTGCTGAAGAACAAGGTGATCGACATCTACAACGAGCTGACGATGAAACTGGATGCAGACCTGGAGGAGATTTCGACGGCGATGACGTGCGTCGTCAGTCTGAAGGAGTACCACGAGACGATGATCTCGCGCGGGGACTTCACGGACGTCGAGAAGGGCATCGAGGAACTGGACGAGGTCTGTCGGAACATCCAGGCGCGCATCCAGTTCCCGAAGAACCAGATCCTGTTCGAGGACCGGCACGGCGCCGACAAGTTCCGAGGCGGCGTCAAGGACCTTGGACGGGTCATGTGCAAACCCGTGGTGGCCACGAAGGTGGCGGAAAAACCGGACGAGGCGGGATCGGGGGAGGCCGGGGTGAGTGCCGGGGCTCAGTCGCCGGTGGTCACCCCGAACAATCCATCGGAAGGGGAGGAGGCGAATTCGGTTGGCACTCCACGAACGACTAGTTCAACGACTTTCGAACTGCCGGGGAAAGAACCGACTTGCGATGATCCGAAGTTGGGTGATGTGAAGAAGTCGGCAAATCACGTTGAAATTGCGACGCCTGAGACGTCGAAGTCGGCGCATACGAAGTCGGACACAAAAACTTGCGCTGCTGTGACGCAAGATAAAACGACGTCGGAGCAGGAATGCAATAACGCAAAGTCAAAACATCCAGACGGTGGACTCGACAAATCGGACGTGCACTCTTCCGGAAACCACGTTTCGAGAGCCGGAATGGGCGTCTCTCCGCCTTTGAGATCATCCATCTCGTTTTCCATAGCGAACAACAACAATCCGACGAAAAAAGTTGACTTTCCAGACGGATTTCCACAAGGCACGTCGTCTCCTTCCAGCTCGGGCTTTTCCAAGGGGGAGCTGCGTCATCCAAGTCCGAGGCGTGGAGCCGGAGATGGGGGAGGGATGGAGTCACAGGTGAAGGGCGAATTCTGGATGCCCGGTAGCAGCAGCCTCGACGGAATAAATGCCGAGATGAGTCCGGAACAGACAACGCTGTGATTTTTATTTCAGACGTGCATGTGTAATTATTTAAACAATATTTTTTCTCCTTTCTGAACGTGCAGCCGCATCATTACTAGTCATTCTGAATTCTGTGTTCATCTGTCGGCCATCCTTTGCTGCGTATGTTCGTAATAGGGGATTATGGGATGCTTTTACTAGTCTCTGCTTTTTTTCGTGCAACAAGCCTTTTGAATTCGCGCCAGTTGTAGACTTGGGTGTTGATCAGCGTCCGCATGCGCAAGATCGTGGTCAAGAATTTGCTATTTCTGTCAGTTTTAGCGATTTTCTGTTCAGTAGTTATGCTACCAGGTACGTGTATTACAAAACCAGAATATGACTTCATGCTCTTCTGCTTTAACTTCGTCGATGCAGAAGAACTGTTTAGCCGATCTTAGAGTTTTAAGGGGACAGGGTTGTAGGCTGTTTTATTGGGAGATCTGGATTCCTGTGTTAAAAGATGCGCCATAATTTGCTCACGTTTTGTGTGTTCGAGCGTAGGTCAAACGATGTTTGCGGTTGGTTGATTGTGTAAAAGTCTGCTACTAACGTACTTGCATTGACTTGTGATACTTCAGACACGTGCAGTATTTTGATTTTTAACCGTAGTCGTAAACGATACATTTAACCGTAATGCGTGTGTGTATGTGGAGTGCGCTTTGAATGTATTCAGAGCGGGAAGGCATTTGCCGCTGTCCGTTTATGTCGTAGTTCTTTTGGCCGTGGGCGTTGTTTTATTCCAGCATTGCATCAAACGCTTTGCACCGATCTATTTTTGTGTACTCGTTGCAGATCGGAGTTGAGCTGAAACTTTGTTAGTTGTTTTAGTTCATAGGGTAGTTGAGGTGGGAGTTTACCGTTTGAGTTGTCTGGTGAATTTCAATGTGTTAGAAACATTTAGCTGTACATTACAAACATTGGGCTTGTGTTTCGCAACATTTGCATGATCAACTGAGGTGCTTCTAAGTATTTGTTTAGTTGCTCCTTCAGGGGAGCTCTTAAGACATTGTTGTTGAATATGTGTAGGGCCAGCCCTAGCCCAAATGGCACTCCAGGCAAAGCATGAATTTTACAACCGCTAATCCCTCTCAAATTTTGACCCCGCTTCACAATTCAATGATGAACCAGCCAGAGCATTTGCACTCAACTGGGTTATATAATCATTATTTTACTAGTACATTCTAGCCTGGAAAATAATCAATCTTAGGAAATGACTAAAAACATGTGAAAAGCATACAAGTATTAAAATGAAGCTTTTGTGAAAATGGTGCCCAGGCAACTGTCCGCTATGCCTATGGCTGGCCCTGAATGTGTGTGTGTACCTAAGATGTAGCAATGTTGGAGAATTCTTGAAATGGAAATGCTGGAATTGAGTCATTTGGCAAATACTAACTCATGTTTGTATCACGTAAATTTTAAACAGCTATTTTTCGACTAGTCAGTATTCTCTAACTAACTTTTGCTCTCTAGAATCAAATGGTGTTTGGCAGATCTGTGAATTTGGCATGCTATGTGGTTGATTATATATATCGATGGGAGTTTGGTTCTTATGCGAATGGTAGTTATTTTTTGGTTCTGTACGGAGTATGAAGTAGACTTTTTGGCTCGCAGTGACCGTTATCCGAAGTCTAAGAGATTAAAACGGTTGATTTGTCACAAACACCCAAATGAAAAAGTGGAAGAAATAAGATTGATGTTGACACTGGAACTAGGAAATGACTTTGAATATTGTGACAGGGTAGAACTACTGTTGTATAAGTTTTAAGTCGATGTTGCCTTGAAGAATTGTTGAGATGACGGAAAAGATCAACAAATGATAGTTGATGATTGGCTGCAGTGATCTTGAAATGCGTGCAATAACTGCATCTGACTGGAATTTGCGCTTTAAAGCTCTAGTTAAGTCAGTCACATTTTTTGGATGGCAACATTTTTTGTAATTATTTTCAGTGACAAGGTCGTTTGACTTACTGCCTGTTTTGCTCTTAACCCGCCAAAATTCTTTGGAATTTTTAATATCTTCTAATCTCATGGCTTTGACACTACCTGTTGAAATTGTGAATCTGGTTTTGCCACGGAGTATTTTCTTTTATATATTTGAAATTTTTTGACATTGATGTTCTACATCCCAAAATCTGCTTCGATGTTCGCCTTTGCTTATTAAAGAATCTAGTGATTCTAGTCGAATTGGTTTCTTTGTGTATAAAACAGCTCGCAACTTGTATAGTTCAAAGTAGGTCTTCGTTAACATCAGTATATTTTATTGTGTCAAAATAAGTGATTGTTATGGTAATATTTCGTCTTGACTATGTTACTGGCATGGCCTATGTATACAACAGCAGATTTACGCAGTAAGACTTTCCCGTCAAGAGGCTGATGCTTTTGATGTTCTTGGCTGTCTTACTTACATGTTTGTGCTTGAATCTCATATACGGAATCAAGTTCAATAAAGGAATCTTTCAAAAGAATGGTGTTGATTTGTGTATTTTAGAGAGCTTTGTTTGATGATATCCTTTGGCTCTTTTGTAGGTGAAGATGACTATTGACTTCTTTCTAATTGTCTTTCTTCTTTGGTCGTGGTTGGGCTGGGAACGCCTCTGAGTAATTTCTTGAAGTGGCGCTATATAAATGCTCTGAATGAATGAATGAAATAAAGATTTATATAGTGCCTTGTAAAGGCATTCCTGATGATGGTAAACTAGGATGGAACAGATCTAGTCTTCAAGTTTCAATGGAACAGAGGGAACAAGGAGCTATGGTCGTAAGTATCTAGAGGTAACTTATTTCGGAAAGTTGGAGCAACAGCAACATATGGTTACTGTGAAGGGTCTGGGAGTCGTACATGAAAAACGTCCATTAATGAAGGGTCATCATACAAGGGCTATGACCAGTGCTTACTAATTTGTTTCATTGCAACCTGTGCCTCAAATACCAACTTCAGTCAGATGACGGCAGTTTTCTAAATGTTGGTCTGTCTTTAGCAATGTTCTGTTATTGATGGTCCAATGACCACTTCATCAGAATTCACAGAAGAAGTCAATAAAAATTATTGTCAGTTCAGTCTCGGTTCAGGTTGCTCGTCTCATTGGCCGCATTCCTAAATATTCCCTGTCTGCTTACATGGCTCCCTGTTTCACACCATATCTCTTACCAAGTTGCTGCACTTGTTTGGTGCCTTATTGGTTGTGCTCCATCATACTTGTCTAGCCTTTGTTGACCTGTCTCCGACCTTAATTGCAGCCCATCGAGCTCTTCACTTTGCACCAACAGGGGAGCTTTTGGTTCCTCAAGCTTGCACTTCTGAGTCCTGACCCTTTTCTACTGTGGGTACTGCTATCTGGAATGGCCTCCCACTAACCTTGCAACTTATGTCTAGGTTAAATTCAAATGCTTTTTAAAAGTCGCTCAAATAATATTTTTCCCTGAGGCTGGGAGTGCCTCTGAGTAGTTATCTTGAAGAGGCGCTATATAAATTCTCGAATGAATGAATGAATTTTTTAAAACCTGACAATAATATTATGTCTTTTTACCACAGTTTCAAAGGTATGCCTGAGTTAATGAACATTGTAACAGAGAATTAGCATCGTCGGTCTTACTTACCTTTTCTAAAAGTTTAAATCTTAACTCTACTCGCTGTTCTATGTTAACGCTAAAAAGTCTAGGAAATTTGTTTCAGTTGTGCACACAAAGAATGAGTTTTGCACAAGATTGCAATTTGTTTTATTTATAATTTAGAAAATTGCAGTTTGTTGGAATAATATCATAAATAATTTCATGCTATTGCATTTCTATTAGTTGCTTTGTGCAGTATTTTGGTAAGCTTACGTGATTTTCTCTTCATGATAGACCCACGTTGTTGGTTATTATTGGTCCATGGATTGACCCGAGTAGTTGAGGTTAATAAAAGCGGTGACGGTTTTAGCGTGGGACCTTCATGTGAAGGGCCGTCGCGAATAGCCGAGCGGGCATAGTGATCTGATAAACCCAATGGCGCAAAAAATCTAATATGATGCTGCCAAAGACATTGTTACTGATAAAAATCCATTTGCAAACTATTGGTTAATAGAAGTTCAAAAGTTCATTGGTATTTAATGCATGAGTTTATGTACAATTCGTGTGCTCATGGTTTAAAAGTGCGCAAGCAACCAAATGGTGTTGACCTAGAGGCCAAAATGAAACCAAGGCAGTAGTTTCCCAAGACAGAGCGAGACTAAGATATCCAAGACCTCTCTTGAGGCATCTGAAAACTAAAAGTCAATCTCAAAACTAAAACTCAATCTCAAACTAAAACTCTGCTTAAATCATGTGTTAAAAGATTTAATTTAGAATGCAACACACAATAGACGTACTATTTCTTTGCAGAGAAAGTCGTACGTTGGCAAAATGGATGTTCATCGTATTGTGGACATGTGCAATGGACCGACTGACTGCTGTTCGAAAGACTCTGACGCTTCCACGAACCGCGTGGATCGGTCACCAGATGACAGCACCATCTACGGCTCGATGAATGGATTCGCGAATGACTGTCAACCAGTCTGTAACGGTGTTGATCATCCGGGTGAAACTGCCTCCGATTCTCACTGCGGCCAAATGTGTGATACACTGAATGAACCTGGAGACAGTTTGGAGCAGAATACTAAGGATGGTGCAGTTAGTGTCGTGGAAAATGGTTCTACAACAGAAGTGAATGCTGATTTAAACGATTGTCATCCTGTGAAATTAAAACCATTGTCTCAGGAACCATTGTCTGAGGAAGTGACTGCGGACAGCGGAAATTCTAGTCTTGATGTGACTGCCGAAGATTCAAAGTGTTTGGACTCGAAAGTCGTCTGCAGTGAAGTCGCAGCGACGCCGATCGAACGCGAAGTCAACACCGACATCGACTTCTCATATCTGGAACTGGAGACAATACCGGAGAGTCTGTTTTCGATGCCGGCGACCACAGAACTCTGCCTCGACTACAACGATTTTACGGAACTACCCGACGCCCTGTTCGAGCGCCTCTCTTGCCTCCGCGTCTTGTCGCTTATGGCAAACAACCTCACACGTCTAGCAGACAGCGTTTCTCTCCTGACCCGGTTAGAAGTGCTCAACGTTTCCCAGAATTCCCTCAGCTCGCTTCCTCCTTCAATCGGTTCTCTCAATCAGTTGCAATCGATCAACTTTTCACAGAATCGAATCTCCGATATTCCGTCGGAGTTCGGTCGACTGTCGCGGCTCGAGAAGATCATCGGCTTCGGTAATCTGCTGACCTGCCTCCCGCAGACGTTCGGTCGACTGGAGAACCTGGTCGCAGTCGATCTGAGCGGCAACCAGCTGAAGGCGCTCTCGCACAGTTTCGGATTTCTCGTTCGACTGAAGATCTTGAATCTGTCGTCGAACGGTCTCGACCGTCTTCCCGAGTCCATAACTTGCGTCTCGACCCTCGAAACTCTCGACATTTCCAACAACGTCCTCGATTCGTTGCCCGATAAACTGCAGTGCTTGCAGAAGCTGAAGCAGCTCTACATCGGCAACAATCGACTCAAGTTGCTCCCAGCGTGGCTCGAGCATCTCCCGGCGCTCGAGGAGCTTCGACTCGAGAAGAACCTGCTCACCGGTAGCCCGCTTTCAGACACTCTTGCGAGCAACTGTCGAAAGTTGCGAGTTCTGAACCTGAGCAGAAATCTCATGCGGAACATCACGAGCAGCATCGTCGGTCTGGAGAATTTAGAGTGGCTCGACTTAGGTAATGGTGATGATGAGCAACGTGCGGAGGCGATGACACGCCCTAACACCGGGTCAACGGTGTATAACTGGATTTGGCAGCTGCCGAAACATTTCGACTGTTTGAAACGCCTCAAGCATCTCAACCTGTACGCCATTCGTCTTGAGGAGCTGCCGGATGACTTCGGGTATTTGGCAAACCTTGAATGGTTGAATCTCGGTAGGTTGCTGCTAGAGTCGGTATTTGTTTGAGATATTTTATACAGTGCCTCTTCAAGTTAGGCTACTCAGAAGCGCTCCCAGTCAATCAAGGTTAAATAGGACAGTTTTGAGATTCTTAAGGAACAGAGTAGAGTGGCCCCGGGCGATAAACTCAGTGCAACAGGGAGGCCAATTGTAGGACGGGTCCGCAAGGCGAGAATGAATGCTGCTGTCGGATAGCAGTCCGCAAGCAGGGAACCAGAAGCTCAGCTTGGTCCATATTCTTCTTAATTGATTCGATTTGTAAGTTTTAAGGCTGGTGTTGATTAAAATAATTTTTTAATCTCTAAATTTAAGCGTTAAAAATTGTGATTCTGCTATTATAATAGTCTTTTCTATTGCTTATTCTGTGATATTATGGCTGATTGGATGATTGCTTACTCAGCATTTGAGTGATTGATTTTATTGGCCGAATATTTCATTCACTAATTTATTATAAACTGATGAATTAATGTGAAATTGATTCGTTGTTTTAAATGATGAACAGGCGCCAACGAACTGCGTGACCTTCCGCAGTCGTTTTGTGAGCTGCGTCAACTCAAGTTTCTCATTCTGTCGATGAATCAGCTCGAACTTCTTCCGCTGAACTTTGGTGACCTTTCCAAACTTGAAGAGCTCCGTCTGGACCGTAACAGGGTAACTGTAACACCGTTTGTCTAAAGAAGGTGCTGTGGAATTGCGATTGTATTGTGTTGATGCGGCCTACTACCAATGCTTCTTCTATATTTGAACTCTCTGTTCCTCTAAGAAACTCCTCGGCACTCGCTACTCTTTGTCGTCAAGAATTTGGGCATGGCTGCTTTTCAGGTGGCTAACGTGACTAACCTTTCGATTACGATTTCTGCATGGTATTGTGCGCATTAAAAATGTTTGTGATCATGACAGTAACAATAGTAATAACGAATCTAACGATAATGATTGTGATAATGATAATGATGATTATAACAATAATAGAGAAATCTGATGGCTATATCGAGAGAGAAGTGGCCAGTCTGGCTTTTAGTTTGAATCTTCAAGACTTAACTTTTTGTCTTATCTTGAACATTTCGTTGATACATCAAGAATGACTTTTAGGAGTCAAGTTGCTTTAATTAACCCTTTGACTTGCCGTTATGTTTTTGCGCGAAAAGGTAGGCCTATGTATGTATGTATGTATGTATGTATGTATGTATGTATGTATGTATGTATGTATGTATGTATGTATGTATATATATGTATGTATGTGTGTATATATATATATATATGCATGTATGTATGTATATATGTATGTATATGTATGTATGTATGTATATATGTACGTATATATGTATGATTGCATGTATGTATTTATGTATGTATGTATATTATATGTATGTACCGGGTATGTATATATGTATGTATGTATGTATGTATATATGTATGTATACATGTATGTATATGTATGTATATATGTATGTATGTATGTATGTATATATGTATGTATCAGGTAGCTACCGTCGTCCTAGGCGTTCGACCAACGTGCCGGTCGGTCGTTCGCCTGGCGTCACGCGTCGTTCAACGGAGCCCGCTCTCTGCCTCTATATATATGCATGTATGTATGTATATATGTATGTATGTATGTATGTATGTATGTATGTATGTATGTATGTATTTATGTATGTATGTATGTATTTATGTATGTATATGTATGTATGTATGTATATATGTACGTATATATGTATGATTGCATGTATGTATGTATGTATGTATGTATATTATATGTATGTACCGGGTATGTATGTATGTATGTATGTATATATGTATGTATCAGGTAGCTACCGTCGTCCTAGGCGTTCGACCAACGTGCCGGTCGGTCGTTCGCCCGGCGTCACGCGTCGTTCAACGGAGCCCGCTCTCTGCCTCTATATATATATGCATGTATGTATGTATATATGTATGTATGTATGTATGTATGTATGTATGTATGTATGTATGTATGTATGTATGTATGTATGTATGTATGTATTTATGTATGTATATGTATGTATGTATGTATATATGTACGTATATATGTATGATTGCATGTATGTATTTATGTATGTATGTATATTATATGTATGTACCGGGTATGTATATATGTATGTATGTATGTATGTATGTATATATGTATGTATACATGTATGTATATGTATGTATATATGTAAATATGCGGTCGAAATACATCCTTATAGAAAAGCGCGCTTTAAAGCGCGCTGGCAAGTCAAAATACATCCTTTATAGAAAACCGCGCTTTAAAGCGCGCTGGCAAGTCAAAGGGTTAATTTTGATTTCGTGCAACGAATTTGGAGACTTGATCTCATCAGATGTTTTGTGACAGCTGCCAGGTTTTGAATTAATTATAAACACTGACATTGTTGAATTTCTTCTTTCGTTACAGTTGGCTGAATTGCCGCAGTCTTTCTGTCGCCTGACTCGTCTCCATCGTCTCGATCTCTTCTCGAATAGTCTCAACGAGTTGCCGCTCTTCCTTCAAAGCTTTGCACAACTCAAATTCGTCAATCTTGATGAGGTAGAACATCGCAACAATGTGATCACTTCATCATAGCAATGCCAACTTTTGTTCTTCCATGACTGTCTACTAGTGTCTAGCAGTACTTTTGGGATTATATTCAGATTATTAGTTGAGGTCTATGTATAAACTATTCATATGGTTTGAGTTATACTTCCGCCTACTATTGATATTGGGTGCCTTTGACAGCGGGACTTGTCCCTTTGCGGCTCTCCTGTTCTTCCAAAGGTCGACTCAGCCTTTAAGTTGCCGGATGAGTGAGCAAAATAGGCAGTAGGACATAGTGAGAACCTTGCTTGGCTGCCATACAGTTATCTTTGGCTCCTGTAAACACATGCTATGAATATTGTATTCATACGGCTGTGTCTTGGTCTGAAATAATTAATGTAGATTATTATTATTATTATTATTATTATGAAAGTTACATAAATGCAACTGATGTTAAAAAACAAGTTTTTTACGCTTTCTTCAGTACTATTGTTGTTACTATGCAAGTGATGGTGAATTCAAAGCGAAATGAATATCATTTTGGAAAACAGTCGATTAGTCGTAGTTTGAGACTTTGGTATTTAGCCAAGTTCAGTTTTAAATAAATAATTATTAATGAAGATTATTATTATTATTATGAAAGCATAAATGCAACTGATGCTAAAAACCAAGTTTTTTTCGGTTTCTGCGGTACTGTTGTTGTTATATGCAAGTGACGGTGAATTCAAAGTGAACTGAATATCATTTTGGAAAACAGTCGATTAGTCGTAGTTTGAGACTTTGGTATTTAGCCACGTTCGTTTTGCAATATGAAAGATTTTACGTTCAACTTTTAGTGTGACTGAAAATGATGCAACTTATTGTTTAAGATTTGACTTCTGTTTTCTGCTTTAGAATTGTTTTAAAGGTTGCTCGCTACAGCTCATGATCGACGGAAAACGAATAACGGTCGTCAAACGGAAAACGAGTCCAGTGAGTGCGATTTCTGCATGACTTCTTCTCAAAACTACGAAGAACTTTGACTATGCGGTCTTCCATTGCTTTTACGCAGTGAATGCATAAATGGCTATTGAATTGTTCTTGTGTCTTAGAAATTCTGTATTGAAATGCACGTGCTTCTAAAATCAGTCAGAGTTCCATGTGCACAACGCATTTGTGATGTCCTTAGAAGTTGCTATAATACTAGTTGTCTTGATGCAATCATGTAACAATATACATACATACATACGTGATGTGCGTACGTACATAGATGATGCACATACATGTACGTATGTACATTGCACATGCATGTATGTCCTTGCGCCTTAAACCTTTTAGGATTAATTTTATCTCCATCCATACTTTTCAGCTGGGTTGGGTTGGGAGCACTCCTGAGTAGTAACCTTGACGGGGCGCTCTATAAATCCCCATTAAGAATGATTGAATGCATATTTAATTGGTCAAGTGATTATCGCAACAGATCAACGTTATTGTATCGTAGCTGTGAATGATTTTTCTTCATATCATCATCAGACGATGCATTGCTGCGCTGGATCCGATTGGTTGGAGAACATCGAGAGTCGAAGTCGAGAGATCTCTCCCGTCGGTGATGACGGTCATCGAGATGAAACGAACGGAAAGAGTTTGGGAACGGAAGAGGAAACAAAGGAGGAGAGCAGCTCAAGACCTGGCAGCTACAACAGCAGCAGCAGCAGTGGCAGCCAAGCGAAGGTCAGCTTGGTGAGAAGAGAGGAGGATGAAGAAGAGGAAGAGGAGGATTGGGACAGAGAACTCATGGAAAACAATCCATTTGTTGACAGCGGTTAGTAGTTATACTCGTTAGTAGTTCTACTCGTCAGTAGTTGTACTCGTTAGTAGTTATACTTATTAGTTCTACTCGTTAGTAGTTATACTTATTAGCAGTTATACTCGTTAGTAGTTATACTTATTAGTAGTTGTACTCGTTAGTAGTTCTACTCGTTTTACATTTCTTTACGCATTGAAAATGTTTGTAATAATAATGATCTAATTGGTTGCGTTAAATTTTTTTTAATTTGCTCGTCACTGCTTCTGTTTGAAGATTTCAATATGAACCGCCAAGAAGGAAAACTAGAATGAGAAATTTCAGATGACCCCTATTTCACCTAACTACTTGTTAAAATCGATATCAGGTTACCTCTGAGCTTGAATGCGACTTCAGATTACCGCAGGGCTTTTTTATCGTGTAGTTGTACACAAAATGTGCAGTTCTAAATGGATTTGTGCAGTTGTAGAGGCACTTCTGTACATTTAAAACTTAAAACTAGCAAAGAAGGTCATTGTCCTCCGATTGAAAGTAATTTATCATGGAGGCTGGGAAAGGAAAGAAGGGGTTGTGCAGTTCTAAAAATTGCTTAAAAACAGCCCTGGATTATCTCAATTTGTTTGTTGGACATTTCTTAACGTTAGTTTGATTTCCTGTTTTCCGACAGAGCTGCCAGGCGATTCAACATCGGAGGTGAAGGTTGCTCCAGGCTGCTGTTCCAACGATTGTCTTCCCTTCGTATCGTTTATCCCATCCACGTGGCATGCACCAAAAGTCAGCACGTGCCATTCCACGGCTGCACGTCCATCACTCTTTCCGTATTCTCCGTTCTGCCAACCAACGTTCAACAACGACCAGTTTGAAGACGCTGACGAGGAGGAAAGCAGCTGAGGAAGAGACGGAGGAATTATTCGTGATGGAAGATGTTTACTGTCGTTTTTCCATCAACTGTTCTCGTCCTACGTTGAATTTTCTCGTTCTCAAAACATGTTTGACTGTTCTTAAAAAGCAAAGATTTGTGCACGTCATGATTCTCTCATCAGGTTTGCGACTGTTCTTAAAATGTGCAAATTTGTGCGCGTCGTGTTTTCTAGCCGGGTTATGGATATGAAATGAATTATGATTATTATTGTTGTTGATATTATGTCTTCTTCTAGGCAGGTTCTTACGTCCAATTTCGCAATTCGTCGCGCTGCCAAACCTCTACAATTTGTTGTATATATCATTGGGCCGCAGTGGTGGTGTAGGATTATGATCGGGGCATTGAAGCCGGAAGGTTGCAGGTTCGAATCCACCTCAAGCCGCTGCGTAGAGACCCTGAGCAAGTCCACTCGCAATTGCTCATGCGCTTTGGCATGAAAGATTCAGTGTCCGCACTATAGTCAGGAGCGCCTCCGAGTAGAAAATTGGGGTGTTATAACAAGTACTCATATACATTTAGTCTGGTAGCATCATTATCAGTCTTCTCATTGTTGTATTTCCCTCCGTTAATTCCCTCAGTTTTGGTTCTTAGGAGGGAGTCTCCTCGCATAATGTGACCCAACCATTTTCTCTGTAGACTTATGACTGGTCCTATAGAAGATCTTTGTCATCCGTCATTGTAGTATCTGTTCGTTTATAGTTGATATGCAATTTAACCCTCTAACGGTGGATTTTCCATACACAATTTAGTGCTTGCTCATCGTCGAAGGGTTAAACAACTGTTCAAATCTACACACAAGACATTTAAATCTACCCTAAATCTGGCCTTAATTGTGTTGATGTCATTGTCAACTGCCCATCCATGTATTGCACCCCAATTATTATTATTGTTAAATTTGTTATTATGATGAAATTTATTATGTGCATCAAGTCTTGCACGCACAAGGCACAGATGAGAAGAACAATCATACTAAGTGCTCAAATGAATATTATTAGTGTGTGAAAATCATTCGTATAGAGCAAGTTTATGAAATCACACTGAAAGTGCAGTGCTCATAGAAAATTTCAAGTCCCAGAGGTAGTAAAGTTGAGATGGTCATGGGATCAGCCCATTTGAATTTTAAAAAATCTCAAAATGTCTCAAAGTCAATGTTACGTTTGTTGGAGCTGCTACAGCTAATCTTCAAACTGACAAGTGTCTAGATGAGATGCTTAGATGCAGAGTCTTTCTCATTGTTAGCAAAAGTGTCTGTTGATCCATTCAAATGTGTGTGGGCACCTTCATCATTTATAGACCTATGCAGATGACCCTGGTAGAGAAGAGGTGGCTGATATCCAATGTCTGATGATTGTTTAATTCAACATCATTTAAAATAGATCTTTCATAGACTAACAATTAGAATGTTGTATGCACTCCAGAGTATGTTAAGCGCCCTTGTAACGGCATAAATTGTCTGTTATTATTATGCCTTTGGAACGATATGAAATATTAATATCGAATAAGTAAAAGTAAAGGTGGTATTGTGTTACATAATACTTGTATAGGTTTGACGTTGATTCTGATTAAATTGACTTTATCTTTTGTGACGAACACAAGGAAAGTTTGTTCAGTTACTGGGGTCATTGTTATTTTGCGCTTCACACAAGATATTCTTTGATCGCAGACCTTTAGCTTGCCATAAAAAGAAGCGGCTGTTGACCTTGATATTTAAAGCCACTTTATTTCTGGCTGGCCATAGCCAGTTCCTGTCCGAAGAGGGACATCCAAAGCAGAAGGTCATGGCCTTTGACCTCTCAAGGAAAGATAATCTTCAAGAATTTAAGCCAACTGCAGTGGTTCTTAGAGACTTCAAGACGATGTGACTTCATTAAAAAAATTGCATCTTCTACATGTAAGTTCCACTATTATTACAAGTTCACATGAAGCCAGTTTTGTTTGCGTGAATAATTCTGGTTCCAATTTATCCTGGAAGTTTATAATTATAATTATTATTTATAATTAACCCAAATTGTGTCCTTGGAAAATATGCCTCAAACACACTTTAGGGAGCCTAAATGAACATTTTCATCGAAATTAATTCAGTTACCGACAGTTTTAACTTGTAAGAACTGCATTAACGCATAATATAATTATTCTTCTTTATGTTCTCTGCCGTCAGGCAGGTTCGTATGTCCAACGACGCCATTTTTTGTTTGGCGTCATTTTATATATATATATATATGCAAAGTTTGTTATCGGTTGTAGTGGTCCATTACACCCTCCTCCTTTATCAAGGCTTGGGACTGGCACTGGTCACCCATTAGACACATCAATGTATCAAAGAGGAAATTAACTGTACTAGAAATACATTGTCTCGATTAAGTTTAAAAAATGCCAAGTAATTCTGAGATGTGAGATATTTGTGCAACTTGCTTTATTGCAAACATACATGCCCACATTGAGAATGTGAAAACTGATACAAAACATATAAACAATCTTAACTAAAGCGGTGTTTAGCTAAATTATTTCTTGCAAGAGAATCGAAAACAGCTTAACAGGCAATTGAATCGAAAACAATGGGTTGCGGCTATTGTCACGATTTAAACATAATTAACAAAGCAGCGCCTGACATCAGTGTAGGAAATGGAATTTCAACTTTCATTTGCCAGAACTTTCAATTTCCGTTTTGCGTCACAGCCTTTGAGTTTTATCTATCCGATTCCCCACAATTTGGCACGTTTTAAGGGCACATTTATACCAATGAGACCAAAATGTCTGAGTAATAAACACTTTTTATCCTATAGGCATATGGCCAATTGTACAGGTTTTTGACAATTGTAGCATAGGAAATTTAGAAACATCAGTCACTACCGCAAATTAAAAGTAAGTTTCAAGTTTATAATCAAGATCATCCTTACTTCTGTAGCCAGTTTACGGTTGCAGCTCTACTTATTGTTATCACAAAACAATTAAACATAAATTTACAGATATCATGTAGAAATTAAGATAGATAGCAGTCAGCTACACACTGAAGAGTCTTTTAAAAACAACTTTTGAAAATACGGCCGTTTTCTTATCAGCGACTGTGGTGCTCGTTCGTGGCGGCGCTAATCGGCAAGGAACTGATCGACCTCCGGCGGAGGAGTTTCCCCGATGGTAGGAAAGAGACCCTTCAGAACGACGAGCTCCTTCATCAGCAGCTCCGCTTTCAGCTGAAGACGTTTGTTCTCGGCCGTCAACTCCTGCAGGCGGTGCAGCGACTCCTTCTGCTTCTGCTTCGCTTTGTCTCGACTCTTGCGCACGGCCATGTTGTTGCGTTCACGGCGCTTGTGGTACTCGTCGCTCGATTTGTTGTACGCCTGACGGTGTCGTCTGCCTCCGGACCCAATCGAACCGATCGACAGCGGCTTGTTCTCCTTGGCCGAGTACTCGCCGACACTCGATGATGACGTGTCCGTCTCGCTGCCATCGTCGGGTCCATAGAGGTCTCTGCTGTTGTCATTGTTGTCGCTTGTAACTACAATAGCAAACACGTTCAAATTATGTCAACAGAGTGTTGTTACCATAGGTTGCAGCAAGTCATATCTTACTCTCGACCTGCCTTACGACTTTAAAAAAATATTCATTGTAATTTTGCCAATGCCACTGAATGTCTACTCTGGCAGCAAGGTTCATTACAATAGCAGTTCTAAACCAATTACTTGTTCCACTATTTATGCAAGCACAGATATTTAGTCAAAACACTGTGCGGGTAGACTCGTGCTGGTTCCATGTGGTTAAGATGACTTAGCATTTCATTCAGAAATTTGACACAGGTTGCAATAATTACATCATATTTATCAAATATGTCAGTTTACGCAGGACGCCTGAAATGGGCCGAAAGTGTCACCAGCCAGGGCCACTGGAGTGTTGGAAAGATGCAACATAGCGACTGTGTAACGTGATAACAGAATAGTATATTATTAGGTAGCAATAACATATATTACAAATGAAAGCTAAATAGTCAAGAAGACAGAGTAAATACATTGCGGAAGCATAATTGTGAAGAAAAGTGTACACTCCAAAATTAAACAATTTGGTGGAAGTTCCCAGAGATGTAATGGGTTTTAACCATAGGGTTGTTATTCACTCCATGTTGGATGTAGAGAAAACTTGGAGAAGACTCCCGTTTAAACAGCCAAAGATATGGCAATGAGCTAATACCAAGGATTAACTTTCCAACACTTTCAGATGGCCCTAGGTTGCGATACTTTCGGTCTTTCTCCCCACAGAGCTGAGCCCGAGTGTCTGTGTGATTACTGTATCGGGACGCATTCCTCCGCTTCCGGGTTGTGACTCAGATTGCTCGAGTACAGCGGATGAGATTCCGTTTCTGTGATCGCGCTTTCACAGTGGCTGGTCCCAGATGCTGGAACACTCTCCCAACCACCATGCAAGCGGCTGACTCGATTGACTCCTTCAAGTCAGAATTCAAGACTTATTTAGTTTTGTAAGGCCTATTCTGCTATTCTTATGTGAGGCGCCCTTGTAACGTTATGGCCGTGTTACGGCGCCCTAAAATTGTCATAGTTATTATCATTATTAAATTGTAATAGTTATTATGTTATTAAATTATCATAGTTATTATTATTAACTTATTACATTGGAATTATTCAACTACATTTGTCAAGTTCAGAATTTCTATGATTAATAAATGTTTCTACTGAGGAGTGATACATGGCACAAGACATTCAAGTTCCATGCATGCTTCCACCGATTTTATACAATTCAATAATGAATAGCTGATATTAATTAATAAAAAATATACATTTAAAACGCCTTAAATAAATAAATTCGCTTGATATAACAATTTTTTTTAATCGAAGTGCTCAGTCAAATGATGAAGCCAGACTACAATAAAAAAAAATATAGCCAAGTGAGCGACAAGGAGCGGATTTGTAGTAATTACTTCACGTGACGAAGCTGGCAAAAATTCCATCCCCTACTGTATTTCTGAATTGAATTCATTTCATCAAGTTCTCAAAACATAAGACTCACATGACGTAAAATTAACAAACAACAGTCGAATTTTGCCGATCCTTTAATTGTTATACTAGATTTTCGGCATAGCTTTAAAATTAACTAAAAAATTGATTAAGCAACAAACGTGAAATCGAAAACGTACCTGTTATGTAGTGAAAATTAAACGTTTCGCTGGGCGATATAGATTTCATTTTTAAATTGAATTGTATACGTGACGACTAAGCTAAATAGGAACTTCTATTCTTGCATCGTTACTATGAAATTCGACGTCAAACTAAAGTTTGTTTAGAAGATTATAACATCGCTAGGAACGTAGAGATTGCGGTCCAAATATATCGAAAACTATAACTGCCTCATAATAGTCCGTAGAATTTAATGCCCAGTCACTACAGAATTTTAAGAGATTGCGTGATCACGCAGCAAGGGTCCTTTCGTCGGCTTGAGCAATCAAAAGAAGAACTTTGTAATGATTAAACTAAGGAATAGATTTCATCAACAAAATCTCCTTCTGGTTACGCAATCCAAGTGACTCATTGCGTCAGAATTGGAACACGACGCCATCTGTCAGCGCATGCCAGATGGCATTCGAAATAAACTAAGGGCGAATTTTGGTTGCGAAATAATTAGAAAAACGATCTTTTGAAGTGATTAATGACTAGTAACTTAATAATAAACAGAGTAGTTATTAATACAAGTTTAGCATGCAGAGTAAAGTTAGGTAAAGCGAAGAAAATCAGAGTTAGGATCAGTCGCTGAGACGAGAGAAATAGCACACAGCGGTAGGCCTAGGCTAGACCATAATAATTATTATGCCATTTAGGCTGAAGTGGAAACCAAAGGCGACAAAAACAACGTACATAATTTTAGCGACTTCCTTAAGCCCTTGTGATAATGTTTCTTTACGTCAAACACATTTTTTTGTACTTTATTTCTTGTTTAGAGACTGCGAGGTAGCTGGTTCCCGAGACCATAAAATAATCGGCTAGGTAGGCCTAGACTGGAAAAAGGAAATACGCAAGCAATGAAGCTACCACTTTCTACTTAGCGAAAAGTCCATTCTTCTCACCTAGCAGAACTGTTCGAAACAATTTCTGCTATTCTTTTCTAATGACATCATACTTCGAAAATGTAAGACAATTATAGATAACTGTAAATTTGTTAAGTCATCAAAAGGGGTTTCCCGATCTCTTGAGACCACTAGGCTTTACAGTGCTTACTGATGTACATACCTCTGCAGTACATCCAACTCAAAGTACTAAATGATCAATGTTCAGAATCAAACACAAAGCTGAAAAGATAAATTAGAATGCTCATTTCCTCATTCTCGGCTTGTAATTTCTTAGCACCACTCTGCCCTAGCCCGTCCATCGGTTACTTCTCAAGCAACCCATGATTCAATGCTTAAGAGTTAAGACACACCTCCTCAAGAAAGAATACCTTGATTCCTTAGATCTTGGTCTTTAACTTGGATCGACAAAAAGAATTATTGTTAAATAGAAGTCGAATTGATAAAACAAATTTATTTGAATAGAAGTAGGATTAATGAAAAATAAAGGCTGCATAAATAGAAGTTGGATGATGAAAAAAAAATTGTTCCTCAACTGAGTTTAAACGAATTCTTGAGAAAATGGAACCTGGTTTGATTAAAAAGAACTCTGACAAAGTAGAAGTGACATTGAGCGAATAATTGAGGAAACTAAAAACGATAGATTACAACACACCACACTGCAACTGCTACAGTGATCCAGTGCTGTCCCTTGTAGCCTGCCAAACAAATCTTTGTCTGGAATATGGTATGTTTGGAAACTTGATTGTGGACAGCCCATCTGTGTTGACACACCACTTGTAATCAAGCTTCAAAGGCACCTTATAAATTGAAAGTTGATATTCACTGACTGGGGTAAACATAGGTTCTTACATTCAGGCCCGGATTAACCCCTCGGGGGGCCCGCCGCCATATTTTCAGGGGCCCCTAATTGACCATTACCTTCCGTCACCACACTCCACGGGCCCATTGAGACAAACAAATAGCAGGGAAGCCATAATATTAATAATCTGCAGCCATACCTTTATATAGGCCTACGTAGGCCTACATGATTCGATTGACCCAGGAGAGCTCGCCATCTTGTCGCAGCAGCTGAAGGTTTTTCTTACTGCTTGCTCATCATCACAAATGCCGACATTTCCAGTATCGGAATTTGTTACGCATTCATGTTGAGAAACCAAACTGAAGAAGGCTCAGCTTTTAACCACCTCGAAAACTTACATTTATTTTAGGCCTTCCCTATAGCAGACGCCTAGCATAATCAGAGTTTCGCGTTTATTAAATCCTCTGTAGACTTGTACCCTCGGGTCGTGGACACCAACACCACCGCTGACCGCAATAGAAGCCCCACGCTCGGGTATCCATGTAGCCTAAACTGATCTAGACTTCCACTCTGACACACTACGTACCATTATATATTATATTTCACAGCAGCTGTCGTAGGCTATAGGTTGATATTATGATATACTGCAGGTCACATTCCTCCTCAGAAGACGAGTGACTACCTCCACTACGGGCCTACGGGTTTGGCAAAATATAATCTGTTATTGGCCAGTTTACAGTGATTTTCAGTGGAATGCAAGCCCGTATGCATAGAGTATGGTCTCGGGCATCCATGATTCGCCCAATTTATCATTCTACAAGTCAGAGCCAGCTTTGGTCGGCTTTAGACAGAGAAACATAATTTCAATTGGCGCCATTTTTATACTATTAGCGGTTCTTTCCTAAAGGTAGGGTGACTACGCCTCTGCCTTGGCTGCACAACTTTCAGCGATAATTTCCTCTCCTCTCTTCAGGATCGTCCCTCCTTCAGGCTCGCTGGTGTCAAATGAGTCACCGTGGCATGCAGGGAGTGCGTGAAACATATAGGCCTAATACGGAGTTCTAGTTATACGAAAGTGGGTGAGAAGTTCAGAGGCACTGACAAGTGACAATTTACAGTTCACTCTTCCCCTCTCTGCATCCACACTCAATTGAGATGGCCGTGATCCACGCATCCATGTAGTCATGTAGTCTAATAGCATTCCTCTTCGACATAATTATTATAGATTGCCTTTGTAAGACTGAGCCAAAGATAACATGATACACCTTGCGCATGAATGTGCAGACCAATTACAGAGTTCAACCGAATCTCTACTTTGTCTACGTCTGTCTGTTCGTCTACATGTATGTCTGACTCTTTTTAGAAGGCCGATCTCTCCCTCTCTGTCCGCCTGTCTGTAACTCTGGCCTATCTCTTCTAAAAGTAGGCCAAATGGAATACCGACAAAATCATAAATCAGAGCTGGCACAAACATAGAGGCCAACATAAATAAAATTGTTTTTCGCCCTAAGAAGAAAACAATGACCAATGGACGCAAAATTTACACACTGTCCTTGAAGCAAATTTGAATAAATGGGAAAATGCACAATAAAAATTATTTTTTGCAGACGCGGGGGGCCCTCTGACGACGGGGGGCCCGCCGCCATGGCAGACATGGCATACTGGTTAATCCGGCCCTGCTTACATTGTAACACTGACACTTTGCCCAACAAAGTGTACAGTGGTCAGTTGATCACCAAACCATTCTCACTGTTCTTCTCTTTCCTCTACCCTCTCTCTCATCTTTAAACTTAATAGTCTCTCTCATCTTTAAACTTAATAGTATGCTTTGTTCGTCACTTTAAAGGTCACTCAACTATAATAAAGTACATGTTTGGCTTGACCTAGCTTCAAGAAATGTCAAACTGTTTCAAACCCAAAATAACACCATCATGCTGCCAAATGTTCAGCGAAAGGCCAAAAACTTGTGGTGACAGGACACCGATAAAAAGTGACACGAATTGCGAATCGACGATGACCAAATTCAATGAAAGAAGAGTGAAAATAAATCGATTGTACAGCATTACCATTTATTGTACCAAGTAAAGCGCAAACCCTAAAGCACTGAGCATACACGAAAGGATATTATGCCTAGGCTGCAGCTGCATTCCAGCGATAGATACATGTACACGCGTAGCAATCTCCTCAATCAGAATTAAGCTCTTTGAGTTACAAGCCAGCAAAAGCTACTAGTGAAATGCATGCGACGTAGTTTCTCGATATCGGTAATAATTATATTTACGTTAACATGCACATGCTTGTTTGTCTTCATGATAATCATGTCAATTGTATGGCACATGAGAAGAAGCATTACACAAACAGGTGCACAAACAGGACACATAATCAAAACAAAACAAAAATACAAAATTTTCTTTAAAAAAGCTGAATATGCTAAACAAAAAATCTTCTCAAATCCCTCATCAACGTTTGAAATCATCGCATCTTTTGACTGTTCTTTTGCTGGGTTCTACAGATCTCTCACAGTTTTCTAATCAACTTCCACTGAGCAAAAAAACATTTACTTGCCGAAAGCGAAACAGAACCATAGAAACGCCTCGAATGAACTATGTATTCACTAGTGATTCCATAATACAAATGATTGGCCGGAGCATATCTTTAGCCACAGACACCACTCTTTGAAAAATAACTTTCACTCTATAAGTAGTGCATTAAATTCTAATTGAAGCAACGCATTTGGCGTAAAGATGGACGGAAGAGAAGCAATCAGAAGCACTTGTCATTTCTCAATAGAAAAGAGGTCCTGAAAAAAGACAGAATATTAATCTATTAATCAACTGGCTGGAATAAGATCTGCAAACCTGACTTACAGCAAACTTCAGGCATCGCATCATGCAGACAATCGTATCTGTAGATTTATATAGCGCCTCTCAAAGCATGACTATTCAGAGGCGCTCTTAGCAAGGCGGCTCTGGGAGAAAGAAGTGTTTTTAAACAATGAGACTGATGAGGAAAAACAAATAATTAATTAAGCCCTTAGTGAGGGCTTAGTGAGGGGAAGGTCATTCCAATGGAGCAACTAAGCAGCAAATGCCCGATGTTGGGCAAAATAATAGTACAAAATGGTGTGCAGCAGCAATCTGATGTTGGCTATGGTAACAGAAAATGCTTCCTCTATCAACGTCACCAAGCCATAACTAGAAATCAGTTCTCTTCCCATCTATTTTGCTAGTTTCTTCTTGAGATTTTGTGCAGCTTTGGCATCTGAAGTACAAGGTATGAGAAAAACACTCACTCGAACCTGAAGGGTGTTTGCAGGACAGGCGGTGAAAAAGCAAAAAAAAACTGGAAGGGGCATACCAGACGGTCACAAATGTACCTCACTCTCGAACCATACCAATAACAATCACGACCTCCTTTCTAGAAACTTGATTACTCCAAGAACAATTCCATAAATGCCTATTTAAATACCCGAATAATCACAAACTTCGAATGAATGGTACTGGATGTTAGAACAGCCAACTTCCTGATTCTGAAGCTACTCAGGACTTCCACCAACATACACTCACAAAACAAATGGATGAATTACTGCCCATCTTTACATTCGGTTTCATCAACAAACATTCACAATCACATCACTGGCTGAATTTCCCATGGATTCCAACCGAATCTGTGAGAACACAAACTGATAAAACGTGTCAAATCAACTAAAAGAAAATCTGGCCCTAATCTAAAATATACAAAACGTACTTCCAAAACAAAGTTTTCATAAAGGATTTATAACAAAAAGTTATCGACTAATTTAAACAACTGTATCCTAAAAAATAACTGATTTCCATTGGCCGAGTTTGATATTAAGCTTTTAAAAAAGCAATTGTATTATATTCAAACACAATGCATGAACACCTGTGAGATGAGTAAACTTTTATAAAGAATTTCATGTTGATGAGTTAAAAACAAAACACTTAAACTGCAAAAGTGTACCAAAATCAACTGGAAGACCAATGCACCACGTTCATAAAGTGTAAAAAATAGACTTTTGGCTTATTTGCAATTTTCAGGTGTTAGACCAAAACAATGCTTATGACTTGCTACAACCATTGAAAGATTTCACTGCAAACTGCTCTAGAGTAAATACAAATTCAAAACATGCTTTACTATCCAAATAAACAGAATATACGAACGCACAATTTTCGAAACAGACAAGCATTCTATAACTCGAAATCTTTAGACGTAATCAAGAGAAATTAGAGTAATATGAGTTCAGATCATTGATGGATAAATTTCTAAAACACCAGCAGATCTTTGTCGTGTGTCTGTTTGGTTCATACGGCGGCGGTCACCAGGAAGTAACAACGCCCAGCAACGCAGCATCACGTGATTAACGATAAACAAAACATAACCTAAGATAGATAGCTGATGAAACACTGAAAAGCAGGATGTAGAACATCAGAAACAACATTTGTTCACGATCAGCAGGACTGGACCTATGCACGTAAGACTTCCCCAGGACTTCCCCTCTAAACCGCACGACCATGACAAGTCTGTGGCCGAGTACTTACTTCACAAGTCCCCAAGTACGAGTTTATAGGTCCCCATACACGGAAAAAACCAACATCAAGTCTTTCACGAAGAGGTGCTTAGAAATATCCACTGATACCCATGTCGCTCAAAAGTGCTACTAAAAATATAGGAATACTAACAAACAACAGTCCCAAACTCCATGGGTCATTTGCTGAGACAGGTTGTTATTAAACCATTAATACAGCATATATATATATATACATAATATATATATATGTATGTATACCTGGCACATATACATGTATGTATATATATACATACATATACACACATGTATACATACAAATGGGGAAATTCTGGGAACACAGCGTTAAAAATAGCTCTACTATCACTTATGCAAAGCGTGAACTTGAAGCATGGAGATACCGCACTCTCCCGTGAGTAATGGCGCATTGAATTTGCAGAAATTCCCTGAAAATTTAACTGAACGCTTTCAATGACAGACAACGATAACAATTCCAGCAAAAAACTAAACCATTTATAATCAAATCAATTTAAAAACGAACTAAAAATGAGAAAATCTTGATTAGAATTGAATCAACATAGACCAAGCTCTTTACTCTTCAGCGATCGAAATTCTCTTGCGACAAAAAAGTAAGGCTGTCAGGAAGCTGTGACCAGGAATCTAATCCACGTCATTTTTCCAGATTTTTCCTCCATGTTAGCCATGATAATGGAATGACCACCTTGCTCCATTGAAACAGGAGCAAGATGGATCGAGATTGAAATCCAGTCAACGAGAATTATAAACGTTTCTTGATACATGAATATCACGACCGAATAAAGAACCTGTGTCATATCATAATCTACAAAACTTCAGAATTTTAAAAACTATTTGGCAGCCTCTTCTAAAAACTACGCACAAAGTGCACGCTGATAATGGTAATATCTTCCGGCAAAATACTCTTCTCCGTCTAAAATGCTAAATGGGGGGCAAGGCAGCAGCAGAAACAACACAGGGACCGTATTCACGACGACATCTTAGCATACATACCGACTAAGCACTATGCTGCGACTAGGTAGTATGCGTCTTAAAGTTTGTGACAGTCGGTATTCACCAGACACACTTAGGAAGTTGGCATCTAAATCGTGATTATAGTAAATTGCGCAAGATATATTAATAGGCAGTCATACGCGTACGGAAATAAACAAAGATACAAATACGGTTGCATCACTCATGGAAAAGATTTCTGAAGCGGTACATTATATGTCTTTTCACACATCAATGGCACGTTGTGATGGCGAAAACGAAAAGCATAAATAAGTCCCACATCTAGCGGAATTAACAATGGCACCTAGAAAACACTTGATGTCTTAAACTTTGTGCAAGTGGACGAATCACAAATGCTTCGCCATGTGTTGACCTTATCACGTAGCATCTAGGCAATGTACGCTATTATTCCCTTGGAGACCGACAAGCGCTAGTTGTCACTTAGATGGCTAAGACATCGTCATGCATACAGATTTATCGATAGTTGCCAACTAGCCAGATTTAGTCGGCGACTAAGACTTACGATATCGTCGTGAACACGACCCCTGATTACGAACAACGAAGTAAGACAGGAACAGACCGTAACATTGCACCCAGAGTCTACAGACAGTGAAAGCAACGCAGGAGATAAGTCATCACCATAAAAAAATGTTTCAAAATGCCCCCGAGAGATAGCGAGAAATACACACACACACAGAGAGTGTCTGTGTGTGATGCAGTAGCAGTAGAAATAGCTGTAGTAAGAGTCTTATGAACAGAAAGCAGCTGCACACAATCAGAATGAATGATTGAACAACGTCACAGGCATATTTATAAACAAACACAAACCAACAACCAATCGACCGACCGTCCAACCGCAAATGGCATTTGGTGTTGTACAACTGTATGACGACGTCGGCGCTGCTCGGCTTATGACGCCGAAGATCCGGGATCGCACTGGAGAAGCTGGACGATGGTTGGATCGTTCATCGCTCCGTCGACGAACTCCTTGAGCGACAGACGATCGTCGAGATTCTTATCCATCTGACGAAAGATCTTATCGGTTCTCTTCTCTGGCGTTGATTCATCCTCCGGCATCTTCATTGTGCTGCCAACCATCTTGTAGATCGCCTGAAATACACAACGGAAAACTTAAACAAAAATCATATTGCCATTACACTTGTTAAGAAACTACATAACGATAGCTTTACTTATCTAACGCCTTGAGACCACGTTCTACTCTACTCTTTAGACTGTTCTTGTTAGCCGGGGTGGATTCGGGAGCACTTCTACGTAGATGGCCTTGAAGGGGCGCTATCTAAATTTCAACCCTTTAATGCCGAGATAGTAGTAAATGGTATGGGAAATCCTATACCCTCCAGCATTAAGGGTTAAATGACATAGATATGTGATGAATAAAATAAACCTACGCTGACGATTTCCAGCATCTCGTGTTTGGATATGAATCCGTTTCCATCAAGGTCGTACATGTTAAACGCCCACTTGAGCTTCTGCTCCAGGTTTCCGCGTGACGTCACGCTCAGCGCGCACAGGAACTCCCTGAAGTCGATCGTCCCGTCGGTGTTCGTATCGAACGTACGGAACACGTGACCCGCAAAGGTCGTGGCGTCGCCATTCGGAAAGAAGTTGGCGTAAATCTTCTTGAATTCCTCCTTCGTAAGTTTTCCCGACGGGCAATCCTTGATGAAGCCGCGGTACCACTCGTTGATCTCTTCATCGGTGAAGGCCGTGTGCTTTCGAAGGTCGTCCAACTGCTCCGGCTTCAGTTTGCTGTGTTCCTTTCCCATCTTTTAGTTTTCTATTGTAAAATAGATCAACGGTAACTTAGCGTTCCACATGCTCACTTGTTTCATAGTAAATGTATTGCATCTGTAAATTTATAAAGCGTCTCTCACAGTGCAAACTAATCAGAGGCCCTCCCAGTGCAAGAGATACAAGAGAAAAGAAAGTAGTTTTGAGACAGCGAAAAGATGATTTGGGTAGCAGTTAATAACGAAGAACATGTAATTGGAGAGAGCTGATTCCAAAGTACAGCACCAATGAAGGGAAAGTAATGCCTAAATGCACCTTCAGTTATTCTTGACATATGGTCAATTGTGGCAACCCTACTTGTATGTAGCATGGACGCTCTGGACAGGTTGGTAAAGAAAAAAGAGTACTGTACCCTATGGAAAGCCTACCATGCAAAAACGAAGTTTACAAAAGTTATTTCTACAACTGATTGCACAGCACCATAAAATTTAGCTGTGAGTGTCAGATAACACAGATTAACAATAGTTTGGCACAAGCCACGATATGTTTCCAACATATATGTAAAGTTTGTCAGCTGATACGCTTTACAACTATGTTTATATGCATCATAGGAACTTCCCACTTTTTTTATCGACCTCCGTAAAAGTATTTTGACAAAGTTTCGACTACACTGCAATTACTTTAATATATTTGTGTTACTCTGCTACTAACTGACTAACCACATATTCGCCTGATAGGCCAATAAGATAGTGTGCAGTACTCTAACTTCGTATAACAACCTGGGCCGTCAAATTGTAAGTATGGTTACCTCAAGCAGCCGTTTCCCAATAATAATCAACCTACTTTGGCAAAAAATAGACACAAACTGAAGACTTTATACTTCATTAACCGGGTGCAGCCACAATACCCGAAACCTGCAAATACGCAGATGCCACACGCAACCTTTTAGAAACTAAACTGTGTTTTCTACAATACTAGGACCATTATGTCCTGTACTTAATTAAACTCTCAATTGTTTTGGAGTTGAGCATTATTCTATTGAATTGTTTTATTGAAATTGGGCCTTTGTGTGTTTGCAGTTTTCGGTGAATCAGGTTTCGGGTTGACCCCTTTAGCCACAGTGATCTCATCTAAGCCTACGCCAGCATTTCCATAAAAATTATAAACCGACTGAAAATTACTAGCATTATATTATACCACACAAAAACGCAATGACTAAATCCGCTTCATCCAATTAGTCGCAGCAAGGCACTTATTTTTCGACGAGAAATCACTCGAGTTTTGCAATGTAGTTCCGGCTTCGTAGCATCAAGGCCAACAGTGATTCACAACTCGCTTGATTCCAACTCCAAAAAACGTACCAACAATTTAAAAATAATTTATAAAAAGCCTACTTCGATTAATTATAATTTGTCGACAAAGCAAACTTGTACTTACTCGAAAATTTGACCAATTGACCGAATTAATAAATTCTTCTGAGTCTCTTCTTACAACCGGATGTACCAGATGGCGCCACTGATACCAAAACATTTTTTGACAACATCTGCAAAGTAGATTTTTCATGTTAAAAATCTTTGACCTGCGCTGTATTAGGTTAGCTTAAAAAAGTGAAAATCTGATCATGGGTTCTCATGTTCTCGTGTCCTTGCCAATTAAAATGAGAATTTCCAATTTTGTTGCATAATAATAAATAAAAAAGGAATAAAATAAAATTGTCAATAATTTGTGTTTGCGTAATTCTATATAATCCCAGGTTTGCCTAGGCTACACCTACAGCACTTTGCCTTTTGTTTTTCTTTGTATTTAAATGAATAAGCTCTTGGCCTATACACAAAACAATTAGGCTATTAGCTGACATAATTAATTAGCCTATGTAGCTTTAAAAGCCTTGTTTTGCAACTTGGAAAGCCGAATCAATGGGAGGCGCATTGGATTGTAAGTAGGCCTATAATTATCTCACCTCAAGTGTAATTTTTGAACAAATTATTTTTAAAAATCAGTTCTGAACGGGAATTATTGTAGAAAATAGCCTACTAAGGGATATTGAGGAAGATCATAGGGTTGAATCCCTCAACCCGCTCCCACAATTATCAGCTAGTATCAGATATTATTATGTCTCAAATATTATAGGTCTAGGCCTAATGCATTTTTAGGACTTGCAAGTTGAGTCATTTCAAAGTTTTGAAATGCCTATAGTTTCCAGAAAGTTAAATAAATTATTACATAAATAAATACATAATTTTCTTTACTGAACAATCCGGTTGACAGACCGCACCTGGTTAGGCCTATACGTACGTCTACAGTGTGCAGTAACTGTTGTGCCATTGAAACAATTCACAAGAACACAAATCTTAACCACTAGGCCTATGCCTAACATTAAAATCAGTATGTGGGTGTGGTACCGATTTGGGTGTGGTTGTATTCTGATGGCAGCGCGCTTCTCTATAGCGTAGGCTGCTGGCTATCGGGGAAAGCGGGAGCTAGGGCGGTGCCCAAATTCCTGTATAAGTAGAATTAATGTTTGGTTTTGAACTGCAGTTGATATTTCGGTTCCAGCAGCGCTTTCACAGTGCCAGTAATCTCAGTGATTACAATGATTACACCGACCATGTACTATGGCATGTAGTATATACTGTTGGTGGGAAGATGAGACGGTGAGGGAGAGGACATGCCATTCATCCACAAGCTGAGGCTCAGAAAATGAAGTGCCTAACACTTCCGACCTATTTTAATATGGCTACCCTAAGGCCAGTTTCACGGACTGCACTTTTCTAAGGAACTATAATATTTATATAAATATAAACCACTTATAACGTTCCTCCATCTCCTTCAAAGCTGTCTCTCCCTCCCACTACCGCGACAGTCTGCACTCCAACTAAGCATCAAACCATATAAAACTGACCTAGATACAGGGGTTGGGTTCTGGGACACCACTGCACCCAGCAGAAGAATTGCCAGAGAGTGCAGATTGTCTCACTGAGGTGTTGGTGTATAAATAATGCAGGTAGGACCAAAATCCAACTGCATACTGCAAAGACTTACATGCAGGTCGGTTTAATCCAAAATATCATTATATATTTAACGCATATATTATAGTACTAGCAAATGCAAGACTTATTCAAAACTGTAATTTGATAAGGTCCTCCTTACAGAGCACAGAAGTGCACACTGAAGTTTGGCAACCATTAAGAACAACAGGAAGACTGGAAAAGTGTATTATTATTTTTATTTATTTTTTAACAACATGAATACCTGGTTTTAATAGCGAATTTTTTTGCCACTGATAAAGACGATCTTTTTTCAGAACCAGTTCAAATTTACTTGTTAACTGCGTAATTTCATCGTCATACAAAACCGTTTTACGAAGAGGAACTTGTTAACTAGCGCTTAGTACAAAAAATCTGCAAGAACTATTATTGAGACAATGGAATTACACAACAGAAACGCAGAAGCATGTCTCGCATTGTCTTCAGGCGAAACAATCAGAGTCACAGAGAAAAACAAGAGTTGCAACAGTCAAGCTTAGAGGGTACAAAGCAAACAAAGCACAGATCAATCTTATCAACGCCTGCTAGACATCATGACCACAGAGCAAAGATATAGTCATCTCTAATCTCAAAGGTAAACAATGATAAAATCAAAACGATACTTAATGGAGCAGTAACTTTGCTTGTTGCTGCTCAGCAACACCGTATCATGTCAAAGATGATTAGTGTCGCCCTCCTCCTTCCTCCAGGCTTAGGACTGGCACTGCCAAAGTAAGAGCAGCGATGATGATCCCTACCAATAATACGTAACATAACTGAAGGGAACGCATTCCAATAACGTCAATGTACTATTCACTTAAAGATTGAACAAGAAGAACATAGCAATCAAAAACATTGGTTTGCACTTTCCACCATCGAAACAAACAAACACACCTCCATCACAATGTCGAGAAGATGGAGATTATCGCTCAGTGGACCGTGGCGCATCCACCCAAGTACCAACCCTGCTCCAAAACTGCTTAACTAGCAAGAACATTCCGGCAACAAACCGCACCAACCCACACATGGGTTTGCGTTGTTGTTAGTGAGAGAATAAACAAATGAAAGTCGGAGAGAAATGAAAACGAAACGGAAGATGGATTACTCTGAAGATCCAGCAAATGCACGTCGCATTCGGAAAAACAACCAACAGCATGTAACAACAGCAATAAACTGAAAAACATATCTGTGTTTTTTCTGCGACAAATTCGACAGATGCAACATGAAAACAGCTTCAAACGAAATCTACACATCCCAACACACCACTCGGCAAATGCCAGCTGGACACGATTACCATCCCCAAAAAATCCCCCCCAAATCCCTCCAAGGCAACTTAGCTTATCACAAACCACCATTCCACAAAGATTAACATACACCAACTAGCCCTAGCCCCTCTGCTCACTCAGCCCGAATAAATTTATCTTGCAAATCTTGCAAGGTCCGTGTTAAAACCAAGAATTGTCCGAACAGTCAAAAATAGCACCGTTATGAAAAACTTGTACTTAACCAATTTAATACTAAAGCCAAATTTTCTTGGAACAACGTTCAGACAAACATCGAAACAGCGGCGCAGCTACGGAAAACATTTCTACATCTCTGTGGAGCATTTAATGACTACAAAAACAGCTTCAAGACGCTTATTTACAAGAAGCAGAGCGCTGGAAAGCAATCCGCAGAAAGCAGAATTAAGAAGCTTTTCAGAAGATAAATTGTACACCTAAAGTTTGAAGCAGAGGTCAACATCATGGCGCCATGAGCGAAGGTTCTCAATACCATAGCGTCATGAGTGAGTTCACAACATCATAGCAACATGAGTGAGGGATCACAACATCATAGCAACATGAGCAAGGGTTCCCAACCTCAACATCATAGCGTCATGAGTGAAGGTTCCCAACACCATAGCATCATGAGCAATGGTTCTCAATGTCATAGCATCATGAGTGAGGGTTCCCAACACCATAGCATCACGAACAAGGGTTGCACCACGGAATGTCTCCAAAAATTAATTAGAGAAACCACTTCTAGTTTGCGCAAGCAACTTTTTCTAAATCTTGCGTTAATCTACGAAACTTGCGCAGCACTGATTTATTAAACGGCTTAATGAAAAAGTGAGTCAAGTCAAAAACCAGAGAACATTCTTGAGATCAACAGGAAGTAGTAGATAATGAGCCAGGCTAAAAAAAGTCTGACCAAATTCGTCAATACTGATTATAACATGAAAATAAGCACACATAATTTTGACAACTCAGTTGAAATATTAAGCTAAAAAATGATACATCAGTTAATGCTTAATGCATACGTCGCTTAATCGATACATCGGTTAATCTTTAACGGAAAATTAAATCCTTTAAATCAAAAACCTAAATGATGATGATGATGAAAAACAATGTAATCAACACAATGCAATTTACAACGAGGTGAATTTAGAAACAATGATCAAGCTCGGAAAGAAAGGACCAGGGATTGGAAACGTACTTCCATCACCAACGGACAGAACTGGAGACCAACTCTAGAGTCTAGAGTATGCTTCAATTGGATGCCTTACCACTATGGAAAAGGCACATGTATAATATGAAAATCACTGGCACACAGAAGACTGACACAGATCAAAAGCGCAATTGTCTGGGTATGGAACTCGGGTCCCGGCTTTGACTGTATATATCAAGCAAACTTTGTGTCACAGTTTACAGGTTCAGCGATGAAAATGACAAACTACGCAGCCCACAAGCAATGGCAAACAACTATTTCGGCAGATTACACCACCACTGTCGTCAAACATCGCAAACACTTGCTCATCCTGTTACGATAATAAGCGATTTAATGCGAGACCTGCTTAGACAACATCGGACCAAACCAGGTGGTCCATGAACACAGAAACACTGCACGTAGCCTTAGAACTATCTATACAAACACGACGTTCTAATTTCGGAACTAGAATCTGCCCAAACACCATGTTCTAATTTCGGAACTAGAAGCCGATCGTACACCGCGTTCTAATTTCAGAACAAGAATCTGCACAAACACTACGTTCTAGCTTCCGAACTAGAACTCAACATCGTCAATGGTTCTTCATCGATCCTTGACACAGACGGAACAGCAACATTCACCGCCAGCGAATCGGAGCCTTTCCCGCCACCGGCGGCCGAGGACGGCTTCTTATCGGCAAGGAAGCCACCCGACCCTCTCACTCCCACCTCTTCCTTCTGTTCGGTCGCCGCAATGTCCCCGGCCATCTTCTGCATCCGTCGCCGCATGATCCTCGCCTCGTGATCGCGCTGCGCAATCGACCGTTCGTCCTGTCTTGATCTCACATGATCGCAGAAGTTAATCGCGCATTTCTCGGCGGTGCAGCTGCGCGAGTGGTAGATGATGACGTAGAGAAGGTAGCGACACATCTTGCAGCGTTGGTCGGACTTGACGAGTTGACATGACTTGAAGTGGACGAGTGCGCTCTTGAACCGCGAGCAGTGCTTCTCGGGGCACAGCTGCGTCGTCTGGTGGCAGGAGGCGGCGTGCTCAAGGGCCCTGGCGAGGGATTCGAGGTCCGGACGACGGTTGGTGAGGTCCGTGCTGCACAACATCTGTCGCATCTTGTGCTGGTGGTCGAGAACGGCGTAACAGATGAGGCACAGCTGGAAATTCTAGAGCAACAGAAAAACAATCGACAACGTTTTAACTATGATGTTGTTAAGCTCAACAGAAAATTAAGTGAATATATACACAAGGTTTAACTGAGTAGAGATCCTGCATGGGTGCTACGTAAATTTTGATGGATTTAAAGACGCAAAATAGCGATCCCACATAGATATAGTTAAATCTGATGCCCATCATAACTTGTGATCATCCTTTCATACTATGAATAGCAATCACACCGTGTCGTCAGTTTGAAATCAAGCGAAGATTAATATTATTACTATCAGCCTGTAAAGCATGCAGTCACCGTGTCAACAACCAAGTCTTTCACTCACAATTATGCAGCTCCATCAAGGCTCTACGACCGTGGCCACTTCTGCAATTGAACGAGGGTAATACCAAATACAGAACTGTATCACATAAACGACAAAAACGAATTATTTATAGTCGTAAATTTCCAAACGCTTACATCACACTCTGAGCAGTAGAGAAGTCCGTTGGTATTTCCGACGCTGACTCCGCAACTCTCGCAGACGATTCCGACGCTGTTGAGTCGGTCGAGTTCGTAAAGCATCGCCTGAGTCGAGAATTTCGCTCGCCTCACCGTCGAGAACTCGTAGTGACGCTCGCGAGCGAAGAGGAGGAATGACGAGCGATTGTTGACGAGTGCGTTTGGACTGAGCACGTCGACGTCGGTGATCGGTGGCAACGTCGCAACTTCTTTCGGTGAATAAAACTGAATGGCAAGATACATCTGAAAGCAGAAAAATTACGATATACCACTCACATACATGTATATGAGAAACTTGTCACAAAAAGGTCAACTCTATATGAAAAACGCAACCATTGACGTACCATCAATCAATACCAGCCGAAGTTTGCCTTGCATCACAAGTATCGGGTATAAGTTTACAGACATTACCAAGATGAAAAAATACTGAAGTCTAAACAAAATCAACTGCATCATTCCTGCGTGCAGAAGAAATGACCACAAAATGTTATTTAACAAAGTACAACACAAATTGTAACACGTTAAGAAATAACGTTAAATCATGTTAAATTCCTGTTCGTACCTCACGATTCTTCTTCAACGTTGTGTAGAGTTTCTCCGTCTTCGCCGGTTCTCCCGTCAGACGCGTTTCTTTCCGACTTCTCGTCTTCATTCCTTTCGCTTTTGACGGTTTCTTCTTCTTCTTCTGCTTCTCCACCTAAACACAAAAAACAATGACATCACCACATTCAACCCCCAAAATTTTGGCTGAAACTTCATCAAATCTTTTCATTTCAATACCTTTGGCTACCTATCCTGCAGCCCCTCCCCTCCATTGCAATTGAACATTTATATAGCGCCACTTCAAGAGAACTCCATGCGTATGTAATAAATGGACATCCCCTAAAAGTGCACAAAACATAATGGATGAAATGAAGCCGTGGACTAAAATTCTACAGAAATTGGAAAGCGTGCAACGAACCTTCTGATCTTTGCCTTCGTCGTCCTTGTCGCTCATCTTCTCTTCGTCTAATTCTCCGACCAACTCTTCGATCATTGACGGCAGATAATCGCCGCAGAAGTACGGCAATTCCTTCGCACTCTTTACGTTCTGCTCCAACGCAAACGTATAGATGTCCTAGAGAGAAAGAAACATCAAACTAAAGTCAGACACAAAACCAATGCTTCTATTCCCGCTTTTTCACAACAGATTTCACTTTTGACCCACAAGAAGGGTAATCGTAACTACTAATTTTGGACCTAAAGCAGCGTCAGTTGGGGCATAACTATTCTGCTTTTCGTGACTGCCATATTTATTTAAACTTAAATTTTAACACTGCTGTTCCTACCTTGTAGCTGTGGATCGTTCGTTCTTGAG
The DNA here is from genome assembly GCA_945859605.1 of Lumbricus rubellus. Classification (NCBI taxonomy): domain Eukaryota; kingdom Metazoa; phylum Annelida; class Clitellata; order Crassiclitellata; family Lumbricidae; genus Lumbricus; species Lumbricus rubellus. The sequence goes on along the minus strand of OX243813.1, from coordinate 53,589,832 downwards.
CCGACAGGTGAACGACTTTGCGGTACCAGTCGCAGAGTCGTTTGGCTTTCGGCGTTTTCTGGTTGAGTGGATGACAGTAGAAGATGTAGTCGTCACCTGGAGACGGAGGACACGACCAGATGAACATCTTCTCAAACCTACAACAACAATCACAACAACAATCACAACAATAATCACAACAATAATCCCAAATGAGATGAATTACGCAGAGCAAGAGAATCAATAGACTCCGAACAAAAGAATTGGTTTAGTTATCAAGTCCCAAAAATCGCGTAATTAAACTCGTAGATCATCCTCAAAATTTCTCAATTATTGTTTAAACATTTCGTTAACAGATTTGTATTAAATGCAAAAGCAGAATAGAAAATGTATATACCCTCGACTTTTGACGTACGACATGTAGCCAAGGAGAAGCTCGTGGTAGAAGTTCGTTCGCGTTCCGGACGGCGTAAAGAAGTTGACACTGTCCAAGTACGCCAAATAAACGCACCTAGACAAAGAAAATTACATAAAATAAACGCACCTAGGCTAAGAAACTTACATCGTCATCAGCTACGTTTCTTGGTATGGGAGTTTACAATTTATCATTCAAAGATGTTTCTTGGTGTTTTCTTTAATACAATATTTTATACATTGTTGCATTTCTTGCTACAGTGTTGAGACAGTTGTGGGTTCAACTACTCGGCAACTGGATTTTCGACAAATCAATTTCTCAGCAGACATTGCATATCTATACCCTTTTTGCTCATACTTCCAATATGCATAACAGTGCCCTCCTGCTGGCAGGACCCTCGACTTGGAATGAATGAATAAATGTAACAGTATTGTATACGTGACTAAAAAACCCAGCCTAGCTACAAGAACGAAGATTTTGGCTCCTCACCTTGTATTTGGACTTGGAGCATCCGATCCATACTCCTGGACGTGCATCCCAAAGAAGCAGATGTCATCTCCGCCTTGCTCCTGGAACGCGTAGATCGCCTTTGCGACGTACTTGAACGAATGAGACGAATCTGGATAATGTTTCTTGTACTTTGGAAGAACGGTCGTCTCCTGAGCAGCGCTCGCCAACACTCGGATGTAGACGTTGTCGTTTGCTATTCCCCACTTCAGCAGGTACGCACGCACCCTCGTCTCAAGCGCCCGACTCAAGTTCGTCTCAGGTAAGGCTGGATACAAACAAACACGACAACTCAAAGAATTTTTCAAACTTGAAGGAACTAAACACGATTGAGAGAATCAATGCAAATGGCTAAGACACCCAGATAGGCTAGTACTGTAATTCCCTACTCGATGGCCTTTTTGATGTTCATCTATCTCGGTATCTCCACTACAGGCTGTGCTTAATACGGCTGATCAATAGCTCATCTTCCCCAACATTCCTACATTCATGCCTGAACACTGGCTCCCTCTCTCTGTGAATATACAATAAAAAGTTTTGGTCCTCAAGTCACAATTAAGTCTTGCTCAGACATATATCATTGTGATCTCATGCTTTGTCCCTCTCTGCCAGTTCACTTTAAAAGTGTACACTATGTGTATCTTTACACAAAATGTACACAACATGTGAGCAGGCGACATTGATAAGTTCTCTTTAACGATGAGCAGATACCAAAAATGACTGGGAAACAATTGATGCAATGTGTCATTAACCCTTTAACAACCAATGTGTACTAAAATACACTGAAAACATACGTAGCTGGTCGTTAAAGGGTTAAAGGACTAAGTATGTCATTACCATTGCAAATTGTTCAGTTTAAACGTCAACTGAACATTTAGGAATTTCTGAGACATCATTTCAAGCCAACTGATTTCATTTTAATACCTAAGCTTCTCTTATCACCAGCGTAAGCAACTTGACAGCTAGTTGTTAATTTTATCGTAATAGGCACCGACTCAAACTCAACCAAAAGTGGCATCAATTTCTGATGGACAACACTGCAGAGTGCAGACATCCATCATAAAATAACAACATTAGCTTATGGCAATCTAATCACAGTCTAAAGCACGTCCAGTAAAGTCCAATTTGTGCATGTTATTGTTTTAAGAGCGTTCGTAAAACCAGTAATAGTCGTTAAAAATTTTAAATGGAGCTCACTTCTTGCACTGAATTTGTTACGAAGGAACTTGGCGTTATGGAAGAGCGCGCACTGCTTGCAGACGTAACCGAACGGCCAAAGTTCCGGAGTGTACATGACGCAGACGCTGTGGAAGCGACGACCACATTTCACACAACGCACGTCCCTAAAATCACCAGAATAGAACAGGGAAAAGACTTAAAATCACCAGAATAGACAAAAAAGGACCTAAATCCTTCACAGAAAACATGCAGGACACAAAGTTGTTATTTTTCGCTCACTACATGACTCTTAAAATCATTTCAGCTAGTTAGTGCAGAGAGCGCCTCTGAGTAGATATATATAAATTCTCAGAATGAATGAATGAACAAAGGGAAGGGAATGGCAGAATGATCTATTGATAAACACACATCAAGCAAGAAATTGACATCATTATAGCATACTGCACAAATCTATTTCTTCAAAACACAGGACTTCATAGATGGAAAATGCAACATTACAATTCACAATACACCTGCAATTAACAGGCAAGACAGTTTTTCTATGTTAGTTTTTCAGGCTGAAAAACAATTCTTTCTAGGCGCATCAATGGCCTGACCAACAGACAAGTTGAACAGCGAGATGAAGACGAAAACAATAAACTTACTGTTCTGGTGGTTCAATGCAATTTCTCATCTTGTTAAATGCTGACTTTCGGAATATCCTGCCAACAGCCAAAGTAAAACCAATTAATTCAAAGTAAAAACCAATTAGTTCAAAGCACAAACCAATTAATTCAAAGAAAAAAACCAATTAATTCAAAGTACAAACCAATTAATTCAAAGTACATACACAATTAAAATCGAAACATAACTTAAATATTGCCAGAGCCCTCTTATTTCTGGAACTGAAACGCCGGGACAAAAAATTCATTAGGGCAGAATTTCCGAGTAAACCATGAGCCACGATTTCTGTTCTAGAAAAACAAGTTCTGGCGAATACTTACACTTCCTTTCCAGAACTTTCATCGACGACTTTCACGATGTCACTGTTAACCGCGTGACAATCCTCACAGATCTTGTAGCTACAAAAAGGAGAAAATAAACTGCATATACAGAAGCCAACCAGAACTGTCGAAAGAAAAGGGTTTTTATAGAAACCAAAATTGGGGGTGCTTCATAGAGTAGCATTTAGCAAGCTGGACTGTCAGTTTAGAAGTTGGGGCTCAAATCCCATCCAGGCAGAAATCTGTTAGAAGATTTCTGTTCCTCCTGCACTCGTACCCTATAACGAGTACATTGACTGTAAACTATCAGTGGAAAGATGAGACCAGAGGAATGACCGTTCTCGTATGCAGAGGCGAAGCAAATTAAATTGGTAACACGCTATACCTAGGGTTGGCTTAAGGGACTGCACTTCTTCAAAAAAAACAATGATCAAGTAACTTCACAACAGGACATGTGCAGCGGATAAATGTTTCAAAACATTTGGGTGATTAAAATTCAAACAAATATCATATTATATTCAAATTAAGTAATGAATGAATGCATGCATTAATAATAACAAAGAAAGAGGGGATCGTAGTAAGTATATGAAGCTATTTAGCTTTTCTTGGCTTCCATTCCACACGACTTAATGGACACCAATTTTGAACTTTTTCTGTGTGCAAATACAAAATTAAATTTATTTCCGTGCTGATCTCACTTACGTGCGGTCGCCATGTTTCAACTCGTGGTAGCGAGCGTACGGTCGAATGGCGCAAGAACTGGCGCCGTCGCAATAGATGACGAGTGGAGTGTACGTGTAACGATGACCACAACAGTATCCCAAGCCCTGCATCACGTTGTCTATGATCGCCTCAAATACATCGGCCAACTGCATCAAACACGAAAAATAAAGCATCCAATCAACCAAGTTATTCTCTAAAATTCTGTTTCATCAACATAGAAATACTTTCAAACTAACGAGTGCAAGTTTAAATCAAGCTGTAGTTTCTGCTGCATTCTGTTTCTGTTCATTCATTTGTTTAAAGAATTATATTATATAGCACCTTTTCAAGAAGCTCACTCAGAAGCGCTCCCAGTCCAACCAGAGCGATACAATCAATGTTTTACAGGCTCCTCAAGACCTATTTGTATCACCATGGCTGGACTGGGAGCGTCTCTGAATGGGCTTCTTGAAGGAGCGCTAAAAATAATTCTTGAAATGACGTAATGACTCTAGTCCGCTGTACTCTGCATATAAAGGGCTCCTCGGGCGTACTCAACGCATCCCTGCAACTTAAACCCTAGTTGACCAGCACCACATTCCTCTTTGAATGACGAAAATTTGAACAAAGTCAACTCTAAATGTTCAACGAAACATCAAAGTCATTTGAGATGATTTCGAAGCAGCCGCACGTTGCTTTTCGTACCTTCGTGGCATACGCAAAATATTTTGACGTTCGATGGTTGTAGGTCCACGCGTTCTGAAACATCAAATAGATGTCATCGACGAACTCCCACGGATTTCCGTATTCTCCCCTTTGAAGTTTGAACTTGATGGTCAGCAGATCCATCGGTCTCTTTATGATCGTACGATAGTCCTAAAGAAAAACGAAACCAACGAGAACATCATGTACTAAAAGCAACCAAATAACTGATTTTTTAAAGAAATTTTGAGAAAAGGACCTACTTGACAAACTCGAAATATTTCATGCAGCGTTTATATAGAGCCGCAGTCATGTTTCAACGTAGCAGCATTAAGACGGTCTATCTCTTCTGTGTTTTTGCCCACGGCAATAAACAAAAAAATGAGCAGCTAACGTTTGATAGGGCTTAACTATTAAAGATCAGCAGAGATAAATAAAATACCAGACAATTGTTCTCAATGATGTGTTACAGTACTTCTATAAATACATGTGCAGCAGAGAAAGATTTAGATGGCGTGCAAAGGCAGCAGACATAAAGCTGAATAGAGCACAGACAGCTAAGAAACTGTTTGTTCGGCCAACTCGATTGAGGCTTTCAAATCTCGACTCAAGACATATCTCTTTTCTAAGGCATACCTCTGACTGATTGGGTCCTTGTCTGTACAGGCGTCCTTGCAAACGGCATGTGCTGTGTTACGACGCCACAGAAATTATCGTCGTTATTATTATTAAACGGCAAACACAGAACAGCGATCAAAGTGACTTACTGGACAGTAGTCCGTGATGGGATCGACTGGACGCTTGAAGGGTTCGGCAGACGGTCCGAGGTTCCACAGTCGCATCAGGATCGGCATAAAGTACTTGAGTAGAATCAACGAGTCCCAAACTGAAACAAATAAAAATAATGCATTATTTAAGAGCTGTGCGCGGGAATCGCTGACCTACTCCTTTGAGACTGACAGAACAGAATTTGAATCAATCCGGAGAATTCAATGCTTTCTTCTGCAAGATTATGAAGATTTATATAGCACCCCATCAAGGCTTCTACTCAGGACTCACCAGGAGCGCTCCCAACCCACCCTCTGCTAAAGATTAGATTTAGGATTGCAATAGAACATGTCAAAGAGGAAGGACCCTTGGCAGCAGGTAGACTATTCCAGACCTCCACGGCCAGTAACAGAGAAAGTGCATAATTGCCCGATAGATGTACGCACTACGTAAGGGTCAAGAAGTTTACCCTTTGCAGAGCAGCGAAGGGAACGGCAGGTCTGGATATCCCGTGTGGAGTGGCAAAACACCTTGAGATAGGCAGGGGCCACACCAAGGAGGCAATGCCACACCAGCGCCGAAAAATTATAAACAATACGCTGTGGGAGAGGTGGTAGCATGCAGAAGACAAGTCACACCAAAATACGAGAAATGCCATAGAAGTCAATTAACAGATGCAGAAATGTTCTAGACTTTGCGGAAGAATGAATAGAAAGCATGAAAATTTCTTGTCACTACTGACAATTTTTCAAAACTTAAAGCACTGTTATTGAAAGAACGGTATGTTGCTCATCATAAAAAAAGAAATGGAAAATAAATACATGAAATTGAGGTCAGTGACATTTACTGAATGACTTTTAGCATTTATGGGGAAATATGAGGTAGACACTAACAACAAACTCCCATTAATTCCCGATATTCTATCTTCGCGAGTTTGAATTTGATAATCGAAATATGCTCTGAAGAACGTTGGAAACCAGTAATTAATTAATTAATTAGTGCTGTCTGTCATCTTCCAGTAAGATTGGACCAATAATATAATTATTCAAGCACTTGGTCTGCTTGTGTTAATTCTTCGACTAATTTCAAAAGTAGTAATTTGGTAATTTTTCTCATTTTATATACGTTCTGAAGCCAAACAGTCGAATTGATTTACAATTAATGTAAACACTTTAAATTTTGTCAAAACCTTAAAATAAATTTATAATTTGGAATTTATAAAATATTCATGTCACAAATGACATTTTGGTATTTGTATATAGGTAGTCCAGGAAATTTCAAATTCAGATTCATCATTATAGCACAAAATCTGGCACAACCGAATTGCATGCAAGGATCAAACACTATCCAAATTTTCATAATTCAACGAAGAATGTCATTGATAAACACCCTTGATGACAGGTGCTGACAGGAAACCTTTAGTTTTCAAGGCAACCGCAGCGTTGCCGACATCGGCTGGCAACGGTTGCGCGAAACCAAGCAACCGGTTGTCAACTCCGGTCGCATCTACGAACGAAGATGGACCAGAAGCAGCCGCAGCAACCGTTGTCCGCTGCTCTACTGATGATGATGCGGTTGTCATGACAACATCTGCAACCAAACAGAGAGGGCGTGGTTATCACAACCGACAACGGTTGCTCAGCAGTTGTTGCTCTCGCTATTAAATAGCCTTAATTAGCTGCCTTCATTAATTAGTTAATTAATTATTTAGTTAATTAAGTAATTAATTAATTAGTTAAAGGTCTTCAGTCGGTCTTACTTTCAACACTAATAAAAAATGTAAATGTCATTAAGAAATTTTTAAAAGCTGATGACTTATTTTGTCAACTTTATTTCTGGAAAAATTTAAAGTACAGCTCTATTTTTTTAATGTCAGTATTTGAAAATCCGGAGAAGAACTTTGCAAACGTCATAAAGTTTTCATTTTAACTCAGGGAAATACGGACCTGTAAGTCACAGCATATCGTATCAGAAAGAAAAAAATCAATAGGTACTAAAACTGATGGTAGAATTCCAACATCTCAGTAGTAGTACACATTTAACGTTATAATGTGTTATTGCCTAGCAAGCCAATGCAAGCAGTTGCAACCTTCTGAGTCAATCAATCAGAATTTATGTAGTACCCCAAAACATTACTACTCGGAAGCGCTCCCAGCCCAGCCCAATAATAATAATAATCTGTCGCCTTCTCCACATGGGAGCGTCGCATGATGAGGTCATCATGTATTAGGCTAAGATGTCCCAGTTGGGTTGCAAATCCGGCGTGGTAAGCTCCTTGACCTAGAAGCAAAGAAGACAACTATAGGTGAGCAACTTGTCCAAGGTCACTACACAGTGGCTAGAGGTGGATTTGAACCTGCAACCCTTCGGTCACAAAGCAACAAACATACCACAATGTCCCATTGCCAAGTGGAAAGCAAAAGGAGCAAAACGGAAAGTTCTGGGAAGAGGTAACAACGGGGAAGTGACAACTCCGCCTGGTCCACCCAGGGTCGACACATTTAGATGCACACCAAACTTTTAAAAAAAAATAAAGAAACAATTTAGTTTACCATCGTTAGGAACATTGATCGTCAGCATTTCGACATTATTCTCCACCTGTACAACATCAAACCAAACAAACGTCACATTTCTACCATCCGCACCATGAAAATATGTCACCAAACAGATAAAAATGATCATACAATAGGCCAACTTCATAATACTTGACATGAAAATCTAACTCCCAACTAGATTGCAAACTTATTTTCAACATTTAATCGCAATTAATTTGCGTCCAAATAAGCAAAAGAAGTTGGTAATTTCCATCTTTTTAATCTAAACTAAGATAAGTATTTGTAAAGCACTTCTCACAGCAGAGTGATTTAGAAGCCTTTTAGCGTGACAGGCCCATGAAAGAGAAAGGTCTTCAAGCAGCAAAGGGAAGAAGGCGAATTCCCCAAAAGAATACTGCTACACAGGAAATTGATTCTTAAAATACCACACCAACAGCCCCACTTGTCCCATTCACAACTCCAGTGCCAGTCCCAAACGTGAGTAGAGGGGAGGGTGACATCAACAGCGCATAAAGTATAATATGTCGCAAAAAGCTGGAAAATCCACCCATCCCAATACGCCACTTCACCCTGCAACCCACCTGCTTAGGCAAGTTTGGAAGGTTGTCCAGAATCGGTTTGCAGGCATCGCACGCTGGCTTGTCACACGTGTTCCAATGACCCATCAATTGTTTTGAAGCTCGGCAGTGGGCAACTGTTGCAAAACAAAACAACGGCGGCACAACTTGATCATGTGTATGCCAAAATCATCGACTGATCCAACAACACAAATCGATAATCACGCTAATCACATTAATCGGTCACTCCAATCTTATCTCGAAACTTGTAGGAGGCTTTAACCCTTTAATGCCAAGATGGTAGTAAATGGTATGGGAAATCCTATACCCTCCAGCATTAAAGGGTTAATTAACTGGTAATACAGCTTTCCACAAAAACACAATCACACGAACAGAACAAGTGAATATCGAAAACTACGTTAAGAAAATTCAGCAATAAAAATATTCGTTAATAAATTAATCATAAAGCAATATCGCCTGATAACCGACGTGTTTACAATTTCCGAACACTTCACTGCATCAACTTCACGCTCTCTCTCCATATGCCTATTCTCCACAAATGCCTCAAGACCATTCCGCTCGATCCTGGTTTCGTTGTGTTAGTTCTAAGCGTCTCTTGAAGCGGAGCTATATAAATTCACAATCATCCCCATTTTCAGTTTCCATGGACGTTGTAAAACCAGGCGAACCCGAGAGCGAAAAACATATCTTCGTTTATTAAAACCTGAGTGACAAAAAACGCAATCATTGTCAATAGAGATGAAAAATAAACACAAAATCTGAGTTGGCCAGAAGTTTTTGTCTGTGAAGTAACGTAGGTACATAGTTAGTGTCACTGTTATCAGGGAGTTTATAACAGTGCAGCCTGGGGCGCAGGCCGCAAGAACACTGAACCATGGGAGGAACAAACTTTGAAGCACAAGTGATAACAACATTACAGGTAAAAGTGAATATTAGCAATGTTGTCTAACCTGTGCATTTGTCCTCCGTACAGTCAGTGATGTGACTGAGAACGTCTTTCATGACCGTGCACTGCGGCACTGGACAACCTTCCTGCTTCTTGCATTGACCGGAATGCATGAGAATGCACAGCTGCAGCATGCACAGCTGCGACTTCGGCAAATTGCGACCGTTCTAGACGGAAAAAAACCAAAACAAGAGTTTCACAGTCCAAACAAAAACAAAACGTTCCTCAATATAACCCGAGTTTCAAAGTCAAAATCAAAGCGTCATTCTTGAAGCTAGAGGAACAGCCATCAGACACGAACAGATTTAATATAAAAGCAGCCCCCAACCTAACCCAAAGAGCAATGGGTACAAAGAAGAAGCAGCTGAAAATCTTAACCCTTTAATGCCGAGATGGTAGTAAATGGTATGGGAAATCCTATATACCTCCGGCATTAACACGTTGACCGCCAGGTACGAGATAACTCGTAGTTAAACCAGTCATTTAACATGGCGTGTAGGCGGTCAATGTGTTAAAGGGTTAAAAAAGACCAAAGCTGACAACTTACACGTCGACCCATATCGAGAATGATTCCCTGCAGACCGGACTGGAAATGCAGAGAAGCGACGTTCATCAACTTCTTCTTCCGTGCCGTCATTTCGTTTTCCCTCGGTTTGCCAGTCGGCGCATTCTGCCACGGCACCACGGCAGTTGGTGCGGCAACCAGTGCCAACGCGTTGGCACCATGATCGACCGACGCCAACGACCGGCTCAAACGTTCTCGATCATCGGTGAGCGAGTTGCTGGGTAGCATAGTAGATCCGTTCTGCAAAACCGGCGGGGAATTCGAAGGAATGGGATTTGGAATTTCCGGGTTTCTTTGCGGCGCTCCCGGAGAGATGGCCGGAACAGGAGACTCGGAGATGGCCGCAAACGTCCGTTTCCTTGGCCTGCCGACGCCATTGTTCACTCGGAAAGAGTCGTTTCGTTTGGAGAGACTCATCGTTATCGGCGGAATGGGTTCGGCTCTCCGAGAAACGCTGGAACGTCGTTGTGCATTTACCAGTGGAAAAGCATCCCCCCTCCTCGAGACCTTTGTCCGTGTTGACGCAAACGTGTTGCCTCGGCTGGAAAGATTCGCCGCTGGTGGTCGTGGTGGCAAGGCATTTCCAGTGCGGGACGCATTAGTTGACCCGGGTGGCAGAGACTCAACTCTCCTGGAAACGTCCGTTGGTCCAGCTGCAAGAGCATGACCGCTGCCACTCCTCGAAATGTTTTCCTTTCGGACGTTGTTCGCTGTCTGCGGAACTGGATTGGGCGTTGCGTTTTTGTTGGACGAGCCCTGAGGAGGAAGCGGGCGGATGATGAGGCGGATTGACGACGAGGAAGAGTCGGTGAGGATTCGAACTGATGGGTTGTCAGTCAACGGCTGAAGACGACTAGAATCGCCTGACAACAGAACAACGGTTGTCAGAAGATAAGTTTTTTTAAATTTAACTAAATCAACATCTAGTTAGATTATATATGAAGTCTGCATCAATTCACAAATCTATATGATCCAGGAGAATCCTACAAGGACAATCCTTTTATTCGAGACTGAGTATAAGAATTACATCGTCAATATTAGATTTTTAATAATTTACTAATTAATGTTAATTTTATAGCGCTGTAGCGCAGCTGAGGCTGAAAAAATAGCACTGAACAGGGCAAAAAATTGTTGAAAGCACAATTATGATGGCTTAAAAGAAAGATCTGATATGAGCCATCATTTGCATGGCTCCATAAATGGTATATGCTTCACAGAGTCAAGACGACGATTCCATGCTGCGAGAATTTTGACCTATCCGTCAGAGAGCAGCATAAATAAAAAGCACAATTTCAATCAGATTTTTCATTGGCAGAAAAGTTCTCTTCCTCAATAAGTGGCTAACAGCTGTACAAGACAAAAGGACGTCCTTAAACATTATATGACCTTGCATGTGAGTTGCAACAGTAATACACCCAACAGGACTCAGTAACTCAACCTGACAACAATTTACAACTTTCTTTCGCCTCGTTGCAACTCAGGAGCCAATGATTAAATCGTTTTGCCACAACATTTTTTTCTGATCACGTGCGATTCACAACACGAGACAAACCTGCGGCCAACTTACTTCCCACAACTGCAGCGGGAACGTAATCGTCGGATTTCGACGGATTGCGTCGTATCCGCTTGCGATCCGGTTCCTTCGTCATTTGTGAGATTCTGAAAAAAAATATAAATTATATTTATCACAAGATGATCACTCACCCAGCTGGATGTCCATATTCAGCAACAGAACCTGTAAGGCTCTAGATTGCAAATACCCTTTTATATACAGTTTACCCATGTACGCTGTGAAAAACATTCGGTAACGCACAATATGGTACTGATTTTGGAAATTTGCTAACCACTGCCTATAAAAAAGCCAGTCAACATTAAACGATTTCCAGCCATAAATGAAATTGTGTTTACGTCACGGCTGGATGTTTTCGTCAAGCCAAAATTGCAAAAGAATTTAATTTATAATCTTGACAAAGTTCACAAATGGATTCTTAATAACAAATAATAACATCTTTCACAAAAAAACACCATCTTAATTTATGATCTCACAAAAAGACAATTGATACACAAATACATAAATCTCATTCCTTAGGCCTAAAAAATATGTTGTGTTTCCGGTAACAGAGGTAAAAAAATTGAGTAGGTAGGTCGGAAAATATTTTTATTTTGTAAAATATTTTTATGCAGTGACTATCCGAAAAAGTATACCCCACTAGTCTTTTTTGCATGCTGAAACAAAGTACGTGTTCTAAGCAAGTATAAACTGCCTATTTCCCGACTGTCTGCACCTAAAACTGCTCTAGAAACAGTCCTATTAATTTCATTTTGTTGACGTCTCTTATGTTATGTCAATACAAATGTTAAAAAATATTTTTTGAAAAAAATGTTTTTTAAAAATTTGAAGGGGAAAAAAATTTTTAAACTATTTTTTTTTAATAAAACTTTTTTACAAAAATATTTGGGTCGCAGCCGTAAAAATGGGTCGGTCGGGTTACCGGAAACACAACAATTTTTTTTACGCCTAACATATATATGTAGTGTGTTGATGTAAATAAGTTAATTCAAATGGCACTTCTACACAATGAACAGTCTTTAAAAAATATGTCAAAAGTATCATAAGAGTAAATTATAATTTTGGTCCACAAGAAATTTCGGCCCACCAATGGAATTCAACAGAAAAGAAAGTTAGACGAAGGCTATAAAATATACACAATTTATTTGCAAGAAATATTAACAAACCATGTTTGTATCTAGATAGATCAAAGTGGTTATTAAATAGCAGCACTTGAGCTGCTGTCTAATAACCAGATAGATCCAAAACATATGCATCGTTCCTTGAAGGTCACATAGAACTACTTAACCATATGCAAATCACATGCACTTTAAAGGCATTTAAGCAAAGACGAGGCTAAAGAAAATCCGCTAAAATGTAGTGTCCAACACCAGGTAAGGCGTAGAAAAAAAAATGTTGCGTTTCCGGTAACCCGACCGACCCATTTTTACGGCCGCGACTCAAATATTTTTGTAAACAAATTTTATTTTAAAAAAATTTTCCCCCCCCAAATTTTTTTTTCAAAAAAAAATTAATTTTTTTTTCAAAAAATATTTTTTTTAACATTTGTATTGACATAACATAAGGGACGTCAACAAAATGAAATTAATAGGACTGTTTCTAGAGCAGTTTTAGGTGCAGACTGTCGGGAAATAGGCAGTTTATAACTTGCTTAGAACACGTACTTTGATTCAGCATGCAAAAAAGTTTAGTGGGGTATACTTTTTCGGATAGTCACTGCATAAAAATATTTTACCAAAATTAAAATATTTTCCGACCTACCAACCCAATTTTTTTAGCTATGTTACCGGAAACACAACATTTTTTTTTTAGGCCTAACCATTTAGTCAGAGCACAACCACAAACCACGCCAATCCAGTAACAGAGGATCTTTAAATAGAAAAGTACTCCCCACTTCGTAACATTTACAGAATGCAAAACAATAGAGGCCTTAGTCTGCAACCTATTTCATTGATGGCTATTCATCCATGGTCACTAAACGGGAAACAAAACTTCACCAACCTATCAGCGCCTTATCAAGAAACGTAAAGGCATAACATACGATTAACATTCATACAGCAAACAGGATCTGACTGTCGCTGGCAGTCATTCATAATTTGATGAACTTGACCTCAATGAGGTTGTGTTCTGGAACTATCGCATTTATGTGCATGAATGGGATCAACTAAAACCTCCAGAGTTCTAAGTATTAAATTCTCAATTGGTCAGTGTTTTGCTTGTAAATTTCAAGAAAACTGGAAACAAGACCATGACATTATATGACTCACAGCTCTATGAGACGGATAGAACAGCTAAACTAACACTGAAACCAATATGTCATCAAATCAAATCAATCAAATCAAATACCATTTATCATCAGAACCTTGCAAGTTACATAATTTGCAAGTTAATTGCAGGAACTGGCATGATCAGTCAAACAATTAAATCGAATTATGTGGGAAACGCTTTTCTGCCACACATTAATCTATATAGAGCTGCTATTTAATTTCATGTACACATACAGAGCCCTGTGTTGTTTTAATATGTTCTTATATTATACAGAGCTGCACTGAACAAGTGGTGCAGTAATAAATATGGTGTACGCAACAGAATTCCATTTCAAGTACGCCAAAAAATTCTATTCCAATTAGGCGTTAGCATTTCTGCAAAAGGGTTCTATCAGTTTTTTTCGCTCGCTCCTGGAAGCCAAAACTAAAACTACAAGTTTTAAATGGCTTTACATGAAGCAAAATATAAAGTGCTTAAAATACGCAACACTGGAAAAAAACTAAGTGAATTAAAGCAGATAATAGTTATCGCTAATCGGTTTCACTCAGCAGTGCTCGAAACTTCATTATCACCTAACAAAAACAACCCCCGATTCAACTTTGCGATAAGCACTGAATCAGTGAATCAAAAATCATTTTATTTACTGGTCAACATATTAAGAACAAGGTGTCTGACAACAAGTCCACTGCAGAAGTACTATCAACAGTTACTATTCTGCAGAACAGTAAATTATTTTTTCATCGATGCTGCCAAAGGCCAACTATTTATGCCCATGCGCTAACGAAATTTATTTGGCGCTGAAAATGGATGAAGAGTTTAAAACACAAACGCAACTTGACCTCGGTATGACCTCCCCGGACTCTGGCCTGACACCCGAACGGTCAGAGAAGTCTGGCTGTTGCGGTTTAGATTTCATATACAATCAGTTATAAGCTAATATTCTCCCTATAGTGACTGTTGTGTGGCACTGAGAAAGTTTCGAGAATTACAATACACTACAACTGGGATCAAATGATTTTACATACACATCGCGTGACCTAATTAAATCGTTCGAAGATTTGTAAACAGAGTCAAAGTGACATTTGGCGGTAAAACAGTAAACAGAATGTGGAACCTTCAAAGTTTTTACTACCAAAATTGCTGAAGGAAATAGGTCGACCCCGAAAACTGAACCGCGATGTTTTTCTGAATGCACGTGCCTCACCCCTACTACTCCAATTCCCCACCCACTAGGATACAACCGTCTGAAATGCGTCCCCTACCACCCACGTGTCGGCGTAAACACGAATAAAATTCTTAAAAACTACAAACTCTAAACCCACTCGATCGTCAAATCTTGATCGTAACTAGCAAAAAATCGTAAAATTCAGTCGAAACGTTTATGTGACGATCGAAATGCGTATTGATGAGTCACGGAAAGAACAAGACAGATCTATAAAAATGTGTACAACATCCCTTCGAAGTCTCAGACTCCAGGTACAAAGGAACGGACAGTCGTGTGTGTCATGTGCTGCGACGTTCGCCAAAGCGAAAGCCGCTGGAATATGGACAAAAATTGCTTTAAATCGATGGATAAAAGTGTCTACTGGCCTTTTATGTCTGACTTTAAACCTCTCCTGTCTACGATCGCAGAAAATCCCGCGAATTGTACGACTAAGTCCCTCCACCCACCCTCTGATTCTGAATAGCAGATAGAGAGTAGGACGTCGTCGTCTATTATACTGCTGCGCAAATAGCAGAATTATCGCTGACGCCGCCAATACATCCGCCGCCGCCGTGGTCTATGACACGCGATGAATAATAATGTTCACAGCTAATGAATATTCAGTGAGCAATATGGCCGCACCTGCTATTAACAGGGATGCCGCTCTAAATTTTTTAAAAGGTCCGATTTGGTATTTTAAAAAGGCTAGATTGACAATTTATCTGAAAAATACGTGGATTTGTCCATTTTCCGGCTTAAATTTCTGATGACTTTTTAGTCGTCCGATGACAAAAATTTGCTCTCTCTCCCTTCCCGATAAAATTTCTCATGATCTATTTTAAAAAGGATAGGAAAGGCTAGATTGACAATTTATCTGAAAAATACGTGGATTTGTCCCTTTTCCGGCTTAAATTTCTGATGACTTTTTAGTCGTCCGATGACAAAAATTTGCTCTCTCTCCCTTCTCGATAAAATTTCTCATGATCTTCTTTTTTAGTCTTTCGCTCCAAAATTTACAATCTTTTGTCCAAATTCACAAAATTTTCGATTTTTTCCACGTCTTTTGTGCATTTTCAATTTTATTGAAATTAATTTTTATGTTTAAAGAGTCGGAAAACCGCCGTGAGAAAAAAAGCTAGATCCTGAAAAAAAACCTAGAAACCTAGACAAGACAGAAAAACCTAGATTTTGGTGGGAAAATCTATTGAGCGGCATCCCTGTCTATGACACGCGATGAATAATAACGTTCACAGCTACTGATTATTCAGTAGGCAATATGGCCGCACCTGCTATTAATACCTCTTTGTCTCGCTCATCGCCTCGATCGTCGATCTCGCTGTATCGGCGCGTTTTCTGCTGCTCTTCTCTCACAAGGTAAAGCTCGCCTGGAGTAGCGCTTTTTGTGGCGCTATTTTAGGCGGAGGAAACTTGAATTTGTTTTCGAGGAGCTAAGCAGCGATCGAGAATTGCCGGGGGGTTGGGGGGTTCAACCCCCCCAGTCTTTTTTAGAGCCCCATGTTAAAGTATGATTTTCATACCCCAATTTCAAGTTTATCATAGGCCAACCCCCCCCCCCTCCCAGTTATTTTTCCACAATTCTCATACTGACGAAGGCCACGTACGTGGTCCACTATAACCTACAGGCTAGATCGTGGACAAGTTAAAGATGAACTGAGCAGCGTGAATCTTCGTTGTCAATTAAGTTGTTTAATAAAAAAAAGCTAAATTACGTCAGTTTAATCGATGCCAGTGATACAAACCTTATAGGTCAATTGAGTTCAAATAATATGACCATTTTCATGTACGTACGAGATAACGACTGATCTGACCAGAGCCTTCTATTAGCCTACTGAATTAAAAGGCTCTGACTCGATCTGCTCGATCTGTCTATGCACATGCACTCGAAAGTCGGAACTGACCTTTTAGCCGTATAGGCTGTACTGTGGTCGGGACGCATATTTCCAAAATGTACATGGCAGCTGCAACCATAGGTTTTTCAGCCAATCACAAGTCTCAATACATATTTTAAGCTGCTTACAGCCTACAGCCAATGTGAATCGTCGTAACTAATCGCAAATAACTTTCAAATTTTTACGATTGATTTTGCCAGTTCCAATAATTTGTCATAAAAAGTATTCCTATGGAGATATAAAATTAGATTTTGAGACACAAATTCATTTCTAATTAAGTGGATATAAACCAATATAGGCTAAACCCTTTCGCTTATTTAATAATATAATGTTATTTTGATTCATGTTATCGGTATTTGGCAGAGTGCCAGGTTAAGCCAGTGGCTTTCGCAATTAATATTGATTCAGTGAGTTTCATAATGAACAAATATTCTTGAATCAATCCCACTTCTATTTATGAAAGGGATAATTTTTCTCGTCAAACTTCTATTTACGCGGGCCTGATAGGCCTAATAGCAATGGAAAAAAATTAATACGCTAAAGTAAAATCATTGTTTTGTATAAAATAAGTGGGTCAGATGCAGATGAACCATGCAGTCGCTTTAGGCCTAACGCTTTAAATCTATTCGGTCGCATAGTGTGAAAGTTTGACTGAGTAAACGAATTGTCGCTAAATATTATTCGGATTGATGAAATCAATTTGTGATGAAACGTATTTTGCCTAGATGAAAGTTGGATAGATTATAAAGATTCATGCAGGACTGAAAAACATATAATTATGTTGTCCCAGGCGAATAATTAAAAGCGCTAAAGCAATCGACGCTTGGGAACGGCTGAGATTGTTTACACGCCTAGGCTACTGGTTTGCGAATTGCGACTAGACTTCGAAATCATTATTCAGCTTCATAGGCCAAAAATTGAGAGGAAGAATTTTGCTAGAAGTTGAAAATATCCAACATTAAACAGTGAAGATTATTGAAAAGGAATCCTTATTTTACGATTAGTAACGACATTTCTTATTGGTTGTGGAGCGCTGACAGTTAAAATATGTATCATGACGCGTGATTGGCTGAAAACCCTGCGGTTGCAGCTGCCATGTACATTTTGGAAATATGCGGTCGGGACTCGGGAGCGCTTAAGCTCTAGCCTAAGTACTAAGGTCACTGCTGTGTAGGCTAAATCTCTAAAGATTGATGTATAGATTTGCATTTTTTCATTAAAAAAATGCATTAGGCGGCGTGCTAGGTTGTGACTTTGAAGTGTGAAGAATCTGCGCTAAAACATCGTCGGACAACGTGATAGAAGCATTTCACATAATTTTATTGGCCTACGGCTCTGGAAGCATGGATAAGATCTGATGTAGCCTAATAATGTCCATGTCAAAGATTTTGGTCCATGTGTTCTGTCCGTAGGTTGAAATAAACCTTATTGGTTAATGTCGAACTGACCTAGATAACTGCAGAACGATTGGCTGTTGAGAGGCAGCAATGTGGTTAGTTATCACAGTAGTTGGTTGGTTGTCAACATTACTGTCGTACGGAACAATAATTATTTCTTTATTGCACGAGGGTTTCTTTGAACCTGGTCCAGTAAATCGGGATCTTTATTTTCTTCGCAATCTATGAGCATTTATGATTAGCTGATTTCGGCCGATTATAGGTCTTCTGTACTGTTTATTTCTGGTTTCGACAAGATGTCAGCGTCCAAGTTTTTTCGGAACTTTCTGCCGTTGCGGGTGATGGTAAGGCCTTTTATTTATGTCTTTCCACGACTTAGCTTATAAAACACAGACTAAGAAAACTGTAGCTTAAATTGTGATTTAAATTTAATTCAATTTCATTTATTGAACCCAAGATAAATACATTTTTACAGTTAAAACAGTGCATCAATTAAACAAAGTAGCAATAAAACAATTAAAACAGCAGATTTTTAAATAATTTTAAATGGGAACAAAGGGCACACCTGAAGGGAAGAGTCCCGCTGGTAGGGGCCCATGTTTGTTGATACAATGGTTGAGGCAATAAAGTGAGTGACACTGTAACAGGGTTGACCACATTTACCTCACTTATGCTCTTACAGATCTGTGTGTTCTTTAGTCTTGCTTGACGCCGGTAGATACTTGGGCTTATGCTGATCTTCGTCGCACGCAGGCTTTATGTAGCGTGGGAAGGTTTACATTTACTTTATGTTTTTGTATAAATCTGGTAAATTTAACAAATGTACTTGTCAGATATTTTTCAATTTCTCTAGCGCCCCATCAAGCTGTCTACTCAGAGGTGCTCTCGACTACAAAGTGGACACTGCATCGGAATTTCACGCCAAGCGCCCAAGCAATTGCAAGTGAAGGACTTGCCCAAGGTCCGTACATGGCGGCTTGAGGTAGATTCAAACCTGCAATCCTCCGGCTGCACAACAACAACCATACCCACTACACCACCGTGCCCCACAATATTTCATGTGTTATTATATTGCATAATGGTGAATATGATCAGTGCACAAGACCTGGTCTAGGCATCCAGACCAAGAGCCCATCATAGAGGGCATTGCAATTGTCAAGGCGAGAGACCATAGACACCTGAAGTAGGGTGGCGGCAGTAGTAAGGGTCAGGTAGCTAGGTAGAACCCTAAGCCGATGCAGATGGTAATTAACAATCATGACTAAGTGGATTGATGTGTTAGGTGAATGTCAGCTCCTGGACTATTTGGTAATACCAAGGACCCGAACGGAGGACGAAAATTTAAACAATGAGAACTCAAGCGCTGAAGTATGTTAATTGTTTTTAAAAAATTTGACGTTTGCAGTTCGGAAGTGAACCATGTTAGGATGTTGCTAGAATGGACAAAGATGGTTGAAAATGGCATCAGGCGATATGCATGGTCCACTATTTCAAATGCAGAGCTATATGTTTTATTCATTTTAGAAATCTGAAGACAGCAACTGCCATCAAAGTCGGTGTGTATTGTTCCGATCTATATTTATAATCGGCCATTCTCTGCGTATTTAGCATGCTTCTTTTCTTAACTGATATTTTGTCAAACGCTGTTTTGCAAAGCATTCTGCTGCCCTCTCCAACTACTCAGTAGCTATATATTCATCTTGAATTTCTGATTTGGGATGTTTAGTTGTTTATTCTTGCATATTGTTTCATAAATAACAATGCTCTAGATAGTTTGTTTGCAGAGTCTAATTTCAGGACTTTTGACACATGAAATTTATAAGTTAATGCATTTATAGATATATATTATACTAGCTGTACCCGGCCACGTGTTGCTGTGGCAGAAAAGACCTTCCCCCTCCCCCTCCCTCACACCGTTCCTTGCCGACAGCGACATTTGCGCTATCGCGACTTTTGGGCGATTTTGGGGCAACCCTGATCGTCTCGCAACTTTTGGGCGACTTTACAACGTGATTCCAGGTCAACGCGTTTCAAAAATCTGGCAACCTTGCGGCTTTGTTGAATTTGCAAATGGCGGTCGAGCGGAATGCAAACTTCACTTTTTGTGGAAAATATTGCGTTTTTTTCGGATAAAAAGCAAAATGGACACTCTCCTATTGGAAGGGAAGGTATTTTAAAATTTTCAAAGCAATCTGTGCGTAAGTTTTCGAGAACACTGGGAACAAACTATTGGAAAGTTTCATTTTTATTTATATAGATAATGTACAAAGTTTGTATTGGGAAGCATTACATATAGTTTTGTGTGTGTGACTATTTCAGAGAAAAACAGTGTCAAAATTGGAATCTGAAAAGGCAACAAGCTAGAGGTATTTACCGTAATATTATTTTTCCTATTAATATTAGTATTGCTATTACCATTGTGTTGTATTGTATATGACCAGTTATAAAAGGAACTTGCATCAATATCATTTCAAAAGCGCTCCCAGTGCGATCGACCCCTAGACAAAAAACAGGATTTGAGATGAGAGGAGATGAGGAAAAACTACCTGAGAGAAATTCAGAGCGAACTGATAGTGGATCCATTCAATAGAGATGAACTTATGCAGGCGAAGCATCTGGATTCAAGGCCATGGCATCCCGACACTGGTAACAAAGCAGTCAATCAGAGGGTTTAAGTGGACGCAGCAAAGTGGCAGACATGGACGAAGCAGGAGATCAGAAGGATACTTCGGAACAAGGTTCAATTGAGACTTAAGAACAAAATAAGAACTTTGAAGTGTATGCACGCAGAGAGTGGGAACCATTATTATTGTTGTTGTTTTTATTATTATTGTTTGCCCTAGACCTGATGTAAACATGATACCTCAGGGGCTTGAATATTACTAGCTGTCAATAAAATTTGTCTGGAGATGATCGTACTCCTCATTGTTTTTGGTTATTATTCTGTTATTGCTATTATTATTATTATTATTATTATTATTTTTATTTTTATTATTATTATTATTATCATTTTTCATGTTAGTCATGGTTGCGAAATTATTGTGTTTTTAGATCTAGTTTTCTTCCTTTTTGGTGTTTTGTTGGTGGCAATAAATGTTTCTGTTTAAGATGCACGTTTTCCTGCAGCAGATGTCGAATTCCAGACTTTCCGAGAGAGCATCGATGTCATATCAGATCAGCGTCAGAAGGTTTTTGAAGATATACCAGCAACAAACCTGAATGAAGACCTACACCTGATTCTTCGAGAGATTGACACAGTCACTGCTAGTGATGCAGACAGAAATATCCGTGGCACAGAAGAGAGCCAAATACAGCAGGTTGTCACAATTACGAGCAATGGACCAAGTTGTTTGTCAGGGACACAGAAAGAAATTAAGAATGATTCCACAGCTGAATATTATGGGCAGAACGCCTTAACCAACATTGAGATTCACACGAATGGTGTTTTTCCAGTTGAGTTTACAAGCCTTCATGCGATGTCTGTTCAGACAAAGGTTGAAGAAACTGAAGAGGATGTCATGGCACCATCAAGCATATTTGATAAGTTGTTTCAAGACTATGTAAATAAGCTGACCATGGCTTCGAAGGCAAACGATCTTGAAGGTATGGAACAATGATTTTTGCAGAATTTCTTCTATTAATATTTGTTGTTACTTTTTGCTGTATCTGTTTGCTATGTGGCGCTGATATCGTTAGGCTATAAGCAGATGAAACAGATATTGGTATCAAAATCGTTGTGTGGTTATATTTTGGCTTCAAGATGTGACCACAGTGTTTGTATTGTTCTATAATTAATATTTCTCATATCGGCCTTCACATTGCGCATGATTATAGCCAAATCTAAATGTTTATACAATTAAATTCATGTTTCTTATATATGTAGCTGATTTATTGAACTAATTAATAGAATAAATTTTTGATTTTTTCTCTCGATATTTTATGTTTTTGTTCTTTCTGCTAAATAATTGTTGTAAAGGCGTGCTTTCGTGATTGCCGGGCGTATACGTTAGTTTAATGACCCTGATGCATAATAAGTGTATTGTATTGTATCTTACCATTTATAAAGCACTTCTCGCAGCAAGAGCTTCATTGAAAGCAACGAGTGATAGGGATAGTGCCAAATTTTTCGTCAACACCAATTTAGACTACATCAGCCTGGCAACATCGACTTGACCATGCAGGGCAATAATACTAATGCACCTCTTTCATAAGAAACATCTTTGAGGAAGTTAATTAGGGAGGATGTTAATTTTGATATGATGTTCTAATCATTTACACAAATGATGCCTTTTTCAGTTACAGTTGTTTCTGATGATGATGAATGCGGTTCCATTGCATCCTCGTCGAACACAGAAATTTACGAAGAAGCTGTTTGTGAAGATATGGAAATCGAAGCAGAAGATACCGAAGAAGCGATTATTGATATGACTGCATTGACCGATGTTCGTTTCCAGTCTCGAAAGTCCAATCGAAATGGAAGTAAAGATAATTCGTCAATTGTCGTGAAGAAAAAAAATCAGTTTTCATTTGCAGCTGGCGTCGTATACGAAGACGAAGTTTCATCTCACGGATCGCAATCTCCTATCGTGACACAAACGTTGCTTTCCTCTGATCATTCAGAGTCAACAAAAGCTATTCCGTCGTCATATTCTCGTCAATCGCATCATGACCTCGGTGCATCGTCTACATTTCGTAGACACATAGAGTCAACTCAGAGTGCAAAATTGCCACCTGGTGCTATCTTACTTAGCAACAGAGGAGTATTTCGCATACAAGACAAAGAGAAACCTTTTGCCTGTGGTTACTGTGGTAAGGCCTATAAAGGGAAACCTGGGCTATATTGTCATATCAGACATCAGCATCGCGAGAAGCGTTACTCTTGTGAGTTTTGTGGTAAGCGGTTTGCAGAGCCTTCACTTTTGGCAATGCACACTACGATTCATACGCAGGAAAAGCCACTCTCTTGTGATCAGTGTGGCAAGCAGTTTCGTTTCCGCTCCAGTCTTTGCACACATAAATACACACATTCCAAACAACGCAACAAGTCGTTTAAAAGCAGAAAGGATTTTGCAATTCACAAAGAATCTCACAAGAAGGAAGAGCAGAGAAAAGGTTTCACCTGCGATATCTGTAAAAGGAAGTTTGAAGTGCCAGATATTTTGAAGAAGCACATGATGATACATACTGGAGAGAAACCGTTCAATTGTATGTTATGTGAAAAACAATTTCGCTTGAAGGTGTACTTGCAGGATCACATGAACATTCACCTGCACACCGAGAAACTTGTGGATAAACCGGAATCCGTGTGTGTCCCTCATGCGCCTACGCATGTGAGAAATCACTATGGTGAGAAGCCGCATATGATGATTCGCTCTGATGAAGCAGCGTTAAAGAGCTCACTACTTGAAGAACGGATTCAGCCGAAGGCAGGGTTGTTGAATCACCCGATTTCTTCCAGTGACGGACACGTAGGCAGGATCACTAATTCCGATAAGTTTTGCAATGAAGATGTATCAGATTGTGAAGTGACGATCGTTCGTGAGTCACGGATTCAAAATACTACAAAAGCAATACCAAGACAAAGTCATACTAGAGGTCATTCGTCAAAAATCGTGATTGGAAAGCGAGTTTCATTTGCAACTGGCGTCGTATACGAAGACGAAGTTTCATCTCACGGATCGCAATCTCCTATCGTGACACAAACGTTGCTTTCCTCTGATCATTCAGATGCGGCAAAAGTTATTCCGTTGCCATATTCTCGTCAATCTCATCATGACCTCCGTGCATCTTCTACATTTCGTAGACACTTTGAGTCAACCCAGAGTGCAAAATTTCCACCTGGTTCTATCTTACTTAGCAACAGAGAAGTATTTCGCATGGAAGACAAAGAAAAACCTTTTGCCTGTGGTTACTGTGGTAAGGCCTATAAAGGACAACCTGGGGTATATTGTCATATCAGACATCAGCATCGCGAGAAGCGTTACTCTTGTGAGTTTTGTGGTAAGCGGTTTGCGGAGCCTTCACTTTTGGCAATGCACACTACGATTCATACGCAGGAAAAGCCACTCTCTTGTGATCAGTGTGACAAGCAGTTTCGTTTCCGCTCCAATCTATGCGTACATAAAAACACACATTCGAAACAACGCAACAAGTCGTTTAAAAGCAGAAAGGATTTTGCAATTCACAAAGAATCTCACAAGAAGGAAGAGCAGAGAAAAGGTTTCACCTGCGATATCTGTAAAAGGAAGTTTGAAGTGTCATATCTTTTGAAGGAGCACATGATGATACATACTGGAGAGAAACCGTTCAAATGTTCGTTATGTGAAAAACAATTTCGCTTGAAGGCATACTTGCAGGATCACATGAACATTCACCAGGACACTGAGAAACTTGCAGATAAACCGAAATCTGTGTGTGTCCCTCATACGCCTACGCATGTGAGAAATCACTCTGGTGAGAAGCCGCATATGATGATTCGCTCTGATGAAGCCGCGTTAGAGAGCTCACTACTTGAAGAACGGATTCAGCCGAAGGCAGGGTTGTTGAATCACCCGATTTCTTCCAGTGACGGACACGTAGGCAGGATCACTAATTCCGATAAGTTTTGCAATGAAGATGTATCAGATTGTGAAGTGGCGATCGTTCGTGAGTCACGGGTTCAAAATACTACAAAAGCAATACCAAGACAAAGTCATACTAGAGGTCATTCGTCAAAAATCGTGATTGGAAAGCGAGTTTCATTTGCAACTGGCGTCGTATACGAAGACGAAGTTTCATCTCACGGATCGCAATCTCCTATCGTGACACAAACGTTGCTTTCCTCTGATCATTCAGATGCGGCAAAAGTTATTCCGTTGCCATATTCTCGTCAATCTCATCATGACCTCCGTGCATCTTCTACATTTCGTAGACACTTTGAGTCAACCCAGAGTGCAAAATTTCCACCTGGTTCTATCTTACTTAGCAACAGAGAAGTATTTCGCATGGAAGACAAAGAAAAACCTTTTGCCTGTGGTTACTGTGGTAAGGCCTATAAAGGACAACCTGGGGTATATTGTCATATCAGACATCAGCATCGCGAGAAGCGTTACTCTTGTGAGTTTTGTGGTAAGCGGTTTGCGGAGCCTTCACTTTTGGCAATGCACACTACGATTCATACGCAGGAAAAGCCACTCTCTTGTGATCAGTGTGACAAGCAGTTTCGTTTCCGCTCCAATCTATGCGTACATAAAAACACACATTCGAAACAACGCAACAAGTCGTTTAAAAGCAGAAAGGATTTTGCAATTCACAAAGAATCTCACAAGAAGGAAGAGCAGAGAAAAGGTTTCACCTGCGATATCTGTAAAAGGAAGTTTGAAGTGTCATATCTTTTGAAGGAGCACATGATGATACATACTGGAGAGAAACCGTTCAAATGTTCGTTATGTGAAAAACAATTTCGCTTGAAGGCATACTTGCAGGATCACATGAACATTCACCAGGACACTGAGAAACTTGCAGATAAACCGAAATCTGTGTGTGTCCCTCATACGCCTACGCATGTGAGAAATCACTCTGGTGAGAAGCCGCATATGATGATTCGCTCTGATGAAGCCGCGTTAGAGAGCTCACTACTTGAAGAACGGATTCAGCCGAAGGCAGGGTTGTTGAATCACCCGATTTCTTCCAGTGACGGACACGTAGGCAGGATCACTAATTCCGATAAGTTTTGCAATGAAGATGTATCAGATTGTGAAGTGGCGATCGTTCGTTAGTCACGGATTCAAAATACTACAAAAGCAATACCAAGACAAAGTCATACTAGAGGTCATTCGTCAAAAATCGTGATTGGAATGCGAGTTTCATTTGCAACTGGCGTCGTATACGAAGACGAAGTTTCATCTCACGGATCGCAATCTCCTATCGTGACACAAACGTTGCTTTCCTCTGATCATTCAGATGCGGCAAAAGATATTCCGTTGTCATATTTTCGTCAATCTCATCATGACCTCGGTGCATCTTCTACATTTCGTAGACACTTTGAGTCAACCCAGAGTGCAAAATTGCCACCTGGTTCTACCTTACTTAACAACAGAGGAGTATTTCGCATAAAAGACAAAGAAAAACCCTTTGCCTGTGGGTACTGTGGTAAGTCCTATAAAGGGAAACCTGGGGTATATTGTCATATCAGACATCAGCATAACGAGAAGCGTTACTCTTGTGAGTTTTGTGGTAAGCGTTTTGCAAAGTCTTCATATTTGGCAATGCACACTACGATTCATACGCAGGAAAAGCCACTCTCTTGTGATCAGTGTGGCAAGCAGTTTCGTTTCAGGTCCAGTCTTTGCAGACATAAATACACACATTCCAGTCAATGCAACAAGTCGTTCAAAAGCAGAAAGGATTTTGCAATTCACAAAGAATCTCACAAGAAGGAAGAACAGAGAAAAGATGTCGCCTGCAACATCTGCCAAAGAAAGTTTGAAGTGCCATATCTTTTGAAGGAGCACATGATGATACATACCGGAGAGAAACCGTTCAAATGTACGTTATGTAAAAAACAATTTCGCTTGAAGGCATACTTGCAGGATCACATGAACATTCACCAGGACACTAAGAAAGTTGTGGATAAACCGGAATCCGTGTGTGTTAATATCGACTTTGTCCCTCATACGCCTACGCACGTGAGAAATCACTCTGGTGACAAACCGCATATGACGATTCGTTCTGATGAAGCAGCGTTAAAGAGCTCACTACTTGAAGAACAAATTCAGCTGAAGGCAGGGTTGTTGAATCACTCGATTTCTTCCAGTGACGGACACGTAAGCATAGGCAGGATCTCTAATTCCGATAAGTTTTGCAATGAAGATGTATCACATTGTGAAGTGGCGATTGTTCGTGAATCACGGATTCAAAATACCACGGAAACAATATCCCGACAAAGTCATACTAAAGATCATTCGTCAAAAACCGTGATTGGAAAACGAGTTTCAGTTGAATCTGGCATCGTATACGAAGACGAAGTTTCATCTCACGGATCGCAATCTCCTATCGTGACTCGAACGTTGCTTTCCTCTGATCATTCAGAGGCAACAAAAGCTATTCCGTCGTCAAATTCTCGTCAATCTCATCTTGACCTCGGTGCATCTTCTACATTTCGTAGACACTTCGAGTCAACACAGAGTGCACAATTGCCACCTGGTTCTACCTTACTTAGCAACAGAGGAGTGTTTCGCATAAAAGACAAAGAAAAACCTTTTGCCTGTGGTTACTGTGGTAAGTCCTATAAGAGGAAACGTGCTGTATATTGTCATATCATATGTCAGCATGACGAGAAACGTTTCTCTTGTGAGTTTTGTGGTAAACGTTTTGCAGAGGCTTGCTATTTGGCAAAGCACATTCGGATACATTCACAGGAAAAGCCATTCACCTGTGATCAGTGTGGCAAGCAGTTTCGACTCAACGCCAGTCTCCACAGTCATAAAATACACGCACATTCAGAAGAGAGGCTTTTCCAATGCAATCAATGCAACAAGTCGTTCAAGACTAGAGGCGCTTTATCAAAGCACAAAGAATCTCACAAGACGGAGGAGCAGAAAAAAGGTGTCGCCTGTGACGTCTGCAAAAGAAAGTTTGGGATACCCTCTCTTTTGAAGGAGCACATGAGGATCCATACTGGAGAGAAACCGTTCAAATGTACGTTATGTGACAAACAGTTTCGTAAAAAGAAACTGTTACGGAATCACATGGACAATCACAGCGGAACAAATAGAAATGCGAATAGACCGTGCTCCATTTGTGGTAAGACCCTCTGGGCCACTCGTATGCCTGACCACATGAGAATGCACGCTGGTGTGAAGCCATTTGAATGTAATGTCTGTGAAAAGAGGTTTCCGAAGAAGCAAAATCTCGAAGGACACATGAGAAGTCACACGGGTGAGAAACCCTTTGCATGTGACAGATGTGACAAGCGATTTGCTCTCTACAGTAACATGGTGACTCATAAGGCAAAATGCTCTGTGATTTCAGGGGACGTAGTGTAACGTTTTGCTTAGATAATAAATGTATTTATTAATGGATACCGGTATGTTAATGTTTATAAAATAGACTGCCAATAGGCCTGATCACCTAAAAGGGAAATGTTTATTTTGCAATTCCATAGCCTTTGGAGTGGGGCTCAAAACTGGTCTAGTACTCTTTTTCTCCATGAGTATATAGGCTACAATTATTCGTGTTCAATTATTAGGCCTACTGTTATAGATATCTCCGAGTCGTTCGTCGTTCTGTCTTTTCCATCTTCACTACTTTAATTTTCATGCTTTCGTATGAACTTCTCGAATAGACTGGACGTACTGCAATTCCATTGTCATCGTCTATCGTCGCAATTCAGCCGGTGCTCAACTCCGCTGCTAGACTCCGCCTCCCGCATCAGATTCTCTACCTTTTGTTTGATGCACTTTATTGGTTTCCTCTCCATGCTCACATAGCCTACTAGGCTACAATTCAAGATCATCGCTTTGACCCTCAAGGGTAAGCGGGATCTTTCCCAGAAATATCTGGCTGAGTTGGGTCTTTGGCCTCACTCAGCTTCCTTCTGCAGGGCTCCTACTGTACACTTGGTTCGTCCAACATACGTGAGACGAACTGTTGGTTCCATGGTCTAGAATTGCTATGACTGAAGTCTATCGGTTTTTGTTTAAATCGGGTTTGCGGTTCCTATTTTGCGCCTCTAATTGGCGTTCTCTGTTCCTCTTCTTTTTACAAAACCACATGTTCTCTCGTGGCCTACGCACTGAGAGCGCCTCTGCGCTATTCACCCTAGCTAGCCAAGATCATTCCACTCACAGGTCGGCCCAATAGGGGGCTTATGAATATGCGTGAATCGGAGTGGGGTGCTGTGGCGTTGTTGGGCCACTGGACCAGCGCTGTGGCTGTCAGGCACAGTGTTAGCTGACATCTGTCTATACTATAGCCTAGCAGTCCAAGATTACTCCACTGGAATGATCTTGATAGCAGTCAAATGAATGGCATACAATTATTAGCATACATATAGGCTTAACATTTATTTTACAGTAAACTTATCATTTGTGTGTTTTATATTATATATTCGCTATAATTATAATACTTACAATTAGGCTACTTGATATTTGCTCCTTTATTTCTTTTTTTAATTTTAAATTTAACCATTATTCCTATGTTTCATTACAACTGCAGGGTCATCTGCAAATATGCAAGTAGTGTTATTAGACCCTCCAAGTGTCATTTATTTCTAAATATATGAACAAATGAAACAAGTTTTAAAAAGTTAGATTAGAGAGCAGCAACTAGGCTGTTTACTCTGTCAATCACAATCAGAAAAGACAATGACAATTTTACATACAATGAGGAATGACAATGTGCAGAGACACAAGTCATGTAGTCTGTAGACCAGATTTAAACTGTCAATGTCTGTCATGAATGTTTATAGAAAAGGAAAGTCTGCGCTCTTTAGTTACTGTAGGTCTACTTAGCATTTTACTAATATGGTCTATTGAGTGACCATCCTCATCTTTTTGGCAACGAATCGTTTTGTGTTAGCCTTTTGCCTGTTCTCAATTTAATTTTGTCTGTCTCTTCTGACCGTTGCTCCTGTCCTACCTTTGCTGCAATATCATTTGCTGATATATCCTATTCACTACAATCTCATTTGCTGATATATCCTATTCACTACAATACCATTTTCTGATTTATTTTATTTAGCGTTTGCAGTTCGCGCTAAGCCAGCGCACAGCATCGTCATCAACAATATGCAAAGCGGACAGTCCGCCAGGAAAACCAGTTATTCTGATAATAATATCCTATTCACTACAATCCCATTTGCTGATATATCCTATTCACTGCCATCCTATTCACAGATTTCGTAGTTGCTGCTATTCTATGCACTGCTATTCGATTGACTTCTCTTAATTGCTACTATCTTATTAACTGTTATCCAATTCACTGCTAGCCAAATTGCTGTGATATTAGTCAATTGCTGCTATCCTAGGCCTACTATAGTCGCTGCAGTCATTCACAGCAAATCAATACTAGTCACTGCCATCCTAGTGTCAATGTTGTCCTATAGCATCACTGCCATGCTATAGTGTCACTGTTGTCCTATAGCATCACTGCCATCCGGCTAGGCCTAGTCGACTAGTGTCTAAATGAACGAACTGCATGAACGGCTGCTCTGTGGCCCAGTGACGTCAGAAACGCCCCACCCCGAGTTAATGAGCCTCCCAGTACAAGCCAGTTATAGTGGAGTAATCTTGCTAGCTAGCCTACTATGAAGGTTGGGGCGCGGTTGTGTAGTGGGTATGTTCGTTCCCTTGCAGCCGGAAGGTTGCAGGCTCGAATCCATCTCAAGTCGCCGCGTAGGGACCTTGGGAAAGTCCGTCACTCGCAATAATATTGCTCTGCTCTTCGGCGTGAAACTCCTATGCAGTGTCCGCACTGTAGTCGGCAGCGCCTCTGAATAGCGAGCTTTATAAGGGGCGCTATAACAAGTGCATATAAATTATAAAAATAACGGTGCGTTTAGCGGAACCTTATGTTCTTTTGAGTTTAGGCTACCCATTGACGCCAATTAATGTAGGCCTACAGTTGTAGCCTCCTACCGAGTTGCTGCACTTGTCTGGCGTTGCCTTACTGATTGTGCTCCATCATACCTGTCTATTCTTTGTCGACCTGTCTCTGACCTTGCAGCCCGTCGAGCTCTTCGCTCTATGACAACGGGGGAGCTTTTGGTTCCTCGAGCTCGCACTTCTACAAGACAGCGCCGAGCCTTTTCTTCTGTGGGTCCCGCTATCTGGAATGGCCTCCCACTAAACTTGCGACTTATGCCTAGACTAAATTCACCTGCTTTTTATAAGTCGCTCAAAACCTATTATTTTAGCTGTGGCTGGACTGGGAGCGCCTCTGAGTAGGTTTCTTGAAGAAGCGCTATATAAATTCACGAAATGAATGAATGAATGAATTTAGATAAGATCAGATGTAATGTCCATGTGTTCTGTCCGTAGGTTGAAATTAACCTGATTGGTTAATGACGAACTGACCTAGATAACTGCGGAACGATTGGCTGCTGAGAGGCCGCAATGTGGTTTGTTATCACGGTGGGTCAACAGTAGGCTACTGACCTCGGTAAAGATAGAAAGACGTAAACACGTAAACACCAAAACACCAAGAAATGAGCCGTTATTTCAATAACTTTTTGCAAAGCAATTAAAATTTATTAATCACAAACAGCTAATTTACACTCCAAGCCATGCTAGTAATCGAAAAAGAAATTTTTTGATGAACGTTTGATCCCCCCAAACTTAAATTTCACAGCCCGGAAACAATCACAATGTAAAAAGACGTATCCGTTTCCGGCAAAAACAATTTGCATTACAGCCTTTAATAACAATATAACTAAAACGGCTAATATATAGTAGATTGTTTATCTTTTGCCTTCCCCTAAAGCCTCCCCCGCCCTATTATGCGTACTATTCGCTCTTACTCTGTCTATCTGTCTGTCTTTCTGCCTGTTTGTCTGTCTTTCTTTTTTGCTGTCATTAGCTGTCACTGTCCCTTCACCCTAATTTGAATATACCAATGCCTAATAGACATAAAACGCTCTTCATAGGCCTATAACATAGGCACATATTATGTGCATTGTTTATATTTGCATCTGTCTGTCTGTCTTTCTGTCTGCCTATCTACGCGCGTCATAGGCCTGTAGTTTGTATTGTTTATATTGGCATTGACCTAAATCATCCCCACCCTCCTATATGTGCCACCTTGCCTTTTCATCTGTCTGTCTGTCTGTCTTTTTGTCTTTTTGTCTGTCTGTCTTTCTTTAAATTCCATTAGCTCAATCTCTCCATTCAAACTACGCATGTATTCATAAGTTCTAAATACCAATCCGTCCTACACTAAATACCTGCGCCATAGCTAGGCCTATAGGTTGTATTATTTACATTGGCATCGACCTAAAGCCTCCTCCACCCTCCTATATGTCCTATTCTCTATTCATTTGTCTGTCTGTCTGTTTGTCTGGCTTTCTTTCATTCTGTCTATTCCATTAGCTCAATCTCTCCATTAACACTACCCATATATTTATAAGTCCTAAATAGCAATCCGTCATACACTAAATACGTGCGCCATATGCCTATAGGCTAGGTTGTATTATTTACATTGGCATCGACATAAAGCATCCCCACCCTCCTATATATCCTATTCTCTGTTCGTCTGTTTGTCTTTCTCTATATTCTATTAGCTGAATCTCTCCATTGACACTACCAATGTATTTATAAGTTCTAAATACCAATCCGTTATACACTAAATACGTGCGCCAGAGGCCTATAGGTTCTAAATACCAATCCGTCCTACACTAAATACGTGCGCCAGTGGCCTATAGGTTCTAAATACCAATCCGTTATACACTAAATACGTGCGCCAGTGGCCTATAGGTTCTAAATACCAATCCGTTATAC
Source organism: Lumbricus rubellus (assembly GCA_945859605.1). NCBI lineage: Eukaryota > Metazoa > Annelida > Clitellata > Crassiclitellata > Lumbricidae > Lumbricus > Lumbricus rubellus. The sequence continues at coordinate 53,557,130 of OX243813.1, read as the reverse complement.
ACTAAATACGTGCGCCAGTGGCCTATAGGTTCTAAATACCAATCCGTTATACACTAAATACGTGCGCCAGAGGCCTATAGGTTCTAAATACCAATCCGTTATACACTAAATACGTGCGCCAGTGGCCTATAGGTTCTAAATACCAATCCGTTATACACTAAATACGTGCGCCAGTGGCCTATAGGTTCTAAATACCAATCCGTTATACACTAAATACGTGCGCCAGTGGCCTATAGGTTCTAAATAGCTTTCTGTCTGTCTTTCTGTCTTTACATTCCATTAGCTCAATCTCCAAATTCACACTACCAATGTATTTATAAGTTCTAAATACCAATCCGTTATACACTAAATACGTGCGCCAGAGGCCTATAGGTTCGAAATAGCTTTCTGTCTGTCTTTCTGTCTTTACATTCCATTAGCTCAATCTCTAAATTCACACTACCAATGTATTTATAAGTTCTAAATACCAATCCGTTATACACTAAATACGTGCGCCATAGGCCTATAGGTTGTATTACTTACATTGAGCTAATGGACTGTAAAGACAGAAAGACAGAAAGACAGACAGAAAGCTATTTAGAACCTATATGCCTATGGCGCACGTATTTAGTGTATAACGGATTGGTATTTAGAACCTATAGGCCTCTGGCGCACGTATTTAGTGTATAACGGATTGGTATTTAGAACTTATAAATACATTGGTAGTGTGAATTTAGAGATTGAGCTAATGGAATGTAAAGACAGAAAGACAGACAGAAAGCTATTTAGAACCTATAGGCCTAAGGCGCACGTATTTAGTGTATAACGGATTGGTATTTCGAACCTATAGGCCTCTGGCGCACGTATTTAGTGTAGGCCTATAACGGATTGGTATTTAGAACTTATAAATACATTGGTAGTGTGAATTTAGAGATTGCGCTAATGGAATATAAAGAAAGACAGACAGAGAGAAAGACAGACAGACAGACAGACAGACAGACAGACAGATGAGAAGACAAGGGGCACATATAATAGGGTGGGTATGCTTTAGGAGGATGCCAATGTAAGTAATACAACCTATAGGCCTATGGCGCACGTATTTAGTGTACAACGGATTGGTATTTAGAACTTTTAAATACATTGGTAGTGTGAATTTAGAGATTGAGCTAATGGAATATAAAGAAAGACAGACAGAAAGACAGACAGACAGACAGACAGATGAAAAGACAATGGGGCACATGTAGTTGGGTGGGGATGCTTTAGGATGATGCCAATGTAAGTAATACAACCTATAGGCCTATGGCGCACGTATTTAGTGTATAACGGATTGGTATTTGCAACTTATAAATACATTGGTAGTGTGAATTTAGAGATTGAGCTAATGGAATATAAAGAAAGACAGAAAGACAGACAGAGAGAAAGACAGACAGACAGACAGACAGACAGATGAGAAGACAAGGGGCACATATAATAGGGTGGGTATGATTTAGGAGGATGCCAATGTAAGTAATACAACCTATAGGCCTATGGCGCACGTATTTAGTGTATAACGGATTGGTATTTAGAACCTATAGGCCACTGGCGCACGTATTTAGTGTACAACGGATTGGTATTTAGAACTTTTAAATACATTGGTAGTGTGAATTTAGAGATTGAGCTAATGGAATATAAAGAAAGACAGAAAGACAGACAGAAAGACAGACAGAAAGACAGACAGACAGACAGATGAAAAGACAATGGGGCACATGTAGTTGGGTGGGGATGCTTTAGGTCAATGCCAATATAAGCGTTATATATGCGCTGTGGCTTTTATATTTTTAAGCGACGGAAACGGATTGGTATTGACGGAACGGAACTGTTTACGTATTGCTAGTTTTACCGAGGTTACTGTCGTGCGGAACTATGATTATTTATTTATTTATTGCCCGAGGGTTTCTTTGAACCTGCTCCAGTAAAGCGGGATCTATAAGCTTGAAAATAATTTACGATGCTAAAATACACGTTTACCCTTTATTTTCTTCGAAATCTATGAGCATTTATGATTAGCTGATTTCGGCCGATTGTAGGTATTTTGTACTGTATCTTTCTGGTTTCGAAAAGATGTCAGCGTCCAAGTTTTTTCGGAACTTTCTGACGTTGCCGGTGATGGTAAACATTTTTACAGTTAAAACAGTGCATCAATAAAACAAAGTAACAATAAAACAATTAAAACAGCAGATTTTAAAATAATTTTATATGGGAACAAAGGGCACACCTGAAGGGAAGAGTCCCGCTGGCAGGGGCCCATGTTTGGTGATGTTTGGTGACACAATGGTTGAGGCAATAAGTGAGTGACACTGTAACAGGGTTGACCGCATTTATCTCACTTATGCTTTTACAGGTGTGTTACTTCTTTAGTCTTGCTTGACGCCGGTAGATACTTACGCTTATGCTGATCTTCCTCGCACGTAGGTTTTATGTAGCGCGTGAAGATTTACATTTACTTTATGTTTTTGTATAAATCTGGCAAATTTAGCAAATATACTTGTCAGATGTTTAGGTAAAATCCCAGACTGGCTGCCCGTACTCCAAACAATATGGCTGCCAACGAATGCAATAAAGTTAGAGCGCGAATATCGACGACATTGTTCATCAATTCAGCTTCAATTTCAGCAGAATGACTGCACTAACCCTAAAACTAATCCTAACCGACCCTCACGACGCCTAACCTGAGCCCTAACCGACCCTCACGACGCCTAACCTGAGCCCTAATCGACCCTCACGCGCTCTAATTTTATTGCATTCGTTAACGGCCATATTGTTTGGAGTACGGGCAGCCAGTCTGGGATTTTACCTATTTCTCCATTTCTCTAGCGCCCCATCAAGCTGTCTACTCAGAGGTGCTCTCGACTGCAAAGTGGACACTGCATCGGAATTTCACGCCAAGCGCCCAAGCAATTGCGAGTGAAGGACTTGCCCAAGGTCTGTACACGGCAGCTTTAGGTAGATTCAAACCTGCAATCCTCCGGCTGCACGACAACAAGCATACCACTACACCACCGTGCCCCACAATATTTCACGTGTTATTATATTGCATAAAGGTGAATATGATCAGTGCGCAAAACCCGGTCTAGACATCCAGACCAAGAGCCCATCATAGAGGGCATTGCAATTGTCAAGGTGAGAGACCATAGACACCTGAAGTAGGGTGGCGGCAGTAGTAAGGGTCAGGTAGCTAGGTAGAACCCTAAGCCGATGCAGATGGTAATAACAATCATGACTAAGTTGATTGATGTGTTAGGTGAATGTCAGCTCCTCTACTATTAGGTAATACCAAGGACCCAAACACAGGACGAAAACTTAAACAATGAGAACTCAAGCGTTGAAGTATGTTAATTTTTTTAAAGTTGTTGACGTTTGCAGTTCGAGATAATTGGGTCTTATAGCAGTGTAGTTGTATACACGGCTGGGAGACATCCTGGGCTCTAAGGTGTGTCACGGCTAAATTCTAGGACTGCTGCAGAAGCAGCTGAAGACCGCAGGCAGTGAAGATTTGCCTGAAGTAGTCTGCCTGCATAAGATTGACTCTTGAAAGCCAGCACCAGCCGCCAAGAGGGTCCAAGGTCTGCAGTGTAGCTAATGTGAAGCAGAGGACCAAGAACAGAGCTTTACATTAATCCAAACAGAGTACATGGTGACACCGCAGACCTGCTGGTCTGCTAGAGTGGTTAATATTGTGATCGAAAGTTAACCATGTTAGGATGTTGCTAGAATAGACACAGAAAGTTGAAAATGGCATAAGGCGATATGCATGGTCCACTATTTCAAATGCAGCTATATGTTTTATTCATTTTAGAAATCTGAAGACAGCAACTGCCATAAAAATCGGTGTGTATTGATCTATATTTATAATCTGCCATTCTGTATATTTAGCATACTTCTTTTCTTAACAGCTATTTTGTCAAACGGTGTTTTGTGAAGCATTCTGCTGCTCTCTCCAACTACTCAGTAGCCATATATTCATCCTGAATTTCTGATTTGGAATGTTTATTCCTGCAGATCTTGTTTCATAAATAACAATGCTCTAGTTTGTTTGCAGAGTATAATTTCAGGACTTTTGACACATGAAATTTATAAGTTAATGCATTTATAGATATATATTATATAATGTACAAAGTTTGTAGTTTTGTGTGTTTGACCATTTCAGAGAAAAACAGTGTCAAAATTGCAATCTGAAAAGGCAACAAGCTCGAGGTATTATTATTTTTCCTATTAATATTAGTATTGCTATCTATACCATTGTGTTGTATTGTATATGACCATTTATAAAACGAACTTTCAGCAAATCCTTTCAGAAGCGCTCCCAGTGTGATCGACTCCTAGACAAAAAACAGGATTTGAGACGAGAGGAGATGAGGAAAGATTACTTGAGAGAAATTCAGAGCGAACTGACAGTGGATCCATTCCATAGAAATGAACTTTAAATGCAGGCGAAGCATCTGGATTCATGGCCGTGGCATCCCGACACTGGGAACAAAGCAGTCAAGCCGATCAGAGGGTCTAAGTGGACGCAGCAAAGTGGCAGAGAGGGACGAAGCGGGAGAGCGGAAAGATACTTCGGAGCAAGGTCAATTGAGACTTAAGAACCATATTAAGAACTTTGAACTGTATGCAGGCAGAGAGTGGGAGCCAAATTATTATTATTGTTTTTATTGTTATTGTTTGCCCTAGACCTGAGGTAGACTTGATACCTCAAGGGCTTGAATATTACTTGCTGTTAATTAAAATTTGTCTGGAGATGACCGTACTCCTCATTGTTTTTGGCTATTATTCTGTTATTGCTATTACTATTATCATTTTTCATGTTAGTCATGGTTGTGAAATTATTGTTGTTTTTAGATCTAGTTTTCTTCCTTTTTTGGTGTTTTGTTGATGGCAATAAATGTTTCTGTTTAAGATGCACGTTTTCCTGCGGCAGATGTCGAATTCCAGACTTTCCCAGAGAGCATCGACGTCAAATCAGATCAGCGTCAGAAGGTTTTTGAAGATGAGCCAGCAACAGACCTGAATGAAGACCTGCTACATCGGAATCTTCGAGAGATTGACACAGTCACTGCTAGTGATGCAGACATAAATATACATGGCACAGAAGAGAGCCAAATACAGCAGGTTGTCACAATTACGAGCAATGGACCAAGTTGTTTGTCAGGGACACAGAAAGAAATTAAGAATGATTCCACAGCTGAATATTATGGGCAGAACGCCTTAACCAACATTGAGATTCACACGAATGGTGTTTGTCCAGTTGAGTTTACAAGCCTTCAAGCGATGGCTGTTCAGACGAAGGATGAGAAAACTGAAGAGGATGTCATGGCACCATCTAACATATTTGATAAATTGTTTCAAGACTATGTAAATAAGCTGACCATAGCTTCGAAGGCAAACGATCTTGAAGGTATGGAACAATGAGTTTTGCAGATTTTCTTCTATTAATATTTGTTGCTAATTTTTGCTGTATCTGTTTGCTATGTGGTGCTGATGTCATTAGATGAAACAGAATTTGGTATCAAAATCGTTGTGTGGTTATATTTTGGCTTCAAGATGTGACCACAGTGTTCGTATTGTTCGATATTAATATTTCTCATATCGGCCTTCACATTGCGCATGATTATAGCCAAATCTAAACGTTTATACAATTAAATTCATGTTTCTTATATATGTAGCTGATTTATTGAACTAATTAATAGAATAAATTTGTGAAATTTTGTGGATATTTTATATTTTTGTTCTTTCTGCTAAATAATTGTTGTAAAGGCGTGCTTTCGTGATTGCCTGGCGTATACGTTTGTTTAATGACCCTGATGCATAATAATTGTATTGTATTGTATCTGACCATTTATAAAGCACTTCTCCCAGCAAGAGCCTTTCAGAAGCGCTAATAATAAGCCGTGTTTTTAAGAGTTTCTGTAGATTTACCTGTTATATTATAAGTTTATTCTGAAATTAATCACACCTGTTAGGATGTATTGCTGTACTTTAAATTGCTACCGTTTCATGAGGAGATTATAGTGAGGAATACGAAATGTGCATATGCGCATCGTTATTCCTGTGAAGTTTGAGAGTTCTTAACAGACATGGTAATAGTTTCATTGCTTGGCTCTTAAAGTCCTGTATTATAATTACAACAAAGGCTGATAAACATGCATTTCACTTTTACTTTTGAGACCTTATTTTCTTTCAGGAGATTCCCATACTTCGGCATGTCGAAATGTGGATGTTCTGTCCATCGGCAATGACCGAGTTGATGTCAAGCATTCAACAGAAAATCCATCTGAGAAAATAAAGGATGCTTTGGTTGAGATCAGACATGAGTCGGGTAAGAAACGCTGTTGACATCTTTCTCTGTGATTTTTATGATTGGTTTTCATGGGCGTTTTCGACTTGGCTTCATTGAAAGCATCGAGTGATAGGGACAGTGTCAAACTTTTCCTCAACACCAATTTAGACTACTTCAGCCAGGCAACATCGACTTGACCTTGCAGGGCAAAAATACTAATGCACCTCTTTCATAAGAAACATCTTTGAGGAAGTTTATTAGGGAGGATGTTAATTTTTATATGATGTTCTAATCATTTGCACAAATGATGCCTTTTTCAGTTTCAGTTACTTCTGATGATGATGAATGCGGTTCCATTGCATCCTCGTCGAACACAGAAATTTACGAAGAAGCTGTTTGTGAAGATATGGAGATGGAAGCAGAAGAAGAAACCGAAGAAGCGATTATTGATATGACTGCATCGGCCGATGTTCGTTTCCAGTCTCCAAAGTCCAATCGAAATGGAAGTAAAGATAACTCGTCAATTGTCGTGAAGAAAAATCAGTTTTCATTTGCAACTGGCGTCGTATACGAAGACGAAGTTTCATCTCACGGATCGCAATCTCCTATCGTGACACAAACGTTGCTTTTCTCATATCATTCAGAGGCAAGAAAAGCTATTCCGTTGCCATATTCTCGTCAATCTCATCATGATCTCGGTGCATCTTCTACATTTCGTAGACACTTTGAGTCAACCCAGAGTGCAAAATTGCCACCTGGTTCTACCTTAATTGGCAACAAAGGAGTATTTCACATAAAAGACAAAGAAAAACCTTTTGCCTGTGGGTACTGTGGTAAAGCCTATAGAAAGAAACGTGCTGTATACTTTCATATAATATGTCAGCATGACGAGAAACGTTACTCTTGTGAGTTTTGTGGTAAACGTTTTGCAGAGCCTTCACTTTTGGCAAGGCACATTGTGATTCATAGGCCTACGCAGGAAAAGCCATTCACCTGCGAGCAGTGTGGCAAGCAGTTTCGGCTCAAATCCAGTCTCCACCGTCATAAAACACACACACATTCAGAAGAGAGGCTTTTCTCTTGCAATCAATGCAACAAGTCGTTCAAGACTAGAGATTCTTTATCACGGCACAATGATTCTCACAAGATGGAAGAGCAGAGAAAAGGTGTCACCTGCGACATCTGTAAAAGGAAGTTTGCAAAGCCATATCTTTTGAAGGAGCACATGACGATCCATACTGGAGAGAAACCGTTCAAATGTCCGTTATGTGAAAAACAGTTTTGCTTAAAGGCATACTTGCGGGATCACATCAACATTCACCAGGACACTGAGAAACTTGCGGATAAACCGGAATCTGCGTGTGTCCCTCATACGCCTACGCATGTGAGAAATCACTCTGGTGAGAAGCCGCATATGACGATTCGTTCTGATGAAGCAGCGTTACCCAACTCACTACTTGAAGAAGAAATTCAGCTGAAGGCAAGGTTGTTGAATCACCCGATTTCTTCCAGTGACGGACACGTAGGCCTAGGCAGGATCACTAATTCGGATAAGTTTTGCAATGAAGTTGTATCAGATTGTGAAGTGGCGATCGTTCGTGAATCACGGATTCAAAATACTACGGAAACAATATCCAGACAAAGTCATACTAGAGGTCATTCATCAAACACTGTGATTGGAAAGCGAGTTTCAGTTGAAGCTGGCATCGTATACGAAGACGAAGTTTCATCTCACGGATCGCAATCTCCTATCGTGACACAAACGTTGCTTTCCTCTGATCATTCAGAGGCAACAAAAGCTATTCCGTTCCCATATTCTCGTCAATCTCATCATGACCTCAGTGCATCTTCTACATTTCGTAGACACATAGGGTCAACCCAGAGTGCAAAATTGCCACCTGGTTCTATCTTAATTGGCAACAAAGGAGTATTTCGCATAAAAGACAAAGAAAAACCTTTTGCCTGTGGGTACTGTGGTAAAGCCTATAGAAAGAAACGTTCTGTATATCTTCATATAATATGCCAGCATGACGAGAAACGTTACTCTTGTGAGTTTTGTGGTAAACGTTTTGCAGAGCCTTCATTTTTGGCAAAGCACATTCGGATACATTCGCAGGAAAAGCCATTCACCTGCGAGCAGTGTGGCAAGCAGTTTCGACTCAACGCCAGTCTCCACAGACATAAAATACACACACATTCAGAAAAGAGGCTTTTCTCTTGCAATCAATGCAACAAGTCGTTCAAGACTAGAGACGCTTTATCAAAGCACAAAGAATCTCGCAAGACGGAGGAGCAGAAAAAAGGTGTCACCTGCGACATCTGTAAAAGGAAGTTTGCAAAGCCATATCTTTTGAAGGAGCACATGACGATCCATACTGGAGAGAAACCGTTCAAATGTCCGTTATGTGAAAAACAGTTTTGCTTAAAGGCATACTTGCGGGATCACATGAACATTCACCAGGACACTGAGAAACTTGCGGATAAACCGGAATCTGCGTGTGTCCCTCATACGCCTACGCAAGTGAGAAATCACTCTGGTGAGAAGCCGCATATGACGATTCGTTCTGATGAAGCAGCGTTACCCAACTCACTACTTGAAGAAGAAATTCAGCTGAAGGCAAGGTTGTTGAATCACCCGATTTCTTCCAGTGACGGACACGTAGGCCTAGGCAGGATCACTAATTCGGATAAGTTTTGCAATGAAGTTGTATCAGATTGTGAAGTGGCGATCGTTCGTGAATCACGGATTCAAAATACTACGGAAACAATATCCAGACAAAGTCATACTAGAGGTCATTCATCAAACACTGTGATTGGAAAGCGAGTTTCAGTTGAAGTTGGCATCGTATACGAAGACGAAGTTTCATCTCACGGATCGCAATCTCCTATCGTGACACAAACGTTGCTTTCCTCTGATCATTCAGAGGCAACAAAAGCTATTCCGTTCCCATATTCTCGTCAATCTCATCATGACCTCAGTGCATCTTCTACATTTCGTAAACACTTAGAGCCAACTCAGAGTGCAAAATTGCCACCTGGTTCTACCTTACTTAGCAACAGAGGAGTATTTCGCATAAAAGACAAAGAAAAACCTTTTGCCTGTGGTTACTGTGGTAAAGCGTATAAACGGAAAAGTGTTGTATATTGTCATATCAGACACCAGCATGTCGAGAAGCGTTACTCTTGTGAGTTTTGTGGTAAGCGGTTTGCAGAGCCTTCACTTTTGGCAATGCACACTACGATTCATACGCAGGAAAAGCCACTCTCTTGTGATGAGTGTGGCAAGCAGTTTCGTTTCAGATCCAGTCTTTGCACACATAAATACACACATTCCGTTCAATGCAATAAATGCAACAAGTCGTTCAAAAGCAGAAAGAATTTTGCAATTCACAAAGAATCTCACAAGAAGGAAGAGCAGAGGAAAGGTGTCACCTGCGATATCTGTAAAAGGAAGTTTGCAAAGCCATATCTTTTGAAGGAGCACATGACGATCCATACTGGAGAGAAACCGTTCAAATGTCCGTTATGTGAAAAACAGTTTTGCTTAAAGGCATACTTGCGGGATCACATGAACATTCACCAGGACACTGAGAAACTTGCGGATGAACCGGAACCCGTGTGTGTCCTTCATACGCCTACGCATGTGAGAAATCACTCTGGTGAGAAGCCGCATATGACGATTCGTTCTGATGAAGCAGCGTTAAAGAGCTCACTACTTGAAGAAGAAATTCAGCTGAAGGCAGGGTTGCTGAATCACCCGATTTCTTCCAGTGACGGACACGTAAGCGGGATCGCTAATTCCGATAAGTTTTGCAATGAAGATGTATCAGATTGTGAAGTGGCGATCGTTCGTGAATCACGGATTCAAAATACTACGGAAACAATATCTATAGAAAGTCACAGGCCTACTAAAGGTTATTCGTCAAAAACCGTGATTGGAAAACGAGTTTCAGTTGAAGCTGGCATCGTATACGAAGACGAAGTTTCATCTCACGGATCGCAATCTCCTATCGTGACACAAACGCTGCTCTCCTCTGATCATTCAGATGCGGCAAAAGCTATTCCGTCGTCATATTCTCGTCAAGCTCATCATGACCGTGGTGCAACTTCTACATTTCGTAGACACTTCGAGTCAACCCACAGTGCAAAATTGCCACCTGGTGCTACCTTACTTAGCAACAAAGGAGTATTTCGCATAAAAGACAAAGAAAAACCTTATGCCTGTGGTTACTGTGGTAAAGCGTATAAACGGAAACCTACTGTATATTGTCATATCAGACATCAGCATTACGAAAAGCGTTACTCTTGTGAGTTTTGTGGTAAGCGGTTTGCAGAGCCTTCACTTTTGGCAATGCACACTACGATTCATACGCAGGAAAAGCCACTCTCTTGTGATCAATGTGGCGAGCAGTTTCGTTTCCGCTCCAGTCTTTGCACACATAAATACACACATTCCAATCAAAGCAACAAGTCGTTCAAAAGCAGAAAGGATTTTGCAATTCACAAAGAATCTCACAAGAAGGAAGAGCAGAGAAAAGGAGTGACCTGCAACATCTGCCAAAGAAAGTTTGAAATGCCAGATATTTTGAAGAAGCACATGATGATACATACTGGAGAGAAACCGTTCAAATGTACGTTATGTGAAAAACAGTTTTGCTTAAAGGCATACTTGCGGGATCACATGAACATTCACCAGCACACCGAGAAACTTGCGGATAAACCGGAATCCGTGTGTGTCCCTCATACGCCTACGCAAGTGAGAAATCACTCTGGTGAGAAGCCGCATATGACGATTCGTTCTGATGAAGCAGCGTTAAAGAGCTCACTACTTGAAGAAGAAATTCAGCTGAAGGCAGGGTTGTTGAATCACCCGATTTCTTCCAGTGACGGACACGTAAGCGGGATCGCTAATACCGATAAGTTTCGCAATGAAGATGTATCAGATTGTGAAGTGGCGATAGTTGGTGAATCACGAAACCAAAATAATACAAAAAGAACATCCATAAAAAAACATACTAAAGATCATTCGTTAAACACCGTGATTGGAAAGCGAGTTTCATTTGCAACTGGCGTCGTATACGAAGACGAAGTTTCATCTCACGGATCGCAATCTCCTATTGTGACTCGAACGTTGCTTTCCTCTGATCATTCAGAGGCAACAAAAGCTATTCCGTCGTCAAATTCTCGTCAATCTCATCTTGACCTCGGTGCATCTTCTACATTTCGTAGACACTTCGAGTCAACACAGAGTGCACAATTGCCACCTGGTTCTACCTTACTTAGCAACAGAGGAGTGTTTCGCATAAAAGACAAAGAAAAACCTTTTGCCTGTGGTTACTGTGGTAAGTCCTATAAGAGGAAACGTGCTGTATATTGTCATATCATATGTCAGCATGACGAGAAACGTTTCTCTTGTGAGTTTTGTGGTAAACGTTTTGCAGAGGCTTGCTATTTGGCAAAGCACATTCGGATACATTCACAGGAAAAGCCATTCACCTGTGATCAGTGTGGCAAGCAGTTTCGACTCAACGCCAGTCTCCACAGTCATAAAATACACGCACATTCAGAAGAGAGGCTTTTCCAATGCAATCAATGCAACAAGTCGTTCAAGACTAGAGGCGCTTTATCAAAGCACAAAGAATCTCACAAGACGGAGGAGCAGAAAAAAGGTGTCGCCTGTGACGTCTGCAAAAGAAAGTTTGGGATACCCTCTCTTTTGAAGGAGCACATGAGGATCCATACTGGAGAGAAACCGTTCAAATGTACGTTATGTGACAAACAGTTTCGTAAAAAGAAACTGTTACGGAATCACATGGACAATCACAGCGGAACAAATAGAAATGCGAATAGACCGTGCTCCATTTGTGGTAAGACCCTCTGGGCCACTCGTATGCCTGACCACATGAGAATGCACGCTGGTGTGAAGCCATTTGAATGTAATGTCTGTGAAAAGAGGTTTCCGAAGAAGCAAAATCTCGAAGGACACATGAGAAGTCACACGGGTGAGAAACCCTTTGCATGTGACAGATGTGACAAGCGATTTGCTCTCTACAGTAACATGGTGACTCATAAGGCAAAATGCTCTGTGATTTCAGGGGACGTAGTGTAACGTTTTGCTTAGATAATAAATGTATTTATTAATGGATACCGGTATGTTAATGTTTATAAAATAGACTGCCAATAGGCCTGATCACCTAAAAGGGAAATGTTTATTTTGCAATTCCATAGCCTTTGGAGTGGGGCTCAAAACTGGTCTAGTACTCTTTTTCTCCATGAGTATATAGGCTACAATTATTCGTGTTCAATTATTAGGCCTACTGTTATAGATATCTCCGAGTCGTTCGTCGTTCTGTCTTTTCCATCTTCACTACTTTAATTTTCATGCTTTCGTATGAACTTCTCGAATAGACTGGACGTACTGCAATTCCATTGTCATCGTCTATCGTCGCAATTCAGCCGGTGCTCAACTCCGCTGCTAGACTCCGCCTCCCGCATCAGATTCTCTACCTTTTGTTTGATGCACTTTATTGGTTTCCTCTCCATGCTCACATAGCCTACTAGGCTACAATTCAAGATCATCGCTTTGACCCTCAAGGGTAAGCGGGATCTTTCCCAGAAATATCTGGCTGAGTTGGGTCTTTGGCCTCACTCAGCTTCCTTCTGCAGGGCTCCTACTGTACACTTGGTTCGTCCAACATACGTGAGACGAACTGTTGGTTCCATGGTCTAGAATTGCTATGACTGAAGTCTATCGGTTTTTGTTTAAATCGGGTTTGCGGTTCCTATTTTGCGCCTCTAATTGGCGTTCTCTGTTCCTCTTCTTTTTACAAAACCACATGTTCTCTCGTCAGGCCCGGCCTTAGGGCAAGGCGAGCGAGGCAGCCGCCTTGGGCCCCGCGCTTCCAGGGGCCCCGCGCTGCTGGCAATAATTTGTCTTTGTTGATATTTGGTGAGAGTTGAGACTGACTATGGTTACACCGCAAAACAACAACGCTGGCTGTCAATTTGCAGCTTGAATGTGATAGAATAATGTTTGAAAGAACTCGACTACGCTGAAGCAACTGTTTTATATAAAACTTAAATGACTGTATTCTGATTATAGTCTATGAACCGTATGGGTCTATAACCTCGACCCTGCTCACTTTTTGATTAATTGATCGGGTCCCGTTTGAATGGACTGTAGGTAGCCTACCTGTGTACGAATGTAGGCTACATGGCGATTTAATTTGATTAAGAAAATCGCAAATATTATTGCTAAAAAATGAGTCATGATCCATTAGTTGGCTTTAATTAGGCCTGTATTCTTCAGATGGTCGCTTCAATATTTGTAAGGAAATTTTTATTCAAACTAGGCTATTGAATTAGATGTTAGGATATTCAAATAATTAAATGAAACATAATAAATTGCTTTCATAGTAAACTGCAAGACCAGTGTTTAGATCCTGATTTGCATTTTTCGTTCGTTAACCCATTTACTTCACCTTTGCACATGGGCGCCTTCGCAGCCTACATTTTTGCATTAGAGGATAAAACACAATGGTCGCTGTGAAATTTTTAGCTAGAGCTTGAAAATGCAAAACATTAAATTAAGAACATATTTGATATTAGCCTATTCACAGAGGTGCCTAAATTAAATAAAGTCAATTTCTTCGTTTCATTCGCATCATTTTTTGGCGTTTATGAGCCCCCAAAACGTAGTTGCTAAAAGATCAGTACTAATTTTCCAGGGGCAAGAGCGGGTCCCATGATTTTGCATTAGCCTATAATATATATATATATATAAAATATATAATATATTATATGGTAGGCCTACCAATACCGTAGGCCTATTGACAGGAAATCAATTCTGTAAGTTTTTGCTTGGGAACCCGCTGCTGCCTTGGGCCCCGCAAATCCTAGGGCCGGGCCTGTCTCTCGTGGCCTACGCACTGAGAGCGCCTCTGCGCTATTCACCCTAGCTAGCCAAGATCATTCCACTCACAGGTCGGCCCAATAGGGGGCTTATGAATATGCGTGAATCGGAGTGGGGTGCTGTGGCGTTGTTGGGCCACTGGACCAGCGCTGTGGCTGTCAGGCACAGTGTTAGCTGACATCTGTCTATACTATAGCCTAGCAGTCCAAGATTACTCCACTGGAATGATCTTGATAGCAGTCAAATGAATGGCATACAATTATTAGCATACATATAGGCTTAACATTTATTTTACAGTAAACTTATCATTTGTGTGTTTTATATTATATATTCGCTATAATTATAATACTTACAATTAGGCTACTTGATATTTGCTCCTTTATTTCTTTTTTTAATTTTAAATTTAACCATTATTCCTATGTTTCATTACAACTGCAGGGTCATCTGCAAATATGCAAGTAGTGTTATTAGACCCTCCAAGTGTCATTTATTTCTAAATATATGAACAAATGAAACAAGTTTTAAAAAGTTAGATTAGAGAGCAGCAACTAGGCTGTTTACTCTGTCAATCACAATCAGAAAAGACAATGACAATTTTACATACAATGAGGAATGACAATGTGCAGAGACACATGTAGTCTGTAGACCAGATTTAAACTGTCAATGTCTGTCATGAATGTTTATAGAAAAGGAAAGTCTGCGCTCTTTAGTTACTGTAGGTCTACTTAGCATTTTACTAATATGGTCTATTGAGTGACCATCCTCATCTTTTTGGCAACGAATCGTTTTGTGTTAGCCTTTTGCCTGTTCTCAATTTAATTTTGTCTGTCTCTTCTGACCGTTGCTCCTGTCCTACCTTTGCTGCTCTCCCATTCGCTGCAATATCATTTGCTGATATATCCTATTCACTACAATCTCATTTGCTGATATATCCTATTCACTACAATACCATTTTCTGATTTATTTTATTTAGCGTTTGCAGTTCGCGCTAAGCCAGCGCACAGCATCGTCATCAACAATATGCAAAGCGGACAGTCCGCCAGGAAAACCAGTTATTCTGATAATAATATCCTATTCACTACAATCCCATTTGCTGATATATCCTATTCACTGCCATCCTATTCACAGATTTCGTAGTTGCTGCTATTCTATGCACTGCTATTCGATTGACTTCTCTTAATTGCTACTATCTTATTAACTGTTATCCAATTCACTGCTAGCCAAATTGCTGTGATATTAGTCAATTGCTGCTATCCTAGGCCTACTATAGTCGCTGCAGTCATTCACAGCAAATCAATACTAGTCACTGCCATCCTAGTGTCAATGTTGTCCTATAGCATCACTGCCATGCTATAGTGTCACTGTTGTCCTATAGCATCACTGCCATCCGGCTAGGCCTAGTCGACTAGTGTCTAAATGAACGAACTGCATGAACGGCTGCTCTGTGGCCCAGTGACGTCAGAAACGCCCCACCCCGAGTTAATGAGCCTCCCAGTACAAGCCAGTTATAGTGGAGTAATCTTGCTAGCTAGCCTACTATGAAGGTTGGGGCGCGGTTGTGTAGTGGGTATGTTCGTTCCCTTGCAGCCGGAAGGTTGCAGGCTCGAATCCATCTCAAGTCGCCGCGTAGGGACCTTGGGAAAGTCCGTCACTCGCAATAATATTGCTCTGCTCTTCGGCGTGAAACTCCTATGCAGTGTCCGCACTGTAGTCGGCAGCGCCTCTGAATAGCGAGCTTTATAAGGGGCGCTATAACAAGTGCATATAAATTATAAAAATAACGGTGCGTTTAGCGGAACCTTATGTTCTTTTGAGTTTAGGCTACCCATTGACGCCAATTAATGTAGGCCTACAGTTTTAGCCTCCTACCGAGTTGCTGCACTTGTCTGGCGTTGCCTTACTGATTGTGCTCCATCATACCTGTCTATTCTTTGTCGACCTGTCTCTGACCTTGCAGCCCGTCGAGCTCTTCGCTCTATGACAACGGGGGAGCTTTTGGTTCCTCGAGCTCGCACTTCTACAAGACAGCGCCGAGCCTTTTCTTCTGTGGGTCCCGCTATCTGGAATGGCCTCCCACTAAACTTGCGACTTATGCCTAGACTAAATTCACCTGCTTTTTATAAGTCGCTCAAAACCTATTATTTTAGCTGTGGCTGGACTGGGAGCGCCTCTGAGTAGGTTTCTTGAAGAAGCGCTATATAAATTCACGAAATGAATGAATGAATGAATTTAGATAAGATCAGATGTAATGTCCATGTGTTCTGTCCGTAGGTTGAAATTAACCTGATTGGTTAATGACGAACTGACCTAGATAACTGCGGAACGATTGGCTGCTGAGAGGCCGCAATGTGGTTTGTTATCACGGTGGGTCAACAGTACTGACCTCGGTAAAGATAGAAAGACGTAAACACGTAAACACCAAAACACCAAGAAATGAGCCGTTATTTCAATAACTTTTTGCAAAGCAATTAAAATTTATTAATCACAAACAGCTAATTTACACTCCAAGCCATGCTAGTAATCGAAAAAGAAATTTTTTGATGAACGTTTGATCCCCCCAAACTTAAATTTCACAGCCCGGAAACAATCACAATGTAAAAAGACGTATCCGTTTCCGGCAAAAACAATTTGCATTACAGCCTTTAATAACAATATAACTAAAACGGCTAATATATAGTAGATTGTTTATCTTTTGCCTTCCCCTAAAGCCTCCCCCGCCCTATTATGCGTACTATTCGCTCTTACTCTGTCTATCTGTCTGTCTTTCTGCCTGTTTGTCTGTCTTTCTTTTTTGCTGTCATTAGCTGTCACTGTCCCTTCACCCTAATTTGAATATACCAATGCCTAATAGACATAAAACGCTCTTCATAGGCCTATAACATAGGCACATATTATGTGCATTGTTTATATTTGCATCTGTCTGTCTGTCTTTCTGTCTGCCTATCTACGCGCGTCATAGGCCTGTAGTTTGTATTGTTTATATTGGCATTGACCTAAATCATCCCCACCCTCCTATATGTGCCACCTTGCCTTTTCATCTGTCTGTCTGTCTGTCTTTTTGTCTTTTTGTCTGTCTGTCTTTCTTTAAATTCCATTAGCTCAATCTCTCCATTCAAACTACGCATGTATTCATAAGTTCTAAATACCAATCCGTCCTACACTAAATACCTGCGCCATAGCTAGGCCTATAGGTTGTATTATTTACATTGGCATCGACCTAAAGCCTCCTCCACCCTCCTATATGTCCTATTCTCTATTCATTTGTCTGTCTGTCTGTTTGTCTGGCTTTCTTTCATTCTGTCTATTCCATTAGCTCAATCTCTCCATTAACACTACCCATATATTTATAAGTCCTAAATAGCAATCCGTCATACACTAAATACGTGCGCCATATGCCTATAGGCTAGGTTGTATTATTTACATTGGCATCGACATAAAGCATCCCCACCCTCCTATATATCCTATTCTCTGTTCGTCTGTTTGTCTTTCTCTATATTCTATTAGCTGAATCTCTCCATTGACACTACCAATGTATTTATAAGTTCTAAATACCAATCCGTTATACACTAAATACGTGCGCCAGAGGCCTATAGGTTCTAAATACCAATCCGTCCTACACTAAATACGTGCGCCAGTGGCCTATAGGTTCTAAATACCAATCCGTTATACACTAAATACGTGCGCCAGTGGCCTATAGGTTCTAAATACCAATCCGTTATACACTAAATACGTGCGCCAGTGGCCTATAGGTTCTAAATACCAATCCGTTATACACTAAATACGTGCGCCAGTGGCCTATAGGTTCTAAATACCAATCCGTTATACACTAAATACGTGCGCCAGTGGCCTATAGGTTCTAAATACCAATCCGTTATACACTAAATACGTGCGCCAGTGGCCTATAGGTTCTAAATACCAATCCGTTATACACTAAATACGTGCGCCAGAGGCCTATAGGTTCGAAATAGCTTTCTGTCTGTCTTTCTGTCTTTACATTCCATTAGCTCAATCTCTAAATTCACACTACCAATGTATTTATAAGTTCTAAATACCAATCCGTTATACACTAAATACGTGCGCCATAGGCCTATAGGTTGTATTACTTACATTGAGCTAATGGACTGTAAAGACAGAAAGACAGAAAGACAGAAAGACAGACAGAAAGCTATTTAGAACCTATATGCCTATGGCGCACGTATTTAGTGTATAACGGATTGGTATTTAGAACCTATAGGCCTCTGGCGCACGTATTTAGTGTATAACGGATTGGTATTTAGAACTTATAAATACATTGGTAGTGTGAATTTAGAGATTGAGCTAATGGAATGTAAAGACAGAAAGACAGACAGAAAGCTATTTAGAACCTATAGGCCTAAGGCGCACGTATTTAGTGTATAACGGATTGGTATTTCGAACCTATAGGCCTCTGGCGCACGTATTTAGTGTATAACGGATTGGTATTTAGAACTTATAAATACATTGGTAGTGTGAATTTAGAGATTGAGCTAATGGAATATAAAGAAAGACAGACAGAGAGAAAGACAGACAGACAGACAGACAGACAGACAGATGAGAAGACAAGGGGCACATATAATAGGGTGGGTATGCTTTAGGAGGATGCCAATGTAAGTAATACAACCTATAGGCCTATGGCGCACGTATTTAGTGTATAACGGATTGGTATTTAGAACTTATAAATACATTGGTAGTGTGAATTTAGAGATTGAGCTAATGGAATGTAAAGACAGAAAGACAGACAGAAAGCTATTTAGAACCTATAGGCCTAAGGCGCACGTATTTAGTGTATAACGGATTGGTATTTCGAACCTATAGGCCTCTGGCGCACGTATTTAGTGTAGGCCTATAACGGATTGGTATTTAGAACTTATAAATACATTGGTAGTGTGAATTTAGAGATTGAGCTAATGGAATATAAAGAAAGACAGACAGAGAGAAAGACAGACAGACAGACAGACAGACAGACAGACAGATGAGAAGACAAGGGGCACATATAATAGGGTGGGTATGCTTTAGGAGGATGCCAATGTAAGTAATACAACCTATAGGCCTATGGCGCACGTATTTAGTGTATAACGGATTGGTATTTAGAACCTATAGGCCACTGGCGCACGTATTTAGTGTACAACGGATTGGTATTTAGAACTTTTAAATACATTGGTAGTGTGAATTTAGAGATTGAGCTAATGGAATATAAAGAAAGAAAGACAGAAAGACAGACAGACAGACAGACAGATGAAAAGACAATGGGGCACATGTAGTTGGGTGGGGATGCTTTAGGATGATGCCAATGTAAGTAATACAACCTATAGGCCTATGGCGCACGTATTTAGTGTATAACGGATTGGTATTTGCAACTTATAAATACATTGGTAGTGTGAATTTAGAGATTGAGCTAATGGAATATAAAGAAAGACAGAAAGACAGACAGAGAGAAAGACAGACAGACAGACAGACAGACAGATGAGAAGACAAGGGGCACATATAATAGGGTGGGTATGCTTTAGGAGGATGCCAATGTAAGTAATACAACCTATAGGCCTATGGCGCACGTATTTAGTGTATAACGGATTGGTATTTAGAACTTATAAATACATTGGTAGTGTGAATTTAGAGATTGAGCTAATGGAATGTAAAGACAGAAAGACAGACAGAAAGCTATTTAGAACCTATAGGCCTAAGGCGCACGTATTTAGTGTATAACGGATTGGTATTTCGAACCTATAGGCCTCTGGCGCACGTATTTAGTGTAGGCCTATAACGGATTGGTATTTAGAACTTATAAATACATTGGTAGTGTGAATTTAGAGATTGAGCTAATGGAATATAAAGAAAGACAGACAGAGAGAAAGACAGACAGACAGACAGACAGACAGACAGACAGACAGATGAGAAGACAAGGGGCACATATAATAGGGTGGGTATGCTTTAGGAGGATGCCAATGTAAGTAATACAACCTATAGGCCTATGGCGCACGTATTTAGTGTATAAAGGATTGGTATTTAGAACCTATAGGCCACTGGCGCACGTATTTAGTGTACAACGGATTGGTATTTAGAACTTTTAAATACATTGGTAGTGTGAATTTAGAGATTGAGCTAATGGAATATAAAGAAAGACAGACAGAAAGACAGACAGACAGACAGACAGATGAAAAGACAATGGGGCACATGTAGTTGGGTGGGGATGCTTTAGGATGATGCCAATGTAAGTAATACAACCTATAGGCCTATGGCGCACGTATTTAGTGTATAACGGATTGGTATTTGCAACTTATAAATACATTGGTAGTGTGAATTTAGAGATTGAGCTAATGGAATATAAAGAAAGACAGAAAGACAGACAGAGAGAAAGACAGACAGACAGACAGACAGACAGATGAGAAGACAAGGGGCACATATAATAGGGTGGGTATGCTTTAGGAGGATGCCAATGTAAGTAATACAACCTATAGGCCTATGGCGCACGTATTTAGTGTATAACGGATTGGTATTTAGAACCTATAGGCCACTGGCGCACGTATTTAGTGTACAACGGATTGGTATTTAGAACTTTTAAATACATTGGTAGTGTGAATTTAGAGATTGAGCTAATGGAATATAAAGAAAGACAGAAAGACAGACAGAAAGACAGACAGAAAGACAGACAGACAGATGAAAAGACAATGGGGCACATGTAGTTGGGTGGGGATGCTTTAGGTCAATGCCAATATAAGCGTTATATATGCGCTGTGGCTTTTATATTTTTAAGCGACGGAAACGGATTGGTATTGACGGAACGGAACTGTTTACGTATTGCTAGTTTTACCGAGGTTACTGTCGTGCGGAACTATGATTATTTATTTATTTATTGCCCGAGGGTTTCTTTGAACCTGCTCCAGTAAAGCGGGATCTTTATTTTCTTCGAAATCTATGAGCATTTATGATTAGCTGATTTCGGCCGATTGTAGGTATTTTGTACTGTATCTTTCTGGTTTCGAAA
Organism: Lumbricus rubellus; assembly: GCA_945859605.1. NCBI lineage: Eukaryota > Metazoa > Annelida > Clitellata > Crassiclitellata > Lumbricidae > Lumbricus > Lumbricus rubellus. The sequence continues at coordinate 53,535,923 of OX243813.1, read as the reverse complement.
AGATGTCAGCGTCCAAGTTTTTTCGGAACTTTCTGACGTTGCCGGTGATGGTAAACATTTTTACAGTTAAAACAGTGCATCAATAAAACAAAGTAACAATAAAACAATTAAAACAGCAGATTTTAAAATAATTTTATATGGGAACAAAGGGCACACCTGAAGGGAAGAGTCCCGCTGGCAGGGGCCCATGTTTGGTGATGTTTGGTGACACAATGGTTGAGGCAATAAGTGAGTGACACTGTAACAGGGTTGACCGCATTTATCTCACTTATGCTTTTACAGGTGTGTTACTTCTTTAGTCTTGCTTGACGCCGGTAGATACTTACGCTTATGCTGATCTTCCTCGCACGTAGGTTTTATGTAGCGCGTGAAGATTTACATTTACTTTATGTTTTTGTATAAATCTGGCAAATTTAGCAAATATACTTGTCAGATGTTTAGGTAAAATCCCAGACTGGCTGCCCGTACTCCAAACAATATGGCTGCCAACGAATGCAATAAAGTTAGAGCGCGAATATCGACGACATTGTTCATCAATTCAGCTTCAATTTCAGCAGAATGACTGCACTAACCCTAAAACTAATCCTAACCGACCCTCACGACGCCTAACCTGAGCCCTAACCGACCCTCACGACGCCTAACCTGAGCCCTAATCGACCCTCACGCGCTCTAATTTTATTGCATTCGTTAACGGCCATATTGTTTGGAGTACGGGCAGCCAGTCTGGGATTTTACCTATTTCTCCATTTCTCTAGCGCCCCATCAAGCTGTCTACTCAGAGGTGCTCTCGACTGCAAAGTGGACACTGCATCGGAATTTCACGCCAAGCGCCCAAGCAATTGCGAGTGAAGGACTTGCCCAAGGTCTGTACACGGCAGCTTTAGGTAGATTCAAACCTGCAATCCTCCGGCTGCACGACAACAAGCATACCACTACACCACCGTGCCCCACAATATTTCACGTGTTATTATATTGCATAAAGGTGAATATGATCAGTGCGCAAAACCCGGTCTAGACATCCAGACCAAGAGCCATCATAGAGGGCATTGCAATTGTCAAGGTGAGAGACCATAGACACCTGAAGTAGGGTGGCGGCAGTAGTAAGGGTCAGGTAGCTAGGTAGAACCCTAAGCCGATGCAGATGGTAATAACAATCATGACTAAGTTGATTGATGTGTTAGGTGAATGTCAGCTCCTCTACTATTAGGTAATACCAAGGACCCAAACACAGGACGAAAACTTAAACAATGAGAACTCAAGCGTTGAAGTATGTTAATTTTTTTAAAGTTGTTGACGTTTGCAGTTCGAGATAATTGGGTCTTATAGCAGTGTAGTTGTATACACGGCTGGGAGACATCCTGGGCTCTAAGGTGTGTCACGGCTAAATTCTAGGACTGCTGCAGAAGCAGCTGAAGACCGCAGGCAGTGAAGATTTGCCTGAAGTAGTCTGCCTGCATAAGATTGACTCTTGAAAGCCAGCACCAGCCGCCAAGAGGGTCCAAGGTCTGCAGTGTAGCTAATGTGAAGCAGAGGACCAAGAACAGAGCTTTACATTAATCCAAACAGAGTACATGGTGACACCGCAGACCTGCTGGTCTGCTAGAGTGGTTAATATTGTGATCGAAAGTTAACCATGTTAGGATGTTGCTAGAATAGACACAGAAAGTTGAAAATGGCATAAGGCGATATGCATGGTCCACTATTTCAAATGCAGCTATATGTTTTATTCATTTTAGAAATCTGAAGACAGCAACTGCCATAAAAATCGGTGTGTATTGATCTATATTTATAATCTGCCATTCTGTATATTTAGCATACTTCTTTTCTTAACAGCTATTTTGTCAAACGGTGTTTTGTGAAGCATTCTGCTGCTCTCTCCAACTACTCAGTAGCCATATATTCATCCTGAATTTCTGATTTGGAATGTTTATTCCTGCAGATCTTGTTTCATAAATAACAATGCTCTAGTTTGTTTGCAGAGTATAATTTCAGGACTTTTGACACATGAAATTTATAAGTTAATGCATTTATAGATATATATTATATAATGTACAAAGTTTGTAGTTTTGTGTGTTTGACCATTTCAGAGAAAAACAGTGTCAAAATTGCAATCTGAAAAGGCAACAAGCTCGAGGTATTATTATTTTTCCTATTAATATTAGTATTGCTATCTATACCATTGTGTTGTATTGTATATGACCATTTATAAAACGAACTTTCAGCAAATCCTTTCAGAAGCGCTCCCAGTGTGATCGACTCCTAGACAAAAAACAGGATTTGAGACGAGAGGAGATGAGGAAAGATTACTTGAGAGAAATTCAGAGCGAACTGACAGTGGATCCATTCCATAGAAATGAACTTTAAATGCAGGCGAAGCATCTGGATTCATGGCCGTGGCATCCCGACACTGGGAACAAAGCAGTCAAGCCGATCAGAGGGTCTAAGTGGACGCAGCAAAGTGGCAGAGAGGGACGAAGCGGGAGAGCGGAAAGATACTTCGGAGCAAGGTCAATTGAGACTTAAGAACCATATTAAGAACTTTGAACTGTATGCAGGCAGAGAGTGGGAGCCAAATTATTATTATTGTTTTTATTGTTATTGTTTGCCCTAGACCTGAGGTAGACTTGATACCTCAAGGGCTTGAATATTACTTGCTGTTAATTAAAATTTGTCTGGAGATGACCGTACTCCTCATTGTTTTTGGCTATTATTCTGTTATTGCTATTACTATTATCATTTTTCATGTTAGTCATGGTTGTGAAATTATTGTTGTTTTTAGATCTAGTTTTCTTCCTTTTTTGGTGTTTTGTTGATGGCAATAAATGTTTCTGTTTAAGATGCACGTTTTCCTGCGGCAGATGTCGAATTCCAGACTTTCCCAGAGAGCATCGACGTCAAATCAGATCAGCGTCAGAAGGTTTTTGAAGATGAGCCAGCAACAGACCTGAATGAAGACCTGCTACATCGGAATCTTCGAGAGATTGACACAGTCACTGCTAGTGATGCAGACATAAATATACATGGCACAGAAGAGAGCCAAATACAGCAGGTTGTCACAATTACGAGCAATGGACCAAGTTGTTTGTCAGGGACACAGAAAGAAATTAAGAATGATTCCACAGCTGAATATTATGGGCAGAACGCCTTAACCAACATTGAGATTCACACGAATGGTGTTTGTCCAGTTGAGTTTACAAGCCTTCAAGCGATGGCTGTTCAGACGAAGGATGAGAAAACTGAAGAGGATGTCATGGCACCATCTAACATATTTGATAAATTGTTTCAAGACTATGTAAATAAGCTGACCATAGCTTCGAAGGCAAACGATCTTGAAGGTATGGAACAATGAGTTTTGCAGATTTTCTTCTATTAATATTTGTTGCTAATTTTTGCTGTATCTGTTTGCTATGTGGTGCTGATGTCATTAGATGAAACAGAATTTGGTATCAAAATCGTTGTGTGGTTATATTTTGGCTTCAAGATGTGACCACAGTGTTCGTATTGTTCGATATTAATATTTCTCATATCGGCCTTCACATTGCGCATGATTATAGCCAAATCTAAACGTTTATACAATTAAATTCATGTTTCTTATATATGTAGCTGATTTATTGAACTAATTAATAGAATAAATTTGTGAAATTTTGTGGATATTTTATATTTTTGTTCTTTCTGCTAAATAATTGTTGTAAAGGCGTGCTTTCGTGATTGCCTGGCGTATACGTTTGTTTAATGACCCTGATGCATAATAATTGTATTGTATTGTATCTGACCATTTATAAAGCACTTCTCCCAGCAAGAGCCTTTCAGAAGCGCTAATAATAAGCCGTGTTTTTAAGAGTTTCTGTAGATTTACCTGTTATATTATAAGTTTATTCTGAAATTAATCACACCTGTTAGGATGTATTGCTGTACTTTAAATTGCTACCGTTTCATGAGGAGATTATAGTGAGGAATACGAAATGTGCATATGCGCATCGTTATTCCTGTGAAGTTTGAGAGTTCTTAACAGACATGTTAATAGTTTCATTGCTTGGCTCTTAAAGTCCTGTATTATAATTACAACAAAGGCTGATAAACATGCATTTCACTTTTTCTTTTGAGACCTTATTTTCTTTCAGGAGATTCCCATACTTCGGCATGTCGAAATGTGGATGTTCTGTCCATCGGCAATGACCGAGTTGATGTCAAGCATTCAACAGAAAATCCATCTGAGAAAATAAAGGATGCTTTGGTTGAGATCAGACATGAGTCGGGTAAGAAACGCTGTTGACATCTTTCTCTGTGATTTTTATGATTGGTTTTCATGGGCGTTTTCGACTTGGCTTCATTGAAAGCATCGAGTGATAGGGACAGTGTCAAACTTTTCCTCAACACCAATTTAGACTACTTCAGCCAGGCAACATCGACTTGACCTTGCAGGGCAAAAATACTAATGCACCTCTTTCATAAGAAACATCTTTGAGGAAGTTTATTAGGGAGGATGTTAATTTTTATATGATGTTCTAATCATTTGCACAAATGATGCCTTTTTCAGTTTCAGTTACTTCTGATGATGATGAATGCGGTTCCATTGCATCCTCGTCGAACACAGAAATTTACGAAGAAGCTGTTTGTGAAGATATGGAGATGGAAGCAGAAGAAGAAACCGAAGAAGCGATTATTGATATGACTGCATCGGCCGATGTTCGTTTCCAGTCTCCAAAGTCCAATCGAAATGGAAGTAAAGATAACTCGTCAATTGTCGTGAAGAAAAATCAGTTTTCAGTTGAAACTGGCGTCGTATACGAAGACGAAGTTTCATCTCACGGATCGCAATCTCCTATCGTGACACAAACGTTGCTTTTCTCATATCATTCAGAGGCAAGAAAAGCTATTCCGTTGCCATATTCTCGTCAATCTCATCATGATCTCGGTGCATCTTCTACATTTCGTAGACACTTTGAGTCAACCCAGAGTGCAAAATTGCCACCTGGTTCTACCTTAATTGGCAACAAAGGAGTATTTCACATAAAAGACAAAGAAAAACCTTTTGCCTGTGGGTACTGTGGTAAAGCCTATAGAAAGAAACGTGCTGTATACTTTCATATAATATGTCAGCATGACGAGAAACGTTACTCTTGTGAGTTTTGTGGTAAACGTTTTGCAGAGCCTTCACTTTTGGCAAGGCACATTGTGATTCATAGGCCTACGCAGGAAAAGCCATTCACCTGCGAGCAGTGTGGCAAGCAGTTTCGGCTCAAATCCAGTCTCCACCGTCATAAAACACACACACATTCAGAAGAGAGGCTTTTCTCTTGCAATCAATGCAACAAGTCGTTCAAGACTAGAGATTCTTTATCACGGCACAATGATTCTCACAAGATGGAAGAGCAGAGAAAAGGTGTCACCTGCGACATCTGTAAAAGGAAGTTTGCAAAGCCATATCTTTTGAAGGAGCACATGACGATCCATACTGGAGAGAAACCGTTCAAATGTCCGTTATGTGAAAAACAGTTTTGCTTAAAGGCATACTTGCGGGATCACATGAACATTCACCAGGACACTGAGAAACTTGCGGATAAACCGGAATCTGCGTGTGTCCCTCATACGCCTACGCAAGTGAGAAATCACTCTGGTGAGAAGCCGCATATGACGATTCGTTCTGATGAAGCAGCGTTACCCAACTCACTACTTGAAGAAGAAATTCAGCTGAAGGCAAGGTTGTTGAATCACCCGATTTCTTCCAGTGACGGACACGTAGGCCTAGGCAGGATCACTAATTCGGATAAGTTTTGCAATGAAGTTGTATCAGATTGTGAAGTGGCGATCGTTCGTGAATCACGGATTCAAAATACTACGGAAACAATATCCAGACAAAGTCATACTAGAGGTCATTCATCAAACACTGTGATTGGAAAGCGAGTTTCAGTTGAAGCTGGCATCGTATACGAAGACGAAGTTTCATCTCACGGATCGCAATCTCCTATCGTGACACAAACGTTGCTTTCCTCTGATCATTCAGAGGCAACAAAAGCTATTCCGTTCCCATATTCTCGTCAATCTCATCATGACCTCAGTGCATCTTCTACATTTCGTAGACACATAGGGTCAACCCAGAGTGCAAAATTGCCACCTGGTTCTATCTTAATTGGCAACAAAGGAGTATTTCGCATAAAAGACAAAGAAAAACCTTTTGCCTGTGGGTACTGTGGTAAAGCCTATAGAAAGAAACGTTCTGTATATCTTCATATAATATGCCAGCATGACGAGAAACGTTACTCTTGTGAGTTTTGTGGTAAACGTTTTGCAGAGCATTCATTTTTGGCAAAGCACATTCGGATACATTCGCAGGAAAAGCCATTCACCTGCGAGCAGTGTGGCAAGCAGTTTCGACTCAACGCCAGTCTCCACAGACATAAAATACACACACATTCAGAAAAGAGGCTTTTCTCTTGCAATCAATGCAACAAGTCGTTCAAGACTAGAGACGCTTTATCAAAGCACAAAGAATCTCGCAAGACGGAGGAGCAGAAAAAAGGTGTCACCTGCGACATCTGTAAAAGGAAGTTTGCAAAGCCATATCTTTTGAAGGAGCACATGACGATCCATACTGGAGAGAAACCGTTCAAATGTCCGTTATGTGAAAAACAGTTTTGCTTAAAGGCATACTTGCGGGATCACATGAACATTCACCAGGACACTGAGAAACTTGCGGATAAACCGGAATCTGCGTGTGTCCCTCATACGCCTACGCAAGTGAGAAATCACTCTGGTGAGAAGCCGCATATGACGATTCGTTCTGATGAAGCAGCGTTACCCAACTCACTACTTGAAGAAGAAATTCAGCTGAAGGCAAGGTTGTTGAATCACCCGATTTCTTCCAGTGACGGACACGTAGGCCTAGGCAGGATCACTAATTCGGATAAGTTTTGCAATGAAGTTGTATCAGATTGTGAAGTGGCGATCGTTCGTGAATCACGGATTCAAAATACTACGGAAACAATATCCAGACAAAGTCATACTAGAGGTCATTCATCAAACACTGTGATTGGAAAGCGAGTTTCAGTTGAAGTTGGCATCGTATACGAAGACGAAGTTTCATCTCACGGATCGCAATCTCCTATCGTGACACAAACGTTGCTTTCCTCTGATCATTCAGAGGCAACAAAAGCTATTCCGTTCCCATATTCTCGTCAATCTCATCATGACCTCAGTGCATCTTCTACATTTCGTAAACACTTAGAGCCAACTCAGAGTGCAAAATTGCCACCTGGTTCTACCTTACTTAGCAACAGAGGAGTATTTCGCATAAAAGACAAAGAAAAACCTTTTGCCTGTGGTTACTGTGGTAAAGCGTATAAACGGAAAAGTGTTGTATATTGTCATATCAGACACCAGCATGTCGAGAAGCGTTACTCTTGTGAGTTTTGTGGTAAGCGGTTTGCAGAGCCTTCACTTTTGGCAATGCACACTACGATTCATACGCAGGAAAAGCCACTCTCTTGTGATGAGTGTGGCAAGCAGTTTCGTTTCAGATCCAGTCTTTGCACACATAAATACACACATTCCGTTCAATGCAATAAATGCAACAAGTCGTTCAAAAGCAGAAAGAATTTTGCAATTCACAAAGAATCTCACAAGAAGGAAGAGCAGAGGAAAGGTGTCACCTGCGATATCTGTAAAAGGAAGTTTGCAAAGCCATATCTTTTGAAGGAGCACATGACGATCCATACTGGAGAGAAACCGTTCAAATGTCCGTTATGTGAAAAACAGTTTTGCTTAAAGGCATACTTGCGGGATCACATGAACATTCACCAGGACACTGAGAAACTTGCGGATGAACCGGAACCCGTGTGTGTCCTTCATACGCCTACGCAAGTGAGAAATCACTCTGGTGAGAAGCCGCATATGACGATTCGTTCTGATGAAGCAGCGTTAAAGAGCTCACTACTTGAAGAAGAAATTCAGCTGAAGGCAGGGTTGCTGAATCACCCGATTTCTTCCAGTGACGGACACGTAAGCGGGATCGCTAATTCCGATAAGTTTTGCAATGAAGATGTATCAGATTGTGAAGTGGCGATCGTTCGTGAATCACGGATTCAAAATACTACGGAAACAATATCTATAGAAAGTCACAGGCCTACTAAAGGTTATTCGTCAAAAACCGTGATTGGAAAACGAGTTTCAGTTGAAGCTGGCATCGTATACGAAGACGAAGTTTCATCTCACGGATCGCAATCTCCTATTGTGACTCGAACGTTGCTTTCCTCTGATCATTCAGAGGCAAGAAAAGCTATTCCGTTGTCATATTCTCGTCAATCTCATCATGACCTCGGTGCATCTTCTACATTTCGTAAACACTTTGAGTCAACTCAGAGTGCTAAATTGCCACCTGGTTCTACCTTTATTGGCAACAAAGGAGTATTTCGCATAAAAGACAAAGAAAAACCTTTTGCCTGTGGGTACTGTGGTAAAGCCTATAGAAAGAAACGTGCTGTATATCTCCATATAATATGTCAGCATGACGAGAAACGTTACTCTTGTGAGTTTTGTGGTAAACGTTTTGCAGAGGCTTGCTATTTGGCAAAGCACATTCGGATACATTCACAGGAAAAGCCATTCACCTGTGATCAGTGTGGCAAGCAGTTTCGACTCAACGCCAGTCTCCACAGTCATAAAACACACACACATTCAGAAGAGAGGCTTTTCTCTTGCAATCAATGCAACAAGTCGTTCAAGACTAGAGATGCTTTATCACGGCACAATGATTCTCACAAGATGGAAGAGCAGAGAAAAGGTGTCGCCTGCGACATCTGTAAAAGGAAGTTTCGGATACCCTTTCTTTTGAAGGAGCACATGATGATCCATACTGGAGAGAAACCGTTCAAATGTACGTTATGTGAAAAACAATTTCGTTTGAAGACATCATTGCTAAATCACATGAACTATCACAGCGGAAAGAATAGAACTGCGTGCTCAGTTTGTGGTAAGACCCTCTGGGCCAATCATATGCCTGACCACATGAGAATGCACGCTGGTGTGAAGCCGTTTGAATGTAATGTCTGTGGAAAGAGGTTTCCGAAGAAGCAAAATCTCGAGGGACACATGAGAAGTCACACGGGTGAGAAACCTTTCGCTTGTGACAGATGTGACAAGCGATTTGCTCTCTACAGTAACATGGTGACTCATAAGGCAAAATGCTCTGTGATTTCAGGGAACGTAGTGTAACGTTTTGCCAAAAAATAAATGTAAATATTAATGGATATGCTAACTTTTATAAAATAGAATGCAGCACTCGCAATTGCTCTGCGCTTCGGCGTGAAACTCCTATGCAGTGTCCGCGTTGTAGTCGGGAGCGTCTCTGAATAGGGAACTTTTATAAGGGGCGCTATAACAAGTGCACATACAAAACGGTGTGTTTATTCTTTAGCGGAACCTTGTGTTCCTTTGGGTTTAGGCTACCCATTGATGCCAATTAATGTACATGAAGGTCTTATCTGCTGATTGCATGGCTCACGCTGATCAATAAAATAGAAATAGAAAATATATTGATTGATAAATCATAAATCATCGATGCAGTCAAATTCTGCTAAGGGGTCATTGCATAATTACGTAACGCTAAAAATGACCGTTTTTGACCCACCCACCCACCTTGTAACGCTTCGTAACGTTTGCCTTGACCCACCCACCCACCCTCCCCGGCGTTACGTAACGATTGATACGAAAACTTGAGATTTGTAGGTCTATTATTGGCTTATGTGAGCGCGTCATTATAATTCATATTTTCGTAGCGAATTTAATATATGTCTACCGGTAGCAGCCTATAAGCATATCGTAGCCTATGATCAGTATGATGTGAGTTAGGACTATAATTTGACATTAGACTAGGCCTAGGCTTAAAATATAGGCCCACACAATGTTTTATTTATAATAATTATTATCAATGAAGTCATGCGTGAACTGCAATTTTCTTAAATTTAACCGAAGAATAAATTTGTTTAAGGCGTTACGTAACGTTCAGCTTCCCCCACTCACCCACCCACCCCCGTAACGTTTCGTAACGTTTTCAATGACCCCACCCACCCACCCCCGAGCGTTACGTAATTATGCAATGACCCCTAAGTGCTTATGCGATTTTAGGGTGTGCTTTTACAATTGATTTTTTGGTAGGCCTAGGCCTGCTAATTCACCCGAATTAATTTAGGAATTATTTCAGTGACGCGCAAACACGCTTTTTTCAATTCGTCTTCTATTTAGCTAACAAATATTTTTCATCTACCAGTTAGTCAAAAATTCGTTTCATCAGTCCAGCTTCTATTTAAGTAGGCTAACAACAATTGCTTTTGTCCATCCAACTTCCACTTTTTCTTTATCCTATTTATCAGCGTCGTCATCACCACCACCACCACTGCTACCACATTCGTGTGTTTGTGTGTGTGTGTGTGTGTGTGTGTGTGTGTGTGTGTGTGTGTGTGTGTGTGTGCAATTTTGCAGTCATCCTGCCGTCGCCTCAGTATGTAGGGCTAGCGATCAGCTAGTTTCGTGAATCGATTTAGCCCAGTGGCGTAGCTAGGTTATTTGGCGCCCGGGGACGACCAACGAAATTGGCGCCCCCCACTGTTTCTTTTGTACACATTGTTTTACTGTCTGCACTCTTTAGAACAAACTCACAAATGAACCCCGCCAGTTTGCTCATCTAATACTTTGCCTTTTCATATCACCTCATTCACTTACACTCACTCCTGCTACTTGCCACCTAGTGGAACTCTTGACTGAAACCGAACTCTTCAACCAATCATAATTATCATGATTCTAGCAGTGCACCAAGTATCAGTATCACCACACTAGTACTACTATCATAACCGGTACTGATTATACCACTGTTGCATCATGCTGTCTCCTCAGCTTCACCTCCCAAGATTTTGACCTGACATCGAAATAAATATTAAATAGCCTCTTGAGGCTTAATTCGATATATTCGCCGGTGGGGAGTATGTTTGGTTCTTTGTTGAGCGCAAAGAAATTTTCAACGATTTACATTAGGCCTATAGCTTATTATGCCTATACATTGATAAATATTTAGGCCTAGACCGAACAGAATTTTTTACTGCACCTGTAGCTTTATAATGTAGAAATAATAGCTTTATGAAATTTATTTATTAAGTATGCAAATAATTTAGATAAAGAAAAATTATCTTATTTCCGCAAATAAAACATGTTTATAATTTGTATTTAGACCGGTTACAAATTACAATACCAAATGATACGGTTTTATACAAACAGCGCAAAAAATAATATTAAACTACGAGCTACATGTATTTAGGGCTTTTATAGGCCTATGCATCAATCGAAATTTATTTACGACTCATCATACAACATACATGTACATAAGCTTATAATATTATAATGACACTTAGGCCTACCTGCTGTCGACGAAAGAACAAAAGTTTAAAAACTACGTATGTAGCCTAGTTGATTTGTTACATTTGTACTATATTATATAACGCAAAACTAACAAACTTCTTATTTTAAGGTTAAATGGTAGACCTAATTATTTGCATTCAAACAAAATAACAGCACAAGGCAGCACATAGGGCCCGTGTCATTTGTTCATTTTTATGTCTAATACTGCTTCAGAAATTGATATCCATGACACGGAGGCACTCTTGAAAGACCGCTAAAACTGTTGACCCCTTGACCCAATGAAGTTGGGCAAATATCTGGGACCCCCACGCAATCTATAGGCCTAGGCATCAGTTTCCGAGATGAATCATGAATCGCTGATGCAGTCACGGACGAACCGAGCTAAGTCAGAATAGCCCACTAGCAGCCCACGTAGGGAAAGATGCTTCTGGGTCTACTCGGGTCAGCGTATACCCCACTCGATCGTGGACGCTGGACCCCCGTAACACCACCCTCCTTCCAATCGGCCATCTGGCAATGGATGCAGCAGCAGGCAGATAATTATTCGTTCTGGTGTCACGTGTAATTCTTCCCCCTTAAAGCTATCTGGGGGAAGAATGACTCTATCCCCGGATGCAATATGCCGGTCTAGAGTATCCGGGGAGGATAAACCATTCTATCCCCTTTATTGAAAAATGCGTATAATTGAAAGACTTATGCTGTAATCAAAATTTAAAGAGACTCTCTAGATGTTCTTAAATGTTTTAAGTGATCTAAAACCAAAGTAAGCAAAAATATTTAGTAGCATGCCTGTTAGTGTCATTGTCCAAAACAAAGCAGATAGAAGTTAATTTGGAAAAATAAATACACGCGGAAATGGATTTTTTCAACATCTCATCTGAGGGATACGATTAATATGGGGATACTCTATTCCGTGACACCGGCAAAGATTCCTTCCCGCCAAGGTTGACCGCGCGAGCTTGTGCTAGGTGGCTCATTTACTGAGGTGGGGGTGTTTATTAAGTACAGCCAGACTGTGACTGATAGACAACCCTGCGTTGTGGTCTGGTCATTTTCAATGAGTATGGGGCGCCCCTTAGGCCTTAGAGCTCAATGGGGCGCCAAAATTATGTCTGGCAAGCGGTTTGCAAGTAATGAGAATCTAACTGGATTTTTGGGGCGCCCAAATAAAATCTTACCAATATAAAAGTTTATTGGATAGATTAGCTGAAAAACAGTGTAAAATTGTCAATTTTAACCCCAATTTTGGCGCCCCCTCGCCTCGGCGCCCGGGGACACGTGTCCCCCTGCCCCCTAGCTACGCCACTGTTTTAGCCCTATAGCGGTTCTAACCAAAAACAGCCAGAGTCGCAGGACGTCATGCCTCTTAAACAGACCAAGTCTTCAAGTCTCGACGATGATGAGTATTAGACCTAAACTCAACTCTCAACACATTCAGAATCAGACGTTGTCACAAATTACCAATTAATTTAAATTAAGCTCCGAATCGAATATTACCAATACTGGCTCCTCAGTTTCATTTTGATGACTAAGACGCTAAGCGCCTTTTAAAAAATTTCAAAACCTAAGCCAGACCGTCGCAAATGCTCAACGACAACGTTCCTTATTGTATCCAGTGTTTTTATGACTTGCTCCGGAGCCTTATCCTGCACGGTGCACTAGTCCTGAAAGTAGGTGAAGAAACTACGAAGCTTCAAGAGACTACCCTCAACTCTGACGTCACCGGTGGCAAGCGACATCATCGGCGATCGTTTCTTACCGACGATCTCTCTCCAGATTCCACTGGTCGTTTCAATCCTCAAATGGAAGATGCCTTCCTCCTCCTCCTCCCTCAGCGCTCCTTCCTCCGTCATCCTCACGTCCTCTTCCTCCGCTTCCGGAAGGATCTCGACGTCGAGAACTGAGTAGAGGATTCGCAGACGGTAGCGCTCCCTGGTGTCCGTGAAGTGAATGATCGCGGTGAGGTTGACCCCGTCGACCTCTTCGGCCTTCAACTTGAACCTCATGAGGTTGATGAGGACCGCCATGTCGACGTTCTCGAGGATCTTCGACTGATCAACCTTCCAGTCGACCAGTCCAACGTCGTCAAGGGCCGCAGTCATGTAGAAGTTCCTGGCCGACGGGTTGACCTGGTCGCCGGCGAGGTTCCTCAGCGCCTCCATGCGCACCTCCTTGGCCGCCGCGTTGTCCGGCTCAACCCTCAGGATCATCGTCGATAGTTCGAGAGCCCACTGCCACTCGCCCTGATCCACGGCAGCCCTCGCCTCGGACACCAGCCCCCTCTCTCCCACCAACCGCATCATCCGCTCGGCCCTCTGTCGCGGGGTCAGAGGTTGAAGTTCGACGGGGTCACCGCTGAACCATCCGACGTACTCCTCGTAGACGCCCTTCGCCGACCAACCGGTCATGCCGTAGCACTGCTTGAGGAACGGATGGGAGGCCAGTGCAGGCGGCAGGCGGATCTTCTGCGCTATCTCGTCCGGATGGAGTCCGCGGTTGATGAGCCTGACCGTCTGGTCGTGGACGTAGTAGATGCCGGACATGTATGTGGTCAGAAGGTCGTGCACCTCCTCGGACCCAGACACCGGAAGACCGTGGCTGAAGACAAGATGCCTCGGCTGCAGTGACCTCATCGTTTTCACGGCCTCGGCCCACTCGACGCTGCTCCTCGGTGAAGTGCCGCGCACAGCGTAGATGTTTGGGAAGCAGCTGTAGATGTTGTCACCAGCCATCAGGACACGCGTGGCCTCCCACCAGACAACGACGTGGTCACGTGTCTCACCCGGGACGTGCAACAGCGTCACGTTCAGACCTGTATGTAATTTATACAACAGAAAAGCTAGTAATAAGCAACAATCTATAAGCAATAAGCAACAAGCTATAGGCTAAGTAATGAGCAATAAGTAAGCTAACGTGAAGTCGTTGCATGTGCGCCTCTATAAAAGGCCTACACCGCCATTGAGTTTTGTCATTACAAGAAAAGGAATTGCCTCAGCCTAAAATAGCGCTTTTATGTCACAACAAATAATTATTTCAGCATGCAGACATTGTAGGCAGCCAAAAATTAGTGTCTATTGTCACCCCACTTTTAAAAGTGGTTTACCGGACACCAAAGTGACTGGGGCCGTGAATACATATTATACCGGGCTGATAAAAATTATATACCACGATTTCCCATACATTATTTTTGTTGCAATAATAGGAACCCTCCAAAAAGGCTCCAATGATCTCCATGGCACCACACCGTGGAGGGCCAATACCAAATTTAGTCGTTACACTATCATATGCCTATAGTGCATGTGGTCGGAAACCAGGAAAGCGGTAGAGGGGAAGGGTGTCTTACCGATGTAGAGATTGAGTTTACCTGGAATGGCAATGTTTGCTTCCTTGTCAACGAAGTTCGTTGGGAAGAGAGGTAGCGATGGACTGCGAACGTTGATGCGAAGGTTGAAGAAACTGACGACATAGTGACCAAGTTGAAGACCGAATTGATGGACGATGCCACGATATGTCTTCGCTCCAACGGACATTCCAGTCATGAAGATTGGTTTCAGCGACTCGTGAGCCCAGATCTCAGGTGGATTGTCAGCATCCTCAACGAAAGCCTGGCATCAATCAACACAACGATAACATTCATGTAGATGTGTGTGTGTGTGTGTCGCGCGCGCGCGGGTGCGCGTTTGGATGTGTGTGTGTGTGTGTGTGTGTGTGTGTGTGTGTGTGCTTGTGTGGGTTTGATGGTATTTGTGAGTGTGTCTTTGTGTATGGGTGTGTACATGCGTTTGTTTGTGTGTGTGTGCATCTGTGGGTGTTTGCTTTGTAGCCTAGCCTATGTATGTGTGTGTGTGTCACAGAGTGTGCATGTGCGTGATGTGCATTTGTGTGCGCGCTTGCGCGTGTGTGTGTGTGTGTGTGCGGGTCTGTGTGTTTGTTTTGTGCGTGTGTATCTGTGTTTGTATGGGTGGGTAGGTGGGTGTGTGCGTGCGTGTGAGGTCACCCTATATCAGGGGTTCTCAAACTGTGGTACGCGTACCCCTAGGGGTACGCCAGGCGCCGGTAAGTGGTACGCGAGAATTTTCAGAAATATAATTTTTTTTAGTTTATGGACTTAGTGTCCAATTTCCCTTAATTAGCAATGATTTTTAACGTTGCTTCATGTAACAGCATCGTCATTTCTTTCACAACATGTGATCAGACCCACAAACTAAGCTTATAATATTATTATAGTGCATGCAACTGTTTTGCAACATGTTTATGTTTAGGCCTGTCACTATAAATTTGAAAGTTGAAATGAAAAATAAATAGGCCTAATGTATAAATGATTGAAAGAACCAAAGCCAGAAATTCTCAGCGGATGCTATTAGGCTATAGAGCTCAAAAAGGACAGCTGAAAAGTTAAATTTTGTTCGAAGGATTAATTTCTGGTCGAGCTTTAAAATTTGTGACTCATTTCAGCATGTCGTATAATTATATATCTGTTTGAAACTAGTTTTTGAATTATAGCCTATATTCTTGCTATCAAAAATAAAAATGGGATAAATTTGAGCTTGAAAGTGAGAAATATTAAATCAGGTAATTTTTTATTTTAAATCTGTGCTAGTCAATAAAGCACACAGCAATATAACGCTATAGGTTAGCTCTTTCTTACAGAGATTATAGACCAATTTCCCCTTTTTGTTAAATATGATTGCATGATTATAACTTTGCATATTTAAAATTTTGCTCCCTGTAGGCTATACGACTCTAATAGGCCACAGCATACAATGATTAAAAGAACTTTTTAGTTGTCACTGCAATGGGGACTATACAAGCAATGGCATCTTGTTTCTGATCTTACTTTCCTGGGGGTACGCCACCATTCGATTTTTTTACTTGGGGGTAGGCCTACAATAAAAATAAAGTTTGAGAACCCCTGCCCTATATCCCTCCATTTATTTTGGCTTTCGTTCTTTCAATCAATTGTCTATTTATTCAAACAGTCAGTCAGTAAGTAAGTAATTAACGAGGTAAAGATGTTTATAAATGAAGGAAGAGATACAAGTACATTGTATCTTTACCCTGGTACCGGAGATGTGGTCGGCGTGGTTGTGCGTGTAGACAATAGCTTTGATTGGTTTCTTCGTGATCTTTCTGAATGCTCTGAGTACGTCTGCTGCCACCTCCACTCCCTCCGTCGTATCAACGATTATCAACTGATCTGTTCCCTCCAACATGATCGAATTACCCGCAGAAAAACCCACGGCCACGTACACGCCATCAGTCACCTGCAAACACGTAGGCCTACAGCATGCTTGTGTGTTTTGCAGGTAGACGCTATAATTTTACACGTGTTTCATACTGTGTAAGCACATGTATATAATTGTGTTTGCATAATAAATTTTTTAGGCCTACGTATGTATTTTATTGACTCTGTGCCTATTTTTTAAATCACTCAAGTCGAGTTTCTTTAGCCGTGGCTAGAACCGCGAGCGCACCTCTGTAGGTTTGTGAAGAGGTCTATTCATGAGTCCACAGAATAAATGAATGAATGGATGAACAGTGGCGTAACAACATATCCGGGGGCCCGTGGACAATAAAGCTCGGGGCCCCTACCTATTAACGACGCTATTATTCATAGTATAATTATAATACTGTGTATATAACCTACTGCATACCAGAGGCGGATACAGAAATTTTCCAGGGGGCCCGAAAAAAAATTACTTTTGGGTTCGGAAAATTTCGCTGATCCTGGGCAGAAAAATTCTGCCTTTTTTAGTCATCCGATCGAAAAGTCAGAAAAAAGATACCAATTTTCCATCCTACAAAATCTGATGACCTTTTTCAATAGTCATCCGATCGAAAAGTCCGAAAAAAGATTTCAATTTCAAACCGAATGGGGGCACGGTATATGAACATTTCTAAATGGGGCCATGGTCGGATTGCCCCCCTCCTGGATCCGCCCCTGCTGCATACAGCTTGATTTGGCTAATGGGAGTTGAAATTGCGGCTGCTAGAAATTTGATCTAGGCCTATATCTATAGGGCCAACTGCGAACCCTGTCACGCATGAGAACCTTAATATGTTTGGAAGACTAATCTGATGAGAGCTATATATTTCCGATTCTAAAGCTTGTGATGATGGAAAGTGGATCAGCTGCAGGATGCGTTTAATGGGGGGGGCATATTAAATTTGAAGAAATCTCATGCAGTCACCTAAATTATTCTGAGTCTATGGCATAGCCCAAGAGCCCTTGGAAGGAGCCCTATATCTTTTAGCATCGATGCTAAAGTAATCTAGATGTCTATATGCATAGCCCTATCGGATAACCTGTAAATGCTGAACGGCTGGGTCAGCCTGGTTGTCTGTTTCTTCTTCTGACTGCCTGACTCCTGTTAGATACCGCCGTCTATAGATTCCTTTATCTGTCAGTCTTCCAACCATATGCACCTGCCTCACACTACCTCAGATGCATGTAGAGATTGTAGGCCTATGTGTGGTGTCTGTGTAGAACTTCATGGGTCGCAGAATATGTCAGTATTTGACATAAAGCAGAAAACGCATCAAGCCCTACAATCCTACATGCATCTGAAGACAAAGCGTAGCATATGTATGTTGAAGCATCCGTCATAATTTTACAGGCTTTAGTTCAGACAACAGAATGCAGTCTGAAACTATATAAATGGAAAAGTAGGTCTACGTGAGATTTTTTTAGTTAAAACGCTTGGGGGCCCTTTGAACCTCGGGGGCCCGTGGATTTTGTCCACCATCGTTACATGGTTGTTACGCCACTGTGGATGAATGAATGAATTAGTGAATGAATGACTATCCTCTCCGTCATGCAAGAACCTTTCTGCATGTGTTGTGTGTAAGAACCTTTACGTTACTCATTCGACACTTTGCCAGATCCCCGACTCCCCCTCCCCCCTAAGAAAGAGAGGTCTTTTGGTCGCAAATACAAACCTTGACGACCTCTGGAACTTCCGGAATCAACTTGGTCGACTCCTGCAGTTCCGGTGTAACTCTGATCCCTGACAGGACGTCATCTTTCGACCGGAAGTAGAACTTCTCTGGACTCATCAGCCAGTAGAGGACCAGCGCCAGACCAACTCCGAAGGCAACGATCAATGTCTTACTGAACGCCATCTCGAACACGACGACGACGACGAGACTCCACGACGGTCTTAAGCTGCAGTAGTTAGAAGAAGATCTATACCAAGAACAGAATATCAACCACTAGCTAATCCAGAGAGAGAGAGAGAGGACCTGCATGCATGCAGGGTAGCCGATTTGCATTCCGTCTCGGACTTCCGGTCGCCTACAGGCCTATCTAATAGGACAATAAGTCTGCCTACAGATCTTGAGGTCTAATGTGTATATAGGCCGAAGGTTATAACCTATAAAGACACAACAGCTAAGACGCTCTTCACTATTCTGAGCTGCAATATACTTAACACGAAACAGATAGCTGAGGGGACACTGAAACTTATACAACCGAACGTACACATAATTTTAGCATACAATTGTATACATTTGTAAGCGTGTATGTTTGTGTTTGTGCGTGTGTTCGCGTGCGTGTGTGTGTGTGTACGCGCGCGCGCGTGTGTGTGCGTGCGTGTGTGTGTGTGCGTGTGTGTGTGTGCGTGCGTGTGTGTCGATAAGAGGTCTATGTATATCTAGGTGAGGCGACGATAACAATGCTATGGACTGTGGTCGCTGTCGAGAGTTCGAACGGCAGTTCAGAATTGGAGAAAAGGACAGTGAGAGAATTTTCATCAAGGTCCCTCCCTCCCTCCCTCACTCCCTCCCTCACACCCTTCGACATAGGCCTACCCTCCTCTTCTTCTTCTCTTCATGCTAAGTCAAACTCCTCATCGGACATTGGTCGGGTCAGTTTATAGTCGCATTTCGATTGTTACAATGAAACCATACATGTACATAAAATCATGCGAGTCTAACCGAGTTATACGCGTGAACGCACATACTTACTAATATATACAAGCACACGCACACTCACGCCCACATGCACGCCTTAAAAACACAAGCAGACACACATGCACGCGCACAAGCGTAATGACCAGTGATATTTTCGTTAACGTTAAGTGAAATTAGAACTGAAAATATTGATTTCAGTTAAGTGTAACTGTAACTGGTTATTTTAAGAACAAAACACGGAAATAGAGCGATGCGTAGCATATAGTAGGCTACCGAGTTTGGTATAGGCCTATTGCAGAGAAGCAGAGGGAGAGAAGAATATCAGCGACGCCAGAGAAGACTGTACGTGATTCTCAACGAAAGAAATGAAAATTATGAAACTTAAAAAATGGAATGATAGTCTTATGAGATGTTCGCCCTCGTTTAAGCTAAGCACCAGAACAGCTTCTGTAGCGCCACTATGTCTTCAACATCAATCGATGTTATCTAAGAGCATCCATGGTTCATGCGGTTAAAGTTCACCGTTTCTTAGTAGACATGCAACCAAAACGCAACTCACTTCGCAAAGAATGTAGCAAACCGAAAAGCTAAAGTTTCTGATTCGTGTCTTTGCTCCGATCGAAGTAAATGAAACCTGTGCTGGTAATCTAATACCGCGTACGCCGTAGGCCTTAAAACAATTAAATTTTATCTTATACTTAAATATAAGCCTACAATGGAATAGCCTACGCAGTTTAGTCGTATGTATGCCTATAGGAATTGAAGTTGCGACCCAGAGTTCCTTGAATAGGCCTACACAGGTTGGCCCGCTGACAGGTTGGCCCGCAGCTAGGCCTAGCTCTTTAACTCGGGATGGGGAATTTCTGACGTCATACAATGTACCTGGTCGGGCGTTTCATTCATGTTCAATCAGTTTTATCTATAATTTAAATTATAGGCCTACTGTGTTACGTAACACGACATAAAAGGGTTTTAAGTGGTTCATTCGAATGCCAGCTAATTCAATATAAACTTTATCTTACTCTTAAAAACCGTTACGGTATCCACTGACACATTACTGTCATGAATTCCATGAGCCTATTATAACGTGCATGAAGAATTTCCGCTGTTGCTTTTGTTTTCGCTTCTTAAATAATTCATACCCGTGTCATGAAGTTTGGTACTAATTCAAAACCTCTTCCACTATAGTGCTTTCCTTCCAGTTATAATCTTGTAATTTAAAGCTTCTATTAGAGAAAAACTGTGGACTGAATCGATTGATTGATCTTGGATGTGAACTTGTGACCTATAGCTCAGTGTTTAATTGAGTCCCCTTTTTTTGGAGGAAGGGAGATCCAGATGGGGGAACCGTTCGGCGGACGGCAATCGCTGAGGCGTATAGCGCTTACAGAGGGGGTTCTCTTTATCTTTCCGATGACTTTTTATTCTTGCTTTTTAGTGTTTCGTACATTTGTTTTGTCGAATAAATAACACTTCATACAATGCAATACATTAATCGAGTACAATATAAACGCCAACAACAGCAGATTAATTTTATAATAAAAATTGCAAATTCTCAATGTGCGAGTCTTTAAGTCTCCGAACTTTTGGCATAATTATAGGCCTACACGGTTACACCATCTATACTAGAATTGACCTTGACCAATGCGCACGCGAAAGGTTCAAAGGTCACTAAGATGTCGAACCCGATTATTATGTATAGGCCTAATGGAGAGATGAAGAGAACTCTGACGAAATTGAATATTATATCATTTACAAGAAAATCAATAAAATCAAAAAAATTCACAATATTATTGTTATCTTTCAAATTCTTTCCCATCTTAACTAAATTCTTAACTACTTCGCGCAATAATTAATTGTTTAGTGTTTAGTGTTTAGCCTACAACGGTGACCGAACACAACGTCACACAAAGTTTCAAGCGTTAGTTAGAGGACCGATTTGAACTCACAATTTCCAATAGTAGGCTACTTCCATTTGATTTGATTTTTTCCAGTTTAACTAATTCTTAAGTAAAGGGTATCGTTGTTTATGTCTGATGAATTTTAAAACGATTTGCAATTGGTTATCCCATAGGCCTAAAGGGAATCGTTTGAAGGCCACCGAGAGGGAGTTTAGTGTTTAAAATATAATATTACAGCGAATTAACTACAATCAGTTTTAACCGGAAATTGACAACTCAATAAAAATTATACTGCATATAAATTATATAAATATAAAAATATAATAAAATTATATGTGCATAATGATATAAAATAGTAGGCCTAGAACATAGGCCTAAGTGCACTTTTATGATTTCAATTGGGTTCTATAAATTGTCTCATAACTTCATAAGGCCTTAAGATAGTTTATGGGGCCGTTATAATAATAATTATTACTACTCTACCCATAGGGTCTAGATGGGGTGTGGAATTTCTCTCGTCAGCGCTGGTCGTTTATTTTTCAACGATTAAAAGACTGTTGTACACCTTTCAACCTGAATATTTTGTTTATCATCAATCAAATTCTGACGTCATTCTGCGGGGTCTCTTGTAATCGAGAGGCACATATCATCGCCTAGCCATTGATGTTGACGTTGTATAGGCCTTCCGGATATGACGGTCGTTCATCGTGGTATCCTTCGTATCCATCGTCGTCGTAATTGTGTGTCGTCGCTCGATTCCTTAACGTATTCTGCTCTCGTCTGACGATTTCTCGTTGCGTCATCGTGTCGTCATTCGACCGTACATCCAATACGTCATCGTCGATCGAATAGCCTTTCATCCTTAGCACACCAGACGCCTACAATGCATACGTACATACATACATACATATTCCTACATACATACATACATTATACATACATACGTAGGGCCTACATGCATACATATATGTATAGTGTAATCGAGTCTAATCGTAATCATATAATTATAAGCAATGGGGTAGGGTGGGGTGAGATATGTATTATGTAGTACTGTTTATACTGAATGGGGAGAGTGGGTGAGAGATATGAGGTATGGTAGAGTGGGGGAGAGAGACGTATAATACTCAACCGACCCAGACGTAGAAGGTGGCGGCGCCTGGACTGGCTTTCTGGACGTCCTCGAGTCTGATCCGATGGAGGATCTTCCATGACCTCTGGAGGATGAAGGGGTGAAGGTCATCGACGCTGAACTTCATCAGACGACGATTCAGTCCGTCTCTTCCATCAGGAACACAAGCAGACTTGCAATTGCCCCACACCTACAACAATGTACAATTGTACATTGTATAATTGTATATGCAAAAATAACAATTCATTCAAGGATTTATATAGCAAAAAGCTCTATACTATGGTATGAATGGATGATTGGATATATAGACGAATAAATGGATGGATGGATGAATGAGTGGGTTGGTGGATAGTGAATGGAGGGATGGATGGATGGATGGAGGGAGTGAGGGAGGGATTGATGGATGAATGGATGGATAGATGAATGTGCGGGTGGATGGATTATTCGTGGATGGAAAGATGGATGGACAGGGAATGGATGAAAAGAGCTAAAGATGTAATGATGAAGAGATAATATGGATGGATGGATGGATGAATGGATGGATGGATGGATGGATAGATGAAGACATGCATGGATGGAAAGATGTAGTGATGAAGAGATGGATGAAGAGATGGATGGATGGTTGGATGTATTGCTTACAGCTGTTGTCGCTTCATCATATCCAATGAGCAGTAGTGCTGCCTGCATCACTTTGTGTACGATTGGCTTCGGTGAGGCATAACTCCGGATCTCCGCCATTGTTCTTGTGTCCATTGCCAGGATCGGTAGTGTGCTGTCACGTGGTCGCAGCTCCTTCCCCAACTGATCCACGAACTCCATCTGTTGATGGAGAAAGCGTCGCACCCGCTTCAGCCTCCGAAACATCTCAGCCTCCTCCTCATCCACCTCCTCTTCCTCATCCTCATCCTGGTGTGGTCTATTGTGCCCGGATGGGCCCGAGTGGTGCGGCCCCGTTTGGCCCCGATTCGGAGCCCCGCGCGTCGGTCCCTTCGTTCGCTCTGGAGGTCTCCGTGGTTCCGGCTTTCGTCTGAGTTCCTTGAGAAGGGAATCGATGTCGTCGACGACATCTTCCCTGCTCATCGCATCCTCTCTCTCCGTCGCATCTCTCACCCAAATGTAATCCTCCTCCTCTTGCTCCAGGCGCTGCTGCTGCTGCTGAAGATTGGTCAGGCGGTCGAACTTCTCCATCAACTTGTAGAAACGGAATTCTCGCGCTTCTCTCGCGTTCCCTCCCACTCCTCTTCCACCACCACCACCACCTGCTCCTCCTCTCCCTCTTCCACCTCTTTGTCCTTTTCCGGCTGCTCCGGGTGCTGAGGTGATGGACTGCAACCAATGTCCGCGAAGAACGTGTTCTCGTAGCCCTGTAGCAGCAACACACATGGGGTTAATTGGGGATGTACTGGTTCCAACCTCGAAATATGTAATTTCCGAACCTAAAAAAACCTAATTCTTCGGTGGTGGGGTAGTGGTAGAGGTCGTGGAATGACGATGACGACGATGACGATGACGATGACGATGAAGATGAAGAAGAAGATGAAGATGAAGAAGAAGAAGAAGAAGAAGAAGAAGAAGAAGATTATGAAACTATAAATTAAAATTAATAGTCATGATAATCAAAGAAAAGAGATACATTGCGTTGCTGTGCAGACTAGATTAGATTAGATCGGATTGGGTCAGATTAGATTAGATTAGCTTAGATTAGATTAGATAATGATAATCATGTAATCGTACTGTAATAGTAGTAGTCGATCCACATCAGTTGTTCTTTCGAGTCTTCATAATCGTCATCGTATTCGTGTCTCTGATCTTCATCGCCAGATGGCTTTGAATCTTCATATCTCACGACGACTGCTCTTAGCAATTCTTTGTCTCCGATCTTCTGCGCTTCCTTCAGCTGACGATTGAACATCTGATCTCGCAGCACTACAAACGATATTCAATCATAATCATTATCATCATCAGCAGCAGCATCTTTGCCGTCGTCATCATCGTCGTCGCCATCATCATTGTTGTCGTCATCATTATTATCGTCATCATCATTGTCGTCGTCATCATTGTCGTTATCATCGTCGTCGTCGTCGTCATCATTATCGGTGTCATCATCGTCATCGTCGTCGTCATCATTGTCGTCGTCATCATCGTCGTCGTCATCATTGTCGTTGTTATCATCGTCACCATCATCATCGTCGTCGTCGTCATCGTTGTCGTTGTCATCATTGTCGTCGTCATCATCATAGTCATCATCATCGTCAACGCTCCTCCTAATAAGCTCATTCAGAGACGCTCAAAGAGGTTTTATTATTATCATACTGCTTGGACAGCAACGCCAAACCAGAACATCAGTTCTGTGATGATGATGACATAGATGTAGATGTCTAAAATTGCTGCTAGTAATGAGCGTGCATCTCATGCCCAAACGCACACACGTAGCCCATATAGAAGGACCATGGTCCCACAATGGACCAACATGGGTCCCTTAGAGAGATAGCTTGATCTAAATAATCTTCTTCACGCCTCAGGACATGAGTGAATTGAGCTGCAATCTATTTTACATGTACTCACGTCTCTCGAACTGATCGACCGGTTGCGGCTTCTTTCGATCCGTCTGCTGCTGTTGAAATAAACAGACAAAATGATGTTGCGCATCAATAATGATGATGACGACGACGACGATGATGATGACGACGACGACGACGACTACGACGACGACGACGAATGACGACGACGATGATGATGATGGTGGTGGTGGTGGTGGTGATGATGATGATGATGATGATGATGATGATGATGATGATGATGATGATGATGATGATGATGATGATGATGATGATGATGATGATAATGATGATGATGATGATGATGACCCTAACCCGCGTTCAACGTGCACTCCTGAACTATGTAGGGAAGACAATGATTATATCATGCATTCATGCTACAGTTGTAGTGTATTGAATTGTATAATCATATCAGAGAGGTCGATACAAGACAGCCAAGCCATGGCCAGTGCAGAAGTGGTGTTGTACCTAAATACCTAATGTCATTAACGTGGATGCTGGAAGAACAGAAATAGACGGAATGAAAAGTTGGTTGCAGATGAAGGCGAAGGTGGGGATGGGATTAATGAGAAAACTGACCGTGGAAGCTCCACCTGGTGTCTTCTGAGTTCGCGTGGTCGTTGGATTTGACTGTTGCACGAAAAATCACAGAATTTAAATAACAATTCTATGTAGAATTGTAGGCCCTATAACCCTTCTCTATGATATTACATGTATTATAGCTATATGCCTACAATTGTTACGGTATAATTTATACAAAGGATCAAAATAATTACAATAGGGCAACTCATGGATGGAAAAACAGTCAAACACACACGGTCACGCTCACACCGACACGTTTGCATATATAGGCCTACATATTATGAGCAATTATATAAATAGGCGGTGTCACGATATAAAGTATTCCCCCCTCGATACAAAGTCTCCTCCAAAACAGAATATCCCTCTGGCTGAAACTCTGTTTTGGAAGACATTTTCTGATGAACATGGTCGTGTTAAATAATTTAGCAATTAACGTAATCTAACGGTTTAACAGCCGCTCATCTATAAATTTTAGGCGACTGTAGCCCATTTCACGCTGTGTGTGTGTGTGTGCCTGCGTACCTGTGTGTATCTGAGTGTGCCTGCGTGCCTGTGCGTGTCTGTGTGTGTCTGTGTGCCTGTGTATCTCTGCTTTTGTCTGTGTGTCTCTGTCTGTGTGTCTGCGTCTGTGTGCGTGCCTGTGTATGTGTGTGTGTCCATTCCTGTATCGCTGGGTGTATACCTGGTTCGTTCGTGCTGTCTGTGGCTGGGAATGGATGCTTCTTCCATCGTTTCCAGGGTCGTTTTCACTCTCTTCTTCCTCTCTTCGTGGACGATAGAAGGAAATCTTTCCATGGCGAACGTACCAGTAGAACCTCAATTTTCCTCCCTCAGCAGTTTCTATAATATCAACAGAAAACGAACCAGAATCGTAATCGTAACAGCCAAACTTTTAAAGCGTCACTCGAAAGCCAACGCGGGCACCAGCTTGGTCTCGAGCGCTACGTTGAGCCAATAGGGTGTCCGTAAGGCTATTGTAAAATTTGTAATAAAGAAAAACTCATTGTTGGTTTCTTACTTTCCTGCGAAAAAGAACAATTAAGTGTTTCTATTGGATGATTTTTGTTCGGCATATACTGCAGAATGGACAACTGACCTTCTGACCATCCATGTGGAAGTGGCTCCTCTTCCTCTTCTTCCTCCTCCTCTTCTTCTTCTTCTTCCTCCTCTCCCGCTTCATCATCTTCTGCATTGTGTCCATTCGACGCATGATCTGAATGTTCACCATCCTACAACAGACATCGAAGAAGCAAACTCATAAAGTCAGATTATTAATAAAATGCAAGACGTCGATAGACGACTCAAACTGTTAACTAATTCAGACGCATTAATAATAGGTCAGGGTTGAACGCCACCCATAATGACCCATTCAATCAATAAATAATTAATCGTCATAGCAACACGACCCCGTATCTCTATGGTAATCTATGCTGTGTTATCTTTTATCTTAATGCCATAATTAATTTTCGGCGAGCAGCAAAGGTATCATGAACCGTTCATCGATACACGAAATCAATATCATGACAAACATGATTAACAAAGCCACTTAAAAGTTTGTTTATGTGCTTGATATCTTAGTGACGATATCACAATGTAGGCTACAACTTACAAAGTGCTTTTCGTCGCTGTTATTTATTATAATTATCTAAGAATTAAAATGTCAAGTTATGATAAGAAACGTTGATCTTTCAAATGAAAACTGTCAACGCAATCACTCGCTTTACCTAAGCTATAGATAGAGTTAATCTATACGTCTAGGCCTATATACGCCTTGTCTTGTCATAAAATATATATATATATATATTATGTCTATTATAAATTATTTATATTAGGGGCCTATATACTTACATGTACATATACGAATATGTAGCCTATATTGTATGAGACAAAATCAGATGATATATTCATTATGTAAATGATTAATTATAGGCTTAATAATCTATAGATACAAGTTATAGCTGTTTAATTCTAAACTTTTGTATTAAGCATGTTGTAGCACTTGAAGCACTCGGGTCTTAAGGATTGGCGACAACTGCATTTTCAGACTAGACAGATTGTTTGTTATACCTCCTGTCAGTTTGTCTGTCTGTCTATATATATATATATATATATATATATATATATATGTCCTATTTGTCTATCTCTGCATGTGTCTACGTCTGCCTGTCTGTCTTTCTCTCTGTTTGTCTATGTCTGTCTGCGCTTCTTTTCATCTTTCTCTGTGTCTGTCTGTCTACGTCTGTTTGTCTTTCTCTATAAATATCGGCGACGGTGTCCATAAAAAGGATAAAAAGGACAATAGTTACTAGAGATAAGGATACAATACTGAGGCTTTATAAATCAATGGTTAGGCCCCAGATGGAATACTGCATTCAGGCATGGAATCTATACCTGAAGCAGGACATTGAGAAACTGGAGAAAGTACAGAGAAGAGCTACGAAGATGATTTGGGGTTACAAAGATTTGAGCTATGAGGAGAGATTGGAAAGGTGTGTGCTAACAACACTGGAGAGACGGAGGAGCAGAGGAGACCTAATTGAAGCATACAAGATCATTACTGGAAAGGAAGCACTATGTTGGGAGAAGTTCTTTGAATTAGCACCAAACAAAGCAACTCGGGGTCATAGGTACAAATTGTTTAAGAAGCCGACGGGAACATTGGGGCAGAAATTCTTCAGTGCAAGAGTTATTGACATTTGGAACGGCTTGGACGACAGCACTGTGTCGGTGGACACAGTTGCAGCGTTTACTAGATGTTCCTGGTCAACAAAGGAAGTGGTTCTAACACAGGCCCTGGTCTTCTGAACCACTCAAAACTTATGTTATGTTATGTTATCCGTCTGCCTACGTCTGTCCGTGTTTCGCTCTGTCTGCCTGTGTCTGTGTTTCTCTCTGCTTGCCTATGTCTGTGTGTGTGTTTCTATCTATCTATCTCTGTGACCGTCCGTGTCTGTCTGTGCTTCGAATCTCTCTGTCTGCCTATATCTGTCTGCAGTGTTTCCCTCTGCTTGCCTATGTCTCTGTGTGTTTCTATATATCTTTGTCTCTATATGTGGAGTGATCGTCACTGGCATGACCTTGACTGACCTCAGAAAGCGGAAGTGGAGAAACGATTCCGTCTTCCTTAATCACATCCTTCTTTCCATCTTTCTCCTTTTCCTTCTGCTTTGCGATGTCTGATTCCGATTTCAGTAACGTTCCACTCTGCAAGAAATATATATAAAAAACCCGCATAGAAATGAGAAATCATCAGAGGAAACAGACGCTAACGCACGTACACACACACACACACACGCGCGCGCGCGCACACACACACACACACACGCACGTATACACACACACACACACACACACATGCGCGCGCGCACGCGCAAGTACGCGCTCACGCTCGCAACACTCACATATGCACACATACCCAAGCCACTTAATAATTATGGCGTCCTTTGTGACCTCTCAAAAGACACTACATAGCCTACTGTACAACTGCCTTATGGATCTAAACCAGGAACTAGAACAATGCGAGGATCTTATGAACGAACGAACGAATGTATTATTCCGATAATCCTACAGGCAGAAAACATAAAACATGTACAGTAACTGTTGTACATGTAGTGTCATGTACGTACAACAGCGGATGAATTCTTATGACACCAAGCCATGACCTGAATAAGACTACATTACAGAGTCAACGGTGTCAGCTCTGCATATCCATGAAGCACCTAAAGCTGATTATTGTCAACTTGGCAAGTTCTATTAATATCGTTCACGTTATTCCCTAGAACTAAGTCTCTGCATGCGACCGATTTTTATGAAGTCATCACATGTCAACCATTAACAATATACTATAGGCCTAAAATTGCAGCCGAATTGAGAGAGGTCAATTCGAAACATAGGCCTAGGCCTATAATTCTGTGTTTCACGACTCCCTATCTAAGCTTACTTCGACGTACCTTGCTTTTTCTACAATCAAGTGTGGACGTTGGCAACGAGATTCGTAAGCCATAGACTCTTATAGCAGAATAACTACAGTTCCTAGGCTATTATACTCAAGTAGAAAGCTATACTTACCATTTCGAGCAGCGGTCACGGCTGGCTAAACGAGAAAGACTCGCTTACACGGGCGTGTGTCTACAACAAATTCGAAGTTGTGTGTTCGGACGTACTCTCTGTTCTTTCTGTTGCCTGGACATGCGTTAAGGCGAAGTCACTTATTTGCAGTTCAATCCATCAAGTGTTCGATCCTTTAAGATCGATGTTGAGTAGTAGTTTCTAGCCGACCAATCAATCGATCGATCGATTTCGCCGTTACTAGACAGATTTCGAAGAGGGTCGACACTTGAGACGAACTGTAGGCCTACTTGACCACTGCAGTGGAGTCTTGCGCCGCGTATGCCTAAACGGCGGCGGCTGTCATAGGGACCATGCACGAGAGGCCAATCGGAGATTATATCCGGCGCCGTCAATAATATACTATGCGCCGTCTTCTCTTAGTCTTTCACTCCTCCTCCCTCTCTACTCCCTGCTCCTTCTTCTTAATCCTCCTCCTTCTCGATCTTCTCGTCACTTCTTCTACTTCTCCTACGCCCTTCTTTCTCTCTTTCTCTTTCTCGTTTTGATTGCGTGGACGACTGGAGGTACTGAGTTAAGTTCGGCAGGACTAAGAGAGAGAAAAGGCAGACAGACAGACAGATAGATACACAGACAGACAGACAGACAGAAAGAAAAAAGACAGACAAGGCAGACTGACTGACTGACTGACTGACAGACAGACAGACAGACAGACAGACAGACAGACAGACAGACAGACAGACAGACAGACAGACAGACAGACAGACAGACAGACAGACAGACAGACAAGACACAAGGACATAGAGAGGCAAAGAGAGAGGCAGAGACATATAGGAACACAGAATGGAATACATGATTTATTTCCATTTCTTTGGCTCGTGAGAGTGACTTCGATCGAAGTGCCTCTTCAGATGATCGACCTCTCTCTTTCTCTCTCGTTTCAGATTCCTTCCCTTTCTCTGTTCAATTCGACTCGTTATAAATGTCAGACCCATAGGCGTACGAGGCGGGGGTGCAGGGGGGGGCAATTGTCCCCCCCAAATTCGGGCAAGTTTGGTGGTTTTTCGGGCAAAACAGACCCAAACGACTAAAAAAAAAAGGTCGTCAAGTTTCGGGCAAGTCTGGTTTTTCGGGCAAAAATAGTCGCAAACGACTGAAAAAAAGGTCGTCAACTTTTTGGCCGGACGGAAAAATTTTTCGGGCAGAAGTTCAATCTTTGCCCCCCCCCCCCACTTCTGAAACCTCCCGTACGCCTATGGTCACACCTTCTTCAATCCTTATCTTTAACAGTCTCCAGTAATATATATAGACGCACGACTTCACTTCTGGCTCTCTTTGTCTCACTGCATTTATATATATAATAATGCACAAATATGTATGCATATAATATATATATATATATGCTTATTACGCTGCATATGTGTGCTTCTTCGTCTGTCCGTCCGTCCGTAATTCGGATTTCGGACAATTCCGTCTCTGTCCGTTTGTTTGTAGCCTATGCCTATCCCTGCCTGTCAATCTCTTTAACAGTCTGCAAAATATGTACGCATAAATTAGGCTACACTTTCCTGTCGGTCTGTTTGTTTTGTCTGTCTGTATAGTCTGTCTCTGTTTTATCTGTCTGTCTGTCTGTCTGTCTGTCTGTCTGCTTTATCTGTCTGTCTGTCTGTCTCTCTGCGTGTTTGTTCACCTGCAATAATTGAATTTTGGTAACTCAAACGATGAAGACGACGATTATTCTCGGTTCAGATCCCATGTTCAACAATATTTACATACATGTAATGAAAGTGTACCGTAACTGATTGTTTGAATTCCCCAAAAGCAAAACAATATCCCCTCATTTGGATAAACGATTGTCCCATTGCAGCTTCGACTCGGTTGAGTCATTCTGCTCTAAACAAAACTTCTAAGGCGATCCCTGTAACTATAACTATACCCTGTCCATGCATTATTGCCCCAGCCCCGTGCATGGTTCCCCATCATGTCTCTTCTCAACGTACCTTTCGCTATCCCTCCCCAATAGCACTTCCTCTAAGCATTTCTTCTCCGATCTCATTTCCCTACCCCTATGCCTATCCGTCCTTCTCCCTCCCCTCTCCCTCCCCTCTCCCTCCCCTCTCCCTCCCCTCTCCCTCCCCTCTCCCTAGACTTCACGGTCTCCGTCCATTCCTCAGGGGGTCCACTGCGAAATGACGCGACTGACACTATTTATCTCGTAGATGCTGTGCTTCGGTGGCGCCCCAACGCTCGGGCTCAGCAGGTCGTAGTCTGGGGGCGGTGGGATGTATGGAGTACGGACCTCTGTGATCCACCAATTATGAGGTGGGCAGCCGTAGGACTGATCGACCGGCGGCCCAGAGTCCGGCAACCGGTTGAACTTCCCGTACTCGCTGTTCCACGTCGTCCCAGTGGGCGGCTGGCATCTCTTCGACGTGTAGCAGTTGTAGTAGCAGCCACGCTCCTTGAAGCACGAGCTCTTCTCGTGGTGCGCGTTCATGTAGGCGAGGTTAGGGACGGGCGGAAGTACGTAGCAGTTGCAGTTCTCGCAGTGGATTATGGGATTGTCGTTGACCGTTGCTCCCCACAGCTTCTTCCACGGATTCGGATACCACCCTGCCGCGAGCAGCAGCCGCGCCCTCGCCTGGGGGTTCAACTCCTCCGTAGGGATGCCGCACGGTCCCTTGCACCCCTCACCACCGGGGGGCTTCTCCTCCGTTGCCTCGTCGGCAGGAGGGTCTCGTGGTCTCATGGGGGCCCAGTCGGGGAAGGCCTCTGGGCGGCACTCCGTCCCTTCCCTCTCCGCCTCCAGCTTCGCTCGACGTGTCGTCCATGGCCAGAACTCGGCTCCGACGAACTCGTATGAGTATGGTCGGTGGCGCCGTCTCGTGAACGGAGGCAGCTGCTCCATTGGCTCCGAAGCCCACTCGGAATGGATGACGTAATCGGTGGGAATGCTCTGGATTGGCTGCACAGTAGTACACACATATGACGTCTCAATGATGCAACATGCAGACAAATAGGCCTGCGCATTTTCAGATGGACTATTATCATTATCGTTATGATCGTTATCATCACCACCAGGCTGCAGTCCGCTGCACCACCAGCAGCAACAGCATAGCAGACAGCGATTGCCTAAAGGACTAAATGAGAAAGAAGAGAAGGAGGAGGTTGAAGAGGAGGAGCATGACGAAGAGAAGAAGTAGGAGGAAGTGGAGAGGAAGGGAATAGCCGGAAAGATTGGGACGACGACGACAATGATGATGATGATGATGATGATGATGATGATGATGATGATGATGATGATGATGATGATGATGATGATGATGATGATGATGATGATGATGATGATGATGATGATGATGATGATGATGATGATGATGATGATGATGATGATGATGATGATGATGATGATGATGATGATGATGATGATGATGATGATGATGACGACGATGATGATGACGACGACAATGATGATGATGATGATGATGATAACTGTTGCTTTTTCTGTGTCACTTACCATGATATGGCATCCTAACAGTTCGTAGACCTTGTCACGTGACGTCACTTTGGCGCCTTTTCTAAGAAAACAGACAGAATGCAGATTATGGATAAATACTGATTGATGTTAAAACTGATTAATTGATTCAATTTAAAATCAATTCATGCCAAAATTCATTGATGCTAAACCCGATTCAGGCTAAAAATGACTCATACTAACAAGGATTAATGCAAACATTTATTGATGCTAAAAGGTTGACTTTAAAACAGGCTTTATTGATGCTGGACGCCTGTAAAAATAACGGTTAGGCCTGCATATGCAGGCTAACAGTACTGTCCTGCAACTTTGACATTGTTTTCTAAATAAAAACTTTTTTTATAAAACTAGTGTAATTTTTTTAAACTACCGGTTGTGTACATGCTTATGTACTTAGCTTTGTGTCAAGACTGACATGGGCGGAGTTTATCAGGGGCTAGGGGAGTAGGTGAGGCTAAACCCCTCCAAGAAGGCCCAGATTCAACTTTTTTACCATGAAAATGGTATCATGTTTCGGGTTTAGCGACCAGAAGACGGTGTCTCCATCTCGACACCGGCGCGCTGAGTGTCTGCGGGGCCCTGATACGGCCTTCGACATCCGTGCGCGATCTCGGCGTCCTGCTGGAGTCAGATCTGTCCATGAGGCGCCATATCGCCTGGACAGTAGGTTGTTGCTTCCGGCAGCTCCGTCTCATCAGGAGCTGCATCAAGTCCTTGCCCTTTGAGGCCGCGAGGGCGGCCGTCGTCACTTCCAAGGTGGATCGCTGTAACAGCTTGCTTGCCGGCGCGCCTGCGTGCCTCTTGGACGGACTCCAGTCAGTGCTTAATGCCGCGGCGAGGCTAGTCTGCAACAGGACAAAGTACGACCACGTCACGCCGCTCCTCCGTGATGTCCTCCACTGGCTGCCTGTTCCATCTCGCATCGAATTCAAGCTCTGTTTGCTCGTGTTCAAATCGCTTCACGGAGTACCTGCGCGATTGCTGCATAGAGACTCATTCCTCCGCGGCTGGGCTTCGGCTCAGATCATCCGAGAGGTCTGATTTGCGTGTGCGGAGAATGAGAACGTGCTTCGGCGATCGTGCCTTCTCGGTCGCTGGTCCTCGTTGCTGGAACAGTCTTCCTCTCGCTATCCGATCAGCAGGCTCAGTGGACTCTTTTAAAGCCAGGCTAAAATCACACTTGTTCGCTAGGGCTTATCCGGTGCAGCTGTTTTTGTAAGGCGCCCTTGTAACGGCATGGCTGTGTTACTGCGCCATATAAATCGTCGTAATTATTATTATTATTAATTATTAAGAAGGCCCAGGCTCGGGGTTAGCCCTCCCAAGAACGAAAACCAAACTCCGCCCATGAAGACTGATTCCAGTCTCTTTACTACTGTGCTGGTGGATGGGATGGGGTGGGTGGGGGCATGCAGGCCTACTGCATGATCTACTCCCATCGGTCGAAACCGCTTTCTACCATCTGCGTCCACAGCGGCAAAATTGCCTCAGCTGCAGGCTGGTCAGCAGATGGTAGGCTATGATGAGGAAAACTTTTATCATTAGGATTATAAGTAATTTATTAGTGTCTATAATTTATACGACTTTGGATATTATGGTCAAATAAAGATTATTCTTATTCTAGATCTCATCTCATCTCACCTGACCTCACCTGATATCATCTCATTTCATCTTAATATCTTATCCATTCTTATCCTATATCTTATCCTATTCTATCTTCTCCTACTTTTTTATCTTACCTTATTATATCCCCATGGGCGGAGTTTATCAGGGGCTAGGGGGGCTAAGCCCCTCCAAGAAGGCCCAAATTCAACTTTTTACCATAAAAATGGTATCCTTTTTCTGGGTTAGCCCTCCCAATAAAGCCCAGACTCGGGGTTAGCCCCCCCAGGAACGGAAACCAAACTCCGCCCATGCCTATCCTATCCTATCTAAATTATCCTATCCTATCTAAATTATCCTATCCTATCTAAATTATCCTATCTTATCTCATCTCACCTCATCACATTTTAAGATATCCTATCAGTATCAAATATCTTACGTGTACTTACTTCCATGGCTTTCTGAAGTGAGTGCACATGTTCGCGTCGTCTGGATAGTCTCCAGGTTTCAGCAGCGTTGCTCTTCTTCCCTTCCACGAACACGTAGTATTCGGTGGCGAACGAGGAAGGCAATCACAAGGACAAGGAGGAGGAGGAAAAGGAGGAGGAGGATGTGGTGGTTGTGAAGGAGTAAGAGGAGGTGGATGAGCAAGAGTACGGGGAGAAGGTGGGTTTCCAAGAGCCTTCATTAATCCCTTCCACGAACACGTATTCGGCGGCGGATGAGGAGGAAGTGGTGGTTGTGGTGGAGTAAGAGGAGGTGCAGGATGAGGAAGGCAAGCACAAGGAGGAGGAGGATGTGGTGGTTGTGAAGGAGTAAGAGGAGGTGGAGGAGCATGAGTAGGGGGAGGAGGTGGGTTTCCAAGAGCTTTCCTGATTCCCTTCAACGAACACGTAGGCTGCGGCGGATGAGGATGAGGGAGGGAATCATGAGGACGATGAGGAAGTGGTGGTTGTGGAGGAGCAAGAGGAGGAGGAGGGTCACCAAGAGCAGGAAGAAGAAGACGACCTCCAGTTGACGTTGGCGACTTATTGAGAAATCGATCGCAGGAACACATGTTGAGATAATTAAGTCTTCGATCAACAAGACAGTGATCAGACCTGTTAGATAGAGAATAATATGATACACATTCGTTCTCTATATATATATTATTTTAACTCATAAATGTGCACTTTCTTATAACATTGTGGCGACCAAATTGGATCGTATAGCTAGGGATTGTTAGCCTATATTATACTGACGAGATAGGCTATAAATTATATGAAGCCGTTGACATTCGGGTCATTGACCTAGATCATGCATGTGTCAACATCCGGGACTTTTGCAGGATTAAATTGGTCAGCCACCGTTTGTTTCCTGGACGACTGTCGTAGCGAACACGAATTAATTATTATTTAGCCAAGAGAACTAAGCTTACCAAGTACCCGGATAGAAGGCCACAGCATATAGGCCTACATAACCATCACCGTTTTACTTTTTTACTTAAAATTTTTGAGAAGCGTAAAATTGCACATAATTTTATAGGCCATAATTTATAGCCTGTGAAGAAGGCCTGTCCAATTTTTCTTGGGTGAATTACATATAATTTTTCTGAGATGTGCAAAGATGACTGAGGGCCCTAAAAAAGAATGAGGTTGAAACCACAATCCCCGGCAATTCTCACGCAAAAATTCTTGAATTTTGTTAGGCTGCAGTTTAGGCTCACGTACGCTCAGCGGTTGAACTAGCTGGCGCGTTTGATAAAGATCTGTTTAATTCGACACGTTTATAGGATTAGGCTAATGAGAATTATGAATAAAACAGAAGCTTTGCATAAATTCCGGATGTAGTATTACTCTTATTTACCTTTTACGAGATTATTTATTTATATAAATAGAATCGGTTGCTTATTGAAGCCAGCAGCGAATACACATTGTTTGTGACGTCATTGCCACCAGATTCAAGGGTCATACGTGCAAATAAGTAGGTCATATGAAACCCGAAAATCTGTGATAAAATTCATTCATTCAAAATATGCAGAGGGCTCTGATATCATGAACTAAAAAGTCACATAGCCTCGATCAGTGACGTAGAAAAGTAAAAAGGGGCTTTTCTAGCATATTTTGACTTTTTAAAAATCAGAGTGGCATCCCTGACTAAGAATCAATGACGTCTTTGGATCGTCAGCCAATCAAAATCCGCCTCAATTTACTAATATTGTTTTTGCCTTATTATGATAATAAAATAATAATGTATTTAATTCACTCTGTTTTATAATATAGATATCATTTAGGAAAATCGTTGTACGGTGAGCATGAACATACCGACGTTTGATTAAAGTTTGAGAAATGCGCGATGACTTTACAGTCCGAAGAATTCAACCGGCTGTAGCGTGTCTGGTACAACACTCCTGCCTTCTGAATTTGTTGGGCTTGCGGTTTCTATGTAATTCTATAAAATTAATTAGATTAATGCGTATTTTAAGGCAATTTTACACAGATATTGGAAGTCGTGCAAGCTACGGTAATGTAGTGCAAAGCTTCGAGGTTGGGGGTCAATGGGGAGGGTAGAAAAAGCTGTGTCGGAAGTTTGTTTCCACAGTCGCTTTATCAAGGCACATCTGCAAGATCCGGATTGTTTGGTCATTTTTGGTGTCAGGTCTGATTACATGCGAGGACAGTGCTTTTAGGCATTGCAAGTCTTGTGTGCGATCATTCTTATGTGTGGAATTGAGACGGAAAATGACGGATTCAACTCGGTTTTTATCAATTTCGGCAATTTAGACTGCAACTACGGTTTCGTTAGTATTGTATTATAATATTGTATTGTGTCAATAAATTTTATAAAGCGCCTCTGACAGTGCACACAGAGGCGCTTTATATGAAAGACCCAGCGAAAAATAAAGTGGTTTTGAGACGGCGAAGCGATGTGATTTGGGTGCCAGTTAAATAATGAAGAACGTGTCGATAGAGAGAGCCGATTCCAAACTACAGGACCAGTGAAAGCAAATGCTTGAGTTTTGACCAGCATATTATATCATAGGACACGAAGCGAATTATTATTTTGAGGTTATAAAGTTTAAAATCTGACGTAGACTGTGGTGCTTGAAAAATTTAATTATCTTCTGGTCACACTAAATTCTGGCGAGCTTGTTGTATCAGGATGTATATTTTATCTATGTTTCACATCGTTGTGTTAATATTTGCATAATTTTTAAAGTACACATTTGATGTTTAATGTAGAATACAGCTGTCCAAAACTACATTGATAGCTAAAAATGTAAATATTTGTATGATTTTTTAAGTACACAACGCACGTTAAATACAGAGCTGCCAAAAACTACCCATAGACTGGTTTGTTTGCTCAATGGAGATTTTTAGTAGTGCCATAATTGTTATGGAAGCTCTTCATGATCTTAGCCCTGTTCTTTGGTTACTCTAATTTTCCATTGCTTTCAATTGGTTTTCGACAAAGTAGTTCTACTGATTATATATGAAGTCTACTTGTTATGTCAAGATCATATAACCACAGTCTGTAGATCACTGTCAAGTACACTGATGCAATGTAAATGTGGACACCAGTGATTAGCAACAGAGCTCTGCAAAATGTTGATTTCTCAAATGATGTTATTACAAAAAGCCTTTCAAATCATTTTCAAAATACTAATTTTGAAAGTTTTTAAAAAATCCATCAGCGTTTCAATAGAACTGTGTGAAAGTATTTTCAGAATAGTATTTTCGCAAGTATTTTCAACTTAGCACTTCACCCCTTTCGTAAAGTATTTTGTGAAAATATCCTCGAAATGCCTTTGAAGAGTATTTTATTTTCAGATTTTCAAGGTAAATTTGACAAGTATTTGATGAGAACTGTTTCAGAATGTTTTCGAAGAGTATTTTATATTTGATTTTCAAAGTTCATTTGAAAAGTATTTGCCCATAACTGCAAGTAGTAGTATTACTGACGGGATGTGATTTGATTAAATTGTGTCTTTTTCTGTTTAACAGTTGTTTGATTGGCTGCTCAAAGGTCATCGCCATGACACCATCCCTGACCCAGATCCTCAGCGTCATATTCATCGCGTACATCTGCCACTCAATCTGGTCGCTCTACAGTATCTATGTACCGGAACCCTGCCCTAAAGATGCCGAACGGTGTCTGAAGTCATATCTGGACAAGACGCCACGACCGGTCTTAAAGGTTATATTATTATTAGCTCTCAACCGAAATTTTGTCGATTTTTTCCCCAGATTCTGAGACTTGTCTTAATGGAAACAGAAATGTCCTTTTAGTTTTTTTTCGGGTGATATTTTTATATATTTTTTGCATTGTCTGACTGCCTTGGGTAAGAAAAGTAAGTATTGATATTGATAAGAGCTCTGTGATGGGAGGTCACTAAGTGAGGGTCTATCCAAATGTGTGATGCCCGATTTTCCAGTGGTGTTGGTGTTATAATGATATGTCTGTTTGTAAATATCTCACTGTGTGTCTCTGTGTAGCTACGTTTGTTCGTTTGTGTTTCTGTATGTCTTTGTCTGTGTGTTTTTATCTGTGTTTTTCTGTCTGTATGTCTGAATGCGTGTCTCTCTGTCTGTTTGCATGTGTGTTTGGCGATGTCTGACTGTGTGTCTGTATGTTTGTCTGTGTGTTTGTCTGTGTGTTTGTCTGTGTGTTTGTCTGTCTGTGTATGTCTGTGTGAGAGATGGTTGCTTTTTTCTCTGCAGCTCTGGGTTTACTCGTCCCGGTTTGAGACTCCTATAAAGAACGAGCTCAACCTTCTCTGGGTTCTTGACCAGTTCCGACCATCCGAAGAAGTTACAAAGTAAGACTTATAGTCTTTACTCAAATGACTTATTTTGATTGTTTTACAAGTTCAACCCATAAAGTTTCCTTATTTTAAAAACTAATTTTGTGGAAAACCCTGAAACGAGAAACCCTAATTTGTGTCCTGGCTGCACCCCGAAAGAGCTTTGTTCAGAACGTGCTTACCGATTGTTGCTTTACTTTTATGGTAGACTTAATCAAAAGTTTGAACCATGATTTGGCTACTTTCCTTTAGGGCCATATGTTACATTTGAAAAAACCTAAGTTTTCTTACCCTCCCACCTGTTGCACCATGGTCATTTTGTGGAAGCCTCTCCCATGCATACGTAAACTGTACAGCTAAGTATCTCTACCCTCACCCACTTTGATATAGTTCTGTCGCACTTTGCTGTTGGGCTAGGTGAATTGTTGTGCTATGTGTCATATAATGCTGTCACTATGTGTCACAGTGCTGTTGTGCTACGGGACACAGTGCTCTTTATGTGCTGTGTAAGTGGCAACCAAAGATTCACACAACTGTAGTATTGTTCTGCATCACGTTACAGAGAAATTAACGTGACGATTCCGGCGAAGACGCGCAACAACGGCACGCTGTACGTTCACGTGTTTGTCGTTCCGTGGGAGAAGGGACGAGGCGGCGATGATCCGTATGCGGCCGAGTGGATGGTCCACCAGGCGGGTGCGCTGACGACCTACGCCGTTCCTCGCGCCACCACATTCCAACTCATTGGCGACAGTCCGAAAGAAGAGGTAAGGCGTCACCAATGTGCTTGCGTGGTTACCCGGTGCTAGGGCTGCTGCTCTCTGGTGTAGCGGTTAGCGTGATGGACATTTTGATCAGGAGTTTGGGGTTCAGATCCAGCCAGGGCAGAAGTTTTATAATTGAGATTTCTGTTCTGCCTACAGTTACCTTCTGACCAACACAGATGCAATGAGTATGCTGACCGTGCATTGTTGGTTGGAGGATGAGACGGCGAGGGAGAGGACTGGCCGCTTGATCAGGAGGTTGGGTTCAAATCCCACCAGGACAGAAGTCTGGTTTATATTGAGATTTCTCTTCTGCCTGCGCCTCCTTACTTGCTGAGTTGCTGACTGTAGTGCGTTGTTGGTTGGACGATGCGTGTATGTATACGTAGGTACTTGTATGTGTCGAGACAAGTACCTGTAGACTTGCATCCGTGTGTAGTTCACGTTCCTATCAAAACCTGTCCAGAGTAGGTAATGAATTCCTGCGCAGTTAAACATTTCGATTGTAAGATGTTTTTCCGTTTCTTGTTTTCGTGTGAACAGAAATCGGTTGATGCGGATCAGGTTATATCTCATTGGCGATCACGTCTCACGTTGAATGTGATGGCCGACGACATCAGCTTCGACAGTCGAGCCATTCCTGCTGACCTTGTGAAGTACATGGGGTGAGGAGGATGAAACCCTCTGCTCTCTCTCTTACTGTACTCTATTCTATTCAAGTTCTTCTATTCTATATCTCTTCTATTTTATTTTCTTGTTTTTGTTACTTCATTTTTTATTCTACGGTTTTCTTGTGTCTAAAATTATCTTGTATTCTATTATTTCTGGTCTCTTACATTTATGGCCTAGCCAGGTGCTGACTCAGATACCTGGAAATTATTCCAGATGTTTGAGACACCTGGAGCTGAAAAGTTGTCCGGGTCCGGGTGGGTAATTTTTTTTAGTGACGTGGCTTATCATTTTATGTCAAACGGCTTGCAAAATCTCAATTGTATCATGCACGGTAATAACATTTGCAATTGATGTCTGCATTTGACTTTTCTAGGTTGTATATGGATGAATATCTGCCTATCCTCTTTATTGATGCGATCAGCTACAGACTGAAAGACCTTATGGTGAGCACGTCTCTCTCTTGTTTTGTCTGTTTGTCTGGCTCTCTGTATGTCTGCTTCCCATGCCTGTCTGTCTTTGGATGCCTGTCTGTCTTTGGATGCCTGTCTGTCTTTGGATGCCTGTCTGTCTTTGGATGCCTGTCTGTCTTTGGATGCCTGTCTGTCTTTGGATGCCTGTCTGTCTTTGGATGCCTGTCTGTCTTTGGATGCCTGTCTGTCTTTGGATGCCTGTCTGTCTTTGGATGCCTGTCTGTCTTTGGATGGCTGTCTGTCTTTGGATGGCTGACCGTCTGTCTGGTGTTACCAACAGTTTAGAAAGGCCCATGGATATAAACTTGATAAATTGTGGATAATTGTAGATATCCATTCTGACGTTGTTTCAACCTTTCATTCAAGTCTTGACAAGAAATCAGTTCTCTGATATACGATAATGTGCAAGGTGATAACATAGAAGATTAGATAAAATATTCTTTACTAGACCAATTGCTATCCGCATTTTGGTGTACAGACATGGTAATAACAAATTATATAATTCATAGAATTGCTCAGGACAGTCGAATGGTAAAAAAATAACATATCATGAATGCTAAATTCAAAGAGTCCTACATCATTCTAATGATGACAGCTACTGATGCCTGCATTTATTATCTTTTAGAACAGGTACTTATAAAAAATGGTTAAAGTAGATACTTAGATGTGTCGTTATTTCAGCCGTTGAATAAGACTTGCAAGGAGATGCCGCTGACGATCATCTATTCACCGATCTCCGTTGGCAAACTGCGGCTTTGGGCGAACATGAAAGAATCACTGACAATGCTCGCAGGCTTAGGTAGGGTTCAGTATTCTAGTGATCATTAGAAATAGTGCTTTTTATTATTCTTCGATTGCTAAATCTGTGTGCCAGTTGATTGTGCAACTTTGTGGCAATCATTAATTTTGATTGCTTAGGAAGTACTGAGAACTTGTGTAAAAGTGTATGATTTTGATGGTTGATTGTTTAAATCAATCATTTGGTATCTGTCAGTTGATTGATTGATTGTGATTGACGAACATTGTGTGATGTTGTTCTCTTCTTGTGATTGAAGGTTTTACGGATAAAGACACGGATGAAGTGAA
Organism: Lumbricus rubellus; assembly: GCA_945859605.1. NCBI lineage: Eukaryota > Metazoa > Annelida > Clitellata > Crassiclitellata > Lumbricidae > Lumbricus > Lumbricus rubellus. The sequence goes on along the minus strand of OX243813.1, from coordinate 53,493,456 downwards.
AGGTCTTTTCGTCGACACAAATCTCTATCTCCTTCTGCTCACATTCCTTGTTGCGGCATTTCATGTAAGGCCATTCGCTTTAATAATAATAATAATAATAATAATAATAATAATCATAATAATCATAATATAATAACAGTTATAGTGATTATTATGATAATGATCATTGTGAGAATATAGTCAGATGTTATGCTGCTGCTGTTGTGACATCAATTCTTGCGCTGTTGTGAGTTTGACATCATCATTTCTTGTGCTGTTTGTGATGTCATCATTTCTTGTGTTCTTTTTACATCATCATTCCTCATGCTGTTGTGATGTCTTCATTTCTTGTGTGCTGTTTTGACATCAGTTCTTGTGCTGGTGATGGTTATATTGTGATTTAATAACACAATGGTGTTTGCTCAATCATATGGTTATATCTGATTCTCAGTTGTTCTATGTTTTCGACTTCAGCTGCTCTTCGACATCTTGGCTTTCAAGAACGACATTAATTATTGGCGTAACAGAGATACGATGGTCGGCCTTTCATCTAGAACAGGTAAGTGCTTATAAGAATGCTTATAAAAATGGTTGTAGCCACCTTGTCATAGATTGTAACTTTTGGTTTTTTCTTGTCATAGAATGTAACTTCTGTAGACATCTTGCAGCATAGATTGGTTGGGTTTAACACACTTCAGCACAGGTCATTTGGCCATTCTGTGTCTTGACATCGTTACTTGAGCCACTTTACTTATCCTATGGTTAAAACACAGATGCTTTTTCTTATTTAAATGTCATGTCATGTAAGTTGGAAATGCAGTACTTATAAATAGTTGATCATTATAAGAGGTATGTATATTGGTCATGGGATCATGTATGTTATTTTATAACATTTTACTTTTTTTGGCTCTGTGGATGATGTATGTTTATTATACCTTCCTTGTCTGTACATCAAAATGTGGACAGCAATTGGTCAATTAAAGAATTATATCTTGTCTTATCTTAGTTGATAAATTAGTGTTCAAATGGAGCGATCTAAAAACAAGATTTAAGACGTTGATAGATTAGGCTAAAAGTATATCTAAAATCGTAAAATGTATTAAAAATAAATAAATTGTTAAGTTCAGATTGAGTTATTAAACTCCCAAAACAATTTCTCTGTAGACTCTCTGTAAGTCATTCTTCATGGAATCCACCATCCCATCGCTCTGCCTTTCGTTTTGCTAGTCTTTCCTTGTCTTTCTCTCGTCTCAAATCCTGCATTTTCTCTCAGGGTCACTCTCATTGGGAGCGCTTCTAAAAGCTTTCGCTGAGATAATTGTTTTACAAATGGCAATATGCAATAGGAATAAGCAGAATATGCAATACAATGCAGTACTTGGGTAATAGATATCGGTATGTGCATGCTGGTATGGTAGTCTTGGTGGCACATGTGTATTAATGTGTTGTGTTGTTGTGTGTCGTGTGTCAGTGATTTGGCGATGTGTCAGCACGTTGATTATCTTTCTCTATCTGATGGACCAACAGACGAGTCTCATCGTTCTCATTCCAGCCGGAGTCGGGTCAATCATCGAAGTAAGAACCCCCTCTCCCCCCACCCACCCTATTCGATCTCATCCCCATCAACAACAACAACCGTAGACTGGGATGTTTTAGACAGACGTCAGTGATGATACTAAGATGGACACACACAGAGACACAGTTAGAAAGACAGGCAGATTTACATGGAAGCATAGCTGGAAAGACACAGATATGGGAGATAGACGGACAGGTTTAGAGAGAGATAGAGACAGGGGGAGGAAGAGAGGAGAGATACAGACAGACAGAAAGGGCAAGACACAGACAGAAGTGGAGAGAGAAACAGAGACCGAGATACACATAGACTGACAGAGAGAGAAATAGATATAGATAGAGTGAGACAGAGAGAGCGAGAGACAAACACACAAACAGACAGACAGAGGCATGTGCATAGAGAGCAGTGGAGGAACAGACAGAAACAAGCAGACATACAGTCTACTTGTCTCTGTCACATACGGACACAGACAGACAGAGACACATGTAATCGTAATTAGTGACTTCTATAGCGCCAGCGTATAATATGCACAAAGTTTCAACTGATGGCGCTCCTGAAGCAAAACCAAGCCGTGGCAGATTCTGTGGCTGTTGTCTTGAGAAATTGTAACGTTTTGTTTTTCTTTTTATCATTAGATTTGGAAAGTGCTGAAGGCGTTTAAGGTGACTGTGATTTGGTCGTCATGGCGACCGGAATTAAGTGTAAGTCATCGGGTTGACTGTTGTAACTCACTTCTCATCGTTGTCTGAATGATGTTTATGACAACCTTGGGCAACATCTTCTCCATTTAGTTCAGTAAATATTTGTTATCATTGTTGTTGTTGTTGTTGTTGTTGTTGTCTGCTTTGCCGTTGTCATAATTGTTGTTGTTGGTAGCGTTATTGGTTGCACTTGTGGTTGTCCTTGTTGCTGTCGAGTCTGAAAGATGTTCGATGATGATGATGATGATGATGATGATGATGATGATGATGATGATGATGATGATGATGATGATGATGATGATGATGAATTCATTCATTCATTCATTCATTCATTCATTCTGAGAATTTATATAAGTGTATAATGTATATGTGGTGGTGGTGGTGGTGGTGGTTGTGGTTGTGGTGGTGGTGGTGGTGGTGGTGGTGGTGGTGGTGGTGGTGGTGGTGGTGGTGGTGGTGGTGGTGGTGGTGGTGGTGGTGGTGGTGGTGGTGGTGGTGGTGGTGGTGGTGGTGGCGGCGGCGATTTATTATTATTATTACAACCAATGATGACTATACCAATGATGATAATACCAATGATGATTTTACCAATGGTGATGATGATGGCTGATCAATGTCTGTTTCCTTTGTTCTGTAGTTTGGTAATTCAAGTGACCAGGAACGTGCAACTCAGGCACTCGACTCACAGGTAAAGACACCTTCCTCTTCTCTACCTTCCTCCTCTTTTCTTTTTTGTTCATTTACTTCAGTACCACATGGACGGTTTTCAAAGAGAACCACCAGGTAGATGTAGGTAGTAAACCACTCATCCAGCCCAACAGGCTGCATATTTGTAATGGACAACCAGACAACAGCCATGTTGCAAGGTCCCGTTGTTGTAGTTTGCCAGTGACATTCGAGTTTCAATCCATAGCAGTAGCAGCTTTGTTTGTTGACAGTTTTAGACATCACACCACATCCAGTTGCATGAGAAATAAGCTTGCTTGTTATCATAATATTGTTCTCACATGAAACGTTTATTTTGTTATTTTCCATATAAAAACTCTTGCTATAACGTCATATTGTATTGCATTGTAATTGCCATGATTAAATTGGTTACGGCTGCCTAAGTAGTTGCCATGGTTACTGCTGCTGCCTAAGTTGTTGCCATGGTTACTGCTGCTGCCTAAGTTGTTGCCATGGTTACTGCTGCTGCCTAAGTTGTTGCCATGGTTACTGCTGCTGCCTAAGTTGTTGCCATGGTTACTGCTGCTGCCTAAGTTGTTGCCATGGTTACTGCTGCTGCCTAAGTTGTTGCCATGGTTACTGTTACAGAAAAGTCATTGTAATTGCCATGGTTTTGCTGCTTAAGTTGTTGCCATGGTTACTGCTGCTGCCTAAGTTGTTGCCATGGTTACTGCTGCTGCCTAAGTTGTTGCCATGGTTACTGTTACAGAAAAGTCATTGTAATTGCCATGGTTTTGCTGCTTAAGTTGTTGCCATGGTTACTGCTGCTGCCTAAGTTGTTGCCATGGTTACTGCTGCTGCCTAAGTTGTTGCCATGGTTACTGTTATAGAAAAGTCATTGTAATTGCCATGGTTTTGCTGCCAAGTTCTTGCCATGGTTACCTCTGCTGGTGTCCCATGGCTACATATACATATAGAGGGTGATGATGTTGTGCTTTTCAGGCGATGAAGTACCTGTCGTATGTTCTGTATCCGTTGTGTGCTGCTGGCGCCATCTACTCTCTCATCTACACGCCTCACAAGAGGTTAGCAACGACGGCAAGGCTTGCAAAGCTTTGCGCTTGTTGCACTTGTGGATGCAGACAATGAGGCAAAGTTCTAAGTGAATTTAGGGATAACAATTATTTTAAATTAATGCCACAGAACGAAAAATGGAATAAAGATAATTCTGGAACGAGAATAGAATATTTAGGAATAAAATTTCAACATTTTTCTTGGACAAGGAATGGAATATTAGAATAGAAATTATTGTTAATTTTTAATGGTTGTGCGGACTGACCGTAGCATTGAAATTGTCTATAAGTTTGTCAAGACACTTGTCTTGTGTCATAGTCTGATATTTATCGTTCATGTTAGACATTTCTGTGAGAACTTGAAGTGGAACTACAAATATTAATTTACTGGCACTAAAATTATTTCTAAGTAGGAAGTGAAACTAGAACAAGAGCAAAATTTATTTATTGGCAGGAACTAAGAAAAGAATAAAATTGATGACAGTTGAAATAGAATAAAAATAGGAATTAATGCTGTCCACTAAACCAACTCTGGTTAATTCTACCGGTCTCAGAGCTGCTTTGATGATGACGATGATGTTTTATTGTTTTATTTTCAGCTGGTATTCCTGGTGCGTTCAGAGTCTGGTCAATGGTAAGAGTTTTAGCGATTGTATTCTATCTATAGATTTATATAGCGCCTCTTGCAGATTTGACATGAAAACGCTGGGGGAAAAGAAATGTCTTTAAATCTGAATGAGTGCTTTACCATTGAATGTCTTAGTGCAGGAGGAAGGTCATTCCAAATGGAGACACCAACCAGAGCAAACGTCCGATGATGGACAAGAACAGTCCTAATCATGGGAACAAAAAAGATCAAGACAATCAGCAGAACGTGTTGAGTGAGATGAAGATGCAGATAACGGCTTTTGCGTTTAGTTTAAGAGGTATTCAGTACCTGATAAAACAACTGGCTAGACTCCACAGAGACTGTGGTTTAATGATTACATGTAATGTAATTAGTGATTTCTATAGTGCCGCTCACAGCCATGGCCATTCCGTAGTGCTCCCAGTGTGAGAACCTGAGAAAAAAAGGTCTGAAAAAGAGAGAGATATGTAGGTAGCGATCGAGAAATAAGGGTTAACTATGGTGTGTTCTTCCATATGAATTGATGACAAGAACGTAACTTCAATTGAAGAGTTATGATTGGTTATGCAAACATAAAACTGTTTCTGTTGTTTGTCTGTAGGTGTTTACGCGTTTGGCTTTATCTTCATGCTCCCTCAGCTGTTCATCAATTACAAGGTAATCATCATCATCATCATTGTCATCATCATCATCATCATCATTGTCACCCTCTCCATGATCAGGTGACATGATTAGAGAAACAGGTGGTCATCATCATCTCTAAGGCATTTGCTGCAGATGACATGGCGACAGTTACTCTCTAATATCTTGCATTCATTGCAATGCATTAAATGGTCATTCAGCAGCAAAGGTCATGATGATTCTGAGAAAGATCAGATGAAGAAGAAAAGCGTGGATATGTTCTGCTCTGGTTTTTATGTTATATATAACTTATTTGTATTATTCACATAGAGGAGGCCTATGCCAATCTTGGTGTTAATTAGAGCATCCAACTCGTAAGGCAGAAAGCATATGAACTGAGCCACTGTGCATTGCTGTTTCTTCCATTTCACTAATTAATAATAATTCTGGAGTTGATTTGAATTTCAGCTGAAGTCGGTCGCTCATTTGCCATGGAGAGCATTCATGTATAAGGTACGTTCTTCTTCAAACGTTAACAATTTGATAACATTCCACGAATAGAAAAAAGAAGGTTGCCAAATTGTGAGCCATAAACTTCAGACAGTTTAGTGTATGTCTTTGTACAAGGGCATGGCCCAAAAAATTTGGGTGTTCCATTTCAGAGGGATAGTTTTTCTATGGACGTGGTCGCAAAATATCCTGGTACAGAGTAATTGTTTTTTAAATTGTGAATTGTTCATTTTGGGTTTGAACCTGTAAAGCGCCCCACTCTCCCTAAATGCATGATATGTTTCTTGTGACCAGGCTTTCAACACCTTCATAGATGATGTCTTTGCTTTCATCATCACCATGCCAACGGCCCATCGCCTGGCCTGCTTCCGAGATGACGTCATCTTCATCATCTACCTCTACCAGAGATGGTTTGTTCATTTAATCCTTATCATCTTTATCATCCTTTGCATGTTTGAATATCTCATTGTTGGACTTAGAGGGTGACTGAAAATCAGATTTCTTGTTACGTACGTAGACAGACAGCATCCCAAGATTCTCAACGGCATTTGCATCTTCGTTTCTGTAAATTGTTTTCTAACCACCAACCCAAAATTATTGGTGAACAATTTTCCCTTCCCTATACCATTCTCCCTCACGTAGCTCTCAAACAAAAATATAACATTGTCATGACACCATGCTTTCTGTCACCACCACTTGTTTTCTATGTAGTGATGACAATACACAGTTGCATAGCTATGAAACTGCCGGATGTTCGATAGTGAATGACTGTATATTAGGGAGTTTTGTATGCCAGTGCTATCCATTCCAGGCCATTAGATTTCTTCGTTCTGCTACACAACGTGGCCTGATTGCCCCTCTGGCTCAAACTTTCGCAGTGCTGCATAAAAGCTTTGCTATAATTATAGTCAGTTCATTACCTTGCAGTTTCCGTAATGGTCTTTCTTTGCCCATTTTCCGCAAGCATTTGATTGTGGTTTGGTGCCGTCAGGTCAAGAGCACATCTGAGCAGGTTCCTTGGAAGTGGCGCACTGGCATTATATAAATGTAAATTCATGGATTACGATTACGACTGTACGCTGTGTATTGTAGGCTGTATCCGGTCGACAAGTCTCGGGTGAATGAATTCGGTCAGTCGTTTGCGAATGACGATGCTGCTGCGGACAAAGATGGCAAGCCGAAGCCGTTGTCTGTGGGCAACGCGGAATCAAAGAAGCGAAAATAAGCGGATGACAGTTGATGCGGGGAGAGCGTGTGTGACGCATGGACAATTGGACATCCAGTCGGTTACTCTGCTCGATCGTGCATTGTTTGGTGGTGTTAATTGTTGCAGCGGTTTCTCTCTGTCACTGTATGTCTACGTTCTTGGTGGTGTTAATTGTCATCGTGTTTTCTCTCTGTTCTTGATTGTTTGTGTTCTTGTGGTGTCAATTTTTGACTCGTTTTATCCCTTATTGTTCTTGTCTGTCTACGTTCTTGGCGGTGTCAATTTGTCTTGTTTACTCTTTGTTCTTGTCTGTTTGTGTTTTTGGTCGTGTCAATTAATGCCTCGTATTCTTCTCCCTCTCTTTTATCTCCATTCTCGGTGGTGTTACCTTTTACCTCGTTCTCTCTTCGTGTGTCTTTCTTGTCAAGAGTTTCTGTTACAAGTCATTTGTTTTGCATGCAGATCCACCGAATTGTATTTCATATTCATGTGACATTGTTAGCTTCCGTTTTAAATGAATCATCATGTCTTTGTGAACTCAAATTGAAACCGAATATGTCTAGTACGATCAGTGCAAATAAAAAGTCTTTAACATAAAGTTATCCACGAATCTATATGTATTGTATATTGTAGTCTGCTGGAGTTTTCAAAGTAAGTAAGTAAGTAAGTATATTCTTTATTTCTTAACCAGCTGCCAAACAGCACTCTGGTGAACAAGTATCACATACAAATTTAACATAAAAACATAAAAATTATTAAAACTAAACAAACTAATTAATTAATATGTAAATAACATTCTAGTTATAAATGTCTTCCTCATTTGATTGTCTGCTCGTGGAAGTACCCGATCATGGTGTCTGGGGCGCAGGTTATAACCCGTTTGTTTCGCTGGTGGAAGCAACTCGTGGAGGACATGGCCTGGTCTTGTCAGAACCGCCGAAAACAATATTGAAAACAATATATGGCAATATTGGTTCAGGAGCTGCACTCAGGACTTGTCTGTTCTTCAGGGTCTTCTATCCTCTGAACAACCCCCACTCCGCTCCTATCTTCTCTGGGCTGGCCTTCCCCTCCCGACGTGAATCTTGGCTCATTTCTGATTCCCTGTTTTTCACAGGGCTCAAGTGGCGCCTGCCCTGTTGTAGGGATTCCCTGCTGTTCTGATGGGATTGGTTTAATTCTGTGGATAGTAGACACATGTATTCGTTTAGTAATAATCACTGGCCATAAGTTGAGCGTAGCGGCTGTGTTGAGAGGACGTACAGCAGTTAAAGTTTGGTTAAATATTGGCAAGCTCTTTGGTCGTTGCATGTGTTCGTTTCTTTTACACAAGTTAGGCCTTGGGGACTTTTAGACATGTTTCTTATATAGCGACTAAATTAATGGTCTCGAATATGCTTTTTTTATATGAAAAATTAATATATACATGTTTGTATGTGCACTTGTTATAGCGCCCCTTCAAGCTATCCCTACTCAGAGGCGCTCCCGATACAGAGCGGACACTGCATCGGAGTTTCACGCCGAAGCGCTGAGCAATTGTAAGTGAAGGACTTGCCCAAGGTCCTTACGCGGCGAGGTGGATTCGAACCTCGGACCTTCCGGCTCCAAGGCAACGACGCCAGTGGTCACGCCACCACTAGACCACCGCGCCCCACATGTATAGTGTAAGTACGTGAGTTATCTTTATCGTTAAAAAAACACAAGACAAACGCTCATCCTTTACAAAGACTAGGCAAACCGTGGCGAAAATAGTACAATAGCGCATTATGTGAACAAAACAAACAGTGAAAAAGAGCAGTATTATAAGCATTAATAGAGACTGATTGATCTAGACCTGTCTTAGATCCGTGGTTATCATCACCCTTTTGAAATGCTATAAATTATTCCTTCGTGGTAGGCTTCTCTGGTAGACCATCTAACAAATTGACTTCCAGACAGGGGCGGATCCAGGGGGGGCCAATCTGGCCATGGCCCCCCATTGATAACACCATGGGACGTGGCCCCCACATTTGGTCCGAAATTAGCAATACGAATATGGGTACAATGGATATTGGCCCCCCCCCTATTCGGAAAATTGTATGGGACGTGGCCCCTCGCTCGGTTTTGAAGTCGAGGACTAAAAAAAAGGTCAACTTTTTTGGCGGATGAAATGGTATGTTTTTCCCGAAAATTTTGGCAGATGACTAAAAAAAAGGTCATCAACTTTTTTGGCGGATGAAATGGTATGTTTTTCCCGAAAATTTAGGCAGATGACTAAAAAAAAACTTTTTGGGGGAAAATTTTCTTGGTTTTTTCCAAGATTTTGCCCCTCTAAAAACAGTTCTGGATCCGCCACTGCTTCCAGAGGTCACTTAATTTACATACGGAACCTCCCTAGAAGATCTGATAAACAGACTGAGGCGCTTTGGATTTAAGCAAAGTCCCTTCGACGAGAAATCTGCATTTTCTTTCTTAAAATCCGTCATATTGAAAACAATTCGTTCAGATGCATGCCTTTCCACAGCCAACATTTCACCCCGTTTTCTCGGGGTCAGAACTAACAATTTCAACCTTTCTGATAAAGACGAAACTTTCTCATGTTATAATTTTTGTTATTCCTTTACTCTTAGGTTACTAGCCTATAAGTTATTGTTTCTTATAGTAGCCTTTAATAAAAAAAACGAATGATTGATTATTGGTTAGCCTATGCACCTCTGTGTATGTATACAGCGCTCGCGAGCAATCTGGCGACCTGTACTTATTAACTGTGAAGTAGCGTTTAAGAAAATATGAGTAGGTTTAACATTACGATTAGCGCGGAATAGGTTTGTGTGCAGGTTTTCAAGGCTTGCGCTAATTCAATGAAATAAAATCGTCACCGGAAGTGCAAGCTTCCAGTTAATCCTTCAATCCTTGCATCAGTGGTCGTTGCTGATTGCCGATCATCGTCTAATAATCTTTGAACGACAAACTATTAATTTCGTGGATTTCGTAACTCCATCGTATTTATAATATGCTCGTTGTAATAGACTCGTTCTTAAATATCTTGTAGTTGTTGTGAGTTGCTGGTAAGTGTCGTTGCTGTACGTTTTCCGTTTAGTTGTCTTTGTCGGCAGTTTAACCGTATGGGTGCATCGCGAATTAATCTCAAGCCCACAACTGAATTCCATAGTATCCTCCATTTTCTGAGCTAAAAATAATTTGCGCAAAGTTGGGCGTAATTGCAGTATCGGAGACCGTGTGTGTCATTAGAGTCAGGTCAGGCGTCGTGAGGATCGGAGGGGGTCGTTTTGGGTCAGGTTAGGGTTAGTGTCGTCATTACATAATTATTATCTAAAGATATTGCACAACAGTGCGCAATGCACATGCTTCGGTCCTTGATACGAAACTGCACAATCGGGGACCGCTATTAATAAATTTTAGGCGTCGTGAGGGTCGGTTAGGGCTCAGGTAGGCGTCGTGAGGGTCGGTTATGGCTCAGGTTAGGCATCGTGAGGGTCGGTTAGGGATCAGGTTAGGCGTCGTGAGGGTCGGTTAGGGTTAGATTTAGGGTAAGTGTCGTCACTCTTTCAAACAAATTGAAAATATTACTTAAGATCTATTAATAGCGGTCTTCGATTGTGCAGTTTCGCCCTTGATACTGCAGTTACGCCAAAAGTTGTTTCAGGGAATTGGGTTGGTAAAAGTGCATTTTAGCGTATTTTATTCGAAGCCGCTTAGGTCAAAATAAATAGCGTATTTTATTGTTTGTGTGCGTTTTCGAACTTACGCAGGTATTTTCACCAATCCGACTTCTACCTTGGCATGTATCACTGTCGGCAATCCAGCTTCTGTTGCAGCAACAACTTTTTTCATCAATCTTGATTCTATTTAAATAACAATTATTTGTCATCAGCCAAGCTCTCATTTCATTAAGTATCTCTTCAGCAACCCGCTTCTATTTAAGGGAAATAATTTTCATCAATCCAACTTCTATTTCTCAAGCAATCGTTTCATCAGTTCCGTTTCCATTTCTCGAGTGTTATTTTTGTCCATCCAGCTGCTATGTCAGCAATTAGATACCTTAATCCACCCTGGGACTAATATCGAAGGGATAGGAAGCCGCAACGTGTCAGCCAATCAGAGATCGTCTATAATGATGCGTCACGGGCCATGTCTGTGGACAATATACGGGTGGTTAGCAGGGGAACCTTGAGCATAGAAAAAATAACAAGTGCGAGATACGTCGTTTCAAAGTTTGATTAGTTGTTTGCAAACTATATTAAATACAATAACTCGTCTTAACCTAGGTTACAGTCAGGATGCCCATTTTTCGAATCGAGTCGTAAACACAAGAAATCAAAATGGCTGAGTGACTCGAGTGAGGCGCTGAGACCGGTCCAGAATGAAGCCGTTCCAGAATGAAGCCGTTCCAGAATGAAGCCGTTCCAGAATGAAGCCGTTCCAGAATGAGGCTGGCGTCCAGAATGAGGCCGGTCCAGCATAAGTCCCGGATGTATCCACAACCAAAGCTCGCTAAAAATGACAATTTTCGTCTGTTTTCTATCCCTTCGATATTAGTCCCAGATCCACCTTCCATTTCTCAAGTGTTTTCTCATTAATTCAGCTTCTATTTCACCAAGAAGTTTTCACCAATCCAGCTTTCAATATACTTTTCAAAAGAAATATGAACAGTTATAACGATTCATCAACGAAATATGTAAATACATACGCTAACTAATAAAATACGCTAAAATGCACCATATCGATTTCGAAATAATAAAATACGCTAAAATGCACTTTTACCATTGGGTTTTGTAATTTTCTTCATATTTGGTAATTATTTTTCCGCAAATCAGGATCTTTTCACTAGCGTCAGTAAAATGATGTCGAGACTTTCTTCTCGTTATTTTGCTCTGTGATCAACTCTGGTGCACGTGAAACCTTCGGGTGTGCTCTGAACTTGTTTAGAACTATTCTTTAATTCAGACAAGTTTGTGCTTTAGAAATGATATGTGGTTTGGTTTATTGAACAACATGGTTACTTGGCTTTCCGCAACTCGTTACATTAACGGAATGAAAAAATTACTTGGGCTTTTGCTATCTCATTTACCGTCAGACCATCAATAAACTTAATATTCATAAGTACTTTGTGCGATGTAAAAGGGGCTATTATATATTAAATAGAACTATGCAATCAAAAGTTTCAGTTCCTTGTATTTCTCACATTAGCGATTAACACGCGGCAGCAGAGAAGGCTTGAATAAAAGGTTTGAATTAAACCAAACAGTACTAAGGACTGAACATAGGTGTATTGCACAAGGAAATCTGCAATTTGAATTGTTACAAGATGGTCAGTGAGATAACATGGCAGCTTTTAAAATCAGGTTTAAATTAACGATGCTTGACAGTTTTATTAGACATGAAATTGCTCACTTGCTAATCTAACATCAACAAATGACTTTGATGGTGTCATTATCATAATGTATGTCTAAGGCCTATCAATATATTAAATACTAAAAAACGCATTTTCGACGTCCTCGTTGCAGCTCATACATTTTGTGGAACCCTTATGTGTGTGTATGCAGGGCCGGATTAAGGCATGTTCAACATGTTCGGCCGAACAGGGGCCCCCACACTTTAGGGGGCCCCCACAAAATGCAAACAAATTTTTTTGCAAATTTCGACCAAACGACTATTTTCCCGAAAATTTCTCCAGATGACTAAAAAAAAGGTCATCAACTTTTTGGCAGATGAAATGGTATGATTTCCCCGAAAATTTCGCCAGATGACTAAAAAAATTCTCCCGAGCAGGGCCCCCACAAAATTCTCCCGAGCAAGGCCCCCACAAAATTCTCCTGAACAGGGCCTCCACATTGCTTAATCGGCCCTGTGTGTGTGTACAAACAAGCTCTGTACCCCCTTCTTGTAAAAGTTAATTAGCTAAAGTGACGTGTAAAACATTTATTTTACCGTCTACAGGCTACTATGCGCGGAGAGTACGGGTTCAATTCTCGTCCGAGGCGGTTAACAGTGCAGGGACCGCGAGCAAGTCGCTTCTGAAAGGCTCTTGCTGCGAGAAGCGCTTTATAAATGGTCAGATAAGATAAGTCCTTCACTCACAGTTGCTCTGCAATATAATTGCAGTTGCATCGTCGAGGCATGGGCGCTTCTGAGCTTTGTAAGAAGAAAGCAGTGATTTGTCATGTGTGACAAGTGGTATATATTTTCAGGAGCGGTTGTTGTAGGCACAATTAAGACCCCTCCAAAAACCAGGCATTTAACAACAGTTTTTCACTATTCCCGGACGCCAATATTGCAGTTTATTGCAGTTAAGATCCACTGTTTGACTGTGCATGCAAGATGACAAATGAGATAATGTAGCAGCTTTGAAAAAGCGGGTCTTCGAGAGACGTACGTGAGAGTTTTGTGATGTTTACGAGTCATGTGACACTTCAAAGATTCTGTGTGTCAAGGATGATTATATATCCATCTAGGTCAGGACCATATTACCCTAGAGCTAACTTGTGGAAAAGTTTTGATTACCTGTTGAAACGTGCACTCACATGTTGTATATTTTTTATCCTTGTTTGAAAGTCATTACTCAGTGATTATGACTAAATGATTATGCGGCTCAAATGATTTCTTAGTCCACATTTCAGTTGGGCTTATAGCGTGTGCACTGAATTGTTTCCTGTACTAAAGGTAATTGTATCCTGTCCCTCTGAAATATGTGGGCCCGTGGTCCACTAAGCACTGCCTAATAATGGAAGTTTAACGACCGTGTATGACCAAAGGGCCTTTACAGTCTTTAGAAATGTTTCTACTTTCCTGTTGTTTCATGTTGTTTGTTTCCTTATCCGGTGTTCCTCTCGTCCTCTCGGTTGTTTCTCGAGTCTCGATGTGTCCTTCTTCCCTCCTCTCTGTATCTACAACACTTTCTATACATATATATATATATTAATAATTTAATGTGTGTTTTTTGCAATTGTTTTTTGTATCAATTTTTTTGGTATTTTTCAGATTTTAATCTACGTCTAAAGTTCATTAATATACACAATGAGATGATGAACAGTGATGATTGTATGAGTGATGTGCACCATCTCACTTCAGGCAGATGAACACATAATATTACACATAAGTCTATGCAGTGCTTCTTATATACAATTCAATTATTATACAAAAGGTCGATGAAACTGATCCACTGCAGGAGCAGCTTCAGTTTCTTCGGTCTGAGCTGTTGTTGTTGATGCTTCTCTTTCACTGCCCTACTCACCCAGTCCCTTTTATAGATGCCCATACTTGTCTTAAGTATTGACATCCAAGACAGCCTTAGAGGTCAGTGATTTTATTGCGGAAACGTGGATTTCAATTGCAGTGTTTATGCTTCACTGATGATTTGATGAAGTAATTTGTAGTTTATTGCAGTGAAAATTGACTGTACACATAAATGAGATGACCTATCATCATTAATGTCCCAGCTTTTAAAGCAAGGCTTACGAGAGGTGCTCGAGTGTTTTCGTAAATATAAGTTGTTATTATCAATATTATTATTATTATTACGGTAATTTTATGTCCCATCCCTTTAGGATTGTCAACGCAAGAGGGCAGTTAACGGGGAAATAGGAAAATAGTTTGTAATCATGATATAGGAAAAAAGGCAGGGAGATCCAATGTCACCTAACACATGTATTACTCACTTGGAAAGAGCTATGGAATATGGATATGATCCAAGACAATGCAACGGAATTTCGGTGCAGGGAGAACAGATTAACAACTTACGATTTGCAGATGATATCAATTGACTTTGTGAGAGAACAGAAAAGTTGTAGGGAAGCTGATTGCTGTTATTTTGTTTTTGCTTGATGTTCTGTGAATAAACAGCTGAAGTCAGTAAATGATAGTGAGGCCATGGTGTCATTGACTGAATGAATCTTTTAGTACTTGTGCACGCTACCTTGCCTAGCTAGCTCTTAAAGAGGTTGGGAAGGGCTGTGAAAGAGGATGGGGGTTACAGTTCTAAGGTGTAGCACATTATGCGACCCTAGTTTCCTACCAGGATAACGTACGTTATCGAAAATAGTAACTTAAGTGTCCTTTAAAAGTGTAATTGCAGTTGCACTGTTGCAAAGTAATTAAAATATATTGATGGAAAAATCTGTGTGTATCATGGAAATGATCGTCTTTTTGACATTGAAATAATTCAAGTGAATTATCGCAAAACAGCTGTTGAATGGAATTATGAACGTATGATTGCTATCACCAAGTATCAGTTGTAGGGATATTCCAGTCAGATACTAAATGAATGATGCACACGAGTGAATAAATGGATGTTGACATAGGGCCTAATAACGTGCGCGTACCGTACTACATTCATCATCATCATCATCATCATCATCATCATCATCAACCAAGGGACCAGTGCCCGTAGGTGCCCAATGCCATTCTCGTTATTCCGCGCCAGGTTTGTCTCTCCAAGGCAGCGTGTGTCAGGTCCTGCAGTGGTGCTCCACACCATTCTATTATGTTGTCCAGCCATTCTTTGTGTGGTCGTCCTTTCCTGTTTGATCCCTCCATTCTTCCAAGTATCACTGTCTTGATTTTTCTACTGTCATCCATCCTGCATATATGCCCAAAGAGTTCCAGCTTCCTGCATATTATTTGCTGCATAAGGTTCTCTGTTTGGCCTATTCGCACATACAATTCTGCGTTTGTTACTTTCTGCATTCATCCAATTCGCAAGATCTTTCTGTAGCACTTTCTCTCGAAAGCGAGTATTCTTGTTTCTGTCTCTTTGGTTATTGTCCAGGCTTCACATCCATAAAGCATGCTGCTGAATACACAAGTTCTCAACACCTCTACGTACATTACAGAAATATAACACACGTGTTCCGTACCTACATTAGGTGTTCCCGTATGTACGGTTTCACCGTGATGTAGGACATTATATTATGCATACCGTGACTTAGTGGAGTAAGGACCAAAATAAGATGCTGACCCACAGGAGATGTGGGTCACAGACCAACTGTTGCTGATCAACAGACCCAGCGGGCGGTATAATATGGTCACATGAATAGCCGTTAATTAACTAAACCAGCTTACGGCAGTTGGAACTGCACCCAAGTCACGCGGTATTGGCGTCTATATTTAGCTCGGCATCTGGTCAAATATAGACCATGCTTGTTCTGCGTGGTCGAGTGGGTTGTAGCCCGCTCGCCGCGCCGGCGGCCCGGGTTCAATTCCCGGGCGGGGATCTTTACAGCGGGTGGCTCGGTCGCAATATAAAAGTGGAGTGTGAGGTTGTTCTCTGCCTCCGACACTAATCATCTTCGATATGAAACAGTGTCGTTAAGCCCTGAACATTTCATTTATGTATTAATAGTTGTGGTTGCCGCCAGTTTTTTGTAGTTTTGGAACCCGGTTGGGATGAATGGTACATTTGGATCCAGTGTGTTCTGTTCTTTGTTAAGACGTTTTGACCAGATCCCATTCAGTGCTTTGTTGTTAATGATCGATTTGTTATGCTTATACCAATTGATGCAAGCTGTCGTCAGGCAAAAAAACTCGTAAATTCTCCTCAGGTAGAATTTCAGTAATTATGTAATTTTAGTGCTTAATGCAATTTTAGCAATGTAGGCTATAATCATAGTAATTAATGTATTTTTTGTTATGTAAATTTAGTATTGTAATTTTAGTATTGTAATTTTGGTAATGTAATTTTAGTTTTGGATTGTAACTGCAAGATCTCTCATGCATGCATGTACAAATACATACATTACAACTGTAATTAGATACAATTCCATAAGTACTTACGAAGTTCATAGGTGCACATTGAATACAGGCAACAACTATTTAGTTATATAGGATGACTAGAAAAGATGAGTTTTCAGTTTAGTGCAAAAGAAGTGTCTGGGTAAGAGAGTTCCAGATTCGTGAAGGGAACCGTCATATCCTAACTCGAAACCGACGTGTTCCATACGTACATTACAGTCAAATATAATGCACATGTTCCGTACGTATGTTAAAGAGAGATAACGTACGTGTTCCCGTACGTACGGTCTCACCTTGTGTGTGTGTGTACGTATGAATTCAGTGCGCTTGAATAAGCTGGTGCCATGTGGCCCCATGTGCTTAGTTTTCAAGTTGTGCTATAGGAATTTGGAGTGTAGAATTATTACAATGTGTCTGTAAAATGTAGATGCATGTGTCTGTTTGGTTGATTGCAGTGGCGGCGCCAGGGGGGCTAGGGGGGCTAAGCCCCCCTAAACGTGGTTCAGCCCCCCCAAACCAAAAAGCTGAAAATGTCTAAAACGGCTTACTTCGTAATAAAGAAACTAGACAATGACCAACGGCAACGAAATCAACTATATTATCATAGTGTAGAACTGTAGATGCTTATGCCATTGGTGGCACCAGGGGAGGGGTTAGGGGGCTAAGCCCCTAAATGCGACTCAGCCTCATCCCAAAGCAAAAAACAATGAATGTCCAAGTAACGGCTTAAAATTTATTATTTATATCTTATTTTTTGGACCTCAACTGCGGCCGACGGTCATACATCGACTTTCATATGAGACATCAATTGCGACTGGGCTCGACTCCGGGACATCGACTTTCTCTGCGACTCAACACTAGCATTCATACAGTCCTCTTATTTATACCCTAATGGAGCTGCAAGGAACAGAGGGCTGAGGTACTGACCGGTCTGAGGTCCGGACGGGTCTGGAAGAGGGAAGAGGACTGGAGCGTTTGAACTGGCGGGAGAAGGGGCTGAGATCCGGACCAGTCTGAGTCCGGGCTAGCGGGGAAAGGGGGCTGAGATCTGCGCGGAGGCAAGGGAGCTGAGGTTCGGCCCGGTGTGAGTCCGGGCTGGCGGAGAAAGGGGCTGAGGTTTGGCCCGATGTGAGTCCGGGCTGGCGGAGGAAGGGGGCTGAGGTTTGGCCCAGTGTGAGTCCGGGTTGGCGGAGGAAGGGGGGGCTGAGGTTTGGCCCGGTATGAGTCCGGGCTGGCGGAGGAAGGGAGGCTGAGGTTTGGCCCGGTGTGAGTCCGAGCTGGCGGGAGAAGGGTGTTGAGTTCGGGTTGGCGGAGGAAGTGGCTGAGATTCCCAAGGACAGCAATTTTGAATTTCGCTACAATAGCGCGTCGATGCTTATGCTAATAGAATGCGCCGCAGACCGTGATGAGGTTATGTGCACCATGTCCGGCCCGCCGGCCTCTTGAGGGGCTACGCCGGTAGTCCTACACAACTATACATTGGGAAATGGGGTGTTCATTTAGCACTAGCAGTTGCAGTCATGGGCGGAGACTTAGGGGTCAGGGGACAGTCCACGAGACCCCGATGTTTGTGATTGTGGACAGAGATGCTGCTCCCCCATTATTTCAAAAATATCTCAAAAATGTCATTGTAAATTTCTAGAGCAGTGGTTCCCAACCTTTTTTGACTGTATGGCCACTTTTTCTCAGTTAAAGGACATTAGGGCATTTAGGGGGCCACAATGCTAAAATTTAATTAACTAAAAGCATATAAAAGTTGTTATAATTGATTCAAAGTAGAATGTTTGATGTTTATAGACTTAAAAATAAAATAATTTGTAATAGAAAATAATTATAATTATGTTCTATCCTGTCCAAATTGTCAATTTTACATATATTTTTGTTAATTCTTTGAGATGAGGGCCATTTTTGAGGCCTGGCGGGCCATTTTTTTATACCTCGCGGGCCACTTTTGGCCCGCGGGCCACGGGTTGGGAACAGCTGTTCTAGAGTGTTATCTACTGTTTATCCATCATGAACAATTTTGCTAGGACGACAGCAAAAATGGTATACCCTTGCAGTGTGGAATTCGATAATTTATACAACATGTAGATTAGAACATTACTGAACTCATAAACCATTTCTTTCAGCAATGAAATAATTATGAGAAATTTGTTGAGATGACAGCTTAAAATGTTACCATTAAAGTGCTGATATCCAAAAATTTAAACAATGGCCTACAAGGGGACACTTTTAAAGTCATAATCCACAACTTTCAGCATTGAAATGATGAACTATTTAGTAAAAATGACAGCCCCAAATGCTATTATTGCATTGTGGAAATTCAAAAAAATTTATGACTTTAGAGCCTGAAACGTGCTCCTGTCGATGTCAACAGCGAAAAATGCGCTGGTTTCTGGGGCTCCGCCCCAGACCCCGCTGGGGGAGCTTACGACGCTCCCTCAGACCCCTATTTGGTATGAGCTGCGTGCATTCGGCACTCGCAGCTTCGGGTCTCCAGCGCATGCAAAATTACCGCCCTTAAGGGAAATATTCTACTTGCGTTTCTAGGAGGAAGGGCTTGGGGGTTTCAGCCCCCCAAACCTGAAATCCTGGCGCCGCCACTGGTTGTACCCGTAAAATCCCATACATATGACATGCTCCTAGGGTTTTTCTATATAGTAGGCTTATACATATAATAGTAAACTTATAAACTTGTTAGTCTATATAGGCCTAAACTTTTAACTTCTGTGATTATAGTAAAGACTAAGCCCATTTATTTTACAATAAAATTTATACATTCTTATACTGGTAGCTAGTCTGCGACTCTGCAAAACGACTTCTTATTTAGGTTTTCATGATTTTTTCGTTCATAAATAGCTGGCAAAAAGAGCCTAAAAAGGGCTCAAGTTGAGGTCAACAGAGCTAAAAATGCGTTGGCGGCTGGGGCTCCGCCCCAGACCCCGCTGGGGGAGCTTACGACGCTCCCCCAGACCCCCTAGTCGGTATGGGCTTCGTGCCTTCGGCACTCGCAGCTTCGCGCCTTCGGCGCTTCAGAAATTTTTTCTAATTGGGCTTAGGGCTTCAGCCCCCCCAAACCTCAAATCCTGGCGCCGCCACTGGTTGATTGTTTGATTGGTTGGCACGCTGGTATGCTGGGTAGTTGGTTTCGTTGGTTGGCGCGCTGGTATGCTGGGTAGTTGGTTTCGTTGGTTGGCGCAATGGCGGGCTGGTTGATTGGTTGGTTGGTGAGACCAGATGGTAGTCTAGCTGGTTGTTTTAAAATATGCAAAGTTGAGACTTTGGTTATTGGTTACATAGAGATTTGAGATTTTAAGTGTAACCATTTTCTGATACTTACTTGTACTTATACTTTCATATGGGAAAGTATAATTTGCATTTAGGCAAATCGTCCCTTCGTTTTTTTAGGACCCATCCCACCTGCACGTGTTTGTAACTGTTTTTTTAAAGGTTTTGTGGCCTTGAAGAGCTCACTTCAAGGCCACAAAACCTTGACATTATGGATGTAGTGACTTCCTTCCCGGTTATCTAGTTTAACATAAGAGGATGGGTGGTTGTGATGGGATGTTTTAGTCCTTCCTATGCTGGGTAGTCGGGCAATCAAGAGGTTTAAGGTCCTAGCATTGTAGCCTGTGCAGCTATACTGTATTGGGTAGGGTGTCTGTTTAACTAGCTTTGAATTAGGCCTTGGTTTTTGGCTATGACTGTACTGTGGGCCTTTGAACAGTCTTTTATTATCCAAAGACCTCATAAAAGCTAAGTCCTCTCTTAAACTTTTAAGGCTCTCTAACATGGTGAGTCGTCTGTTTGAGTTCGTCACGTCTCCCGCCTACCTGATAAATTTTCCTTAAACTATCATCCTACTTGGTTTCAAATATAGTTAATTTTTCTCTGCACGTGCTGAGTTCTGAAGAAAGGTTCGGTCATGGATATTTCACAAGTATAATATCGGGGTATTTGGATACGTGAATTGTGTCGTGCCTGAGTGCTTCACACATTGATGGCCTGTTTCTCTCGGTGTCACGAAATAGAGTATATCCCGTATTAATTGTATCCCCGTATGAAGAGAAGTTGAAAAAAGCCACTTCCGCGTGTATTTATTTTCGCAAATTAACGTCCATCTACTTTGTTTTGAACAATGACACTAACAGGCATGTGCACTCCTGCTAGATAATTTTGTTTACTTTGGTTTTAGAGCACTTAGCCTAACTAAATAAATTCGAGTTGCCTTACTCTTAACATTTCTAAGGACACTTAAAAAATTAGGGTCACTTTAAATTTTGATTACAGCAGAAAATGTTCAATTATACTTGGGATAGAATGGTTTATTCTCTCGGATAGTCTATACCGGTATATTTCATACATGGGGAATAGATTAATTCATCCCCCGGATAGCTTTAACGGGGGGTATAGAATATCCCGTGACACCGGCGACGCTTCGCCGCTTCATTGGAATTGCATTAGACGGTGTCAGCTTGCCTTGAGATTTATCGCTTTATGGGTGTTTATGAAGGGTTTTCCAATGACACTTTATAGGCCCGCGCACGTAAAGGACGCTGTGTACACGGGTCTATTTTGAGACTCTGGCCGTACAGTGTACAAAGAAGTGTCTGGCTCACGGCTGTCTGAAGAAGGCAGGGGTGCAGGCATTTCCTACCCTGATGAATGTCGTGTTAAGAATCTGGTAATAAATGACAGAGTTTAAGGCCACGGTTCTTTTGAAAGCAGCTCGTGAGAGTCATATCGAGGCGTGTTGTGTTAGTAGGTCTTAAGATTGGCTGTACATGATATTGTATTCAACGTCTTTACACTGACTTTATCTGAGCGTTGAGTTGCCGACACCATGTTGAAGCGGCGTTTAAAGGCTTGGTTGGAATCGCACCTAAAGGCAAGTTGGAACTATAATTATGTGGGGGGGGGACCAGATGTTATTCCAGGGATGTTGAACAGTTATCGGAAATCGGATTATTATCGATTTCTAAAATGATCAATATCCAATAATCAATTACAAAACGACAATCGAATTCGTTTTGAAAGTCATTTTCATAGTGAAAACTATAATTTAAAAAATTATTCATGTATTTATCCGACTATAAGTTTAAAAGTTAGTGCAAGAAAAAAACTAATTGGAACAAATACATGGTAGCTGCCGTACCCACGACCCCTATACAAAAGATTTTGTTGACTCACGTTATATGGAATTGTGATCCATCACTTCGAACGCAACATCGTCATGCACTTCGTAAAATTTCAACATTTTGTGATGGCAAAATGAAAACCAATATAAAATTCGCTAACAGCCAACAAGTCGAGTTAATAATTACAGAACATTGGAAACACTTTTTGCCGCCTAAAACGTCGTGTACAGTGAATCCGAACGGCGGTCATCTTGTTTTATCACTGCTAAAAGTTCTGGGAACTACAAAGTTTCATTATTTAAGGCCAATAAAAGATCAGACAGTCGGTTTAAATCGGATTTCTGCAATCGATAGGCTAATCGGTTTGCCAAGAAACCGATATCAACAACTCTAGATGAATCATGTCAGTGGATGATGCATGATTAATCATGTCAATGGATTAATCATATCAATGGATTAATCATGTCAATGGATTACTGCGATCATTTGGATTAATCGTAATAGTTGAACAGTGTTATGAAAATAATGATGTTAAGCACCCGGCATTTCAAAGCGTTCAGCAATCTCACTTTCATTTGACTGGTGTAGTATTTGAAATCGGTTCTGAAGGGTAAAAGCGGACAATACTGAGCTGATTGGCTGATGTCTGCCACTGTGCAGCGTAGTGCAATTTGGCTGGATATCGGGGTGGAGGGGCGGGGGCGGTATTCCATGGTCCATGGATAACACGCTGGCACGCTGGCACAGAGTTCGCGCCCCGTAGGGTGGACATGCTTTGTAGGCTGCTGTAACCTGTTAGCGCCGTGTATTGCAGGCGTTCTTGAATTGTTTAAATTGCATGTAAACTGTACGGTAACCGGTTGTGGTGTGACAACAGGATTGTTTCAATAAAGAAAATATTATTATTTAGTTTCTAGAGCCACTTTAATAGGCCTGTGTGCAGAAGTGAAACGGCCAGAGAGAAACATCGTGTTGCACATGAGTCTGACCGAGACATGAGACTACAGTAGGCTACAGTTGATTTAATATACAGATCGTCTGACAGCGTACACCAGATTGTAGTCAACGTTGTGAGAACTGAGAAGATTGGCTTGCGAACAGTAATGCAGAAACAACAATTTGATGCTAGAAATGTAAGCCTACTTTATGAAATCTGTAAATTCATATCAGACCAATGTAAACTAGGATGTAGGGACCATAATCGTCATTTAATCATGGTTGCTTTGAGCGAAATTGCAGTGAAAAACCAAATCCAGTGGTAGCACTGAGTTTAAATCCTAAAGTTGTAGGAGACACCTGAACAGGATAGATCACCGTGGCTGGTATACGCCTATGCAGTTCTGAAGTCCGTAGACGATCATCGAACAGTTGACGAACGGAACAGAGAAGGCTAGTAGCGAATTAAAAAAGATTCGCCGAAATTCCTAAGCTTCGGACAAGCCTTGCTCTAATGTTTTTTCTCTTCTAATTAGTTGCATCATGGATTCACGGTCTGCTGGTCGCCTTGCACGGCTGCCGCGTTAGCCTCGTTTTCGGTCGCTCTCATTAAGAATGTCGACCGTATTATAGTCTGCCAGCCGACGATGCGTGAGATCACCGACAGCATAGAGCGAGGCAGTCGAGTGAATAGCGGCGCTGAGGTGTGGTTGAGCGTGGGAAGATATGAGGGTGCTCCACCATACTGTTGTGATTGGTGGACAAGACGATGTCCGTTGAAACTGAAGCCACCGTGGGATCAGACGATCACGAGGTCGGATGCGTGGGAACTGATTTGCATATCAACTGACGATGATGTGTCATCAGTCATCCAGTGGGTGATGATAAGAATGGGGGAGGGTGTGGTTGGGGATGGGGGGATCGAGGGTTGCCGTGGCCTTGAGTGTTTTTGGTGTTGACACGATATAGATACATGGTATCCATATACGGTGCGAGTATTGGTCATATAAAAAAATTCATGTCATATTATTATTCATTCATTTGGAAATTTATATAGCGCCATTTCAAGAAAAAACTACTCAGAGGCGCAGGATGTCTTGCATTGGCTTTGTTTCCTGCAGCGGGTTTCCTACAGGGTGTGTGCGTTTTTAGTCGTTGTATCGAGAGCCTAGCCCCCCGCCATTCCCTTATATCTGCGAGAATTTTGTTCTTCCACCTCCGGTGTCCAGCGTCTATCTACGATTCGGTCGGCAGACCAAGCTCCCCTCACGTCACGCGGAATGCTAGGTTGTATAGGACCAATGGACCAGCGACCGAGAATGAACGGCGCTGTCGGATAACATTGACCCGCGAGCGGGACAACCAGACGATTGGGTGAACGAGAGAGAGCTTTTTATGTCGATTAAATATTCTAAATTCCGTGGTGGTCATAAAGGACACGGCTTCCAATTTAGGATTCTTCGTGTTTAATTGATCTTGTCTCGAATGTCGGGCGTGTCTTTCGTCCTTTTGGACCGTGGTTCTTGAGGTGTCATCTTATTTATTGGTGGGATTATGTAACTTGTCGGCACCGTCCAGTCTTTTTTATTGTTTGGTCTCTGCTTTCGCAGACGTCTGCTTGTCCATTGCCGTCGGTTTAGAGTCGTTCAGAGATGGTAATCGTAAGCAGATGAAAAGGGACAACCCCCCTTTAATCCGGCTGTATTTATAGGTCAAGGATCTTGGTCGGATGTGCAGTGGTATTTAGGCGGTGGCTCATGTCAGAGGGCTGGAGTGAAGAGCGAGAATTGGACGTCGGCCAGCAGAAAAGTATTGCGCTTGTGTGATGCAACGGCAGTCATAGTAGGGATCATGCGTCTACTGCAGTTGCTGAAGGTTCGGTTGGGCTGTAGGTGTGTGTGCAAGGCGCCGGTGTTTCTATCAGGGTTGCCGCTCGATAGTCATTAGCATTTGCTTTTCGCTGTGATTGTAGACCAGAACTCATTTAGTGTTTAATAGCATACAACGAGTCATCCGCTGAAATGCAGAAAAGTCCAGTAGACGAAGTGGCATGCTGTGACAGGTCTCTGCCTTTATTATTAAATAACGAGGCCATATATTAAAACGGCGATCACCTGTCAAGCAGCGGTGTTGGTAGTTCGTTTTTCGGTGATATCGTGCTCCACGTTGGCGTGAACTCGATTCGCGTAGATTTTTGATGAGTTGAGTATTTAATTGAATTCGTTTGTTCACTTCGGAATACCGAACATTACTGGTTTTGCTAGAAAGAAAACAGCAACTTACCGGTAGTAGTTGAAAGTTGGTAAATGATCATTAGAAATGGGGTCTGTTGGAAATGTACCGTGACTCATAAAGTGATGATGGTGAGCGGTTGATGGCGTGTCTTGCAATGCACTGCTGTGATGCTTGGAGTTTAAAGTATAATTATATGAAGCTATGGTCTTGATTTTATGGGTCTGTATTGTTTGAGTCCGTCATTTGATTTAAAGAATTGTTCCAGTGACTGTTAATTGTTTATTGCATTGCTGAAACGGCAGAAAGTGTTTATCGTGCAAAGAATTTTTCTGGGTCACAGTTGAAATTTCAGTGTTGCAGTAGTTCAAGATTGTGCTTCTTTTTGTAAGTTGGCCATGCACGGATGTGCTAACTTTCTGGCCAATGACGAAAGCTGATTATGCTGAGTTGGATGTATTGTATTGTATTTGACTATTTATAAACTGCCTCTCTTAAGAGGAGCCGTTCAAACTCTGCCACTGGTTGCAATCTCTGCCAGTGCCTGTCTCAAATCTGGATAAAGGAGGAGGGTGACACTAATCATCTTTGTTATGGCAGTGTTGTTAAACAGCAACAAGCAGGAGCATTTCAGAAGCACTTCCATCACCCTCAATAAAAAAGGCAGTTGATTGGAGGCCAGAGAAAGATGAGAGAAGACTACAAGAGAAGATGACATAGCAAACTGATGGTTGACAGGTCCATTCCATGGATAGAGACGTATATGCAGGCAAATGATCTGGATTGAACTGAAATAGTTACCGAGGTTGTCTTTGAATTGTTTGCAAGTGGAAGATTGTTAAATAAATCGAACTATTTTCTTCTTCTGTTTGTAGTTTTGCTGGTGTTCAGAAGGACGTTCGACTATGGCAACTTCTGGTGATGAAGCAGCTCAGAATCCAGCGAATCATCTACCTCACGATGGTGCGGCCGATCTGCCGGATGTGACCGGAGCGCAGCACCCGGATGTGGCCAACATGCCGGACGTTGTGTTGAATGCAAAGAAATCGAACGAGAAAACAGTTGGCAAGATATACGGATGCAGTCATTACGAACGTCGATGCGCTTATGTTGTAAGCACTGCAGCTCATGGTTTCTTCGTCTTTATCTGCTTCCTCTTGTTGTTCTTCTCATGCTACTCCATCTTTAACCATGCATTGTTCTCTTGTTTTCATACTTTTCTTTTATTTATGCCCTTCTCCTTGCTCTGTTCCTTGATTTTCTTCTACCTATAGAGCCTTTTACATGTTACACTCTTACGTTTATTCAGATTCTTGTTGATCTCTGCAATTTCTTTTAAAGAAGGGATATGTTGCGTTCTGCCAGCCTGAAGTGTTGATTAACGAAAATTGATTGATTGATTGAAATGGAAGTATTGTCCATTGCACTGTGTCTTTCTCTCGTTTGCATACATTTATATCAAGACTCCTTCGGACTTCTTCGTTTCTCTTTTCAAGGTTGATGCATTTTGGACAAAATTCTCTGTTTCTTCTCTCTTTTCTGGGACCTTTTTTGTGAGTCTTCTGCAGTTGTTTGAAGTCGTGCTTCATGCCAGAGAGAATAGAACTTTTCTAGAGTGAGTGGCAATTTAATCCCTTTTGCATATTAATTACTTTCTTTCTGAATGGATATTGTGCCATGACTGATGGATTACAATGTGGAAGAGTAATGATCTCTTATATGATTATTGTCACAAATACGGAGGAAGTGAATTGGTTACTTGTACTTAGTGTGTAATTGCTTGCAGGCCAAGCCCGATTTATCTTAAGGATCTCTTTGTACCAGTGCTAGCCATTCCAGGTCATAGATTCCTTTTTGCTGTGCCACACAAGGTTTCCCGTTGGTTTGAACTTCCACAGTTCTTCATAATAGCTTTTCTGTGGTCGGTCCATTTTTCTGGAATCAGTTAGCTAGCAACTTCCTCAATGGATTTCTTGGTGCAATTTGCCCATTTCCTGCATGTGTTGAAAACCATTTTTCTTTCATTGTTTGGTGTGTCAGGTCGCAAACGTCTCTGAGAAGTTTCTCTTGCCGTGGTGCTATATAAATTAAGGATTATGATTACTGATGGAAGATTTCCTCAAGAGAATTATCATGGAGGGAAAGAGAATGACGAAAAGATTTTGATTGGACGATGGTGGAGAATGTCCAGTGGTATCAAGCAAGATTAGTGACTCCATTGTATGTTTTGAACCAATCCATGGTCAGGGAACTTCACTGATGAATTAATCATGTAAGTGTATTCAGTCAGTAGTGTTCAACACAACTGCTTATTGATGACCTGTCAGTGCGGAAGTTTTGTTAAGACGCTTTTTAAAAGTGTGGTTGGATTTGTTTTAAATTGTGAATTTTGAGGTGAAATTCTGTTGATGATTGTAGTCGCCGTGCTGCAAGAAAGTCTATCCATGTCGGATATGTCATGACGACATCGAGACGCATCAGATCAACCGTCACGCTGTCACAGAGATTGTCTGTCTCATCTGCGACACGCAACAACCGGTATGTGTCATCGGGTGACATGTTTCCACTGTCTTAAACTGCTTTATTTTCTTTGGGTCTTTAGCACTGGGAGTGCCTGCCCCTGATTGGTGGGCACTGTGAGAGGCATTTACTTAATTTATAAAGACAAAGCTTTTGATGCAATTGTTCAGTGCTATCAATCAATACAATACTTCTCATATGGTTTTGGCTTTTAATTAACGTGTTATAATAGTAATGATAATGGTATTAGTCTCTTGACTTTTATTTCAATTGTCTTGTTTTCTTTTGTCTTAGGTGAGTCGCAATTGTGTGTCGTGTGGCGTTGAGTTCGGTCGATACTTCTGCCCCATCTGTCGTCTCTTTGACGATAAAGAGAAGAAGCAGTTCCACTGTGAACAGTGCGGCATCTGCAGGTAGCTCAACAGTTTCTTTACTCGTGCTAGATATACATTTTTGGCAAGCATTTTTACTGCATGTAGGTCTAGGGAGGAATTATGCAATGTGATGCATGGTTAGTCAGCTAACTGATGGGCAATATCACCAGAGATGTTGGGTTTTGAGGCATTTTCAAAGGAAGAGATGGAGTTGGTAGAACTGTAGTCTGTTCTAAATGGCTGGTGTCAGGAACATGAGGATGATAAAAATAAAAATGATGATGACTGTGGTGGTGATGGTAATGGTGGTCAATGTGGTGACGACAATGATAATGATGGTGATGATGAACTTTATGGTTCAGCCGTGTGTCGTTGAAGCCAGTGATTGGCTCTTTGGTCTGATTGGCTGTTTAGGAAGAAATTCTTTGAGAATTTTTGCATTAATGTCTTTTGAATCCAGTCACTTTAATAACGATTGATTTTTCTGCAGAGTTGACGGTCGTGAGAATTTCTTCCACTGTCCAAAATGTGACATCTGTCTTTGTATCGGTCTCAAAGATTCACACAAGGTAAGACGAATAAGACGAAGCATGTGCTTATCTCTCGCTAGTCGTCTCTGATATGCACACTCTGATTACACTGTTTATTTAAAGTCATTTGATGATGATGACTACCTCGCTTGCTCCCCAGTTATTCTAACATTTTTTTAGTTTTACAGATACTTCATAACCTTGTTTAGCTCTTTTTTGATTTTCGTGACCTATTTTACTTTAGGCTACTTGTAAGTAAATTTGGTACCAGTACACTTGGTGACAAGGGCAAGGTGACAAAATCAAATGAATTGTCTTTTCCCAAACTGGATGATGTGCCATGTTTAGGTATTACTGGTAGATGATAAAAAATATGAGTCTGAAGCTGGCTGCTTGTATTAAACCGATTCCATACTTTGTGATGCATAATTATAACTGAGTCTCATGTTGACATTATGTTGACCGTTGTAGTGTGTGGAGAAAGTGACTCATGCCAACTGTCCAGTTTGTCTCGAAGACCTGCACACGTCGAGAGAAAACCTCAGCGTTCTCAGCTGTGGTCACATCACGCACAGGTCAGTAATCATCCGGCAAGATTACACCCCGATCCCCCATTACGTTCACCCTGGCGTAGTTACATTACCTGTTGAAGGAACGTCCGAGACAGGTGGCTCATTTCACTGAAGCAAAGCTATAGGAGTGGAACAACACAAGGACAATGGTTCACAATTTAAGGACAATGGTTCCTTCATCTTTGCTCATGTTACGTACTGTTACATACATAATGTAGTAAGTCTGGAAGCTTTCAGGGACTGTTCTTAGGACTGAGCTTACGGTATTCCAGGCCTGTTTGGACTTGTAGCTTGTATGCAATCACCGCCACCACTACCACTGCCACCACCATCACCCAATTTCATTCATTCGTTCATTCATTCTATTTACTTGTAGTGCACCAATTTAAGAAACTTACTCAGAAGCACTCCCATCCCAGTGAGGGCTAAAGGAAATGGCTTGAGTGATTTGTGCAATTGAGTTAGATTGGTTAGAATATGTTGTCTAAGAGTCATTCGCAGCTCATCTGTCTGTCTGTCTTATTTTGAATACTTCAAGGGCATGCAGGCAGTCGTTTTTAGGCGTATTTGGACTTACATACCAATTACTCACTTCTGTCTTTCAAAGTCTGATTGTGATTTCTAATTGTTATTTATTTTATTAATTTTTAGCAAATGTTTCCGAGGTCTGCTACGTTCTGGGTGAGTGAATCTTGTTTTTTCGTCGTATTTTTGCTCGATGATGGTAGGCTACAAGTGATTATGCTGAAGACCGATTTGTCGTGAATGTTATGTTTGTTATAAATGGATTGTTTAATCTGCTTTCTTGGTACATTGCCAAGGACTGATTGATGAAATGATTGGTTAATTGATTGCTGTGATGATTGGGTGATTAATTGATGTGATGATTGGGTGATTGATTGATGTGATGATTGGGTGATTGATTGATGTGATGATTGGGTGATTGATTGATGTGATGGTTAATTGGTTATTGAATTGTTTTATGAGATGATTGCTTAAACTTGATTGTTGAAATGTTTTATGAGATAATTGTTGAATTGATTGATCGATGAATTGATTGAATGATGGATTGGCTGTTGGTTTAGGATCTACGCGTGTCCGTTGTGTTGCCACACGATGGTTGACATGCAGTCGACGTGGCGATCGTTGGACGTCGAGATAGCGAACACTCCGATGCCGGAGGAGTATAGAGATGTACGCGTCACCGTTCTCTGCAGAGATTGTCACAAGGTATGTCACGAGATCACCATGTCACGAGATCACCATGTCACGAGATCACCATGTCACGAGATCACCATGTCACGAGATCACCATGTCACGAGATCACCACGTCACGAGATCACCATGTCACGAGATCACCATGTCACGAGATCACCATGTCACGAGATCACCATGTCACGAGATCACCACGTCACGAGATCACCCTCGTGCTTCCAACCTGGTCTTTATTTCTTGAGTACTTCTAAGCTACCAGGAACTTTGAATAACGTGCCTACCGTTAACTTTCGATGAGAATCCATTGGCTGGGTTCTTCTTTTGTGCAAGACCTTGCCGCTTGTGACTTCATAGTGCGACCATAGGTTACCTTGCCGGAATAATGTATACGTACATTATTAAAACAGATAACGTATGCCTACATTAAAAATGTAATTGCAACTGCATTTGCGCAGAATGAGCAAAATGATTATATTTAATGAAAAATCTGTTTAGGCTACGTCCATGAAAATGATGTTTTGGGGGGGACAGAATAGACTA
Source organism: Lumbricus rubellus (assembly GCA_945859605.1). Taxonomy (NCBI): domain Eukaryota; kingdom Metazoa; phylum Annelida; class Clitellata; order Crassiclitellata; family Lumbricidae; genus Lumbricus; species Lumbricus rubellus. The sequence continues at coordinate 53,462,712 of OX243813.1, read as the reverse complement.
TCATCAGGCGGCTGTTTGGTGGGATTATGACTGTAGTTGCGCTGATAGTAGCAGTTAATTTATTGTTCATATGTTTGCTTAGATTTTCATTGTCGCATCAATGTTAAGACATGTTGTCGTCATTGTTGTAGGTCTGTGCGACGGCCTTCCACATAATCGGTCTGAAATGTCGAAGGTGTGGTTCGTACAACACATGTCGCGAGTCATCGTCGCGACATCACACCGACACTGATGACGACGACGACGACCAGTCATCAGCGAGCAGCGCTGGTGCCCCGGTCACCAGAGAGACGAACACCAATGGTAGCATCACGCACAACGCAACGGATGACGACGAAGAAGAAGAAGACAATGGTCACTCGGCAACAAGCGCTGCGTCCTCAGCATCAGCAGCTGCAGCATCCGATGCCACGAGCGCCTCCTCATCCCTGTCTTCCTCCGAAGTAGCAGCATCCCCGAGTTACTCCTCCGCTCCTTCGAAGGACCATGACCACCCGATGTAATACGATCTCGTGATGCAGCTCTGGGCGGTGCCACTGGATGCGGATGTTGGGCGAGAGGGATGGAGGGGCTTGTTTGTTGCGGGGCGTTCCCAACTTATTTGGGGTTTTAGTTTTGGGAGGGTGTGTTACGTTACCCGTGTTTCGAGATGGGTAGGATCTTAGCTTTGTGGATGCGTTTCGTATGCGCATGATGATTGATCCTGGAAATTTTGTGTTTATTGGACCGCGTGAGGTACCACTGTCGTATATGGGGCATTTATCTTGTTGTTGAACTAGACCCAGAACTTACTCTATAGATATGCTTTTTAGGTTCAGGGTACTATGTGTTCCTTTGCACCCATGGATGCCCCCATGCATAGAGCAAGAGAAGCACTTGCTTACCCTGTGGAATATTTCGACATTGTTTAACCATTACTTTTGGTTTTTAGCAAAAAAGACAAATGATGCGCAAAAACTGAAACTGGAAAATTTACGTTTAGAAACCTTTATGAAAAATATCCATTTTCTTAATTTCCTGCTTTACATTTTTTGAACTCTTGATTGCTAAAAAATGTTTAGCCATGACTGTTGTGTTTTTGCCCCTTCTGCAAAAAAAATATCTGCTGGTGACCATGTTTGCACCATCCCAAAAGAAGGATGGTTCTTGTTGGTTTCACGCGCTGTTGAAGAGAGAGAGAGAGGATGGATATGTAATTCTATTTGCTTTTTTTCTAAGTTATATATATTTGAGATTTATCCTTTTTGATGCTGGTAGTCATGCACACGTTACACATCATGAGTCTTGTGTTAAACCTTGATATCCGTGGTGATGGTGCTTTAGAAATTTGAGCTGCAGAGTTTTAGCGAATAGTTGAGTGAATAGAGATGCTCAGGCAGTAACCGTCATTTCAATTCGCTGGTATGTGTTCTTACAGACAGATTGAAATCTTTCTGTCTGTCGGTGTTCTAGGTAAATCTACAAAAGTATATCTTACAAGTTGACCTAATACGTGTACAGCTAGAATTATCTAGCACTGATTAGTTCACCCTCTCGTGTTTGTATGTTTGTGTGTATGTGTGTGGTCTGATTGTGTGTAGTAAAATAAAACGAGCAGTGGTGCTAAAGGATCTCAATGATGATAAATTTAATTTGAAAATATGAGCAGCTAATGTTAGACAGACAGCCAAACGGTGAAACAAAAACTAGGAAACGATGAATGTATTAAAATAAATATGTACCAAATTTAGGCGCGGACGTTCTTAAAGGTCATAGCCAATGACCATTGTCCACATTCGTCCACATTTCGATTAACCCCTCCTCTCCTCTCTTTTTCTGAACGTCCATTTTGTGTGCTCCCAATGCGCATGTGCAATTGACAATTGGGATATGGTGTTGATTATGTCATGTCTTTTGTCTTGTTGGTTATTTGAGCATCATAAGGAGGCTATGTGGCCACTTCTGCTGCTGCTGCTGACGATGGTGAATTTTTTCAAGTGTTCTATTTTAAGATTGGGTGTTGAGCTTTCTGACTTGCATAGGAAAAAGAAGGGCTGGTATTGCAGAACTTTCTGTCTGTCGTAATTCTAGGTTAATCTGTGAAAGTAGTTTGTCTTTATAGACATTGCCTTTATATACATTGTACCATTGATGTAATGCAGTTTAGTTCATCCTCTATTATTCTGTTTGACAGCTTTTTTGTAGGTAGGTAGGTAGGTGTGTGTGTGTGCGTGCGGTTTGACCCCGTTTAGTCCGATAAAAAAAACTAACAGCGGTGAAAATTCAGTGAAAAAAAGAGCGGGAACGCTGCCATGCGGCACTTGTAGAAAACTGTGTACAGTTGTATTTATATTGTATTTTATTATCTTATTTGAAAGAATGTTTCTTCTCTAAGACTTGCTTCTTGTTCATTAAATAAACTCTTGTTGTTTGCAGTTGAACCGTTTGAAAAAAATCGCTCATACATCAATCTTTAGTATATTTAACTGTCCCAGTCATACATGTACATGGGCGGAGACCTGGGCGGAGATTTTGGGGCGACGATTTCTTACGACCTTTTTCCAAGTTGATTACCTTTTTTTTAGTCATCTGGCCCAAAAAGTCTAAAAAAAATTCTATTTTTACGGACCAAAAAATGTCAATTACTTTTTTTGTCTTGACGCTCAACGATTGGGGGGGGGGGGGAATGCATGGGCCGTCCTCCCCAACACTTTTATTGGGGGACCGTCCCCTCTGTCCCCCTAGGTCTCCGCCCATGCAGTCATATATGCTACATTGGTAAATGCGCTGGCCGCCACTCTGTGAAAGAGAGCGCTTCCTGTAGTAGGTGGCTTATTTAGGAGATAAAAAAAATGATCTCGGGCTAGCATGGTCCGCGTACGGGGACCAACATGGCGTGCATGCGTCCATTGAAACGGGCGAGCAGTGGTGAAGGATCTCAGCCGATCAAATTCATTTGAGAATTGGAATATGGGTGGAGGCCATAAAGCGGTCGCAATAGTTGTAAAGTTGAGTAGACCTACATTGACAATTATTACATTTAGTAATTCGCTCGTCGTATTAGATTGGCCTTTATGTGGGCCACTGGCGGGCAGTGGCGGCGGCAGAACGCTGTTGTGACTATGTAGTGCCTGTATACTGCCGCCCTTGATTTCCGTACATTAGTGTCCTTGTCATGTCGCCTTCATACACATGTTAGGCATACAGAATAATTATGTATGATCTGCCTTATTCAGAGCGGTTAGATATGAGGAGGCATGTATAACCCGGGGACATGCACTTGCATCTTAACCTGGATGATTTATTGCCCCCTCCTCTTTGCCACTTTTCTGCATCCTATAGATCCTCTGATCGGCCTCACAACTTTGTTTCCCACGTCAGAACTGCCACTGCTCAATCCAAATGCTTTGCCTGCATGTAGGGGAGAGCGGGGGCAAGAGGGACACCTTTTTAGAAAACGCGATATATTTTCAAAACTGTAATTCAATGTCACAATTTTTCATAGGCCTATATAAGTCCCTCTGTTTGACTTCCACCATCAGTTCATTTTATCCGCCTTTCTCTCTGAAAGTCTTTCCAAAACTCTTTCCACAAAATTAATCAACTCTGCCTTCAACTCTCTCGCGGTTGATCGCACGGGGAACGATTCTCTAAGGCTTTTGCTGAGAGAAGCATTTTAGAAAGGATCACACACAATATAAAATATGCTACGTGTTTCCGCGTCTCCGAAATTTGGACGTTAGAATTTACGATTCGAATGTTGTGCTTGGATCGAAGAAAGTTTCCCTTAGAGCAGTGGTTTTCAACCTTTTTCCAGTGGTGGAACCTAGCTTAAGTTTCTCGAAGCACGCATTTGCTCGCGGAACACTCGTGTTTCACCCGTCCAGTATTTCAAGATAGGCCTATAGGCTACACAGCCTAGCCTATAGTTGTAACTTGTAAAGCAATGTAATAGTTTTTAAAAATTAAATTTACGTTACTTGCACTTCTGTTGCAGTCTAGCTATCACATCACAAATACATGCCTTAAAACTCTAGAATTAAGTAGGCTATATGCCCAGTGCACAAAACACTGGGTAGCCTACCGGTACTCAATTTCGCCAACTATAGGCCTATCCATTATGGATGGAATATTGAAAAATGAAAATACGGTCTATTCTGGATCAGTGCTATGGACAAGTTGTGTTAAAGTATATCCTTCCTCAAGTTTTCTGTGAAATTTTTTGGTGCCTGGTTTAAATCCTGGACGCATTGCAGCCTAGATATAAAACACGTCACGTATAGGCCTATATAGGCAGACATATATTAAGCTAATTATAGGCCTAACAATTCGTCTTCAGAATAAAAAAAAATCATTTGGGGCTCAACCGCCATGTGCGTTGGGAGTGACACGAAGAAATATAGAGGGGAGTCGTACGTCCGATCATCTCCGATGGGCTTCAGCTTATTTGGAGAATTTTAGCTTCGTTTGCATGGGTATATAGGCTACGTCGCTGCACTTGAATAGTGCTTCTCTCACAACAATCACACATTTGCATGATTTTTGTTTCGCACATCTTATATCGATTTTCCGAAAAACAAATAGCGAGTATAATTATTATAGCCTAGGTCTGTCGAGTTAATTATTCTAAACTTTCTAAAGGCTTAGGCTTTCATTTGCAAAAATTCGAATTGTTACCCGCTAGGCTATATAGCTATAGGCGCCTAAGGCGCTAGGCCAAACCTCTGGATAAGAAATTTAGCCTAACCACTAGGCTATCTTTCAAAACGAATGACTGAAAAGAAGAATAAATCAAGTAAATGTGTAACGGCCTGCTGCCCCCTCGTAAGAAAACCACGTGACCTTGGGTCCCACCCCTGGTGTTGCGCTACAGCCTCCCAAGTGGTAGGAGCCTGCCTTAGGATCTCAAACGAGGCGCCGCACTGTTGAAGGGGTTCTCTGTCGTCAGGTAATTCTACAGGTCCATCTAAGTAGGTAAGATCCATGGCAGCCAACGCTTTCCCTGTGGTAAAGTTATAGATTAGGGTTGGGTCTTCCACCTCAGGACAGGGATGTCTCTCATTGGTACCAGGAATGGCTTCGGTCGAGTGGCGACATATGTCTGCGGTCCTCGGTCTGAGGACGACGGCTTCCCCTAGCGGAAGTCCGTCTGGGTTCAAATCCCCTTCAACAGATTGTTTAAATCCCCAATCCTTAAGTGCGATCGACCCTTCCCTTCTCTTTTCCTGCATTACCTCACCTTCCTCGAGTCTGTCAGGGGTTCCTCCCTTCTCCCGCTCGGTTATGTATTCCTCTAGATCCTCATCAGAGTCATCCTCAGGCCTTATAGACGTTTCCATCATTCAATGATTTATTAACGTCTGATTTGATATATTTAATTAAGCAATTCAACTGATTATAACTGACAAACAGGGTTAACAGTTAACATACGGACTAGGCCTAAATATTGATCTTTACTAAGTGTTCAGTGTCTTTTTACTCCAGCGGAATTAAAGCAGATAATCAACAGGCGTGCGTAACCTTGTTTCTAGTAATCACGCTCGATTATTAACACTATGCTCAACAATTACATTCCGGTTCGATTCGTATCGACCGTTATTCCACATCAACATAAATTTCAATTCTTATCATCAGTAATCGATTATTATCTTTAGTTTCAATTAATTAACTCTAATTGGTTTCGGATTCTGTTATGGAGCAATTAGATTATTTTATACTTCCCTTCCTTTCCGTGCAATTTTGAGTCAGAGTCGAAATTCGTATATGTAAAGAAGATCAGGCCACTTCTTGCCGAATATATGCATATATTGTAACGCCCGCCCCCGCGTACACTCCCGGAGTCGCCACTTCCGGTCCAACGTGTGAGGGGACCGCGTACTGTTGTGAGTCGTAGTCCCGCGAGATAGAGGGAGGAAGGACGGCGGTAGCTCCCGGGTTCGAACTCCGTCCGGTCTGAGGCGGCCAAGCCCCTCGGGTTCCTACCGCTTTATATGAAATCGGAGCTTTACTCAGCAGTCGCTCGCTCCTCCGCAATATACCAGGGTTGGGCGGTAAGGCAAAGTCTTTGGGCCTAGCACCCGAACTCTCTTCCAGGCCGATGGTCGAGTGGTAAGGAGCGTCTACAGTAATTGCAGTGGTGAAGGTACCAGGGTTCGAACTCACAACAGATTTCTGCGTTGGTATGGGCGATTCTAACCGTTCAATGCGAGCCACGACTTCCGTTAGAGCTTCTCTTACGTTGTAATGTACTGCAGAGATTTCCTCTCTGACATTATTCTGTACCGAGGCAATCGCCTCTTCCACATTACTTTGCACAACGGAGATAGCCTCCTGGGTATCTCTGGCATTAGCCTGAATGGTTGCCTGCACATTAGTCTGCATAGAAGTCATGGCTTCTTGGGAGGACTTAGAATTCGATTGTATAGCCTCTAGTAAAATGCCTATTTCTAACGCAGATGGTGGTCTAGATGGCTGCGAGGGAGTTGATGCTCCGCTTCTATCCATGGCGCTATACAAGTTTTGATTATGTCAAACCCTAACGCTAGCAAGAAGCAAATACGAAAGTTTAATCAATGGATCTTATTATCATCCGAAACATTTAATAATTATTCGCAGTGTTAATCAACAGCTTACAGTTTAAAGCCACTCAATTATATGCAACACAATTCAAACAGACTTCAATCGGAGCAGACAAAATGAATCCCGCAATTTATGCTCAAGTGCCAAGCTTAATTTCTCTGCCCAAAAGATCAATTTATAAATTCGTATTAAAGCCCTTAGTAAATTGTACCTTCTTCCAGAGACACCGGACAAGGCCGACGATAAGCGAGGAAAGGGGCGCAGACGCGGCGTCGAATCCGGGACTTGCGTCGATGAAATGAGGCTCAGAAGAATCCGCCAAGCCCGACGCTGAGTTGTCGCTAAGACCGAACCGGCACGTTGAGAACAGGGAATCCACGAAAAGATATTTTAATAAAAGATTGACGCCCGTAGGCTAACTGCGCAGAAGATATCGACGACAGAAGAAATTCCGAAAACCAGAACGAAAGACTTAACTCCTTTACGAAGATACGAAACAGAACCACGGCGCTGACGATTCACTCGTAATACAAAACCGCAACGAAATCGGCTCCTTGCCGGTTTTTAGAATTTCCGTACAGAATCCGTAAAGACCAAACGTGACAACGCAATAACTCAGACGTCGAATCCACGCCGACTTAAATAAACTATTACGTTTCTAAAATAATCAAACTCCGATTTTGTAACTTGCTCTCCAGAGCTACACGTCTATCCTCGTCGAAGTCCGTCGTGAATCTGCCTCCGAGCAGCGCGTTTCTCTTATATAACCTTCCTAGGGGTGACGCTGGCGCATGCGCACAAGAAGACCGCCGCACGTGCCTCCTTGTATCATGTCACGTCGACACTGAGCGCACCGATTCAACCTTTCAGTTCAACACGCAAAGGCCTTAATGGAAAACTACCAATGCGCAGCCAAACCGTGTGACAGCGATTGCAAATATCGACGTACACAGACCACAGGCAGACATGCCCTTCTTTGTCCGTTTCTATGGTACAGCGACGTTTGCGTCGGTATCACTGCCTGTACGCTCGATTGCATCGGTCGGTGATATTCTTCTGGCCGTCGCTCCATGCCCTCGCGTTTGTCCTTCTCTATCTGTTTCAATGTATTAGCGACTACTGCCTCTGCCTCGCTGCGTGGATGCGCGACGGCGCGGGCGACGACTCAATCGGCCTCCCCTCCTCCTTTTGCCGTCGCTCCAAGCAAGCCGCCAAGGGCCGATACCGTGAGAGATTCACACGAATACGGATCCATAAAACTTGCTACGGCAGCTGCAGCGATCTGCCTACGTCAGTCAATGGTCCAATTCGCGTCAAAATCGAAATCAACATTAAAATCTAGGTCACCAATATTATCTAGGTCACCGAATGCAGCTCAGAAATTAATAATATTATAATATATATCTAACCACGAAAATACCAAGGGATCCAAAAATATATAATATAATATTGCAACTAAAATTCCGTAGCGTCTAGTTATACGCAAACGCTACAATATGTCATCAAAGATTCACAAAGAACCAGTCGCAAACGGTGCCAAAACCCGTTGCTCCGTCAGCGATATCGTCTTATTCATAAAATCAGGCAATCAGCCACCAAACTAACAATTTCAAACCCAAAAACTGCACAAATTCTTGTCTTCACGAGCCGACTTCCTAGCCTGATGAAAACCTGAGATCGACTGCGCTTTTCGGCGGTTGCAGCGGTCACGTGGGCCGCATCGACCAATCAGCGACTACCTCGCAAAAACGACCGTCGGCCGCAAACCTCGGCCTCTGATAGGACGGACAAACTACTGCGATTGGCTACCACAAGAGGACTCAGACTACCACAGAAGGATTCAGAAGCCTCGACAGAAGCCTCGTACAGTAGTTTCCTACCGAACACGGCTCCGGCCTTCGCAAAAATATCACTTCTATGTGATGATCTAAAAATAGAACCGCGATATCGAATAAAATCAATTAGCAAGTAAGTACGCCAAGCGGCCTAAAAGGACGTTAAATTGTAGCGGCCTCATAGGACGCTACACACCCCCCCACTTAATCCAATTTTCCACCTTAATGGAAAATTTCCAGAATAGGATCCGAAACCAAACAATATTATTAAGCAACCTTAACTAATTTACTACGGTACTACGTAAGAACAAGATCCTCAATTGACACAAATTGTACCGACAACCCCGGTACGCTTAGGTAAAAAGGGTTCATGCCCAAAATAAATCAAGTCTACACTTATGCACATCACGAAACTGGTATCAGCAATTAAAGAGTATCACAAAGAATCTCTGCGCTGAAAATTACTTTCAGCCTGGCCGAATCAAGTTTACAGTTAACACAATTTAAAATCATCATTCCTAATCCATCAATTGCGCGGAGCCACTTACTAGGATAATTAAATGTCTTCCAAACACAATATTCCCTGCTCCGGCACCGAATCTTTCTAAGCTATTATATTATGCTAACAAATCAGTACATAACAATTTTATTTAACAGATTACCAATAACTATGAACCAAATATACGTTACACAATAAAAGAAGACTATTTCTTTAAATTCTATCCTCACCGGTAACCAAAGAGATTTCTGGGAAAACTCTGTTCCTTAGTTCAGCATACAATCGCTATCAGCGATGGACAGTCAATACTTCATTACTCACGTTACACGTTACTCTAGGGCTGAACTATTAAGCAAAGGCTTTACTGCTTAGTGAAGCATACCCAAGCCACACTAGGACGGATTTCTCCTTGACCTATGTAATAGTCTGTCGACGTCTACCTTACAAGACGGAGCATAACAGAGCAGACCTTCCGGAACTAGCAAACAAAGGATTTACTATTCAGGGAAACATACCCAAGAAGCTAGTACGGATTTCTCCCTGACTTATGCAATAGACTTTCTACGTCCACCTTACAGGACGGAATATAATAGAATAGACCCGTAACGCTGTCTGGACAATTACAACCCACTATTCTACATCCGAACCCTGCCTTCACTAACCGTATAGAATTCAAAATAGCAAATAATCTCATCATAGATTATACAATTAATCATGGTTATGCAATCACATCCTAAACTACAAACAAGCACAGCATTCTTGCCCTTCTTCGTGGCAACCAAGAAAACAATGCAAGTAAACGACAAGTAAACAATCTTACCTACCCCCATGATCTAACCTAGATCAAGCTTAGAAACAAAAATTCATATGTATTTTCATCCGAAGGAACTCAAACCAGGCTTCTCGCCAAAGCCTAAACCGATCGCCATTACGCGATATTATCTTACACTACATATACGTTACTAAAAATACCAAACCCATGACCCTATGGGAAACCTAGCGGGTTTCACTCTCATATCATACCGGAAATTTCTGTTAGTGACATGGCGCTGCATAAATCTTCGAGCAATTTCACAATTTTGATTCACAACAAAATCATCGGTACTAGACAAAGCATTTGCAACTTGGACATCTCCTAAAACTAAATCGATCGGCATGCACAACTCTCTTGACAGGAACAGCCGGTTAGGTGTGAGTCCGGTGCTTTCACTTTCACTTGCTCGATAGGCGGCGAGGACGTAGGGAAGATGCACATCTTCCGAAGAGAAGTCGGCAAGAACAGACGGAAGATGTACACCAACGGAGGGAGGGTTTGTGAAGCCGGGAGAAGGATGCGCATCCTCGTTAGAAGGATTCCGGGCTACCACCTTAGAAGGGAGTAGATTCGAAGCAAAGTTCGACGACTCGGAAATTTCCGTCAGGCGTGGAGTTCCGGTTCTTGCGCGTTCCGGCTGGCTGGTCCATGACTCCTCAGAAGTTTTCGAAGTCGATTGCACGGCATGGATTTCTTCCTTTCTTTCATTTCTCCGAGCGATTTCTATTCTGCGGCACAGTCTCACACGTGGCTTGCAGTGAACGTCGAATCGGTGACTTCCCGCCAGAATCCAGTTGCGACCGACATGCCAAAGTACATTTTCGTCTTTCATCCACGAAAGTCCAAGGATCAGTTCAGATACCTGTTCTGTGACTAAACAGGGAATCCTGAATTCGTGATCGTCGATTTGCAGTTTCAGTATCGTCTCTCCCACAACACGAATAGCAGACCCGTTAGCAGCTAACAAGGACTGTTCAGAATTCTGTACATCTTTAGGGTCTACCAGCGAGGCAGGGCATAATGTCATTTCGCAGCCATGAGTCAAGCAAGGCTAGGATGGATCTTCCATTCAGTTTCACCGACAGGTAGGCATCATTCCTACCTTGGACGTGTCTGACGTTACCTTCAGGATTCCCGGCGGTTTCTTCGAATTCTTCATCCGCTAGCGACCTCTGGGGACGTTCTGGACAAACGCGAGCCAAATGTCCCGGTTGATTGCATTCATAGCAGCGACGATTGTCCCGTTTCACCCGAGGAAAGTTATTGTCTCTATTTCGGTTCCATTGTTGATTGTTGGTTCCTGTTCCTATCCAGGGTAGTGACGAACGTTGCGGCTGCCATTGCCGAAACTGACTCTCAGTCGAAGTAGCACTCAACTGGTTCTGGAACATTTCTTTCATCTGTCGGGTCAGCGTCTCTTGCATCTGGTTGAATTTTTCGTCGAGGTTGAAGTCCAATTCCCTCACTGTCTTGATGCGACCCGGTCGACAGTCGTGGGACCCGGTGGTATCTTCATCAGCGCGGCGGTAGCCTTCCAACAAGGACCTAGCTCTGAAGGTCCTTGTCTAACAGAGCGTCAAGAAAAGCTCGAATAGCTATTGTCTCACTGTGCGCGGACGACGGTCCTGGGAAAGCTAAAATCATAAGCTTTCGGATGTCTTGTACGAGCTGACCGAGATCTTCACCCGATTTCTGACGGCGAGTATTCAGTTTGGTTTGGTACAAGGCTGCCTGGTCCGAACTTCCGTATCGTAGTCGTAGACGGTCGACTAGATCGGTGCAGGTGGTGATGGCTTCCGAGTCGAATTCATGCAGAAGTTGGTCTACCGGTTCTACTAGCGCACACGTCAGTTGGGCCAGTTTCTCCTCTTCACTCCAACGGTTACTTTTCGAACATACTTCGAACTTCTTAAGGAACACTTCTACTGAGGTCTTACCGTTGTATCGGTCCAGCTTCATTCGCGATGTCATTCTTCTATCTGGAAAATTTGAATATTCAGTTTGTAGTTTCCCAGCAGGTTCTTTCCTTTCACGAGCAATTGGTTCAGATCGAGACGGTTCGACAGTGTCCTTTTTCGGCGACAACTCTCGAGCATAAGAGCTGACGATTGTGGGCGGTTTTTCAGAGGCAACACCGCTCCCGAGTATGAACGGATTAGGCAGTTCATCTTTGGGACCACCCGCGACAATCGGTTTCATTGTTGGCCACTGCATTAATTGTTTCGCCAGGGCAACCTGTTCATTGTACGAGACTGGACCGTAGTAGGGCACGAAGATGGGCTGTACTTTCTCAGGAGGTAAGTATTCGTAGCTCTGGGTAACCTGAGTTTTTAGCGACGAAGACATCGTTGACATTATCGGCCGACTCGAAGATGTCGTCAGGGTAAGCGTACGAGGAATCGAAGCAGAAGCGAACGCGATCTTTTCTGATTCAGGTTTCATTTCACGTACCTGGACGTCGTGCACACCCACAATCTTCGAAGAGATGATTCGTGGAGGAATTTCGGTTGACCGTAGAAGATCTTCAGCTTCAGTATTCATGAATTGGTACGACGAGTATGGGAAGGTGGCAGCCCGTGGAGTTGCAGTTGACATGGGACGACGAGGATGTGCATCTCGTGGACCCCAGTCGTACTCTCGTGTGAACGACAAATCCCCATTTGATTTATCTACAACTAACATTCCAGAGTTAGTACATGTTTTCAAACAGTCTTGCCATATAGCTATCGCATTTGGGTCGAGCACAAATCGATGTAGAGGTCGCATATCAGTTACTTCCGAGTCTTCACTATTGTATTTCAATTGCTCGGTTATATCTCTATTCAACCTGTTTTGTTTGTCGCGCATATACGACTCATAGTCAAAGCTTTCATAAATCGTGTTTGAATCTCTATGATATACTTGTCGAGTATCTGTTCGAGTATTCGTATCGTTAGTGTTTGAAACAAGTATGTGCTTTGGCCTTGCGCCATAGTATTCTGTGCTTCTTTCATCCTTTGAAACCCCTTAAAGTTTCATGTTCTTTTCTGGCACTTGTACCTACACTAGACTGGGTCTGAACCTCCATACCTGAACTTAATTTTACCCCACTTAATCTGGTATCAAGTGTAACGGCCTGCTGCCCCCTCGTAAGAAAACCACGTGACCTTGGGTCCCACCCCTGGTGTTGCTCTACAGCCTCCCAAGTGGTAGGAGCCTGCCTTAGGATCTCAAACGAGGCGCCGCACTGTTGAAGGGGTTCTCTGTCGTCAGGTAATTCTACAGGTCCATCTAAGTAGGTAAGATCCATGGCAGCCAACGCTTTCCCTGTGGTAAAGTTATAGATTAGGGTTGGGTCTTCCACCTCAGGACAGGGATGTCTCTCATTGGTACCAGGAATGGCTTCGGTCGAGTGGCGACATATGTCTGCGGTCCTCGGTCTGAGGACGACGGCTTTCCCTAGCGGAAGTCCGTCTGGGTTCAAATCCCCTTCAACAGATTGTTTAAATCCCCAATCCTTAAGTGCGATCGACCCTTCCCTTCTCTTTTCCTGCATTACCTCACCTTCCTCGAGTCTGTCAGGGGTTCCTCCCTTCTCCCGCTCGGTTATGTATTCCTCTAAATTCTCATCAGAGTCATCCTCAGGCCTTATAGACGTTTCCATCATTCAATGATTTATTAACGTCTGATTTGATATATTTAATTAAGCAATTCAACTGATTATAACTGACAAACAGGGTTAACAGTTAACATACGGACTAGGCCTAAATATTGATCTTTACTAAGTGTTCAGTGTCTTTTTACTCCAGCGGAATTAAAGCAGATAATCAACAGGCGTGCGTAACCTTGTTTCTAGTAATCGCGCTCGATTATTAACACTATGCTCAACAATTACATTCCGGTTCGATTCGTATCGACCGTTATTCCACATCAACATAAATTTCAATTCTTATCATCAGTAATCGATTATTATCTTTAGTTTCAATTAATTAACTCTAATTGGTTTCGGATTCTGTTATGGAGCAATTAGATTATTTTATACTTCCCTTCCTTTCCGTGCAATTTTGAGTCAGAGTCGAAATTCGTATATGTAAAGAAGATCAGGCCACTTCTTGCCGAATATATGCATATATGTCATCAAAGATTCACAAAGAACCAGTCGCAAACGGTGCCAAAACCCGTTGCTCCGTCAGCGATATCGTCTTATTCATAAAATCAGGCAATCAGCCACCAAACTAACAATTTCAAACCCAAAAACTGCACAAATTCTTGTCTTCACGAGCCGACTTCCTACCCTGATGAAAACCTGAGATCGACTGCGCTTTTCGGCGGTTGCAGCGGTCACGTGGGCCGCATCGACCAATCAGCGACTACCTCGCAAAAACGACCGTCGGCCGCAAACCTCGGCCTCTGATAGGACGGACAAACTACTGCGATTGGCTACCACAAGAGGACTCAGACTACCACAGAAGGATTCAGAAGCCTCGACAGAAGCCTCGTACAGTAGTTTCCTACCGAACACGGCTCCGGCCTTCGCAAAAATATCACTTCTATGTGATGATCTAAAAATAGAACCGCGATATCTAATAAAATCAATTAGCAAGTAAGTACGCCAAGCGGCCTAAAAGGACGTTAAATTGTAGCGGCCTCATAGGACGCTACACATGCATGGGTCTAGTGCTCAGCAGATTCTGTTTGTTCGTAACAGTCGAGATAGTTTAAAACCAATGATTAAAATGCTTCGTTTGTGATTGTCCGACATTGATTGATGGAAATGCACCGTAGCCTACAATCTATGCTAAAAAGCAAATAGATTTCCATATAATGCATGTTCCCTCCGAATAACAAGTAATGAACTATAAGGACATAATTATACATGTATGAAACAGCAATAACATAATTATATAAAACAACAATGCATTTGCGTAATAATGTTATTTTAAGCAAGATGACTGAATTAAAGCTGTGACAGAATCTATTCACTGCATGCTAATGTAGGCTATATCAATTTGTGATTTCAGTTGGCGGCAACGGGCGACTGACGGACACATGATGCAGTCAAAGATGGACCATCAACCAGGACTCACCGGTGTATTAGTTCTCCTGCCTGCTCAGCTGCTACTGCTGCTGCTGGTTCAGCCAGGCGCTGAGACCCGCACGCTAAAGAACTCATTCTCGAATTATTCCAAGGATGACCTTCTGTCTGGCATCGGGGTTCAACCAGCGCTTGCTGAACACAGCAAGGAGTTCGATAAGCCGACCGTCACCAAGGTAACGCTTTTCTTTCTCCGATTCTGCTATCACCAAGGTAACGCTTTTCTTTCTCCGATTCTGCTGTCACCAAGGTAACGCTTTTCTAGGATTCTGCTGTCACTGTGGTAACGCTTTTCACGGATTGATCTGTCACCAAGACAGCGGTTTTCTCGGAGTCTCCTATCACCATGGTAACGCTTCTCTGAGTCTGCTGTCACTAAGGAAACTTTCTTGGGATGTTTTAATTTTTGTTTTATTTTGAACATTTATAAAGCGCCCATTCATGACTAACTACACAGAAGCGCTCCCGATCGACCCGGGCCACCCTCGGTTAAATAGGACAGTCTTACTTAAGGCTATAGATTTCGAAGTACATGATAAAGAACTCTATCCCTGGGCACTGGACGAAAGTGCAAGAGGAAGACCACATTTCAGGTCAGCGACCGAGAAAGCACGGTGTTGCTTTGTGTATGTCCGCGAGTGAGTGACAATGAGCTCGATCAGCCTGAATAGGTGAACGAAAGGAACCTCGGCGTTAGACAGATCGACTGACACCTTGATTGACTGATTGATTGACAGACAGAAAGAGAGATTGACTGATTGACTGACTGACTGGCTAATTGACTGATTGATTGACTCCTTGATTGACTGACATGTTGTTTGACTGACTGATCGGCCAAGGCCGTAGCCAGGATTTTATTGGGGGGGGGGGGGGTGTTTAATATATATTGGAACAATTTTTCATTTTCGCGGCCAAAATTTCTGATGACTTTCTTTAGTCATCAACTTCCATTTTCCAGATCGAAATTTTATATATTGTTTGATTTTGGGGGTGTTTTCATGCTTTATTTCATGGTTTTTGCATCACAAACTAGAAAAATGCAACACATTTTTTCTGCATTTTCCATTTGGGGGGGTGTTCAAACACCCAAAACACCCCCTGTCTACGGCCTTGTGATCGGCTGACGGACCGACCGACCGACCGACTGACTCCTTAATTGAGCGATAAATTGATTGACTGCATGAGTGATTGATTGACAGATTGATTTTGTTGATTGACAGGTGACGAATGGCGTGTACGTGGCGGTGGGTTACGCCCTCGCTAATTCCATTCTTCTGGAGGGTGAGTATGGAGCCGTCATCGTTGACGTCACGGAGAGTGTCGACTCCGCCAGAACGATACTCGCCGATTTCCGGAAGTACACGAAGAAGCCAATCACAGACATCGTCTTCACTCACAACCACCCAGATCAAGTGTTTGGAGCAGAGGTAGCAATAATTATCTATCAACTCTCAACAGCTATATACATGTATAGCCTAAGAGCCTAAGACTCAGTCAAGGACTCTATGTTACCCAGGGTGAGAATTGCCGGAGGGGTTGGGGGGGGGGTTCAACCCCCCAGTCTTGTTTAGAGCCCATGTTAAAGTATGTTTTTCATACCCCAATTTCAAGTTTATCATAGGCCAACCCCCCAGTTATTTTTCCACAATTCTCATACTGAATTGTTACCTGACTGGTCACTGGCGACAATTTTGTGTGTGCCCATTTCACTCTCAATCATAGCCTAGATGTTGTCCCACTTCAAATTCCGTTTCTAATACGGTACTAAAGATTATGTTTTGAATCACCAAATGCAATTTTTAAAACCTCTGACTCTGATAATTCATCATTGAGAGGCAAACGGGTACTTCATGCACTTCAACGCGCAAATTACGTACGCTTTAAACACTGCAGCCATAAATATTAAACTGGGCCAATGTGGCTGTCCCCGTATATATATATATATATATATATATATATATATATATATATATAGGGTTTCATCGAGGACCCTGCCAACCCACCGGACATCTGGGCCCACCACAGTTTCTCAGAGCTCGTTCGAGGGACCTACGTCGCCGGACCGAAGCTGTACCGTGGCGCCATACACCAGCATGGCGTCCGACTGGGCGCCAAGTACATCGTCAACTGCGGCATCGGTCCTCGCCTCCACATGGATCTGACCCAGGCGATTACCTCGATGCAACCCAACCGTCTCATCAAAGGTGAGGTGGAGGAGGTGTTTCTGAAGGCGGCAGGCCTCAACCTGACCTTCATCAACATTCCCGGTGAGACCAAGGACCAGATTTCCGTCTGGCTGCCTCAGAAGAGGGTCCTCCTACCAGCCGACGATCTCTACAAGACCTTTCCGAATCTGTACGCCATCCGAGGCACTCCACCGCGCAACTCCATGACCTGGCACGACTCGCTGAAGCGAATGCGTGACCTGGAAGCGGACTTCCTCGTTCCGAGCCACACTCGACCGGTGGAAGGTCGCCAGCGTATCCATGACATCCTCACCACATACATGGCCGCCATTCGCTACGTACACGACCAGACGGTGAGGTATGTATAATGTAGATAAGTACATGGGCGTAGTGATATCATTTTGAACCATACGAAAACTCGGGTATCAGTCACGTGGTCAACGATGCCAATTATCACGTGACTGGCTTCTTAGGTTTGGCGCTGTCTCGCGGGTGTGTCGTCTGTATATTTACAGAAGACAAGTTGCTTCATCCTAAACGTCCAGCGCCATGGCTCTCTCAACTCTTCTAAAAATTTAATTAGCAGTTATGAGCTTCTTGTACCACGGTCACGCACTTATTATGCAGTGCCGTGCCTTTCTTTAGTTGACCATGCGATCTGGAATGGGCTTCCTGTGGACCTACGTGTAATGACTAAAGCCCTTGAGACCGTGCACGTTCTACTATACTGTTAAGACTGTTCTCTTTAGCCATGGTTGGGTCGGGAGCGCTTCTGAGTAGCTACTGTTGAAGAGGCGCTACATGAATGTCTGAATGGAATGAATGATTGATAGCAGAACTCTTAGTTTAATAGTGCGAGTGAACTTTGACGCCGTTGACCGCGTGACTGATAACTAAACTATACTATAATTCAAAATGATGCTACTACATCCCTATTATCATACTCTATGCTTATCCCCTTATCACAGGTACATGAATCGTGGACTTCACCCAGACGACATAGCCTCCCGTGTCAAGCAGCTTCCTACATCTCTCGCCTCTGAGCGATACCTCCAACAGTTCTACGGAACTACGGTGTGGTCGTCGAAGGGCGTCTACGAGAACGAGGTCGGCTGGTTCAGCGGGGATCCGGTGGAGCTCCTGCCGCTCGGTCCGACTGAGAGGTCCGAACGGATGCTGAAGATGATGGGAGCGGACCGTCTTTTGGATGAGGCAGAAGCGGCCTTCGTTGAGGGACAGCTCCAGTGGGCCCTGGAGCTCGTCTCCTACGTCTTCCGGGTCCATCCGGAGATGAAGGCCGCGGAGGACCTGAGGCTGAAGGTGCTTCGGGGTCTGGCCGCACAGCAGACGAATCCCTTAGCAAGGAACTTCTACATGACGACGATCCTCAACGATCATGGACTGATCGATTGGAAGCTCGATACGACACCGTTGATCGAGAAACTGGCGATGGCTGAACTCTTTGACCTCATGAGGTACAAGGTCAAAGCTGAGGTCGTCGATGGGGTCAACCTGACGACTGTCTTTCAGTTCACGGACACCAGAGAGAGCTATCGTCTGCGAATTCTGTATTCAGTTCTCGACGTTGAGTTGATTTCAACGAAGGAATACCGAGCAGGAGGAGCAGCAGCATCGAGAGGAGCAGCAGGAAGAGCAGGAGGAGGAGCAGCAGCATCGAGAGGAGCAGCAGGAGGAGCAGCAGGAGCAGCAGCAGCATCGAGAGGAGCAGCAGGAAGAGCAGCAGGAGCAGCAGCAGCATCGAGAGGAGCAGCAGCATCGAGAGGAGTAGCACGAAGAGCAGCAGCATCGAGAGGTGCAGCAGGAGGAGCAGCAGCATCGAGAGGAGCAGCAGGCGAAGCAACAGCATCTAGAGGAGCAGCAGCATCGAGAGGAGCAGCAGGAGCAGCAGCATCGAGAGGAGCAGCAGCAGCATCGAGAGGAGTAGCAGGAGGAGGCGCTTCCGTCGACGTTCTAGTGGTGACAACGAGCGACATCTGGCGACAGGTGATGGCTAAGAAACGATCGGTTCGTTTCTTCATCGAATCCGGTGAAATCCAACTTCATCCGAACGATGGTCTGCCAACACTAATCCGCTTTATCTCTTCATTCGACACCAGCTAAAGGGTCGTCCATATGTTACGAACGCTGCATGGGAAGCTCTGACGGCGATGACATGAACGACCGACTGGCCTCCGATTATAGAGACGGTTTCCCCAAAGGTAGATAACAGATCGATCGATCGATTAAAGATTTAAGCAGCATTTCACAAAGTGGTTTTTGCGCAGCAGTGGCGCCACTACATAATAATTATATCATTTTAAGTTGTATATTCAGATTTAATAATTCAACATTTACTGAATAAACGATCAAACGATAAATCAACAGAACTCCGGATCACCCGGATGTTGCACGAGAACTTTGCGTTAAACTAAAGCAAGTAAGTAAGTATGTCAACTTATAAAAACATGATATCCAACACCCTTCCGCTTAAAATGTAAGCAATGGTAAAGCAAAACAGATAATATGTTTATATTTCCTCAATTAAACGTTCTGGACGTTTATGATCTCTTCCCGAACGACGAAGTACAAGGTTTGGTACGGTTACTATGTCAGCTGTCAAACGAGATTGGTACTTGGCACCCTGATATTCCTTCTCAGACGCCAGAATAACTCTCGGTTCAGTCACGCTTGGTAAATCATCCATCTAGTATTCTAGTCCAGGTGAATGCATCTGATGAGATATGTTGGTCTCAACTGTACCAGGAGTAATTAGTGTTTCTGGGATTGATTTGGTACCGACGGTACACTGGAACTGATGTGGTGCCCAGTTGAATTGGTTGAGCACTGACGGTGCGTTGTTATGAAAACCAATTGTCGACTCTGGTTCTGGTTGATCCTCTTCCATTCGTGTGCTCAGTTGGTCAATATGTCGGCGCCAAACTTTGGAACCAACCTGAACGCGATATGATAGTGGACCGGTTTTCTGCAATACTGTTCCGTCCAGCCACTTTCCTTGATTTCGATAAGCTCGTGCCCACACATGATCACCCGAACGAAAGCTTCGATCCTTTGACACTGGGTTTGCTTGACCCTCTTGTGATTTGCGTACCCGGTCCTCTGGTCTGAGGCGCATGGAATCTAAGGACATCACCACTCGCCGGTTAAAAAGCATTTGTACCAGTGAGAGACCAGTTGTCGCGTGTGCCGTATTCCAATAGGACAACAAAAATCGATGTACGCGATACATCAAAACTTCGAATGTCACTTCCTTTGTTCCCAGGTCTTCCTTTAGAGTTCTGAAAAAACGTTCTGCTTCACCGTTTGAGCGTGGATGATAAGGGGAGGTATGTATGTGTTGTATGCCGAATCTTTTACAGAATTGCTGAGATTCACCACTGTTAAACTGTGAACCATTGTCCGAAACTATCTGAGAAGGCACTCCGAATCGGGCCACCAGGGACAGTAAAAATTAATGTGGACAGTCACCGGAGATGTTGCTGATTTTACTGGTATTGCTTCAGCCCACTTAGTCCGTGCATCCACACAGACTAACCACATATGACCATGTGTTGGTTCGGCATAGTCAATATGTAACCGGTACCACGGCTTCTCTGAGAATTCCCATGGATGAACAGATGCTTGCGGTGCTTCTGCCTGAACTGATTGACAGTGTTGACAGGTACGGACAACTTTCTCGATTTCAATGTCCATATTTGGCCACCAGACGAACGAACGTGCTAGGCTCTTCATTCGTGTCATACCTGGATGACCCTGATGGAGTTCTGTGAGGGTGTCACTTTGAATTGATCGTGGAATTATCATTCGGGATCCCCAACCGATACAGCCATCCCCGATAAATAGTTCTGTACGCCGAATGTAGAACGCGTCCAGTGATGCAGGTCTATCCGCTGGCCAACTTCCTTCTAAGTAACGGCGTACGGTGGCTAAAGTTGCGTCCCTCTTAGTTTCCTCCGCCAGTCACTTGTGGGAAAATTCACGTGCACAGAGTTCATCAATATCAAAAACATCAACATCATCGTCTTCCGCCACCAATGGAAGTCTGTAAAAACCATCAGCATTGCCGTGCTCTGAGCTATTCTTATAACGAATATCATAAGAATATGCCATCAATGTTAATGCCCAGCGTTGAATTCGAGCTGAGGCGCGGTCTGCAATAGGTTTATCTGGACCAAATAGTGCAACTAATGGTTTATGATCTGTCACCAACGTAAATCTTCGGCCGTACAAATATTGCTTGAACTTAGAAACTCCGAATATAATTCCGTAAGCTTCTTTCTCGATTTGGGCGTAATTACATTGTGACGAATTTAATGTCTTCGAAGCGTAAACAATTGGTCGTTCATTGCCATCAGGAAACGCATGAAACAGTGACACCCCGACACCATAGCTGGATGCGTCAGCTGCGAGTACAATCGGTAAACTAGGATCATAGGGGCATAGAATTGGAGGACTGGACAAGCTTCGCTGCAACGTTTCAAAGGCTGCTCGTTGTTAACCATTCCACTGCCAACTGGTAACCTTGCGTAGCAACTGGTAGAGTGGTGAGCATAGGGTAGATAAGTCGTTCTAGAACTTGCCGTAATAGTTAACCAATCCGAGATATGCTCGTAATTGTCCAACATTACTCGGCTCCGGTGCGTTTATAATCGCTTTGGTTGTAGATGGTGCGGTGTGCAAGCCGTCTTCGTCAACCATGTGACCCAAATATTGTACTGATTTCTAAAGAAGTATACACTTGGTTAAACTCAATCGAACTCCAGCGTCGAGAAATCGTTTAAACACCTGTCGTAACGTTTCCAATTGGATATCCAGCGATTCCGATGCAATCAACACGTCATCCAGCGAACACACGACTCCCGAAATGCTTGTCCATTATCCGTTGAAACTTTGCCGGTGATGGACCAATGCCGAAAGGTATTCGTAAAAATCTATAGAGCCCTTTTGGTGTATTGATGACGAGCAGTTTCTGTGCATTAGGGTCGATTCGTATTTGATTATATGCTTCCGATAAGTCCAACTTTGTGAAATATTTGCACCGACCGAGTTTGGCGAACAGATCCTTCGTTCGTGGTAATGGATAATGTTCCGTGCGTAGTGCCCTGTTTACTGATACTTTGAAGTCACCACAAATCCGGATCGCATCGGTGCTACGTTTCGAAACAACCACCATTGGTGATGCATACTCTGAGATGTCGTCCTGGATTTTCTCTATTACCCCAGCTTGTTGCATTCGATTAAGTTCCAGTGTAAAAGGTATCCGTCTTGCAGGCCAAAATTTTCGAACATTGATATTCGGATCGATTTGTAAACTTACTTCTGTGTTTCTAATGCAACAAAGAGATCCGTCTAACAGAGATGAGAACTCGTGTACAATCTCTTTTACCGCCTAGTCGTCGTTGACTTCATTGAGGTCAATCGGATTCCGGATCTCTCCCTCTCTGCGACATCGTCCAATATCGAGGTGCATACGATCCAACCACGTCCTTCCCAACAACGACATGCGGTTGCTATCGACTACATATGAGGGCATATAATGATAATGTCTTCCATCAAAAGTGATTGTGGTTTCAAAATAACCCCAAACTCTTCATTTATGACCATTGTATGATCTAAACTGTAGTTTTGTAGGTGTCAGGACCGGACATCCTATTGTTTGCCAGTCTCTTCGTGTGGGGTAAGTAATGTGACACCCGTTCCTGTGTCGCACTCAAGTGTTACATCCCTTCCGTCAATAGAAAGATCAGCGAGAATCTTCGCGGCTTGATTGTTTTCAATTGTGCATACATAATTAGATTCTTCATTGGAAGAGAATGACAGTGATTCATCACCCATCTCAACTGGTTGTACTTTCACTCCAGGTCTGTCTGTATTATTTCGCATTTGTTTTCGGTCATGTCCTTTTTCCTTGGGTTTTGCGCAAAGAGGAGTTATATGGACTGTTTTGGAACAATTGTAACAAGTAGCATTACGAAATTTACAATTTATTCAGGATGCTGATGGTTTACCTTGCCACACCGTCCTTGAAATGATTTGGCTACTTATTTGGATTTCCTGTCGTCTGATGTCACCGCACTAATTTCTGTAGAACCAGATGGTGTTGACGCAGAAATCTGCAGCATAATGGACGTCTTCTCGGCTGCCTCAAATGACGCTGCGAATCTTGCCACATTCTCGATTGTCAATTCTTGCTGTTGAAGGAGAGATTTTTTAATCTCTGCATTCGACATTCCGCACACAAACTGATCGCGTAGTCGTCCATTAACAGGTGATACAGTCATTTTCGAAATTGCATGTCAGTGATAGCTTCCTCAAGGCAGTCATGCAGTCCGCCGCTGTTTCTCCTCGTTGTTGACGGCGTGTGTAAAAACGAAATGTTCGCAATATTTAATGAATAAGCTAACACGCTTACCGATTGTGCGGCACAAAATGGCTCTCCGCTTCAACGCGTTGTTTTCTGACTCGTCAATATCTTCTTCGATGAAATAAAAATTCAAACGCTGTACGAACCGTTTTCATGTCTCCAAATTTGGATCAAAGTCCTTAATTTTGGCCGACATTTTGAATTATTATCCTCGTCGCCAATATGTTTTATATTCAGATTTAATAATTCAATATTTACTGAATCAACGATCAAGCGATAAATCAACAGAACTTTGGATCCCCCGGATGTTGCACGAGAACTGTGCGTTAAACCATGACTAAAGCTAGCAAGTAAGTAAGTATGTCAACATGTCAAACATGATATCCAACAATTGCGGGCATTCAAACGCAAACCTCTTACTGGTCTAGTACCTTGCTCATAAGTGCTGTAATATGCCGAGCAAATTTCTGTCCAGGGTAACGGTCTCTGTTGTCATAGACCCTGGTCAAATCGGATCCATCCATCCAATGCGGGCATTCACGGTAGGCCTAGGTCATCTGACCTGCCCTGCAGAGCTGGCTAAGTACAGAAAAAACATGTAGGCCTAGTTTAACGCTTAGGAGCGATATTAAAACTGTCTGCTAACAGTTTTATGTTTCAGTTTTCAGGTGGGATAGACAATTCACTGGGAATCAGAGACTGACTCCAAGTGTTTACTTTTGCTGGGGCGCCAGTTGCCCTTGGGCCGGTGTCATGAAATAGAGTATCCACCGTATTAATTGTATCTCCCCACCCCAAAATGAAGAGAAGTCGAAAAAAGCCACTTCCGCATGTATTTCGTTTTTGCAAATTAATTTCCATCAGCTTTGTTTTTCGCAATGGTGGGGGTCCCCTAGGCATGACATAGGCTACCCCCAGACAATTTCACAGCTGCTGCACATGTTGTTTGCACTGCATTACACGAACGGTTAGAATAAACGGTGATATTATATACTATTGTGTGATTAATGTGTTATTTATCCGCGCAAAGAAATACAAGAAACACTAAAAAAAAGGTATAATAGGCCTCATGATAATATACAACTGGTATTGGTAGCCTACATAAACAGTGCAATGACAAAGGGTCACAAGAGAAGTTTTTATTGAAAATTACTTGTAATCGAACAAGCAGTAGCCTAACCTAATTTGAGCAATTCCGCTCCCTTATTGCCACTGTACCAGGTGCGTCAATTAACATCCACCCCCATCTGTCTTTTGTGGGACGTCCTCAATGGTCGACTCGAACATTCTTACAGCACTCAATGTCCATGCGTGGTCTAACGGAGAAAGAAAGAGAGGGAGAAAGAGAGGAAGAGAGAGAAAGAGAGAGAGAGCGAGGAGGGAGGGAGGGAAGGAGGGAGGGAGGGAGAAAGGGAGGGAAGGAGGGAGGGAGGGAAAGAAAGAGAAAGAGACAAAATAGGCAGAGATAGACAGAGGAGGAGGAGGAGGATGCAGGGATGGAAACAGGGACGCAACCCACTCATGATTATCTCATTGAGTCGTACCTCCAATAGGAATCCTTAACGACTATACAATGCATGTATCTCTTCTTGTTAAGGCAACTGTCCTCTATCTCGCTCTTTGTCTGTCTATCTGTCTGTCTCTCTCTTCCTCCTCTGCCTCTCCCTCATCCCTCGACGGACCATGGATAGATGACGGAATACGAATCTATGACTGGATAGGCTATGGATAGATGACTGAATAGCCTACGGATAGTTGACCGAATACGGATGCGAATCATGTGATTCTATTTCTTCAGGCTAAAAGGGAGAAAATAAAATAATTAGAATTGAATTGGCTCTGACCGCAGGGGATCTCCTCTACAGCCGGGGCTTGGGCCCCTGTGCACTGCACGTTCTGCACGACTTATTGCTACGCCACTGAATAGCTTCTCTGTCTCCCTTTACAAACGTTAGCCAAAGTCATCTATATAATAGTAAATTCTTAAAATAGCCTACGCTAATGCGAGCACGTGATATGCTTGCTAAATTATACGGAAATCATATCGTAAAAAGTATAATATGTAGGGAGTAGGGTAGTAGCCCAATAGGCTATACCAACCGATAGCCACGAAACTTAAAAGCAATTTGAAATCAACGAGGCACTATAGGCTACATTAATTTTGTCAACTCGCTTGGGCCTATAACTAGCCTTTTATGGGCTTATAAGCACGCATGCTGTGATATACATGTAGGATACATGCGTATAGGCCTATAAAAAAATTATAGGCAGAAGAGTAGGACATAGATGGAGCGGCAGAGTGAGACAGACGCAGAGCGAGGCAGACAGACAGACAGACAGTTTTGTTTTGATCAATATTCAGGCGACGTATGTAGCTAAGGCTATAAACTAATTTCCGGTCTATGCAAGCGGACGCTGATGTTGAAGGGCGCGCGTGCAGGCAGCGACTGCCGTTTGTTGCATCGGTCGAAGGTCGCAGCCTGTGCGGCCAACGACGGCGGCAGCCGGGATTAGCCCTGGTCCAACCGATGACAGACGGACAGATATATAGGCCTATGCATTCAGAGATGGACCATCAACCAAGACTTAGCATCGTCCTAGTTCTTCTGCCTGCTCAGCTGCTACTGCTGCTGCTGGTGGTTCAGCCAGGCGCTGAGGCCTTGACGTTCAAGGACTCATTCTCAGATTGTTCACCGGATGACCTTCTGTCTGGCATCGACGTTCAACCGCCGCTTGCTGAACACAGCAAGGAATTCGACACCCCGACCGTCACCAGGGTAACGCTTTTCTTGATTTCTCCGGTCACCAAGGTAACGCTTTTTTTCTCGTATTCTGCTATCACCAGCGTATAACGCTTCTCGGAGTCTGCTATCACTAAGGAAACGTTCATGGGATTTACTTATTTATTTTGAGCATTTATATAGCGTCTCTTCAACACCATCTACTCAGAAGCGCTCCCGGCCCAACCTCGGCCAAATAGGGCAGTCTTCAGTAAGGTTAGAGAAAAAAACGGCGGAGTGATCCTTGCCATGGGCACTATATACGCGAAGTGCCACAGGAAACCCATTCCAGGTGGCATGCAGGGTCAGTGACAGAGAAAGCACGGCGTTGCCTTGTGGTAAGTTGTGGAGGTCAGCGACAGAGGGACAAGAGATCAGCCTGAACAGACGAACGAAGGGAGGCTCGCTTTTGAACAGATCAACTGACTCATTGACACCTTGATTGACAGTTTGATTGACTGTCTGACTGTCTGACCGACCGACTGATTTGATTGACTGGCCGGTTGACTGGCTTATTGGTTTTGTTGATTGACAGGTGACGGATGGCGTATACGTGGCGGTGGGTTACGCCCTCGCTAATTCCATTCTTCTGGAGGGTGAGTATGGAGCCGTCATCGTTGACGTCACGGAGAGTGTCGACTCCGCCAGAACGATACTCGCCGATTTCCGGAAGTACACGAAGAAGCCAATCACAGATATCGTCTTCACTCACAACCACGGCGACCACGTGTTTGGAGCAGAGGTAGCAATTATAATCAACTTTCAACAGCTAATAGGACTTAGTTAAGGCTCTCCATGGCTGTTTTTAAGGAATTTTTAGAACTGCACAGCCCCTTCTTTCTTTTCCCATCCTCCGTAGTAAATTACGTCCAATTGGAGAACAATGCCCTTTCTGATGATTTTAATTGTCCAGAAGTGCTTCTACAACTGCACAAATCCATTTAGAACTGCACATTTTGTGTACAACTGCACGTTAAAAAAGCACACATGAAGCTCTCTGTTACAGGACTGGTCACTGCCGACAATTTTGTGCATACGTTCATTTTAACTTTCACCATAGATGTCGCCCCCAACTTAAAAATTCCATTTCGAATACTAAAGATCGTGTTTTGAATCTCCAAATGTAGCTCATAATTTTTTTAAATCTCGGGCTGTAGCGCGGTACGCACAGTTCGATAGCCAGAGATTCAAATCCCTGACAAGCCATCATCGAGAGGAGAATGAGGGTATTTCGTGCACCTCAAGCGCAAGGACCTTGGGCAAGTCCTTCACTCACAATTGCTCATGGCTTCGATCGGCATGAAACTCCGATGCAGTGTCCGCTCTGCATTCGGGAGCGCCTCTGCGTACAGAGAGCTTGAAGGGGCGCTATAACAAGTTCGCATACAAGCAAACAAACAAAAAGACGTACGCTTTAAACAATGCAGCCTAGCCTCTGAATTAAGCTGTATCCGTATATATCCAGGGTTTCATCGAGGACCCTGCCAACCCACCGGACATCTGGGCCCATCACAGTTTCTCAGAGCTCGTTCGAGGGACCCACGTTGCCGGACCGAAGCTGTTTCGTGGCGTCATGCACCAGATGGGCGTCCGACTGGGCGCCAAGTACATCGTCAACAGCGGCCTCGGTCCTCGCTTTCACATGGATCTGTTCCAGGCGATTCCCTCGATGGAACCCAACCGTCTCATCAACGGTGAGGTGGAGGAGGTGTTTCTCGAGGCGGCAGGTCTCAACCTGACCTTCATCCACATTCCCGGAGAGACCGAGGACCAGATTGCCGTCTGGCTGCCTCAGAAGAGGGTCCTCCTACCAGCCGACGATCTCTACAAGACCTTTCCGAATCTGTACGCCATCCGAGGCACTCCTCCGCGCAACTCCATGACCTGGCACGACTCGCTGAGGCGAATGCGTGACCTGGAAGCGGACTTCCTCGTTCCGAGCCACACTCGACCGGTGGAAGGTCGCCAGCGTATCCATGACATCCTCACCATATACATGGCCGCCATTCGATACGTACACGACCAGACGGTGAGGTAAGTAGATAAGTACAGGGGTGTAGTAGTATCATTTTGAACTATAGGAGAGTTCTTCTGTCAGTCACGTTGTCGACGACTTCATTTATCACGCGATTGCTAGCAGAACTCTTAGTTGGTTTGGGTGAACTTTTACCTATTAAGATTACTGACTGAATGTCTGATAACAGAGCTATCCTATAGATGAAAATGATGCTATTACACCCAGGGCTTAAAGTGTGGCTGGACGGTCATGAACGGCGTCCGTGACTCCGTGCCTTCTTTCAAAAATCTGAACGCCGTTCTGCCACTTATTGGCCAGCACAGCCTGGAAAGATAGGGGCGTCCAGGCATTTATTTTGGATAGGTAAGGGACGTCCAGGCACTTATTTTGGATAGGTAGGGGACGTCCAGGCACTTATTTTTTCACACTTTAAGCATTGATTATACCCTATATACTATCATACTCTATGCTTATCCACTTATCACAGGTACATGAATCGTGGACTCCATCCGGACGACATAGCCTCCCGTGTCAAGCAGCTGCCCACAAGTCTCGCCTCTGAGCGATACCTCCAGCAGTTCTACGGAACTACGGTGTGGGCTTCGAAGGGCGTCTACGAGAACGAGGTCGGCTGGTTCAGCGGGGATCCTGTGGAACTCCTGCCGCTCGGTCCGACTGAGAGGTCCGAACGGATGTTGAAGATGATGGGCGCGGACCGTCTGCTGGATGAGGCAGAGGCGGCCTTCGATGGAGGGCAGCTGCAGTGGGCCCTGGAGCTCGTCTCCTACGTCTTCCGGGTCCATCCGGAGATGAAGACCGCGGAGGACCTGAGGCTGAAGGTCCTTCGGGGTCTGGCCGCACAGCAGACGAATCCGGTCGCAAGAAACTTCTACATGACGACGATCCTCAGTGATCATGGACTGATCGATTGGAAGATCGATACGACACCGTTGATCGAAAAACTGGCGATGGCTGAACTCTTTGACCTCATGAGGTACATGGTCAAGGCTGAGGTCGTCGATGGGGTCAATCTGACGACTGTCATTCAGTTCACAGACACCAGGGAAAGCTATCGTCTGCGAATTCTGTATTCAGTGCTCTACGTTGAGCTGATTTCAACGGCGGAATACCGAGCAGGAGCAGGAGGAGGAACAGTAGGAGGAGCAGGAGGAAATGGAACATCAGTAGGAGCAGCTGAAAAAGGAGAAGGCGAAGGAGCAACAGGAGGAGCAACACAACGAGCAGGGTACCCAGAAGAAGAAGGAGGAGCAGAAGGAACAACACAAAGAGGAGGCGGATCAGCGCCATCATCCGACGAGGAGTACAGATGGGATGATGCAGCAGCGGAAGGAGGAGGAGGAGGCGCTTCCGTCGACGTTCGAGTGGTGACAACGAGCGACATCTGGCGACAGGTGATGGCTAAGAAACGATCGATTCGTTTGTTGATCGAATCCGGTGAAATCCAACTTCATCCGAACGATGGTTTGCCAACACTTATCCGGTTCTTCGCTTCATTCGACACCAGCTAAGGGGTCGTCCATATGTTACGAACGCTGCATGGGAGGCTCTGACGGCGACGACATGAACGACCTGCCCAAGGGCGGCCTGAAGCACCCGAAAAGCATGCAGTTAAGTGCCTGGGCGCCAACATTCTATGGGTGACATTAAACCTGCGCTATAACTGTCTCATGTTTCAGTACTTTAGGTCGGACAGACAATTAACTGAGAATCAGAGGCCTCTGTTTACGTTTTTGCTAGGGCGCTGGTTGGGCTAGGGCCGGTCCTTGACCAGAATATTTCACTCTTGACCTGTCAGCAATTCTTTGAAATTTTCAATATCAAAAGTGGATTTGTCCAACTCGTTGGACAAATGTCCAACGAGTTGGACATTTGACACGGCATTGCGACAACCCTATCTCCCACACCTATTGTGTTAAAAGCCTACAATTTGCACTAAAAGAACGAGTAATGTCTAGGTAATAAAACTGCTGATTGCTTTTAATAATATATGTAACCCCTGAGGAAATATGGTTTTTTTACCTGTTGCCCCTTTCCGTAGAAGTTTTGACTAAAACCGTCGCCATTTTGTTTTGAATCAACACTGAAAAGTTTTAACTTTTTCATTCGCCAGATGTAGGCACATTATGTCCAACTCGTTGGAAGTTGGTTCTGTAATATTGGATGAAATAGCTTGTGAGTTATAGCCCTAGTACCCAATGTCCAACCAGTTGGACAAGACACTGAGGAGGATAAATTATTTGTTAGATCTATACTATAGACATAGGCCTATTCGCCTCAGAAGTCTGTTTGGTTTGCCCTGTAATGTCGTGCGTCTCATTATGGCTGATTAGTGAACTTTTAACGTTTTAATGCTGAATAGCCTATGTCTAAGCAATTGAGCTATATAAATTATCAGTACTTCTCTTTGTTTTATATAATGTATATCTAAGTACGCTGCTTGATACGCAGTGTTTAATATAGGCATCTCCAAGGGGGGGGAAGTCCCCCTAGGAATGACATTCCTGCCCCCAGAAATTTTTACAGCTGCTGCACATATTGTTTACATCTACATGTATATTGTAAATACATGAACGGTTAGAATAAACCGCGATATTATCTACTATTGTATGACTAATGTGTTATTTCTACACGTAAAGAAACACGCGAAAACTAAAAAAGGTCACCAGAATAACAGGATTGACAAATATTAATGCCGGTAGGCTATTGGTACAGAAACAGTAACAAACTCCCAGGCAATGACAAGGGTCACAAGAGAAGTTTTTATTGAAAATTACTTCGTAATCGATTAATTTTCAGTAAAGAAAACTCTTCTAATAGCCTAATATTATTGTTATCTAGCAGGGCCGTTCGTCTCAATCTTATTTTCAATTAAATCGGCCACCTGCTCAGAAAAACAACTAATTAAAACTTCAGTTGCTTTATGTGTCTCGTACAATGTTGAGCAAAATTTAATTATTTCCTGCCATCGACTTTGCTTAAAGGGATCGTTCATAAAACGGGTAATACAAGCAATGACCTACTTTGAGCTATTCCGCTTCCTTTGTTATCACTGCAGTGTACAGCAGGCGCATCAACATCCCCACACCTGTCTTTTGTGGGACATCCTTGATGGTCGACCCTCGATGTCCATGCTCCAACGGAGAGAGACAAAGGAGGCAGGAATGGACAGATGGAGGGATGAGGGAGGGATAGGAAGGCAGGGATGGACAGAGGAGGAGGCAGGGATGGAAATAGGGAGGCAACCTCTGCCGATTCTCTCATCGAGTCGTACCTCGAATATAAATCCTTAACAAATAACTACAATACATGTACATGTATCTCTCCTTGTTAAGGCAACTGTACTCTATCTCGCCCTGTCTGTCTGTCTGTCTGCCTCTCTCTCTCCCACTCTTTCCCTCCCTCCCTCGACGGACCATGGATAGATGACCGAAATATGAATATATGACTGGATATGGATAGCTGACCGAATGTAGATATATAAACCGAACGCCTACCGAACGATATTCAACTTCATTGTTAAGTATGCCTAAGGCCCCTATAGTATGAGTACATCCATTTGGATGGTGAAGCTAAGTTACGAGTATATATTTTGTCGCTGTCACTTGTAGGTCTAATTGCAAAGTCC
Source organism: Lumbricus rubellus (assembly GCA_945859605.1). Taxonomy (NCBI): domain Eukaryota; kingdom Metazoa; phylum Annelida; class Clitellata; order Crassiclitellata; family Lumbricidae; genus Lumbricus; species Lumbricus rubellus. Next base: position 53,430,921 of record OX243813.1, on the reverse strand, counting down.
ATTCAGATCTATAATAATTGTTGTTGTTGTTGTCTTAGGCTTAATGCTTTCATTATCCTATTACAATCACAGATCCATTGCTATAATGTATAATCGTTCAATCACATTCACATGCATAATTGCATTCATATGCATAATTGCATATTGCTGTAATCAGTCTATTGTCATATGCAGAGCCTATTGCTGTCACAGGACCATCGATGTATTCAACATATTGTCCTATGCATATTGCTGTATTCAGCATATTGCTGTTACAGGACCATAGGCGTATTCAACTTATTGTCATATGCATAGCCTATTGCAGTATTCAGCTTATTGTCATATGCATATTGCTGTATTCAACCTATTGTTGTATTCAGCTTATCGTCATATGCATATTGCTGTATTCAGCCTATTGCTGTATTCAACCTATTGCTGTATTCAGCCTATTGCTGTATTCAACCTATTGCTGTATTCAGCCTATTGCTGTATTCAACCTATTGCTGTATTCAACCTATTGCTGTATTCAGCCTATTGCTGTATTCAGCCTATTGCTGTATTCAGCCTATATTCATATTCTAATTGCTGTCAAAGACTTGTTGCTCTCATAAATTATGCCAAGTGCCAACTACTACTGGTGTGCATCATAAATTATGATGGTCGTACATCATAATCATCATCCTCATCATCCTGTTAATCATCATCATACTGTTAATGATCCGTTAGAAAGGATTTATTCTCATTCCTGATCCGAGTGGTGAGAACGGATTGACTTTCGCCCACATCAAAGCATCGCTCAACGACAGCGCAGAGAAACCATCCTCAAGAAAGAACACCGGACCCTACACAGAAACAATGATCGACATCATCATCATCGTCGTCGTCGTCATCATCGTCGTCATCGTCGTCGTCATCATCATCATCATCGTCGTCGTCATCATCGTAGTCGTCGTCGTAGCCTATCAACTCTAACAGCATTATTATATTTCCACACGGGTCATAATATGAGTTCACAATTTAATGTCGACGTGTAAATGCCGCTGGCTTCAGGGTCATGAGGGTGACCATCGGCACTGCAGATAAATATACAATACATGTATGCATATATATATATATATATATATATATATATATATATATATATATCGTCAGCGCGGTTCACTCTCTGACCCGTAGCACAAAGGTTATGACCTTTGTGACCTTAAGTTGCTCATTGAACTTTGTCTTCAACAAGAACAATAACTATATGATCCGTTACCCCGACACCAGTTCACATACGACCCCAATCTGTCTGTCTGCATGTGTGTCTGTCTGTCTGCCTGTGTGTCTGTCTGTCTGCCTGTGTGTCTGTCTGCATACCATTGGCTAAATCTGTGTGTCCGTCTGTTCTTCTAGTCTGCAGGTTGAGGGTTAAATTCCTACACTCCTATAAAGTCTGCTCTCAGTCCCTTTTGGAGGACGGAGAGTTTTGTGGGGGATCGAAGGGAAGAGAAGATGCATCTCACGCCACACGTATACACCCAATCACTGTAGTAATTCTTCCTCTCTTCCTCCCTCTCTTCCTCCTTTTCCTCCTCCTAATCCTTCTCAACACACGTCTTCAACCTCCTCGTAGTCCTCCATATTCCCCCTTCCTCTCCTCCTCCTCCTCCTCTTCTTCTTCCTCCTCCTCCTCCTCCTCCTCCTCCTCCTCCTCCTCCTTCCTTCCCTCCTCCTTCTCACTATCGTATAGTACACGATATCACGTAGGCAAACTGACTCTTGATCCTTCCGTACAAGTCACAAGTTAGTCCGTTTGTCCGTCTGTTTGTCTGTTTGTCTGTCTGCGTGTCTATTCGTGTGTCCTGCTCTCTCTTCTTCAGTCAGCATATGAGTTTAATGCAAAGACAACATTATTCGCACACGTAGGCCTAAGAATGGTTGGTTCAGATAAAAAAATCCATGAAATTCCTCCAATCACGCGCTCATTTCTTCCTCTACAGCAGTAGCAGAAACACCCCCACACATAGCACTGACACCCACCTACCTTCAGAAACACCAGGAGAGAGAGACAGAGAAACAGATATACTGCCGTGCTAAGCAAAAATACAGTAACTCAAGTTTTTCCGTTTTTGAGTTAGCACTAATTGTTTTCACATCCTGACAACATGTTCTATCATATCTGGAAGCAAGGAAACGGTATCGGTCCGGGAACATGGAAAAAAACGGAAATGAAATTAACAGTATCTCAAAATTGGGTCGTCGTGCTAAGCAAAAAAGCAGTAACTTGAGTTACTGTCTTCTTGCTTAGTATTCCATGTATATTCAAGTCCGACCGATTTACAGATATTTCAATATATCGGCTTTCAAATCACCTAGAATCGTCATCTTGGTGTCAAAACATGCACATTCAAGGTCAAGGAGTCCAATAGGGTCATCTAAAAGTTTTCCCATGGGTCTGAATGGCGGCCATTTTCCAAAATGGCGTTCAAAATATGGATTTTTCAATTTATCAGCTTACAATTCACTTAGAATCGTCATCTTGGTGTCAAAACATACACATTCAGGGTCACGGAATCCAGTGGAGCCATCTAAATTTTCCCAGTGTCCTCAATGGCGGCCATTTTCCAAAATGGCCGACCCAACAAGAAGGATTTGTCAATATCACGGCTTTCAATTAACTTAGAATCGTCATCTTGGTGTCAAAACATACACATCTCAGGTCAAGGATCCCAAAAGGGCCATCACAAAGTTCCCCATGGCCTCAATGGCGGCCATTTTCCAAAATGGCGGACCCAAAAAGAGGGATTTGTTAATATCTCGGCTTTCAGTTCACTTGGAATTGTCATCTTGGTGTCAAAACATGCACATTTCAGTCAGGGATCTCAATATGGCCATCACATAGTTCCCAGTGACGTCAATGACCACCATTTTTCAAAATGGCCGACCCAAAAAGTGGGATTTGCAAAATTCACATTTTGGACGGCCATTTTGAAAATGACCGCCATTTAGGCCAGATGAAGTTTTAGGTGGCCCCATTGGAATCCTTGTCCCTAAACATGTATATTTAGGCACCAAGATGACGATTCTAAGTGGATTTTATGCTGAGATATTAAAGCATCACGATTTTGGTTGGCCATTTTGAAAAATGGCCGCCGTTGAAGCCAGAGTTGGTTTTAGATGGCACTTATATTGGAAGCATCGTCCCAAAATATGTATGATTAGACACTAAGATGGCACTTCTAAGTGAAATAGAAGCCGAGATATTTAAAAATATGTATATCTGTCGGCCATTTTGGAAAATGGCTGCCATTGTGGCCAGAGGGCAAATCTGCAATGACCCTATAGCCAACTATTTTTCTTAGGACATGTTCGTGGCATATACCAAATTTCATGTTTGTATCACAAAGAGAACAATTATTTTTAATCAGCCCGCTCTACCATACGATGAGTTACGGCTTTCTTGCTTAGCATCAAACCGATGTTCAATTCTTCGATACTAAGCAAAAAAGCAGTATCTCATTTTTATACAAGTTTTACACAAATTTCACAAAAAACTAGTTTAGTTTCAAAATTCAGTAGCTTATATATAACTGTTTGCAAAAATTCAGAAAGATTCTAGCTTTATTTCTGGTTGAATTAAACCGATTTCTTCTTTATCGTTTTAGGCAAAATCGTCTTTTTTGAGTTACTGTCTTTTTGCTTAGCACGGCAGTATAGAGAATACAGATCGAGAGAGCGAGCGAAAGAGCGAGCGAAAGAGCGAGCGAGAGAGAGAGAGAGAGAGAGAGAGAGAGAGACAGACAGACAGACAGACAGACAGACAGACAGAGACAGACAGACAGACAGACAGAAAGAGGCAGAGAGAAATAGAGACAGACAGACAGACAGATCAAGGGAGAGACAGAGATAGATAGACATACAGACTGTCACAAAGTGTGTGTGTGCATGTGTGTATGACTGTGTGTGTGTGTGTGCGTGTGTGTGTGATGTTGATGAGGTGACCGCTAGATATCTATAGAGACATACATGTATCTACTCTACCTGTATTCGTTGATTGTTGATGCATGAGACGTTGACATCGGAATGATTGGGAAGATTCGAACCAAGCACAACGTCCGATCCCAATTCGATCGGAAGAGAGGAGGAAGAGGAGGACGATGAAGCGGAGAATGATGCTGAGGATGATGATGTTGAGGAGATGGATGATGCGGGAGAATCTTTTCCAACCTTCCTCATCAGATCATCGTAACTCGTCTGATGCTCAGGACTCTCCAATGACGAACGATTCTTACCACACACACTGACGCACACACACACAAACAGATACATAGGCAGACACACACATCATCATCATCATCATCATCATCATCATCATCATCATCATCATCATCATCATCATCATCATCATCATCATCATCATCCAAGGTCACACCCAAATCACACACAGTGGTAAAAAAACATAGGCCAACAATTTTTTATCATCTGACGTATCATAATAGCTTGGGTAAAAATAAAATAATAACACTAATTTACTAAATTGATAAATATTCACTTGATAAAATAATAATAGTAATAATAATTATTATTTCAACAACAATAACAACAGCGACAATGCAAAAAATAATAATATAAAGCGCCATTTTGAACACCTTTATAAAGTGTAATTGCAACGCTATACATATTCGCAATTTCGATTTATTGTCATCTCATCAAACAACATGCAATTATGGTCGGTTGCATTACTGAAAAACTGAATTGTTAAACACAATTTTATAATAATAATAATAATAATAATAAAAATAATTATAACTTTTGTTCTTCCTGATCTTGACATGGATGGCCACTGTAGAATTTAAATTTCTTATTAATATCTGACACCTGAGGGATTATAGATACCTCGGATAAAAAAATATATAAAATAAAAAAATAAAAAATAATAATAATAATAATAAAAAGTAAAGTAAAGTCGTCCGTGGGCCGAAGGCCCGTTGGTGAGGCACTCATCTCCTTTTCTAGGCCCTTGAGCCCGCAATGGACGAATCCCAAGGTCCTGGACACGGGGCCAGTGTTGTCACAGGCAGGGCCGTAGCAACAACGAACGTGGCCCCCTCCGAGCATAATGTCCAAAATTTCTGACGACCTTTTTTTAGTCATCCAGCCAAAATGTCGGGAAAATTTCATCAATTCGCCGTCCGAAATAATTGATGACCTTTTTTGGCCAAAATCTCGGGAAATTTTCATATTCGCCGTCCAAAATATTTGATAAACTTTTTTTAGTTATTTTTAGTCATTTCATTCATTTTTGACACTTTTAGGGGCCCCTTCCTTGCCGGGGCCCCTTCGGTCGGAGGGTACGGATGGCGGTCGCTACGCCTCTGGTCACAGGATTTGCCGTTTACTCCCCAGCTTACGCTGGTACCAAATTATACTGCTTCGTGACAGAGGCACGTGTGCGTAAACAATTTGCCCAAGGTCGTTACACTGATTCGAACCGCAACCGTCCGCTCCGTGAGCAAGCGCGTTACCGATCAGCCAACAGCGCGAATAGGCCTAGCTGCAGCCGACAAAGCACGTCTATGATACGGGGGCTTTGGGAATCGAACTCGGGTCCATTGATCTCCATGCCAGCGTGCTATCCAATGCGCCACCGCACCCTGCCCCCCCCCCCCCCCGATAGGCAGGATAGGCTACAAATCTAGTAGTGTAGTAGTAGAGTAGGCTATGAATGGATGTAGACGCTAATACTAACTGAGTGGCTTCCCAGAGCGTCATCTCTCTCAACACAAGCGACGGACTGAGACCAATTCCTCCTTCATCATTCACATCATCTCGCTTCAGCAGAGAACTTTGCAAATGAAACGAAAACAAAACATCATCATCGTCGTCAACATCATCATCGTCGTCAACATCATCATCATTATAATCAGTGATCATCATCATCATCGTCGTCGTCATCATCATCATCATCATCATCGTCGTCATCACCATCATCATCATCATCATCATCATCATCGTCGTCATCATCATTATAATCATTGATCATCATCATCATCGTTGTCGTAATCGTCATCATCATCATCATCATCACATTTTTCCAGTCATACACTCCAAAGAAACATACATGTAAATGCTTCGCTATGCTTTCCGTCAAGTTAAAAATTCATTTTGAAACGCTGTGTACAAGTATAGGCCACTGTAGTTCCGAAAACATTGCACATACAAGTAAATGAGTCAACCAACCCATCAGCGCTTCTTTGTGTGTGTATTTCTGTGTAATCGTAATCTTCAAACTTCTAAAGCGCCAATCGAAAGCCAAGCGTGGGGTACTAACTTATTCACGAGCGCTGCGTTGTGTCAAAGAGTTGTCCTTAAGAGTAGTCCAAATGAGGTCAGGGTCCGTGTGTTTGTGTGTGTGTGTGTGTGTGTCTGCTAACTCTGCTTGCTTGTGCTTCTGTGTTTTGTTTGCTTGTTTTGTTTATGTGTGTGTGTGTGTGTGTGTGTGTACGTGTCTGTGTTTCTATGCTTGTATGTGAGTGTCTGTGACTGCGTGATGAAGTCGTTGTCATGACAACTAAAGTTATCTGGTTATCTCAATCATCCATTCATCTGTTGCAATAATATTTCTAATCAGTACTTATAACAACTTGAACGTAACCGTATACCTGATGCCACCAGCAAATAGTCTGAGAGTGTTCCATTCAAGTGTTAATATGCGCTGATTAGAAATATTGTGGCAGATGGAAATTCTTATGAACAAGAAAGGTTCACTACTCCACTCCTCCAAAGGCAAACAACACGTAGACTTGATATTTTCCAATGCACACAATTGCACAATTATACATCTATATCTATATCTATAAAGAAGAATGTGTGCATGTGTGCATGTATGTGTGTAGGCATGTCTGTCCAAAAATAAATGCCCACAGGTTGGCAGCTTTTGACCTGAAACATTGCACCAATACAGAGGACCACCAGGACCACCCAGTGGAGGGGCTGGCGAATAACCCTCACCAAGGTGTCGGGGTGGGGATGGGGGTGGGGGTGGAGAAACAGTAACTTCTCCATTTCCAGACCTTTGCCATAGTTTGGCAGCAATTCACCTAAAGCTTGCAGCTACAGGTAGACAAGAGTGCCACTGCGACCACACTTCTCCCCCCACCCAGCACCCACCCTGCCCCACAGTATGGATGCTGGGTGCCTTACAGACAAACAGGTACACATGCATATAAGTACAACATATATACATGTGTGCACCAGTACATATATACGTATTATATGGATCTATATAGGCTAAGTATATTGATTATGCAGAATCATGTCAGCGATTGCGGTGCCCTCTGGTGTGTTTTTTGGGGGAAATGATGAGTGACGACAACTTACAGGGTGTGCCTGAAGAGGGGAATGACGACGGAATCGTATCGCCGTCGGATGGCCAGCAGGGCACCAGTGTATGCACACAGCACGAGCAGCTCAGACATCTTCCTAGAAATGGAAAATCATGGCAACTGTCAACCCCTTTTTCCCTGGTTGACCTCCAGTCTCCTCGGTAGCTTTTCAATATCGTTCTTCAGTAGCCTAAGCCTATCCCTACTGACTTAACTGACTTTAATCTACTGGCTAGTTAAAGTTTCTATTCTACAGTCTTTCACTGTTTTACTTCAACGACAACGACGACAGGTTAATAGTATATTATAATCAAATCCAACGTAAAATGAAACAGCAGCAACGACACGATAATGTCCATCCTTGCATTATCACAGCAACTACAACTCTTCTCCACAACTCTAGTCAACTCCTACTACTACTACTACTACTGCACTTATCACAGCCTATCTCGCCACTCTTCCTTCTGACGCTCACTTATTCTCTCTATCTCTCATTCGTACGCGCAACCCTCGATCGGCTGTCTAGACTGGGCGTCTAGACACGCGCGCCAAAACGCAGCTGGTCTGTCTGGCACGCTCGCGAGTGTACAACAATCAACTGACTGCTGCAGGCCATACACTATATTAAATTAGCTTACAGCAACCAACCTAACTGTATCATGCCAAAACATTGGTCAACCATAATTATTATAAGTCACAGTGACTAGAGCAACCATGTTGGCCATCCCAATAGCAGTAACCATAGAAACCATACTAATCATATCAATTACAGTAACCATAGCGACCACATCAACCATTCCCATCATAGCAACCACTAACTGATGCTCTTTTACCAATCACATGATCCCAACTCCAAACACCGTCCACCATAGCCATCTGCCTGCCTGATTTTATCACTTTGCCTATTGACTTTGTCTTGACTAAGCGCTGGTTACCACAACTTCACTTGTTTACAATGTTTAGGCACTGTAGAAATTTTGATATTATGATTATGATGTACAAAAAAAGATATGAGCCGCCACAAAGGCATTAAACAATCAAAGCTATCTGTCAAATACAATGACGACAATGATGATGATGTGAAGAGGATGTTGTTGATGCTTATGATGATGATGAAAAGTGAGAATGGAGACATACGTGATCTGCTTCTGCAGTCTTTCCGTTTGCATAGCAGCAACCATCTGCAGCAACTCAAAGACATCATCCACATTCCATCCACACCTCGACATCACATCTACAAATCATCACAATTATAGAGACAATTCAATAATTCTCAACTCAATTTCTCAATTCAATTTCTCAATTTAATTTCTCAATTTGTTTATTGTTCCCACAGACAATGGTACATTACACAGTTAATAAACGCTGCAGTGACTAATTGTAGTTGATAATCATGATCAGGTGCATTCATTACTGGTGATGTTAGGAGCAATTATAACAGGCTACCCGAAGGGAGTAATCCCATTCCCGCTAGATGTGTCCCATACATGTATGTACCAAAACATAATCACTACTATAACATGGTAACAGCAGCTTAAGAAACAGATACAATGGTGGTAGCTTGGGAAATATGTTTAAACAGTTGCATCAAGATATACCTTTCTTCAGACTTAACTAAAATAAAAAAGTAAAAACAGACAGACAAGACAGACAGACAGGCAGACAGACAGACAGACAGACAGACAGTGACAGACAGACATGTACACATACCTTTAACCATCTTAATTCCCAGTTCAAGTCCTGTCTCTGGTATTGTCGACAGCATGTAGTACATAACGCAATCCAGCCGACCACGTGACTCCTCCTCCTCCTTCTTCTTCTCTCCCTCCTCCTCCTCATCATCGTCATAGGATGACCGCAGTTCCTCCGCCTTCACACCGCACTCCTCCATCGTAGGCAATCCAGCCTCAACACAATCAATACAATTAATTAATTAATTAATCGATTAATCGTTATCAATCAATCAATCAATCAGTTGATCAAATAAATCGTCAAAAGTTTTAATTTATCAAATAATCGTTAAAATTGTATATCGAATAATTTCTGAAAATTTTAATCGACAAATTTTTCGATTAATTTACACTTATTTCATGATGTCATCGGCCATTTCCGAAGTAAACAGCATGTTGTGAACAAGGATATTTTGAACATTTTTAATATATCATAATTAAGCAATCATTTTGCAATTGAGGTACATCCCGATGGAAAAATTCAAAAATCCAAGATGACAATGGAATTAGTTTCCTTCATTCGTTGCACTAAAACAACTTGACACACAAACAGAGTTCCAGAGAAATATACAGACAGAGACATAATAACAATGACAATTTCTATGGCGCCGTAACACAGCCATGCCGTTACAAGGGCGCCTTGACACAGAGACACAGGCATACACAGAGACATAGAGAGGGGCACATACTAATCTGTGTAGGTCATTGATTTCAGCCATAGGAGCAGCACATCGAGCACATAGCTTGGCCAGAGCAAGGTCAGTGCCTGGAAACCGGCGTAGGAGACGAACTGCCAACTCCCTGATAAAGAAGACACAGCAAAACCAAAAACAGCTAATGTGAGATATAGTGACACGTTTACAACAAAACGATAATGATTAGACAACAACAACAACAACATCATCAAAATTTCCATCACACAACGCACTTCTATTAAGAACATTCCACAAGGACATAAACGTATCGACCAATCGAATTTATTCAATTGCGAATGAATGAATGAATGAGTGACTGAATGAATGAGTGAATGAATGTTATGAATGAATGAGAAAGACTGAATGAGTAAATTCAATCACTAATTCATTCGATTATTGAGTGAACGAATTAGTCAGTGAATGAGTGACTAATCATTTGAATGAATGAGCAAATGAATGCATAAATGAATGAGCAAGTGAATGAATAAGTGAATGATTTACTGAACAGATACAGACCAGCATCCAATGCGTTCACATCTTCGTGCCAATAGTTCGACAGCCAATCGCAACGCTGTGTCTGTTGTGCCAAGCACTTGACCAACAGCAACAGCCAACTCCAACTCTGACGCACGAATCAACTTCGACATCGCCCTCTGCAAGAGCAGAACAGAGCACAGTGAGCAGTGCAGAGCTGAGTGCACTGAGCAGTGAAGAGCAGAGAGAGAGAGAGAGAGAGCAGAAGATAGCACAGTGGGCAGAAGAAAACAGAAGCGAGCTGTGCAGGGCAAAGTGAGCAGAAAAGAGCACAGTGAGCTGTGAAGGGCACAGAGAGCAGTGTACAGCAGAGTGAGCAGAGTAGAGCACAGTGAAGAGCAGAGTAAGCAGTGTGGAGCAGAGTGAGCAGAATAGATTACAGTGTGCAGAGAAGAGCACATTGAGCAGTGTAGAGCACAGTGAGCAGTGAAGATAACAGTGAGCAACAAATATATATGTCCAGATACCAGAGAGGACAGAGATAGTAGGTCCTGATGAGGTCAACACAAGCATGCATTTATCTACTTATGTGGTGCCATTAAAGATGAAACGAATATTGAATATATATATATACATATTAATACCTGATGATCGTCAACGGATAGATGGCAGCAGGCGGCGATGATCGGTGAACCATTGTTGAAATAGAAATCAGCCAAACGACAAGTCGTCTGATTCAGAAGTCCATCACTGATAAGAAAAAAAATTATAAAATTAATAATAATAATAAGTTCAATGCCGCTGCATTTCGAGGCACTTTTGCACAATTGACCAACGAGGATGACCGTTAAATCCAGAACAACAATTTTTTATTATTGTTTTTAAAGCCTGAGGGATCATTTATACCTTGGGCGCTAAAAAAAATATAAAAAATAAAATAATAATTATAGCGTTAATAATGATAATAACGACAATTTATATGGTGCGGTATAATTTTTTTGCCACAGTTGCTTAATTATTATTCAGCGCAATGATCATCATCATCATCAACATTGTCATCGTCATCATCACCATCAGATCATTATACCTTTTCCTCCTCTGCTTCCTCCTCCTCCTTGTCGTCACAGTCTCTGAGTTGTCTGATTCTGGCTCTCTCATCTTCCGTGCGTTGGTTCGTACTTCATCAGCCTCCTCCTCATCATCGTCATCATCTTCTTCCTCTTCAGCAGCAGCTGCAGCAGCGACGAGATGAGCATCGTGGTGCTGCCCTCTGGCCGTCAGGAAGTCGACCAAAAGATGCAACTGATTAGAAGCGACGGCGTATGGCAACGCATCGCTTGAATCGTCTGCCATTAGACTCTTCGCTCTCCTAAGCAATCAATCAATCAATTAATCAATCAATCAATCAGTCAATCAATTAATTAATCAATCAATTAATGTCAATAAGTCAGTCAATCTCTCTATCAATCAGTCACTCACTCAATCAACAAACCAACTAATCAATAGTAATCATCAATCAAACAATCAGTCAATCAATCAATCAATCAGTCAACCAAACGACTAAAGAACAAGTCAATTAAACGACAATCATTCATTCAATCAATCAATCAATCAGTCAACCAACCAATGAAGGTTTCCTGGCAAGTCAACGAACTTCTGTAGCGCCATAATTATGAAAGTAACAATCAAGTTTGATGCTATTATCATGCTAACCTCAGCATCAGACTCTTCCAGTAGTCGAGCGATACAGACGGAGCAACTGCCAGCGCTCGGTCCCACTGGAAAGTAACACATGAAACGACAACAATAAGCAACAACAAGACAACAGTAATTCTACACACATACACACATACACACACACACACACACACACAGGCTCCAACACAATGGTTAAAGTGGTTTCGGTAAGCAGCAGTTGAAATACTGAATGGGTGAGCACTGAGCAGTGGGGACACCGAAGAATTTTTTTTGGATTTCATACGTTTCCAAGGTTCCATGCATGGTGAGCAGTATACATAATAAATATAGGAATGCAAGCAATGAATTTCGAGAGCAGTGGGAATGCAGTTCCTATGCGCTCCCTTTTTCTTTCTTTCTCCTCCGTCAGGTATTCACCGACGATGAGGCTCTAACAAAACTTCTCCATTTCGGCCGGTCTCTTGCGAGTCCTTTTGTGTGTCGCCACAGAAGTCGATGCGTTCCCAATCACTTTAAACTCTGCTCTGAACAACGACTTTCTGAGTTCCTCTCTCTTACGTTTGAACTCTTATGGAAAATGATACTTACTTTATTTATTATTTATTTTTCGGTAACCATATAACAGAGCATAGATGTAAAAAACGATGGAAACGGAAAAAAACGGGAAAAAAATAAAAAAAACCACAACAAAACGATAAAAAACGGAAACGGAAAATAATTTGACTTTGCTACATCTAAAACCGCATTTTAACTTTGAAAATCTTGATTAGGACCCTACTACACGCAGGTTATCTCTTAAATGATGATGTTAAACGATGAAATAATGACTTTAACTAGCTGAATCCTTGGGAGTTGGCGGAAAAGATAAGGAATACTAGAAAAAAATAAAATTAAGGAAAATAATAACAGAAATCAAATGAATAAATAAAGTTAAAGAAAAAATAAAAAGCGATAAAAAACCATGGGGAAAATAAAAAACGAAATAAAAAACGAAATAAACGTTTTTTACAACTATGTAACAGAGCAATAATACTGAAAAATTCATGAAAATCAGTGAAAATAATAAAGCTGGTTACACAGAGGAACCTAAAGGGATCCTAGACACCTCTATCCAGGGCCCTATGTAGTGTAGGATGCAAGACAGTGGTGTACGAAAGCAATAATAGACAACCGACAAAATACAATGCAGCTAAACAGCCACAAAACAACAAAAGCTCTTAAGAGATGACTTAACTGATGATTTAATCAATAAAGTGTAATATTGAATTGAATCGATTCACCGTAATCCTAAACTCTTATAACTTGACAGCAGTGATGGTGTTGACCGACCTCTCCGAGTTCAATGAGTAGTTGACAATATCTTTGAGTATTTCCGAGCTTCAGATTGAGCATTGCAGCCTCTCTCAGTCGCTCCTCACGACTTGGTGCTCCAAGACCAGAGCCGAACTTCGACAGCCGAACCATCTCCAACTCTTGCGCCTCAGCCTGGATATCATACCAACATACATTAAATGAACAGACAATCACAGAGACACGTATCAAAGATGATTAAATAAATTATATTCTATTCTATTCGATGAGACAGTTATTTCTAAATAGAACAAATTTACTGTCCCATAATACATACGTAAATTTTTTGTATTTATTTTCATCTATTTCTCGAATCTGCTATAGCGCCCCTTCAAATTCTCGAACGTGGAAAATATGGACTGAAAGGAATCAAAATGTTACGATTAAGATTGTGAGTAGGTTTAACTCAGATTAATTAAGATTAAGACTGATTAGGATTAAGACTGATTAAGATTAAGACTGGTTAAGAATAAGACTGATTAGGATTAAGATCGATCAGGATCAAGACTGACTAGAATTAAGATTTATTATTGATTATGACTGATTAGAATTAAGACTGATTAGGATTAAGAATTAAGGGTTACGATTAGGATTAAGACTGATAAAGATCAAGATTTATTATTGATTAAAACTGATTAGGATTAAGAATGATAATGAGGATTAAGACTGATAATTGATTAATTGGACATGGACAGCTAGCAGCAGCAGCAGCAGCAGCAGATGTGTTTCTCTTGATGACCAACCTGCTTGAAAGCGACGACATGCGTTGAGTGAACAATGGATTTGCGATACGATGAAGTTGCAATGACGTCCATGTCTTGACCGACACAAACCCTCACCAACTGCCACAGGTTGGCATAACCTTCCGGCTTCTGAAAGACAATCATCATCATCATTATCATTATCATTATCATCATCATCGTCATCATCGTCGTCGTCATCATTATCATCATCATCTTCTCAAGTCTATGCTTCTCTTTTAGAGTCTCTCACGCTTTCCATCCATTTCTTCAATCAACTTTCTGATATTCCTGCTCTCTCTATGTGACACTATAAATGTTGGCAATTCAGTTAAGTGTATTGATGTAAATAATTATAATTCTAAATCTCCTAGATCACGATTCACTTAATACTTTTACGATCACTGCAAATGAATTGTGTGTTGCTTACGCCAAAGAACTCTGAGAAGAGAGCAACTGATCTCTTGAATATGTCGCCCTGATATCTTTCCAGATCGAGTTTTATGTCGCGTGAGCATTTGCCAGCGAGTAGTGGAGGAGTTCCCAGTGACATGGCATGCTCTTCATACACATACACACACATACACACATACACAATTACACATAAACATGCAGGTCAACAGATGCAGAGGAAGGCAACGAGAGACAGACAGACGAACAGACAGGCAGAGATATAGAGAGAGACACACACACACAGACATAGACAGACATATGGACGGAGACAGACAGACAAACAGAGAGAGAGAGAGAGGGACAGATAGAAAGAGAAAGATATAGAAAAACAATGGCTGTCTATCTGCACATTATAGAGTTCATCACCACAAAACTATGTCCTCCATCTCTCTCTCTCTCTTTCTCTCTGTCTGAATGTCTGTCTCTCTCTCTGCTTGTTCTTCTTCCTACTTGTCTCCATGTTTCTTGTCCACAACTTACAGTTGCTTAGCCAATTAACACAAGCTAAGTCAATCAAAATAAAACAGCTTCTGTTAAAGATTTCTGTTAAATCCATTCTGTCTTCTGCCGTCAGAGCCTTCCTGTTCTCAACGAAGCCCTCCCCAACAGCTGCTCTGGCTCTTCTCTCTGGTCTCTATGACAACTGAACTCAGATCTCCACTGGATGTTGCTCTCTAGACAGCACCTCTGATACGACATGGTGCTCGTGAATAAGCTGGGGCCCCGGGCTTAGCTTAGAGAAGCACTTGATAAAAATGTTGAATTTACAACTATGATCAAGTATTCAAATTAGTCAGCCATGCAATAACCCAAAAAGCATTAAATGACAAATATATTTAATTTATTAATGCAAAAATCTTTTAACTGCATGGGAGAACTTGCTAAGTGCTTGTGAGAAAGTCTGGGATGACTGAAAACCGTTTGAAATGAACTACGGAGCCAAAAAAGTCATTAACTACATGTATAATTATACCATACAGAACAATGAGGTCTGAACCGTCTGTTTTATTGTAAGCAAGAGAGGGAAAAGTGGTCTTGAGACAACGAAAAGAGGGACTTGGCCTATCTATAGGCTACTACAATGTAAACAATCACACATGAAGCTTGTCCATGCCTTTGTCACCAGTAGAATCGATCACTGCAGTTCGGTACTCATGGGTCTGCCACTTGGACTAATTGGGCGCCTTGAACGAGTTCTTCGTTCGGCTGCTCGCCTCATTGGCCGCATCCCTAAATATTTCCCCGTCTCTGCTTATATGCGTGATGTTCTTCACTGGCTCCCTGTTTCACAGCGCATCTCCTACCGAGTTGCTGCACTTGTCTGGCGTTGCCTTACTGTTTGTGCTCCATCATACCTGTCTATTCTTTGTCGACCTGTCTCTGACCTTGCCGCCCGTCGAGCTCTTCGCTCTACGACTACGGGGGAGCTTTTGGTTCCTGGAGCTCGCACTTCTACAAGACAGCGCCGAGCCTTTTCTACTGTGGGTCCCGCTATCTGGAATGGCCTCCCACTGAACTTGCGACTTATGCCTAGACTAAATTCACCTGCTTTTTATAAGTCGCTCAAAACCTAATATTTTAGCTGTGGCTGGGCTGGGAGCGCTTCTGAGTAGGTTTCTTGAAGAAGCGCTATATAAATTCACGAAATGAATGAATGAATGAATGTAGTAAGATAGTTGGGATATCAACGAAAATAAATCTTCTGTTGACCAGACTATGTATTTATGCAGCCCTAACCAGTGGGACTCTGCAGTCTCTTTTGGGTTCCCGTTTGTGACTGGCAGATTGCTTGTTCTTACTTCGACGATAATTATGCTACTATGTATACTTTGTGCCAAATAAATTGATGGTTATAATTATGGTTATTAATTCAAAGTCTCATTCAGAATTGCCAAATGCATCACAGAACCAAAAATTAATTGATCAAAAAAGCAAAGGTTAAAACAGAAATTAATGTATACACCAATACACCAGAGATGATTTAGTTCTAGTCTGAAAGCAACATAATCAGAGCCTCAGAGGCAAATGACAGAAAAGCAGCTACAGAAATCTGACAAATACCATACAAACGTTGATCAAACAATTGCAATAAAAATGCAATAAAAATGCGAAGATTTCTTAGCGATTGTTCTGAGAAATAAATCATCAATTGTCTGAATTAGAGTCGCAGATCACAAAGAGAACGAAAACAACAAGCGAGACAAAGAGAGAAAGAAAACACGAACAGCAGGGAAAGACAGAGAGACAACCACAGAAATAAAGATGGAAAAAGAGACAGAAACAGACCGAGAAAGAGAGAGAGAGAGAGAGAGAGAGAGAGAGAGAGAGAGAGAGAGAGAGAGAGAGAGAGAGAGAGAGAGGGAGAGAGACAGAGACAGAGACAGAGACACAGAGAGACAGAGACACAGAGAGAGAGACAGAGAGAGAGAGAGACAGAGAGAGAGAGAGAGAAAAGGACAGAAAGAGACAGACATGTAGAGGTAGACAGAAAAAGAAAGACACAAAGAGACAGAGATAGACTGGGAGAGAAAGACACACAGACAGAAAGAGACAGACAGCCACAGAAAGATGCACACATACAGAGAGAGAATCACACAGAGAGAGGTACAAAGAGACAGACACAGAGAAAGAGAAAGATACAAAGACACAAACTCACCTTTGCCAGTCACTGAAGAAGGTCAGCAGAAACAAAGTCAACAGACGATTAAAACACATTGTGAATGAAATTACTTATTTAAAGCAATTAATTCAAGTTGTTACAGAAGGTACCTACATGTAGATATAAATACACACATACATACAACATGTACGCACACACGCACACACAAATAAAGTAAAGTTGCTTTTAATACAGCAATAAATTTATTCAGACACCTTTTTTTAAAATGCTGCAGTAAAATATCTTAAAATGTGCGCTTGACATATAAATTTATGCAAATAAAAGCTACTTAATGTAACAGTGGAACATTAAAAAAAATTCAAAACAGAAGGCAAAAAAGAGATCTCACCACAAAAAAATTATAAGACTCTCATCTTTCTCTAAGTCAGACAGTCCATCTCAGTTTCTCCATCACCCTCCATCTGTTTGTCTGTCTGTCTGCCTATCTCTCTTGTCCCCCCCTACTCTCTCTCTCTCTCTTGGTCCCTGTCCCTGTGTCTCTGTCTCTGACTGACCTGGAGAAACGAGTATTTCATCCCAAGGTCGACCAGCGAGAATGTTGATCTCGACCGGTTGGATGAGAGACGTCAGCGACCACAGACGAACGGTGGAATCACGAGAACAGGAAGCCAGTACAAACGGCCGCTTAGGATGGCAAGACAGACCTACAGCATCACACAGACACTTCACACAATTCAACTCAGCAGCTTCATCATCCTTACCACCAACACCACCACCACCACCACCACCACCACCACCACCACCACCACCACCACCACCACCACCACCTCCACCACCACCACCACCACCACCACCACCACCACCCCACCACCACCACCACCACCACCACCACCACCACCACCACCACCACCACCACCCCACCACCACCACCACCACCACCACCACCACCACCACCACCATCCTGATCATCATCATCATCATCATCGTCGTCGTCGTCATCGTCGTCATCATCATCATCATCAGCAGCAGCAGCAGCACTTGCCTTCAACTGAATTCAAAACAGCCTTTGACTTTCTAAAGAAAGAAGTTATTCAGTCAATAAGGAGAATGTAGGAGGAGGAGGATTTGAAGGAAAAGAGATAGACCACCGGAGAAGGGAAAAAGGCAACAAGGAACCGAAGAAGAAGTCTTAAGCAGTGCAAAGAGGATGGTTAGTAGGAGTGGATGGATTAGGAAAGACTGTCTGACCATAGACGTCTGCTCCATGGTCGAGGATTCTGTCGACGCACGCTCCATCTCTCGTGTCCCAGATACGGATCGTGAAATCCCAACTGCCGGATACGAGGAGATACGGAATCTCTGGGTTCCAGACGAGACCTCGGACCGGACCGGTGTGACCTTGGAAGAGGCGGATGCACGAGTCCTGCGTGTAATCCCACATCCGAATCGTACTAACAGCAGACAACGATAGCAATAACAACACATCAACAATAGCAACAATAATAACAATTTATAAATAACAACAATAATAGCAACAACACTAATAACATAAATAACAACAACAACAACAGCAATAACACCAACACCAAGAATATAAACAACAAGAACAATAAAAGCAATAACAATTATAGCAACAACAACAACAACAACAACCATAAAGAATTGGACAGCAGTTGCTGTAGGCCTACCTAAAGCTAGTTTGTGAGTCAGCGATGGGTGTGATGTGCTAGCGACTTCATTTTCTTGGTTTCAGCATACGGGGGTAAGACAATGAGGGGGGTGGCAAAGAGATGAGTAGATGCAATAGAAAATTTTGAGCCAAAGATTACGAGTAGTTTCCTTGAACGGGTGCTATATAAATTCCAGAATTTTCTAATGAATAAATTGGTGCTCAACAGCAGCAGCAGCAGCAGTATTTAAGTCTAACCCATCATCTGATCCACTGACAAGAATTCCTTCGCGAAGTGGAGACCAACGAACGTGAAACACTTTCGCCGTATGACCTACAATGTCAACAAATCACAAATATGAAAACATCATCATCACCGTAGTCATCATCATCGTCATCGTCAATATCATCACCATTGTCACCAGCAGCAGCATAATCATTATCGTCAACGTCATCATCATCCTCATCGTCGTCGTCACCAACACCACCATCGTCGTCATCATCATCATCCTCAATGTACAGCGAACAAACAAATCATACCTGAATATGTTTTGACGGGATTTTCTGAGTTTGTCGCCAGATAGAAGACACGTACGTTCTTATCTTCACATCCAGTCGCAATGATATCACTACCAGACAGACACACATAACAGCCGTATCTACATGTGCCATAATAATATTATTTCTACAAAATCTTTTCATTACCATCACTACCATTATAAATCATCCTCAGTCACTGATGCCAACCATATTTTGGTGGCGATGTGTACGAACATAAAGTCTTTTCGGTCATCTGTCAAGCTGTCCATTTTCACCCTCAAAACATTTTTCTACACTCAATGGATAATATTGGAATTAGCGATGAGCAAAAACATAGAAACCTTAAGAGACTACTATTGTCCTGCTGGTGTCGGGGCCACCAAGGTTCAAGTAAAAGAAGCAGCAAATATTTTAATAAGATAAATTATGTCTTAATCAGTACACAAAATCGTAAAGTAATGTCTTTAAGTAAGGACATGTTATACAGACAGTGATAGAGAAATGAATGAGATACTGAGAGAGAGATGAAGAGTGATAAAAAGATACTGACAGACACAGACAGTGATACACAGACAGACATTGAGACATCGAGAAACAAAGAGAGATGATGATGTATACAACTATACATACCCATTGTGTGGACTCCAGTCGCATCCAAAGACTGGCATTGGATGATTGTACTTGATGATCAACTTCCCATCCATGTGACACACGACACTACACACGACACCAGCAGCAAGAAAAAGACATTAGATGTGAAACTCATCATTATCATCACCATCATCAGTTCCTGACACCAGATTCGTATAGCACATGTTACGTACTAATCGCTATATTTAAATGGAGGCTATCAGCATGGAAACTACAGTGGAAAGAGTTCAGAGACAAAGAGACTGATTTGTAAAATGAGTCATTCAATTTTCATCATCATTGTCATCGCTATCATGATCATGATGATCATGATTATCATCATGATCAGGTGATTAGCGATAAGAGTTCCTAAAGTAAAGTGGTGAGACTTTAATTTTCTAATGGAAAGTCCGAGGAGTGATGGATAGAGGAGCGGGGAAAGGTGATGGTGTGTGACCAGCAAAGCATGGAGGAGGAAAGTGGAATTAGAGTGGAATTCAGAAGTGAGATCAGTGGAGAAATAGGCAAAGACTATAAATGTCTATTGTTTTCTTTACCAGAGACAGTCGCTGCCAGCAGTTGCAATGCGACGAACATCCTTCTGGTTCCATGCAATCGTGTAGATGTTGGATCCGGGTTTATGCTGCAAAGCACAACAGAACACACAACATACCATGCAGTCAGTCGGTCGGTCGGTCGGTCGGTCGGTCGGTCGTTCGGTCGGTCGTTCGGTCGGTCGGTCGTTCGGTCGGTCGGTCGTTCGGTCGGTCGGTCGGTCGGTCGGTCGTTCGGTCGGTCGGTCGTTCGGTCGTTCGGTCGGTCGTTCGGTCGGTCGTTCGATCGGTCGGTCGGTCGTTCGGTCGTTCGGTCGTTCGGTCGGTCGGTCGTTCGGTCGGTCGTTCGGTCGTTCGGTCGGTCGTTCGGTCGGTCGGTCGGTCGTTCGGTCGTTCGGTCGGTCGTTCGGTCGGTCGTTCGGTCGGTCGGTCGTTCGGTCGTTCGGTCGGTCGGTCGGTCGGTCGGTCGGTCGTTCGGTCGGTCGGTCGGTCGGTCGTTCGGTCGTTCGGTCGGTCGTTCGGTCGTTCGGTCGGTCGTTCGGTCGGTCGGTCGGTCGTTCGGTCGGTCGTTCGGTCGTTCGGTCGGTCGGTCGTTCGGTCGGTCGTTCGGTCGTTCGGTCGTTCGGTCGGTCGGTCGGTCGTTCGGTCGGTCGGTCGTTCGGTCGGTCGGTCGTTCGGTCGTTCGGTCGTTCGGTCGTTCGGTCGGTCGTTCGGTCGTTCGGTCGGTCGGTCGGTCGTTCGGTCGGTCGGTCGGTCGGTCGGTCAGTCAGTCAGTACACAACAACTATTCAGCTCTCCTACTCAATGTGCTAAATCCGGAACACTTCCTCTGTCAAACTTCTGTGCTACTGGACAAGCCTTCCCTTGTACGGATGCATTAAGTGATCAATATTAATAAATATATGTTATATACATATATTATATTTATATATATGCAATATAGTATGGTTAGGTATCTCTGCTCCACGTGCGCCATCTATCCAACACAGCAATGAGCACATTGACTGTACACTGTCGGTGTGAAGATGAGAGGGCGAGGGAGAGGACTGGTCATACTGAAAGGAATCAACATATGAGCATGTATACCTCTGAGAATCGGTTGACGACCTTTGCCTTGCGTGTGTCCCAGATGAACGCTCCATTGCGAGATGTTGATGCTGCGATGCATTGCGTCTCTGATGGACCCCACGACAGCGAATAGATGATGCCCTCATTGCCAGCCGACGTTGATATCTGACGTTGCAACACACACACATGCAATGCAATATTAGAATAATACAATAGAATAATACTATAATAGAAGAATACAATAGAAGAATACAATAGAATGCAATATTATGATACAAATGCAATTTCATATAAAGCTCAATGTACAGATGTAGTACATGCATGTCTCAACTGCAAGTATGTAGTAGATAAATTATTGTGCGTGTGTGTGTGTGTGTATGTGTATGCGTGTGCACGTGTGTGCACGTGTGAGCGCATGCATGCATGCATGTGTGTATGAGTGTAAGACTACAGTGTGAGTGTATCAGTGCGCGTGAGTGTGTGTGTGTACGCGTGGGCGTGATGGAGGATAATGGTCCAAACCATATGAAACAAGTGAATACATGTAGATGCAAATGTACATTGACAAATGTAAAGAAGTGGATGGGAATAGAATGGGGAAGACGAGGAGGAGAAGGAGAAATAAGAGGAACAGGAGGAGGAGGAAGTGAAAGATGAGAATACAGTGAGGAGAAGGATGAGGAATATGAAGAGCAGCTATTAGAAAAAGCAGAACAGGAAAAGGTGGAGAAGAGTAAAATGAATGAAGGCAGAGAGAGAGTGACTTACTGCTTTGAGTGTTCGTATGTCCCATACTTTGATCGTCCCATCAAATGAAGCAGTGGCCAATAGATCAGGATCATCAGGACTGAACTTACAGTCAAAGATCGTCTCAATGTGACCCTCAAGACAACAGGATGCAAACAAACAATCAATAAATATTGACAGACATAATTATAGCCAGACATCAGGCAAAAAAGGACTAACAAACAGGGGAGGACACATAGACAAATAGGACTGACAGACACAAAAACAGACAGACAGACACGGAGGAAGAATTGAAGGAGTAGGAATAGACAGACAGATATATAGACTTACAGAGAGATAGGACAGACAGGCAAACAAACAGACAGGCAGAAATACTGTACATGAGGGATGATGAGGCACTCAGAGATAGATAAAGAATAGGATAGAATTTGTTTAAATCAGCGTTCAGAGTCAAACAACACAATCTCAAATTCATTAATTCATCATTTCAAGAATTTATTAGAGCACCCCTTCAAGAAACCCACTCAGCGGTGCTCCCAATCCAACGACGGTGACACAAAAAAGGTCTTAAGGAGCCTGTAAAACACCGATGAGTCAATCCTAGGTAACAGGCGTTTCTGCAACAAGAGACAGAATGATGGTTGAAAAGAATGAAACCAGTTAAAAATCCTAACTCAGCAGACAACACATCTGAACAATCGTTGTGAGAGGGCGCTACATATAAATCCCATAAACAGCTAAATTCTTCGACAGCGAAAACCATTGCTTACATTCTCGCGTAGGAAGTTCCACCTTCTGCGTTTCAGGTCGTACAATCCAACTCCACCATCCGTGAACAGACAAAGGATCCTCGCTGATGGAATCGCAAACTGAGAAGAGGAAGAAGAAGAAGTGGAAGTGGAAGAGGAAGTGGAATACAACTGACTATCACCGGACACCAGATCCTTCGATGGAAAATCACTTCCGTTGATCGGAATATCATCATCCGCTGTTGTTGTTGTCGTTGTCGTTGTTTTCGTTGTTGTTGTTGGAGATGTGATGACGTACAATGAGTGGAATCCGGTTTTGTTGATGCGGATGCTTTCGATCGGTGTTGCCTTGGATACGGTCCACAACCTCAGAACGCCTGAATTTGCATCTATCAATCAATCAAATCAATCAATCAATCAAATAAATAAATAAATAAATAAATAAATTCGTTTATTAGAAGTGCTCTAAAGTCTAAACATTGCTTAGGACACTTAAAACAATTATAGTCTCTTTGAATTTTGATAACAACATAAATTTGTCAATTTTACGCATTTTTAAATAAAGGAGATAGAATGGTTTATCACCCCGGATATTCTATACCGATATATTCCATCCGGGGGAGGGTAGATTAATTCATCCCTCCAGGATAGCTTTAAGGGGGTTAGAATATCACGTGACACCGACTCCCAAGAGTCCCAACCCTAGAGTTAATTAACCAGATCAACGAATATACGAAAAATGCATTTGCGGAATATATAGATTTGGATGAAACAGTTTTTAGAGGTGTTTAAAACAAACATCAAACTTTCAAATAGTTTAACATCTTTCTCGATGTCAGTTTCGTTTGCAATGATACTCTCGTTTGTTAGTAATATCTTTAAGTTAGAAAATCTATTTTGAAATAGATTTAGTCTGTTTAAAAGTTATTTTCTCATACTAAAGACAATTAACGTTGCTCCATTCATTTAACGATAACTAGCTGGGGTACCTGACGTTTATCGCCCCGCAATGCCACACCCTTCTGGAGTAGCCGGCGTTTCCGGTAAATACAAATTTTCACCAAACTTTCGCCCAATCGTCGCCGTCGTCGTTGTCAACTCGTCATCATCATCATCAACATCATCATCAGCAGCATCATGAAGAGAAGTAGAGTAGAAGTCGAGCAGACATACGGATGGGCGGGCGGACAGAGACAGACAGATAGACAGTAAGGCAGACAGACAGACAGCCAGACGGCCAGACTGAGACCGACAGACAGAGGCAGACAGACAGACAGACAGAAGCAGTCAGACAGAGGCAGACAGACAGAGACATACAACAGACAGACAGACAGACATAGTATACTCCAAGCACCTCCAGTGATGAACATTCCAGGCGCCGAATGAATCCAAGACAAGCATCGCACGGATGTTGCAGCGCTTGGCAGTTGGAAGCGCATCACAACTCGACCAGATGCTGAATCCACGAGGCTGACACCATCAGAAGCGGTGACACAAGCAACGTAGTCCAAGCCGAGTGGATCCCATTCAATAGCAATCACACGACTATCATCATCCTTTGCATCATCCTCTCCTAAACATAACCTCACGATGTGCTTGGATATGCGCTGACCTGAAAAACATCAACATGCGCCAGACCATGCATAATTGCATATATCTATGCAAGCATGTTTGCATATCTATGTGTTTTCTTATGTATTTATTTTCTTATACATTTATGCAATGATGAAAGTGCCGAAAAAGAAGTGCCTAGACAATCCTTACCTTTCCAAAAGAAGTGCCAGAATGCCCCTTACTTTTCCAAAAGAAGTGCCTGGATGCCCCTTACTTTTCCAGGCTGTACTGGCCAATAAGTAGCAGGACGGCGTTCAGATTTTAAAATAAGTGCATGGACGCCGTCCATGACCATCCAGCCACACTTAAAGCCCTGCATGTATGCATTTTCTTATGTACTGTATGTATTATTTTCTTATGTATGTCAATTTCCCAAGGGAAGGGCAAGTGTCAAGTGAAGAGAGTGCTGGACGAGGAAAGGTCAGCACACACCAACTTTTAAGCTTAGGAGGGAACATGAAGAAATTACTTCCACTCTAGTTAAGCGTGGAATATACTGTTTCGCTCAATGCATTATAGCCTACTATACTATTTTGGAATTTATAAAGCGCCTATCACAGAACAACCTAATCAGAGGCGCTCCCAGTGCAAAGATCCCCGTGGAAAAAGAAAAGATTTAAGGAAACGTGCAGAAACAGCAGTGCTTCCAGATAAGATCTGAGTACGAATAATAGTAGGAAGACTATTCCATAGCAAAGGACTGATAGAAGCAAAGGCACAATGTTAGGCAGTAGCAGTCCGAGACCGTGGTAACATTATGGTAATAAAAAACAGTTGCTACGCTACGTGAGCTTCTAAAAGAAGAATAAACAGTTTGAAAAACAGAATTTTTCATCCCCACATGTCTACACAGATAATTTATGTGGTCCTGGTAAGGATCAATCTCTGACCAAAACGGAATAGAAGAAGGATGAGGAATAATTCTGACCTGGACAGAGGAATGAGACGCTTCCATCCATATGTCCAATCGCAATCTTCTCCGGATTCTTCAGCGGATGACATCGAAACTGACAGACGTCCGATGAAAAGTTCTGCACATCTTTATGAGACACAACGCTCTGACCAGCCGTGAAATTCCACATCTGCATTGGACCACGACCACTCATGAAGACCACACTCTGCTTGTCTGGCACGCCCCACCCAATCGACCTCGGCGTTCCAGTGGTGACGTCCAACCTCGCGACGGTCCTCTGCTCGGCAACGTTCCAGATGATGATGCGGTTCGTGACGCTTGCGATGGCGATCAGGTCTTTGTTGTAGGGACTCCATGATATCGTTGAAATCGTCTTCTTGTGCTCGGCCATGACGGAGTGCAGCTTATAGTCGTGCAGCTTAGGGTCCATCTATTTTGGGTGAATATTGAACAGTCAGACACCAGTTTGAGTCCCGGAGTCTTAGTAAGAGAATGGTATAAAAAAATGACTAAAGACGTTGATTTATGTGGAGTCGAGGTGTACAAGGAAAGACTGGGGCCTTGAACCCTCCAACACCCCCTTAAAATTCTTAAAAATGGGGAGCGTTGCTCAGAAAATTTAGGAATCACGTACTCCAAGAATTTAACAATAACATTAACTGCTGAGTTATAGACAAAAAAACCTGCATTTGCCACAATTAATGAGGATTTGAGGGTGAATTGGTGAAGCTGTTCCCCTCATATACCTGAGGGCACTATATCAAGTATCCACATGACTAGCTAACTAACTAAATAACTAACTGACTAACTACTAAATAAGTAACTAAATAATTACTTTAAAAAATAACTATAATAAATAACAGCTGGCCTATTTTCAACTTTATATTTTTATACTGATATCAATTGGCTCTGCTATTGAACCGCAGCCAGACTTCAGGCCGTGCAACTCTACAGTATAAAAAACTCTGTTTTCCATTTAATGCCTGCTATGCACTGGTGTCAAGTTTCTTTGCCCAAACAAGATTAGAAGATAAAATCACACGCTATAAAACCGATAAAATACCTTCTAGGATATTCAAGTACATTGGACGTTCATTCGCTACAAGAATTTTTATAGCGCCATGTCAAGGGGACTACTCAGATGCGCTCTCAACCCCACCGCAGTCTAATAAAAATTGTCTGAAGAAGGCATAGAAATGCCTGAGGAGGAGTTCTAGTAAAGGAGGGAGTGGAGAGTCAATGGGAGACCATTCCAGGTCGAGAGGCCAATACCACCAAAATGAAAAACCCTCCAAATTTTTTCACGGCCTCAACCTAGGCCCTGGCATTTAATAAATGCTGAAATAACAATTAATGCTTCTATCAAAAGAACAGTTGCATTAACAATCTCCTAATAGAGTTGTTGGAAGAAGACCAGTTTCTTATTCTGGAATACATTCAGGCTTGGTCGAAATGTAAATGATGTGGATGAATAGAAAGAATACCCATGGGGGATAGAGCATGAAAAGAGATATTGATTTTCTAGTCAGACTTTGCATCAGAAATTAGACTGCAGCAGAAAAGAACAGAATTGCTTGTACAATAATAAAGACTATTAGATTAAGAATCAATGCATTAGTACAGATGAGAAAGACAGAGACAGACAGACAGAAAAAAAGACAGACAGAGAGAGAGATACAGAGAAAAATAGACAGACAGTCAGACAGACACATAAACTGACAGAGAGAGATACAGAGAAAACAAGTAGACAGAAAGAGACAGACATATAGAGACAGACAGACATACAGACACAGACATATAGACACAGAGACAGATAAAATACAGAGATATAGACAGGCAGATATACAGACAGACAGACAGACAGCAGAGCACCTGAGCCACCACCTCCAGTGGACAAAATCAATAGATCTATCTGTCTCTCTTCCTCTCTTCCCTCAGCAAACAAGGCATCCTAAGACAATAAGACAGTCTTCAACCATTGTCACCAGGATAATAATATAGACAGAAGTCGTCATCACCCATCAGCAGAGCCACGGCAATTAGCTCTCACCTGGTAAATATAGACGGCCAGTGTGGCGCAGTAGGCAAAGCGGTCTCCACTGGCCGTGCAGATGTCAGGGTTCCACGGCTGGCTCCCTGCCGCTATCAAGCCGATCTGCCTTGCCGATGACATGGTCACGCACTCACGACAAGACACCCACAGATACTTCGGATGCTGCTGCTGATGATGCTGCTGCAGATGATGATGATGAGATGGAGCAGAGATGCTGCTGGTGATGGAGTAGCGGAAGACTGCAGGTGCTACTGCTGGATATTATTGGAATTCATGGCATCCATTCCGGCCAATCGTTAAATCTATAATTTAACAGCCATTGCTATAAACAGCTTCTGCTGAGTAGTCTACCTTGAAGAGGCGCCATATGTAACACTTCCTAAATAATTGCATTACATTGTACTGCATTGTATAGGCCTATAAATATTTAAATAAATACATTGAATGAAAAAGTATTGTGTTTGACTAGCTATAAAGCGCTTCTCTCAGCAAGAGCCTATCAGAAGCACTTTCAGAGCGAGTGATTCCGAGAGAAAATACTGAGGCAAAAGAAAGATGAGGGGAGACTACCAAAGAGAATGACGGAGTGAACTGTTGGGAGAAATCCATTCCATAGAGAGAAATTGCCTCCTATGCAGGCAAAGGATACAGTTGTAACCAGCCAAAACTAACTGTTTAAAAATTAAACTGCTCCGACTGTGTCATGCCAAGAGACCAAACATAAGGTATTGATTGCTCTCTGTCTGTCTACACTCCTGTGCAGGGAAATGGGCAATTGCACATAGGTTCACTTGGCACACTTACTGGAAAATTGGCACCCATTCTTTAACTCCCAATTTTGGATTTTAACAAATATCTTGCTCTACAGCACTAATGATGCCAATGACACACAGAGTGAAACTGAGAAATTTATATTTTAAAAACTTCATGAAAAAAAACTCATTTTTTTAATTTCCTGCTTTGAATTTTTCAGCCTGTTGCAAAAACTTGTAACAATGACCATTGTGTTTTGCTCCCGCCTGCAAAAATATCTGTGAGTGCCCATGCTCTCAAATTATCTCAGAATAAAATCTCAGCAAAAGCATGATTTCAGATAGTCATTAATAAACCATCTGTCCACAGTCCACATTATTGTTAATTAACCACAACCACGTCCATTAACGACCACCCCATAATACCAAAGAAATACAGACTACGTGTAGGCTTACATAGGTTTAAAATACACACCTAATAAATAGGCTATCGCCACAAGAATGAATGTACAAAGAATGAAGAATAAAAATAATTGCTTATGAAATGTGATAAAATCTAGGCTATCATCCCTAGGGCAGACAACATAACTAGGAAATGGTTTTTGCCGAGAATGCTTTATCATATTTGAATGTAATACCTTATAAACCAAAGTGCAGCATAAATTGTTGGTCATTAAAAGAACACAATTTTTATTTTAAAGAAAAAATTATATTGGATTTTGGACCTAGGATTCTTTGCTATTTGAAAACATTATTTTTGACATTAATTGGATATAGAAATTATGTACGTTTGTTTATTATACCATGTCTGTACACCAAAATGCGGATAGCAATTGGTATATTAAAGAATATTCTTATCTTATCTTATCTTATTTTGTACCAAGAATTCCATGGAAGTAAATCTATAGCCTTAAGTTGCATATTGCAAACGCACAAGCAACGAAAGGCTCAATTGCAAGTTCAATTTACACCTACGGTACATGAACTGCAAACGCCATGAACTAAAGCTGAAATATACGTAAATTTTGTCATGGATATCAATAGCCACGGGTATTAATATCAGAAAATAGCCTACTGAAGAGTCTTGCTGTGACGGAGACACACTATAATGCGAGCCTTGCGATGTGCCACACGAATCACATACAATGGCCACAAAAATATCAAATATTTAGTCTGTAGTTATAAGAGTTCAGTAGTAGCTTACCCTGATTTAATCCACTGTCGCTCATTGGTCAAGACACGGAAAGCGACACATTTAAACAAACTACAGAAAATCAGTTTTCGCATCAGACGCCATCACTGCGTAGTCACATGACCAGCCATTGCCAGGTAGCCAGCAGGGAGTACATATTTCAGAGGATTCTACACTTCTAGCTCTCATAATTTTATAGGGCGCTTATATTTTACGCGTACTGATCACCCAACTTAAAAGTCTCCCGTGGCTTTATTAGGCCTATTCACTATTACTAGGCCTGTTCAATAGTGATGTAATATCAAAGATATTAGAGTCGTAGACTTGGTAATATGCCGAACAAATTTCTGTCAATGGCAACGGCCTCTGTTGTCATATAGGCCCTCGTCAAATCTGGATCCACACATTAGGGCCTTAGGCCTATTCCCGAAGCCACAACACAGTTAAAGCGAATTTCTTAGGTTGCTTTCCAAAGTGCTTTCTTGTAGCCCCGCGGGCGATTTTTCTCCTAGCGAAAAATTGTCAATAACTAGCCTACAAAGCATCCAATTAACCGTCCAAAACTCGTCAGTCTGGATGAATTAAAACATCACTGCTTGTGTAAGCACGCAGCCTTACGTGAAACGATGAAAGGGTTTGGCAGCAACCATTCGATCTTGCCTGTAAAATAACGATCGCGTTAATTGGTAGCTTCACGGGAAGCATTGAGCAATGAGCATTGATCCAAACGTCAGTGTAAATACAAACCTTCAAAGACGCCCACTATAATGCTTGCAAAAATGGAAATTTAATCGTTTTATTATGACAGCGGTGGACGCAAAAAGAGAAAATAATATTAGACAAAATCACACCTTAAGCATTAACGAGGTTCAAAGCAGTGGGGGGGGGGTGTTCAAGACACTCAGCCTTTCAAACCCCTTCAGCCAACTGAAAAGATTCTAGGGTAAAGATTTAAGAAGCTAAAAACAATCTAGAGAATTCATCAGTACTGTTGCTTGTGAAAAAAATGTTAAATTTTGAACTGTGCTGATGTTCTTTAGTAACATTTCCTCTTTTTGATCATGCCTGTGTCGGGCGCCTCTGAATATTTATCTTGAAGTGGCACTATATAAATTCCTCACAAAGATAGATTTTCTTTCTAAAACAGATCAGAACATCAATAATTAAAAACTTTATTGACATAACAGAGATGGTTCCATGCGTTGTTTCCCAACGCTACGTTGAAACTGAACAGTCTGAATCATCCAGCATTTCAGTCTCGCCTTCGCATCGACTTCTACGTTGTTGTTTCGTAGAATTACACGATTTTCCAAACTGGGAAACTGTTGTCGATACGCCCCCACACGCACCCCCACCACGTGAATTATTCCTACCACCAGTGACAGGCTGGCGACTGAGAACGCTGCTTCTGCTACTCGTCGAAGAGTCGGAACTTATGGAAGACTTCGAGCAGGCTTTTCTCGCCGGTTCCTTGTACCCGATGAGAGCCTTGATGCGGTTCTGAACGCGAAGTCTTTCGTCGACGCCGCCGCAGCCGCCCGACCGGACTGGATCATTGCAATGCGCTGTGGACGGACATCGTTTGGGGTCGCTCGTGCCAGTCGATGTAGTGGTACAACCACCTCGTAAGGATCGTCGGTCCGGAACGGGTTCTCGGTCGGAGTTGGTGGAGCAGCGGCTGGGGACGACCGGGGGAGCGTCCCTCCGTCCCTGCTGGAGCTGGTTCCACATCGCTTGCAGGGAGTCGGGGTTGTCAAAGCACGGTTCCAAACAGGGAGGCATTTCACCGGAGCACGGAATCCCATCTCGCGATACACTTCCCTCGTGGCACGGTTGACATTCGATCAACGACATCGCGCTGTCTCCCCGTAAACCCGAACACTCCGGTCGTTTGCCACCGGAAGCCGCCGCCGACGACGGAAACTTCCCTCTTCCGACCTTTCCGCAGTTTCCCATCGCACCCATGCTGCTCAGCGACAAACTACTAGCCGAGACCGCAAAGTCGTTCTTGCACGGAGTGTCCGGCTGACATCCGAGTCCATCAAACGTACGCTGATCCGGAACTCCATCGCACGACGGGACTCTATCCAAACATCCGCAATCCTCCTCCGCCTGCTCGTGGCCGCAACCTCCGTTCGTCGTCGCACCAAGACCCGGTTCGGCGTAGCATCCCGTTTCCATGGCAGCGGACACCTGACTCCGAGTGATGCTGCTGATGCGAGCTTTCAGCCGAGCGATCTCACCATCCTTGATGAGCGACGTCTCCTTCGTCGCGCTCGCGATCATCCGAGTCGCGTCAAGCTCCATCTGCAGACTGCTCGCCTGCTGACTCGCTCGTTTCAGCTCGAGCATCAGCTGCTGGCGGCTGTCCTCCGCAGCCCTCAGCTGGCACTGCATTCCACCCAACTCCTCCTCCAGACTAGACTGAGCGGCCGCATGCGCGTCCCTCAACTGCGTCACCTCCCTCGACAGCTGCTCGTTCACCACACGGTACTCCTTTTCCGAGCGCTTCAGATGCTCGCTGAGTCTCGTCCGGTCTCCGTCCGCCTTCGTGAGCGCCGCGAGCAGTTTCTCGAGCTCCGATTTCTGCGACTTCAACGAATTGCGAGCGTCCGATAAAGACTCGGTTGCTCGGTCGAATTCCACCTGCGTAGCGGTCAGTCGCTGCTCGCATTTGTCGAGTCGCTCCTGTAGCGTCTGCAGCTGGTCCGATGTTTTCGAAAGTTCTTCCTGCGACCTAAGTATGAAGTAAGTAAGTAAATTGTTTATTAATACAAATTGCAAATGCACAATGGGAACTCAAACATCGTTATAATGCATCGAAGCAATAATTGGTAACAAAAGTATAAATTCAATCAAGTTGAATGAAATTCATGACTAAATACTCTGTTAGCATATAAACAGCATTCTGGTGATAAATCCGTTGAAGTGCCAATCAACGAATCAGAGCGGGATGTCTCTCGATCAAAAGTGAGCAAAGCATAAATGAGTAAGAAATATGTAGAACTACACAACCCATTCTTTCCCATCCCATCCTCCATGGCAAATAAATTACTCCAATTTGGATGACAATGTCCTTTTTTACTATTTTTAACTGCACAGAAGTGCTTCTAAGATTGCACAAATCTATTAAGAACAGCTCATTTTTCTGTAGAACAGAACGCTTAAAAAACCTTTCATATCCAGTTACCTGCGCTTGGAAAGTACGAGTCCCTCCCTCTCCAGACCCAACGCTTCGATCGTTGAACACTGCGTCATCACTCGCTCCTTCCCCGCATCCAGTTCCGCCCTCAGCTGCCGTACCACCTGCTCCAACTCGTGCACGAGCCGGGACTTCTGCTTGAGCGCCGCCATCAGTGTCTTCGTCTGCTCCGTGAGGTCACTCGACTGCTTCCCATGCTGGTGCACCTCGAGCTGGGCCTTCTGCAGCGCCCCCTCCAGGCGGACGACCCGCTGCTCCGACTCGGCCAATCGCTCCTTCGTCTCCATGTCGAGCTGCGTTACTCGCGCCGCTCGCTGCTCGAGGTCCCACTGACGCTGCTCCAACTCCTGGTTGAGTTCATCTACCACGCTCTGCCGACTTCGCAGTTCGTCGCGACATCTCCGCATCTCCCCCTGCAGCGTCTCCACCGCATCGCGACACATCTCCAGCTCCGTTTCTCGTCCCTTCAGTCGGCTTTCCAGCTCCGTCGCTCGTATTTCCCTCGTCTCGTCCTCCAGCTTTCGTTTCTCGCACTCCGCAAACAGTTCCTTCACGGTCTGGGAATTCTCGTCGAGTTCGACGTCGCGATCTCGAATCTGCTTTTCCAGCGTCTCCCTCAGTTCGTCCTTCTCCGCAAGTGTCTCCGTCAAACATTTGTTTTCGCGCTGAAGGGAAGCGATGTCTGAAGACATTTTCTCGTTCAATCTTCTCTCGTTCTTCAGTTGCTTGAGAGTGTCTTTCAACTCGTTGCCCAACTCTTCGATGATCTGTTTCTTCTCGAGTTGTAGATCTCGAATCGTTCTCGCAAGATCTCCCATCTGCTGTTCCCTCCGCTCTACATCCATCATCGCAATTCCCAACTTCTTCTCGTTGCTCTCCAGCAGAACTTTCATACCGGACATTTCCTCACAGAACGCCTTCTCTCTCTCCTCCTTCTCCCTTTCCACGGCATTCCGAAGACCCTCCAGCTCTTCCATTCTTGCGGAATCCTCCAGAATCCTCTCCTGCTTTTCTTTGAGTTCGCTCTCCAGCCGCTCCAGACAATCGTTCTTCTCTTCCGCATCCTCCGTCGTCTTCCTCAGCTCCTCCTCAAGATCGGACACTCGCTTTGCCATGCTGCTGAACTCGACATGATGCTGCTCTTCCGCAGTCTGTTGTTTCGTCGTAGCCGCCTTCAGCGCTTCCCTCTGCTGATGAACGGTCGACTCCAACTTCTCGATCTTCCCATCCGATTGGTTCTTCTGTTCGTGGAGCACACGACTCGACTGTTGGAGCTCCTGCCTCAGCGTGCTCATCACGACGTTCATCTCGTTGAGCGTCTGCTCGAGCGACATGCAACGCCGTTCCGTCTGCTCCAGCTGATGCAGCGTCACGCGGTGCTTGCTCTCCGCCGACTCCAGCTCCGTCCGCAGCTCCCGGCATCGCTTCTCACTCATCCTCTTCGTCGCTTCGCCACTCCCTATCGTCTCCTCAACCCTCTCCTCCATCACCCGCTCCAGCTTCTGGAGTTCGTCCGATTTCCCTCGCAGGCACTCTTCCAGGGCGTCCACTTGGGACACGAGGGTCGTCACTTGCGAGGATTTCTCGTCCAGTTGTCTGTCGAGCGCTGATGTTTGCATCGCCGCCCTGCGAAGACTTCTCTCCGTCGTCGCAGCCTTCACCGAATGCTCGTGCATGTCCCGCTGAAGGTCGTCCACCTGACAGTTCCGCTGCGTCAGCTGCGCTCCGAGCGAAACCTTATCAACTTCGAGGTCGGCGATTCTCCGCTCGAGCGTGGAAATCATCGCCGCCTGCTGCTGTCGTTCCTCCTCCGGCTTTTCCATCGATTCCTCCCAATCCGCGTTCATCCGACCTTCAAATCGGAAAGCTCCTTCAACGTCTTCCGATTCACACGGCGCACCATTGAACGCTTGGCAGCAGTCATCATCGTCGTTGTTGTTCTCGTTGGCATTCTTCCGCCGCAGCCGCTCCAGTTCGCTCTCGGCAAAAGCAAGCTTCGATCTCAGTTCTTCCACGATGGCCGCATTTTCCACCCGCTTCCCATCGAGCTCATCCGTGCCCGCGGGTAAAGAAACGCCCTCGCGTCTGTCGCTCGACTTCAAACTCGTAACGATGCTGTTCTGCAGTTTCAACACAAGCGATTCGAGGTCGGCCAACTGCGTCCGATCCTCTCGCAGTTCCGCTTCGTAAGATTTCAACTTCTCGCCTTTCTCTTCGAGACTCGCCTTCAGCTCGTGATTCTCGTTCCTCAACATCTCGCAGCGCTTCAACTCTGCGTCCATCTGGGGAGCATAGTCGCTGAGCCGAGCGAGCAGCTGCGAGTTCTGATTCTCCACCGACTCGCGTGAACTTCGCTCCGTCGCGACCTCCGACCTCAGCCGTTCCTGAACGTTCTGAAGGGTTTCGATCTCCACGCAGCGTTTGACGAGATCGGCGAGCAGCTTTTCTCGCTCATCGTAGGAATCGCTCAGCTGATGCTCGGCGGAATGGAGTCGCGACTGAAGTCGATTCTGAAAGTCGACGAACGATTGACGCATCTGCTCCACGCTCGATAAAGCCGCGTCATGGTCGGCTACACACAAAGAAATGAAATCATTCAAATGCCTTATAACAAAATTTAAAACAATTCATAGCAAAGACATCGTATAAACAATTTTATGACTCGCTTTATTCCTTTGGTATAAATTGCGTACAAATATTTCCAACTTCATGGGGCATCCCAAATTGATGAAAAGATTTGATAATACCAACAATGACACCACACTGTTTATGTATTTGGTTAATTGAAGTCAATAGGAATTAATGGAAAAACAAAATAAACAATTACATTCTATCTAGACATAAATTTCATAAATTACAATGAGTTAATTCAAGTTTTGTGTTAAAGTCCAACCTTCAGCATTTTTCTTTGAAGCGGACAAGTCAGCAAGCTCCTGTTTTAACGACAACAGCATTTCCGTCTGATGTTGAATCAGCGAATTTGATTCCTTCAGCTGTAGACTACAGCTCTTGTATCGCTCCTCCCATTCCCTCCTCTCACTCTCCTTCTGCTCACTAGAGGTCCTTGCTTCTAAGAGATTCCTCTCCAGCTCCTCTTCTCTCAGCCGCTGCTCCTCCACCGCCTCTTGCAGCGGCCTCAGTTCACCGACCGTGCAGTGAAGTTCGAATCTCACTTTCTCAACTTCACTCACGAGACTGTGATTCTCGGAGATGAGTTGCGACTTCTCCTCTCGCAGTTCGTGCAGCTTCTGTCGCAAGTTTGAATTATCGTATTCGAGGCCGCTGGGTGGGGCCGTCGCTCGGCCAGTGGACGGCCAGTCCGATCGTCCACCCAGATGGATGGACACACCGCTGCTCGACGATGAATGCTCGTTCATTTTCAAAGCAACGTCGCATCAGAGGAATGTAATACTGCTCAGCGAAAGAACGACCTGCAATATAAAAATTACAATGAATTCTGTTAACACACAACGCCTATATTTGCATAAAGGTACACAGAGTCGTCGAAGCAAGGATGCTGCTTGTTGAGTGGAACAAGCTAGTATGCACCTAGGAGTAATGGAGTATATATATAATCTAAACAGTGGTAGTGTTTCTAGCACTATGTCATTTGCTACTGACAAAGCGACAGGCATTTATACAGAACTTTCAATCTTCTTCCAACATTATCATTGCTGCTTACAGTGCTTAGCTATAGTGCAATCAAATGCATCATGGCATATCAATAGACGATTCATATCCATGCTTTCAATCTGAACTCTTCAGAATTTAAACTAAATTCGCGTCCAATGCAACCGGGCCACGAAACGCAAAAATCGAGTCTTATGCATGTCATCTGAGGTCGGAACAACTGTACCTGATACGTTAAAATCACCATACAGTGTTTGCTACAAAACCAACCCTGTTTTTAGTTCAAACATGAGAAAAATTCATGCACAAAATTGATCATGCCTACCACGCGCGTCTTTGACAACCCAATCAGGATTTGATAAAGTTCATGTAATCTACTAATTAAAATATCTGAGCACACAACTGATTATAACAACTGCATTAAATCTGTCGGATACGTTACTAATTTAAAACTTTCGATTCAAAATAAATAAAATAACATTTCTCGTGGCAGAAAATAAACAATAGACTAGATGTCACGCCAGTAGAGTTAGACTGTTTAACTGCCTTGGTACAAATTTCCAATGGCGATTATTTGAAAATAAGCAATAGAAAAGTAATTACAGTAACACCAAGTTTAACTTCAATTCCTAAGTTTAACTTCAATTCCACGAAAAAACCAACAAAACAATCAACAGACGCATAATTTTACATTCCATTAGGAAGACGTTCGCGGTTCACTTTCTACGCATCCTGTTAATGGCGCTAGAGAAATAACTGGACACGGCATTGAAGCAGACTGTCCACATGAGCGTCATAACGACGGCGTCCCTGTCGTCGGTGGTTGTTAAGTTTAATTTATACGATCGCTTTGTTTTTCATTCATCGATTCGAGTGTAATTTAACATGGACACAGTTCTAGTGTAGACGGGTTCTGCCAGTGCAATCTCTTTCGATATCAATCTCCTGCCGAAAGCAGATTGGCGATTACAGATGGATAACAAGCTGGTCGTTCCCCCGGTGGACAG
The DNA here is from genome assembly GCA_945859605.1 of Lumbricus rubellus. Taxonomy (NCBI): domain Eukaryota; kingdom Metazoa; phylum Annelida; class Clitellata; order Crassiclitellata; family Lumbricidae; genus Lumbricus; species Lumbricus rubellus. Next base: position 53,393,495 of record OX243813.1, on the reverse strand, counting down.
AGAGGGTGGTTCGAGTCGGATGGGAGCATCGTCTATTACACTCACCTGCAGAGTATGTGACCTGACCACGTCACAGGCCCCCGGCATTAGACTCAGGACGATCTGCCCCCGGTGCGGAAATTTCTATGCCAACGACCAACATTCGGAGCATTCAAGGCCCACGGTGGCTGCGGGGTCGTCGATCTCAGGGCTCAGCGTAGGGGCATCGGGTTTAGGGGTCGATGCGAATCGCGAGGTACGCCTCAGGAACCGATCCAACACCCGCTGGCAACCGTCGCCAACGCCCGATAGACTGCCGTCTCTAGAGAAAAGGGTAAGCCCAAAAGACGTCCCAGCCTATAACGACATATTTGTGCTTGCCTTGTTATAATATTTTTAAAGATTTGTTCAATTTTGTTGCGATGCAACAGAAATGACCAAGTACAATATACGTTGTCGTACGTATGGTCTCTATGCTACTGCTGTCATGCTCACAGTTATGATTTTTTCCAGGGTGAGAATTGTCGGGGGGGGGGTTTCAACCTCCCCAGTCTTTCTTAGAGCCCAGTATAGTAAAGTCTGTTTTTCATACCCCAATTCCAAGTGGATCATAGTCCAACCTCCAACCCAGTTATTTTTTTCCAATTCCCACATTGTTTTTTTAGTTGTCATTTTGCTTATTTCCAATACTTAAAGTGTAAAAAAAGAAGTGCCTGGATGCAGCAGATGCTCCTTTACTGTCCAGGCTGTGCTGGCCAAATAAGTGGCAGGATGGCATTGAGATTTTAAAATAGGAGCCTGTATGCCGTCCATGACCGTCCAGCCACATTTTATTGATTTTAAGCCCTGCTTATTACCATGTTCATCTGTTCATCACCATGGTTAAATTTTATGAGCATTTAAAAATACTTGCCTTGATTATTACACTTGTAATTAAATTGATATATATTTTTTGTGATTTTCCTGTCACTACCTTTATTAGACACAAAGCAGTTGGTCTGAAATGCCATTCATGTTCTTCCTACGTTTTCATCAATGTGGATAATAGTTTTAGTCATAATTTCCTAATCTAGTTTTAGTTTCTTCCTGTCAAGCAGTCTGTTTACATAAATATTCTGTTTTCGTTTCAAGCCTGTGTGTGTACAAATTTCTGGTTTGAACATTGGTGGACAATAAAGTGTATTTAATTGATTGATTGATTGATTGATTGATTGATTGATTGATTGATTGATTGATTGATTGATTGATTAGTGTTGCTTCTGCTGTTGATCTTCCCCACAACAGGCAATTAGAACACATTCCAATTTTCCCTGGTCATTAACTTGCAGTGTTTAATCTAGACGTCTCTGGGGGGGGGGGGGGGGAAAGTTCCCCCTCCAGGATTGACATTTCCCCCCCCAGAAAAATTTGACAAATGATATTAGTTTTTTTACTGTTTTCATCATTGTTTTACATGAAGTGTTATAATATATCGTGATATTATTTACTATTATATGATTATTTATGAATATAATATATGATACTATCATGTTGCAATGAGTAGGCTATAACTTACTGTATATATTAGTATAAACACTATTTTTGCCTAACTGAAAACAGAGATGACATCCCTCCAGAAAAATTTGGCAAATGATAATAGTTTTTAGCTGCTGCTTACATCATCGCATTACATTAACTGTTACAATATAATATATCGTGATATTATTTACTATTATATGGTTATAGTAATTATTTACTAATATAATATAATTATGACACAATCCTGCTAAAATGAGTGCTAAGATGACACCTTAAAATGCTGCCATTGCAATGTGGAAATTCAAAAAGTTTCTGATGAGGCTCTGAAAAAATACATGTATACTATTGAAATGTGGAAATTCAAAAAGTTTCTGATGAGGCTCTAAAAAATACATGTATACTTTGTTAAGATGACACCTTAAAATACTGCCATTGCAATGTGGAAATTCAAAAAGTTTCTGATGGGGAGGGGCTCATCCCCCTCCCCATACCCCTCCCCTTACGGGTCTCGGCGCTACGCGCCTCACGAGCGTCCTTCGGACCCTCGATTGTCTCCACCCCCAGAAACCTGAATTCCCCCCCCAGCGGAGGGGGACTAGATTAAACACTGATTAACTTGCAATTGTAATTAATATAAACTTGTATCCATTCTACTTCAATTATATTTAACTGCAGGTATAATCTATCTGTTGAGTTACTTGAGAAATATTATATGCTGGATATATTTCAAAATTTACGAATTTGTACAATTAGACCCACTGCAGAGCGTAAGACTCTGTCCAGGCGCACTATGCGATAGGATATTGGATGGAAGGCCCGAGCAGGGTGACAAGCAACAGTCTGGGCTGGTTGTAATGAAACTATGAAGGAAAAACGAAATAATAAAGACATAAAAATAAAACGAAAAAATAATAATGCACAAAATAAATTCACCTATTTTCCGGTCTGTCAAGATTGAAAACGATTTTTCCATTCGTTCAGGAAAGGGAAAAGTCTGGCGGGACTCTCCGATCGATTGCCAACTTCTTCAAGAGTCTCGGTCCAAACAGTCGTGCCAAAAACAGTTCGCAGACGACAACCCCGACTCGAAGTAGGGGCGTTGAAACGATGAACGGCAGTGGCCAGAACGCTGGTCGAGCAGGGTCCCTCTCTCTTCACAACCAGAGTCGAATCCAGGCGACGGGATCTCGCAACAGCGGTGGATACGGTGGTGACTCCAACTGGTCCGGTAGTCAGCATCTGCCCCCGATTGATGTTTCTCGGAAGAGTCCTCATCTCCAGCCTCAGAGTCCTCGGCTGGTGACTTCCGGTTCGTCGGATCAGCTGTCCTTGTCTCTGACGTCATCATCATCTGCTGCTGCTGCTGCTGCTGCTGCTGTGGCCGTTGTTGACAATGGACCGGTTCTACAGCTGCTTGCGAAAGACGTCGAAGAACTCAGGTTATTATTAGATCAGTTATTGGAAGATTTTTTCAATATTTCTGCTCCATCTAAGTCCTCTAGCCCAGTGCAGTGGCGGCGCTACGCCAGGGCATGGCAGGTCAAATGCCCTACCAAAAAAGCCTTTGCCCTGCCTGTTGCCCTGGTCGTTGCCCTGCCAGAAATTTTGCCCTGCCAGAATTTGTTCAGGCATGTTGTTTCTTACTGTTCAAGTCTGTCCGCTCTCTGGAATGAAAAAATTTATTCTGGAAGGCAATAGTTCTGGGAGAGAAAAATTCTGGCAGGGCAATAGTTCTAGCAGAGAAAAATTCTGTCAGAGCAAAAATTCTGGCATGGCAAAAGTTCTGACAGGAGAAACTTCTGGCAGAGCAAAAGTTCTGACAGGAAAAATTCAAGCAGGGCAAACATTCTAATAGGGCAAAATTCTGGCAGACAAAAGTTCTGGAAGGCAAAACTTCTGGCAGGGCAAAATTCTGGCAAGGCAAAAGTTCTGGCAGGGTAAACGTTCTGGCAGGGAAAAATTCTGGCATGGAAAAACTTCTGGCAGGGATTTGCCTATATTGAAATGTCGAAACGGCTTATTTCTGCGAAGAGCTATTTTTCTGCGTCACCATGCAGAATATAAATTATTCGTGAATTGACAACGTAAGATCTTGTTTGTGAAGTTTCAAATTAAAATTAGTGGAACAAAAGGCATGTAGCAGAACCATTCTACATTGAATTTCACTAGAAATACAATGTAAAATGTGGCGGCCCTGTTTGAAAAATTTGTTGGGGGATCTTCGGCCAAAAAATTGTATGACATTTTTTCAGTCGTTAGGTCGAAATTTCTGCAGAATATACCAATTGTTTCCTTTAAAAAAATTGCATATGTGGGCCCCTAAAGTGTGGGCCCCTAAAGTGTGTGGGTCCCTGTTCGGCCGAACATGTTCAACATGCCTTAATCCGGCCCTGACGGTAGCGTCAAATTATAAGTCTATGTAAGCCCGTACTACCAAGCACGCGACTCGACCTCTGCCCTGGTTACTTGAGTGACTGCCCTGGCTATGCCCTGGCTACAAAAAGCGTCTGGCGCCGCCACTGGCCCAGTGGTTCCAAAACTTCAGCATGCCGTGGACCGGCAATAATGTTTGGTGAGGCTTGCGGACCGCTAACTTAGACCTTAATGGCGAATATCAACACAAATAAGCTGACTGCAGTCATCAATGTAGTAAATTTAGAATAAATTAAAAATTTTGAATTCGCATTCTGGCAAGTTAAAACAAGGCGCCTTGATTTATTTCGAATTTTTAAATATTAAGACAGAAATTTGAAGAAATTTTGGACAACAATTCGAATAATTTCACAATTTCAAACAAATAAACTAGCAATTACAGTTTATTTTTTATTTTTAACTCTTCTCCACGGACCGGCGATCATACCTCCGCGGACCGGCACCGGTCCGCGTACCACCACTTTGGGAACCACTGCTCTAGCCAACTAGACTATAATGAGTACATTGACTGTAAACTGTGGGGGTAGAATACTGGTTGCCTGCTGCCCTCATATACATGCCAAGGCCAAGAAAATGAAGTCGATAACACTTTAAAACCATAGCTACCTGAGGGTTAGTTTAAATAAGGGACTACTCTTCTTCTTCTATTACTAGATAATTTTTCACCTTTGACAACAGTTATGGCTCAGTCCTGGTCTTTACCTCAACTGGTCCCTCTCTTTGGAACACGCTGTCCGCATCTACTCGATCTCAAATTCTAGTTGGTGACTCCAGCCTCCTGGTTTTCTTTTTTTGAAAACCTATTTCTTTTTTCGTGACTTTGCGTACTGGGAGTTCCTCAGAACGGTTCACCCTATTAGAGGCGCTTTATAAATGTTTTAATACAATACAATACAATTAAGTGGTTGATGAGATACAGACGTTTGGAAACTATGCATAACTTTTATGCTGAGCTTTTTTCGCATGACAAACTCTGCATATATACAATTATACATGTAGACTATTACAGGCTGACATTTACAATTGCCGAGTCATATGGAGATTTTGGTTGAACATTTCTTAATAATTATAATTATGTTAACTGATTGGGAAATTCCTTATTAATAAGACCCCTCTTGAATTCCTCATTAGTGCTTGCCATTTTCCCCACCACTGAGTTTTGTCCATTTTAGTCTCACCAACCATCACCACTGATTAATTTTTAAAAATTTAATATGAACTTGATATAGCGTAAGTGCAAATCACTGTATACATGAAATCTTTATAAATTATGTTTTTTCGGACATCAGTAAAATATTTTCTGCTCTTTTTGTTATTATTTACATCTTCAGTGTGTTGCTTTGTCTAATTTTAGCAAAATTCTAGGCTTGGAAAAAGAGTTTTTACTGGTTCCTAGAAGCTAGCACTGATAACAGTCCCAAAGGGTACTCGAGATCTGAAGTCAAGAAATGAAATCAGAGTCGACTTTTATTGACAGTTGAAGTGTTTAAAGCAGGTGTCGTATTCAATGTTTCTCTGATACAGCGTTTTGACTTTAATTACATATGAACTATGCTCTTTTTCGAATTAATATTCTCTGAAGTGAAAACTTCTTTAAAAACTTATGTGGCTAAGCACCATGATATCATTATAACTGAACCGTATGAAACACGGTTGAGCTAATTAACATATATCTTGCAGGTCAGACGTTGAGAACGCCAAGGAGACAGACGATTGGCATTTGCTTGACGAATATTTTGCTTCTGTCTTTGACTCGTTCGCTCATCTCAACACCGTCTTTAAAGTGAGTCTTTCAACCAAGCTCTTAACTAAAATTCTGATATCACTTTCACTTTTACAATTGCATAGCAGGGATTAAATTACCATGCAATGCAAACCCAGGCTACGGGTATCTGGGGCCATCTGGGCTACACGGCCATTTTGAAAGCCGAAAACGTAGGTTTATCAATTACATGCTTGGAAGCCCAGGTTTGAGCATTTGTTTGAAAATCGAGACTTTCAATAACCATTCACAAAGATTCATAATCGTGATCTAGAGTGCCTCTCGAAGGCCAATCACAGATTCACAGGGCACCAGCTTATTCACGAGTGCTGTGCGACGTCAGAAGGGTTGTCCAAAAGAGTAGTGCTCCGAAGGAGGTCATTATCCGGGCACCAACGAATCAGAGGTGGCAGAGTAGCTGTTAGGATGGGTGGTGTTTAGGTCGAGCATTGAAAGGTGGAAGATCAGGTGAGAGTCGGGGTAAGAGCGACTATATAATTTATTATAAAGTGGTCGCAGTGGTGGGATTTTTAGTTTCGAATGGAAAGCTGGAGAAGTGGTCGATTCAGGTAATACAGATGAGCACACGTTTAACAGAATTCATTTTGCACACGGTAGACAATCACAATGTATCATCATGTACCAATGTTTTTGTACTGTGGTAGGGCCTGCATGGTAGGCCTACATTGTTCGTCGACCGCCATAGTATGACAAATTAGCTGACAAATTAGCGATGCCACTATGCAGTGTTATATAATACTTGCTAAGTTATATTGATCTATGTCATTTGTTTGTTTTGGGGGAGCATTATTTAGAGGCTGCCCATTATTACGTGCGAACAGAGGGGTATATGAAAATACGATTCAAGCTTCACGAACGTATTACTTTTTCATATAGTTCTAAATCTTATAAATTTGTTTACACTTCAAGATTGCAATGAAAGCGTCTTTAGGCTACTATAGATTAACGAATGTAATCAGAGTGTTGCCATGGTAATGTACAGTTCGCGTTTTGTAGGCAAAACATCCAAACAATGATCAGTGACAGTTATGCTAATGAAAGGCGACACAATGTGTATCTGACACAATGTGTGTAGACCTATAGGCCATGCTTATTCGATATTTCATACACAGTCCTGCGTGCGTCAGGTAAAACTTGCTGGAGAACACAATAGGAAGTCGATAATCTTTTGTCATTCTGACAAGACATCGATCCCCGCAGCAGTATACAAGGACAGACTACAGCTGCAGACCTATGGCAACAGCTCATCAACTATGCCAGTCGTTGAAGTGGTATATAGGGTAAGCAGTCAGCAGTGCATGGAACGCCGAATGGGGAGCACTGAGCACTGGGAATGCCGAATGGGGAGCACTGAGCACTGGGAATGCCGAATGGTGAGCACTGAGCAGTGGGAATGCCGAATGGGGAGCACTGAGCACTGGGAATGCCGAATGGGGAGCACTGAGCAGTGGGAATGCCGAATCGGCCAGGGTACTACCAATATATAAACAAGGCACTAAATCTGAAGTCTCTAATTACAGACCCATCTCCATACTACCCTTCTTCTCCAAATTTTATGAAAGAGTTTTATATGACCGATTATTCTCTTATATTAAACAAAAGAATATCTTGTACCCTCTGCAACATGGGTTCCAACCGGCTCACTCAACTTCTATGTCCTTACTTGATATTCAAGATAAAATTTCAGCTGCTATTGATAATAAAAAATTTTCATTAGGCATCTTCCTTGACCTAGCAAAGGCCTTTGATACGGTCGACCATAAGATACTACTGACTAAACTTAAACATTATGGGGTTAGGGGTACTGCTCTGAATTGGTTTGCAAGCTATCTAACTTCTCGCCAACAACAAGTTTTATGTAATAACTCACTATCTGACTTCTTACCCATCCGATTTGGAGTTCCCCAGGGCTCCATTCTTGGTCCCCTTCTTTTTATAATATATATAAATGACTTGCCTAACTCTTCCTCTCTACTACACTATATCCTGTTTGCTGATGATACTAATGTTTTCCTATCCCATGCCTCTTACGACCAATTATTTGAGTTAGCTAATGAAGAATTAAAGGCTGCAAGTAACTGGTTCAAAGCAAATAAGTTGTCACTTAATCTCTCCAAGACCAATTTCATATTACTTAGAACTAATAATAAGCCAATACCCGCTCATACTAATGATATAGTCATTGATGGCATAACTATTCCTCAAGTTACCACATCTAAATTTCTAGGCGTGCATATGGACCAACACCTAAAATGGAATATCCATATTGATGAAATCAATAAGAAAATCACCAAAAGCATTGGCATCATTAATCGAATTTCCTACTTACTACCTTCTCACATTCTGACCAGCTTGTACTATACTCTTGTTTATCCTTATTTTACCTATTGTAATATCATTTGGACTTCCACTTATGCTTCTCACTTAAGAAAATTGCAAATTGCACAAAAAAAGGCTCTACGAATCATAACTAAATCTCCCTTTAACTCTCATACTCAACCATTGTTCTTATCACTTAAACTACTAACCATCACACAAATCAACTTTATCCAAACTTGTGAATTTATGTACAAGTATCATAACAAACTCCTTCCACCTGCTTTCTTATCTTATTTTTCCCCTACTGAATTTAATTATGGCCTTAGTAACAAGCCGGATTATAAATTAATACTCGCCAGAACTAACATCCGTAAACTTTCCATTAAGTTTCAGGGTCCACTGCTTTGGAACAACCTACCTATAAACATCCGTACCTCTAATAGCTTATCGTGTTTTAAGCGTACTTTAAGAGCACACACACTGGAGCTTGTATCATAAATTGTTAGTTAAGTTAGTTAAGTTTGTTTTCAATTTTTTTGGTTTCCTACAGCATAGCTATTGCTGTTACTATATCTTGTGTTTCCTTGACCTATCGTTCTGTAAGCTGTCATCTTAAATCTTCTTATTTCTACCTAGCTAAATAGGCCCCCTCCTAGCGGGACTTTGTCCCTTTGGTGGGTCTGTTGTTCCTAAACACTTTGTGACATCCTCTGCTATGATTGCTTTTAGCTTGATATATTTGCTGGCTGACATTTGATTTTGTTATTTAATTCCTGCACTGCATTACTGTGTAAGCCATGCTGACATGCACTTTTTCTATCATATTATGTGATCATAATATCGTGTATGTTGATGGTTCAATAAAAAAACTTGAAAACTTGAAAAAAAATGGTGAGCACTGAGCAGTGGGAATGCCGAATGGGGAGCACTGAGCACTGGGAATGCCGAATGGTGAGCATTGAGCAGTCATCATCATCATTGGCGTGCCCCTCTCTGGAGCGTGGCCGTTTCCACCGTCCGTTGCCACAAGACCCTGTCCTGTGCTCGTCTCCATGCCGTGCTCAGCCCGAAGTTCAGAGGACGGAGATCTGCCTCAACCGTTCTGGTCCATGTATGCCTTGGTCGTCCGGGTGGCCTCTTCCAGCCCCATGGTGGGCCAGAAATCAGAGCTTTGAGGGCCCTGGCGTGGTCCTGCCCGGAGTCACACCGTGCAAAGTGTCCAAACATCCGCAGTCTCCGCGACTCCACCTGCTCCGAGATAGGAATTAGTCCTGTCCGCCTGTAGATTTGAGCAGTGGGAACGCCGAATGCGTGAGCAGTTGGTTCCATGCATATAGTGAGCATCACTGAGCATGTGGTAACGCAAGCAAGGAATTTGAGATCAGTGTTCACGCCATTGAAACCCACTTTAAACTTTTAAAACACTGCTAAGTACTTACACTGCCGAATTAAGTTAGTGAGTCACAACGTAATGATTATTGATTAATAGGCCCTGCTATGCTTCAAATTCTGATACCCGGGTAACACTGTGTTTAGACTGGCGCCAACCTTTAGACCATTAAAGCACAGGCTGTGTCTCACGCGCGCGACCCTGTATAGCCTGTGGACCGCCGTTCCTTTCCTGAAGGTGTTGGCTTAAATAGGCCTACTCCAAGAGATTTAAGTCTCGGACTAGAGATGTCAATGATTACCCATTCAAACGATGATCATAGATCTCATCCGATCAATTCGTTTAAGAATGAACACGGCGACATCAAGGCCAAACAATTATGTACGATCGCCTTAACACGGTCCGTACGCGGGAGCCCGAAACAGCGTGGCGCCGATTCAAAAGGTAAGCGGTGGTGATAGATCTTACCCGATCAATGCATTGAAGCAGGGCAGGGTCAGATCCATATACGATCGCTCTAGCATGTCTTTACTCGCGGCTATCTCAAACGGCGTCTATTCGAAAGGGCAAGCGGTGGTGTTACTAAGTATAATGTTGGTACTACCTTACATAGCCACCACTGGTGGCTATGTAAGGTAGTACCAACATTATACTTAGTAACAGCTGGGTCGAGGCAATGATTTATAGGGTGGTCGCAACAGAAAAAAAGGTGTGCATGGCACCGTTTCGGCTGTCGGTCTTTATCGGTTGTTGATTGGAGGCAGTGGCCTTCGCGGTTATCCCGTAGTTTAACGTTGCTAAATTCAGTCATTATGTAGGTTTATATAGCGCCGCATAAAGGTTAAGTGCTGAGGAACGCTCCAAACCCAACCTTGGCTGAAAGAAGGTTTTAAGACTGCAATAAAACACATCGGAGCAAACCTGCAGTGCATTAGTCGTATTGATGGTTGATGCCAATTCTATACCACGGGGGACAATATAACAGAGAAAGAACAATAATAATAAATTTTTTATTATGTCTTCAATGCCGTGGACTAGGCCTACTTGACGTTAGAAAGTAAGCAGTATACCAACATCCACGGTAAATGTTGTCAATCCAGCTTCCATTTAAAGGGGGTATTTTCATCTATAGATATTTTGCTTAATTAAGAATTATTGTCGTCAATTCAACTTTTATTAATTTTTATCCAAAGAGTTTCATAAATTCGAATTCCATTTATGGAAGAAATTTCCCCTCATTGATTCCACTTCTATAGACCTATGTAACTGGCCCAAAAACTCGATCCAGCTTCCATTGAGCAAAGACTTAATTTCACCATTTTAGCTTCTTGTTTACGGAAATAATTATTTCCATCAATTCAGCTTCAATTGATGTTAAGATCATATTTACTGCTCATGCTCCTCTTCCTCCTGCTTTTTCTGTCCGTACTCCTCCTCCTTTCCTCCTTCTCCTCTACCTCCTCCTCCTCCTCTTCCTCCTCCTTGTTTCCTCGTCCTCCTATTCCTCCTCATCTGTTGTTTAGGCTGCCGTTGTAGCAGTTGCGTTTGTCTCGTTCGCAGCAAACCATTAGTGCATGGAATGGCAGACAATGCCAGCAGCAGCAGCATCATCATCAGCAGCAGCAGGTCGATATAGGACTGCGCTCACGAGAGAATAATATAATATACATGTACAGGTGCTTCGACGCTCTACATGTAGGCCTACGTTCGATCAATACATACGCTTTTAGTCTTTTACATTGTTACAACCATATACCACTGCATACATGCACATGCGCGCACACACGCACGCACAATCGCACACATGCACACACACGCACGCACATACACACACTCGATCGCCACCCTTCGCTCTACATCATGATTTTATGACCAATTGCTCGTTCATTCATTCATTCAGTCAGTCAGTCATTCATTCATTCATTCATTCATTCATTCATTCATTCAGTCAGTCAGTCAGGCAGGCAGGCAGTCAGTCAGTCAGACAGATTGCCCTACCTGACAGCTCTTCTCATGATCACTGTAGGACCAGTGTAGGTCCTATGCCCACTTTGTTTATTGCTGTTTAACGACGATACTGTGTCATATCATTGATGATTAGTGTCGCCCTCCTCCTCCTCCTTTATTCAGGCCTGGGACTGGCACTGCCAAGGTACGACCAGTGGTAGAGTGGAGTAGCTCATGGATAAAATATGAAGCAGCCGCTAAGTCATTAAGGACATCCAATCAATCAGTGAGTCAGCAAGTCAGACAGACAGACAGACAGACAGACAAACAGACATGCAGACAGACAGACAGACAGACAGTTATGCAGACATGTAAACAGGTAGGCAGACGAACAGGTAGACATGCAGAGTGTATACATCCAGAAAGAAACAGACTTTAACAGAGACCCGATGGTGAACGAGGGTGGGTCCGTGGGTGGGTGGGGTTGGGGTGTTTGTCAGTGTCTGTCGCCCGTTAACCCTAAGTAAAGGCGCCATGCAGTGTAAGACGGAAGAGCAGAGGATGACCTTGGCCGATCATGTCCTTGACCCCTGGCAGAATAGATCCAAGACTGCATAATTATCTATCTAACATTGCAATGGGTGTGCGTGTTTGACGACCGAAGCTCGTGCTTCTCTTGGGTAGAAGGAGGGAGAGAAGAAGAGGAGGAGGAGGAGGAGCATAGGCGGAGTTTAGTTTCCGTTCTTGGAGGGGCTAATCCCTTCTTAGGGGGGCTAAGCCCGGTAAAATATATAATTTTCATGGTAAAAAGATGAATCTGGGCTTTCTTGGGGGGCTTAGCTCCCCCTAGCCCCTGATAAACTCCGCCCATGAGGAGGAGGAGGAGAGGAGGAGGAGGAAGAAGAGGGAGAGGAGGAGGAGGAGGAGGTGAGGAGGAGGAGGAGAGGAGAAGGAGGAAGAAGAGGAGGAGGAGAGAAGAGGAGAGGAGGAGGAGAGGAGGAGGAGGAAGAAGAGGAGGAGGAGAGGAAGAGGAGAAGGAGGAGAGGAGGAGGAGGAAGAAGAGGAGGAGGAGAGGAAGAGGAGGAAGAGGAGAGGAGGAAGTATAAGAGCAGGAGGAGAGGAGGAGGAGGAAGAAGAGGAGGAGGAGAGGAGGAGAATAAAGGAAGAGGAGGAGGAGGAGAGGAGGAGGAAGTATAAGAGCAGGAGGAGAGGAGGAGGAGAGGAGGAAGAGGAAGAAGAGGAGGAGGAGAGGAGGAGGAGAGGAGGAGGAGGAGAGGAGGAGGAGGAAGAAGAGGGAGAGGAGGAGGAGGAGGAGAGGAGGAGGAGGAGAGGAGGAGGAGGAGAGGAGTAGGAAGTATAAGAGCAGGAGGAGAGGAGGAGGAGAGGAGGAGGAGGAAGAAGAGGAGGAAGAGAGGAGGAGGAGAGGAGGAGGAGGAGGAGGAAGAAGAGGAGGAGGAGGAGAGGAGGAGGAGGAAGAAGAGGAGGAGGAGAGGAGGAAGAGCGAATGAGAGGAAGGATCACTGGGTGAGCTATGGTTTCCTAGGCTACATGTATATAATTATATATGTATATATGGTCATAACAATTTATATATAATATATATATAATATCGACTTCTGAGAGTCACACAAAAGCGCATGTGTTGCCTTTCACATAAATCAGTAATAAAAGCAAAGTGAGATCTATAGATTATACAACTGTACGTCATGACATTATAAATTGTGGACGACGTATCTGTGTGTTCATCCATCCGTCCGTCCGTCTGTTCGTCTCTGTGTGTCTGTCTGCCTGTCTGACTGTCTGACTGTCTTTCTGTCTGTCTGTCTGTCTGTCTGTCTGTCTGTCTGTCTGACTGTCTGACTGTCTGACTGTCTTTCTGGCATTCATTGCTCTCAGCGAAAGACAGACAGAAGAATTAGAAGGCATGAATGAATTACATCATCGCTGAAAGTGGCATTTTCTTAAAGAGTATAGAACTGGGAAGTGGAAACTCAAGAGCAATCTCAAGAAACGGATATGGATGATTTTTTTATAGTTATGCACGGATATGGAGAGTGCAGATCAGAGTCATAGACTATAAGTGGAGAAGATGGGAAAATGGTCTTCGAAATGTGGACATGGAGAAGAATGGAGAAAATCAACTGGATGCATGAACATAATTAGGAAGATGTGATGGGAATGATTGACGAAGAATTATTCTTGATACTCTACTCTTAAGACTATCGAGTATTTTCTTTAACATGGGTTGTTAGGTTGGGAGCGATTGTGAGTAGATATGTTCTTGAAGGGGAGCTATATAAATCTCTGAAATGAATGAATGATGAAAGGAAGTTCAAATCATGGAATGCCACCATCATTCGTAAACGCTATACAAATTAATTTTCTCATAATCTGACCTAAGGTAAGGTATATCAGCTAGGCAGGTCAGAGGTCAAAGAGTGGCAGACATCATTGCAGTCATTGTCATCATCATCATCGTCATCATCACCATTGTCATCAGCATCATCATCACTGCTATCGTTATTCTAGTCTGTTCTATTATAATAATTGTGTTCTATTTTATAGTTTGCTCTATTCTAATCGAATCCATTGTACTGTTCTAGTCTATTCTGTTCTATTCTATTTCATTCTATCCTATCCTATCCTATTCTATTCTATTCTATTCACCGATCATAGCATCCTTTTCTTGTTGTTCTATAATTGACAGCGAGATCCAAAGTCCGATCAGATGTCAACGGAAGATTCTGGATTAGATCTTCCGAAAGTCTTTGCTGTCTATCGTCTGCTTGCAACGCTCGTGAGTCATTATCATTCATCGCCATCATCATCGTCGTCATCATCATCATCATCATCATCATCATCATCATCATCATCATCATCATCATCATCATCATCATCATCATCATCATCATCATCATCATCATCATCATCATCATCATCATCATCATCATCATCATCATCATCATCATCATCATCATCATCATCATCATCATCATCATCATTATCATTCATCGTTGTCATCATCGTCATCATCATCATCATCATCATCGTCGTCATCATCATCATCGTCGTCGTCGTCGTCGTCATCGTCATCATCTCCGGTTATCAATTGTTAACAGGGACACCCACCCACTAGATCATTTACTGTAATATGCTTTGTTGATGTTGGCCTATCCTCATGAAACAGGCTGCCTAAAAACCTGCAAGGCCGTAGCTAGAGAGGTGTGTTATGGTGTTTGAACACCCCCGAATTGAAACAATGTAAAAAAAAATAATGCATTACTAGCACATGAAAAGTGACATGATGTAAGAACTACAGTATGTAATTTATTGATTTATTGGCCTACAGGACTCGCTTTGAGAGCTCACAATGCTTCTGCAAACTCAGTTGATTCGGTTGCTTGTCGCAACATAAAAACTGTTGCAACAATTGCTTGTGGACTTGCTCATGGTCGGGTAACCCCCCACCCCCCAAATAAAATCCTGCGTATACGGCCTTGAGAACCTGTGATGTGAACTTCTCAGCTTCTCTAAATTCCATCCATCTTCATCCTTTTTTCATAGATCGTTCTGCACTTCTTCTTCCTATTGTCTTCTTCTTCCTATTGTCTTCATCTTCCTATTGTCTTCATCTTCCTATTGTCTTCTTCTTCCTATTGTCTTCATCTTCCTATTGTCTTCTTCTTCCTATTGTCTTCATCTTCCTATTGTCTTCTTCTTCCTATTGTCTTCATCTTTCTCTTCCACGTATGTTGCATTCGTGTTCATTTTGGTTGTCGGGTTGTTTCAGCCGCCTGAGGTTCAGAAGGTCATTCTGAAGGCAATCATCAACAGTCTGCTCAAGGACAAAAGGTTACTGCCTCTCTGTCTGTCTGTCTGTCTGTCTGTCTGTCTGTCTATGTGCCTCTCTGGTTAGTGTTTACCTCTTAACCAACAAATGCGTTTTTCTCTAATCTAATCTAATGTAATGTTAACACTGAACACTGAATCGTGAACAGTGAACATTTGTAAAATACTTCTCAGAGCGCTCTCAGTGTGACAGGCCATGAACAGGGAAAGGTCTTCTAAGAGCGAATAAATACATTTGAATTCCTCATCAAAATCCTTCAACGAATTGCAAAGGGAAGGTCATTCTACAATCTACATAGAAGGACACACAATAGCAAACTCGATGCTGGATTAATGAGGTTCATTACTCTGTCTCTACCTCTGGTTCCCTGTCTCTGCCTCTCCCTGTCTTTGTCCCTCTCTCGCTATGTGTGTGCGTGTGTGTGTGTGTGTGCGTGCGCACGCGTGTTTGACTTCTACCAATGAAATGAATTGGTTATTTCTTTCTTTTATTTTTAGGCCTCCATCAAAAGATGACTTAAGAGCCTACTTGATCCTTCTGTTGGTAAGAAACAGAGATACAGACAGACGCAAACAGACAGACGCAAACATGCAGGCAGACAATGACAGACATGCAGACTCTGACAGAAGGACACAGGCAGACTTTTAGGCACAGACAGCCATGAAGACACAGATAGACATAGAAGGACCCAGACAGACAGACAGACAGACAGACAGACAGACAGACAGACAGACAGACAGACAGACAGACAGACAGACAGACAGATAGATGGACAGAGACGTCTGTGTATATGTGGTCATTGTGTTTCTGTTTCTTTTTCTTGTAGAATCCGCAGTTTCGTAGCATTCCAACGTACGTTGTTTTCGCTCATCTTCTGCGACAGATCGCATCGCTATCCGACCACAACCATCACTTCCTAGTGCACTGGTTCAAAAAGTCAGTCTCAACGTATCTCTGCTTGTTTCTGTGTGTATTTTTGTATGTCTGTTTGTCTATATGTTTATTTGTCTGTCTCTGTCTGTCTGTCTTCGTCTCTGTCGGTCTGTTTTCAACTTCTTATAACATGTAACATGTTGTCAACATGATTTTTCATTAAACGAATACGCATACAATGCCATACGTAATTGCCTAGCAGGTCAAGCTCCGATCTATCTTATGGAACTTTGTGTGCCTGTGCTATCCATTCCAGGCCGTAGATTCCTTCGCTCTGCAATGCATGGTGATCTGGTTGTTCCTATGGTTCGATCTTCCACAGTGCTGCATAGAAGTTTTGCTATGGTCGGTCCGTCTTTCTGGAATAAGTTGCCTATTAGTCTCCGTAATGAACTTCTTTGTCTTTCTTTGCCCCTTTTCCGCAAGCGTTTGAAAACCATTCTCTTTGATTATGGTCTGGTGTCAGGTCTGGAGCGCCTCTGAGGAGTTCTCTTGAAGTGGCGCTATATAAATGTTCGATTACAATTACAATTACAATACATGTATTATTAATTAATTATTTTATATATTTTCTCACGTACTGCGACCATCCAGTGCCGAGCATTCATAGTTATGGGCCTGGCTGTCTGGAATAACCTTTCTGTTGCTCTCCGCTCACTCTCTCATGACTCCGCTCGCTTTTTCCATCGTCTTCTCAAGATATTTCTTTTTGATCATGCCTGTGTTGGGAGCGCCTCTGAGTTCAGATCTTGAACAGGCGCTATATAAATTTATATGATTGATTGGTTGATTGATTGATTGACTGACTGATTGACATTTTTTGTTTAGATTTGAGACGTCGAAACTGTTGGATATAATCCACAAACTTCAGAAGTTCATATCGTGTCGACTTTTTCCACCGAAACCGGAAGATCTTCCTTCGATGCAGAAGTCAACATGGTGGATTCCAAGTGCCACGAAAGTTCTCGCTCTACTCAGTCAGTCGATCGATGATATGTCTTTGCGTTTCTATTGTTATCTTCCTTACTCATTGTTGTCTGATTATCTTTGATCTTTTTATGCACTCATGACCCTACAGCATGCTCATGATCTTGTTATGCAATAATGATCTTGTTATGCACTCATGATTCTGCTGCCTAATTATGATGCAGAACTTTGTATTGTATCAAATACAGTTGTATTAATATTTTGTATGAAGTTGTATTGTATTGCATCAAATACAGTTGTATAGTATTGACTGTCGTTGTATTGTATTGTTATTTGTATTGTGTTTTATTGTTTTGTATTGCATTTTATTGTTTTGTATTGTATTTTGTTGTATTTTATTGTATTGTATTGTACTATAGATGTGTTGTTTTGTGTTGTTGATCTATTGTCTTGTGTAACTTGCAGATGCTTCAAGTAATCTCAGCCATCCACCGCTCGTCTCATATCTGGAATTCTACAACTCATCACTCGATCTGCTCGATCTTCTCTCCGAATACTACACCTGGCAGGATCCAAAGACACTCCCTGGGTCAGTCTCTCTGCCTCTGTCTCTCTGTCTCTGTATGGCTGTCTCTGCCTGTCTTTAATGCTGTCTCTCCCTCTGATTGTCTTACTGTCTGTCTGTCTGTCTGGAAAGATGGCTTTTGTCTGTCTCTCGCTCTGTAGCCAACATCAATGTGACGTGATGCTATGATGACAAGGAGGATGGGTTCTCATGGTGACGATGATTATTTGATGATGAAAATGATGATGATGACGACCACGATGATGATGACTACAAATATGGCGATGATGACGTCAATAATGATGATTATGTTGGTGACGACTGACGACGGCGATGACGATGATGATTGTGATGACAACGACGAAGATAATGACGACGACGGCGATGACTATGATGGTGATGATGACGATGACGACGATGATGATAATGATGATGTTTTCCTGTTGTTGTTAGGTTCAGCTTCTGTCAGTATCCGTTCATCCTGAGTATCATGGCCAAACGAACAATCCTACAGAGAGACTCTGAACAGCAGATGGTACTCATGGCCCGGGTAAGCAGACAATCCACAGGGTCGTTATTTATGGGGGGGGGTTGTTGGAGACACTTGTACCCCCTCTGTTTGGATTGTGGTATTGGTATTGTTCATCAATGCTTCTTGTTATTTTCTGGAAAGATGGCTTTTGTAATTGAGCCATTGAAACACAAATCCGTTGCTAAGCATCGTTGCTATGGTCATCGTCAGTGTTGCTGTCGTTATTGTTACTATTATTGTCATTATTATTATTTTTTTACCCGAGGTATTTATGATCCCTCGGGATTTATGAATCTAATCTATGTAGTTAGTGGTTCTCGTCTTCGGTGCGTTGTGCGAACGTGCCTCTGAATGCAACTGCATTATATCTCTGAGTGCAAATGGATAACCGCTGGAATAAGTGCATGGTCTCGAGAGAGTCACCTGAGACGGCGGGCATTCTAGTTGTGTGCTCAATTATTATTGTTATTGTTATTATTATGATTATTACTTTTGTTGTCGTTGTTGTTGCTGCTCTTTACACAGCCATGTAGAAACGGACACAAACAAACACAGACGGACTCAAACAGATACAGACTGACATAGGGTAATGGAAGAGCTTTTTGTTGTTATTGAAATTGCAGAGAAGTCTTGTCGCGAAAGTGAAGCAGAATCAAACTCCTGACCTTGGAATGCTCTTCCTCAACCTCACCGTCCGAAGATCGCATCTCGTCTCTGATTCTCTCAATGAGGTCAATTGCTTCAACTCAATTGTTTACCAGTAGTGATAGTTTGCATCTGGAATTGCATTCTTTCAGTCAGAACACACACATAATGACGATAAGGAAGAGGATGTTATATTATAATTAATTATAGTGGTTGATTGTACCCAATACTTGATTGCAAGAGCGCCTCTGCAATACCCATCTTTGACTTATTGGCTTTTGACTTATTGGCTTTCGACTAATTTGCTTTTGACTAATTGGCTTTTGACTAATTGGCTTTTGACTGGCGGATTATTTTGACTAATTTGCTTTGTTTGACTTTTGACTAACTGGTTTTTGACTAAATTTTACTAATTGACTCCCTCACTAACTGGCTTTTGACAGGCTTTTGTTGTTGGTTTAGATCGCTCGGAAGCAACTTGAGTTGAAGAAGAAGTTGAAGGTGACATTCGCTGGAGAACCTGGATTGGATATGGGTGGATTGACGAAGGAATGGTTCCTTCTGCTCATCCGACAGATTTTCCAACCAGAATATGGTATCAACCTCATCCTAGCATCTGTCAAATAATACGTCATTCAATCAATCACTCAATCAGTCAATCAATCAATCAATACACCAGCTAATCAAACAATCAACTAACCAATCAATCAATCAATTAATTTTACATTTAAGACAAAATATGCAATTCCAGTGACAATAGAACCCAAAGTTCCGCCAACAGTTAGTGAGCTTCATGTGATTTCTTCGTCCAACATTCAAGATATATAAGTTGCTGGACTTATTTTCCACATCAGACAATTTGATTTCCTTCTCGTGATAAGTTTTGTGCGCTTCTCCATGCAAGCAGATTTTGTGAGCAACCACATTGCGTACCGGACATTTCCCCAGCATGACTTTAACGCTGTTCCACAAAATCAGTAAATTTTTTCAGGGGACTGTCGATATTATGATGTAGGCCTACGCGGGGAGTGATGGGTCTATAATTTATTTCTTCATTGTATCTGTTTATTTGTTGCAAATTGATTTTCGTTTGTCTGTATTTTATTGTTGTAGGAATGTTTAATTACGATAAGAAGTCACGTGTCTTCTGGTTCAGCAGCGCTCAGTGCGAGAATTATCAGGAGTTCAATCTCGTTGGAGTTGTATCCTTCGGCATTGCGTGGGTGACGGTGGTGACGACGATGTGTGTGTGTGTTTGTTTGTGTGTGTTGATGACGATGTGTGTGTGTGTGTTTGTGTTTGTGTTTGTGTTTGTGTTTGTGTGTTTGTTTGTTTGTATGTTGACAGCTGCTCTATCGTCTTTTATGTACCTCATAAAAATCGTTTTGTAATCAAAGAGACAGACAGACAGACACAGACAGACACACAATAGACAGACACAGACAGACGCACAATAGACAGACACAGACAGACACACAATAGACAGACAGACACAGACAGACTCACAATAGACAGACACAGACAGACACACAATAGAGACAGACAGACACAGACAGAACACAAACAGACAGACAGAGAAAATGGAGGGAGATTGAGATAGACAAACAGCGAAAGACATAGATAAAGAGAGTGGTGACATTGGTTTTACTTCCTTATCCCAGTTCTTTTCCAAAAACAGTTGATGGGTCTTGCTGTCTACAACAGCATCATTCTCGACATTCGCTTTCCTCCGATCTGCTACAAGAAGCTTCTGAGTCCTGCAGTCGTTCCATACAACGATCCACAAGCCACAGTCGGAGTTGCCAAGGTTGCACTCGAAGATCTCAAGCAGACGAACCCAGTGAGTTTCTTTTGTTCTAACCATTTTGTTGTTGTTTTTGTTTACCCTTGAGAGAACTGCTTCTGCCTCACCTCTGTCCTCTCTCCATTCTATCAGTGCTCAAGGACGTATTTTTATTCCGTCTGGCTTGTGAGCGCCTCTGAGGAGAGATGTTTGGAGGCATTTGAGATGTGGAACATATGGCAAAGGATGGAAAGAATCAACTGGACGGAACACATCTAACAACTTCTGCAAAAAGTGGACGAAAGAAGATCTATAATAGAAATCATCAGAAACAGGCAGAAAAACTGGTTGAGTCACATCAAGAGGGGGGCACTCTCTCCTAAGAATCATAATTAAGGGAAGAATGGTGGGTACAAAGACAAGAGGAAGGCGGAGGATGATCTTATTGGACTGGATGACGAAGGAGGGCTGCAGCAAGTTGAAGAAGAGAAGATGAGAGCCGAACAACTTAACTAATGACACCATCATTGGACACACGAACTTGTCTAGAAAAGCAGATAACCAAAGAAGAAGGCCCAATAATTCGTAGAATTCTTCCTTCATCCCTTCTTGGTCACACCCTTGGTTACTTGGTAACCACTACAGCCTACTGCCATTATTGTGCTATACAATGGTCACAGGGCATTGATTTATTGACTAAATGAGTGATACTGTATTATTATACATGTAGTTCAGCGGTTCCCAACCCGTGGCCTGCGGGCCAAAAATGGCCCGCGAGGCCTCACAAAATGGCCCGCCAGGCCTCAACAATGGCACTCATCTATCAAAGAATTAACAAAAATATGTATGAACAAATTGATAATTTGGACAGGATAGAACATATAATTATTTTCTATTACAAATTATTTTATTTTCAAGTCTATAAACATCAAACATTCTACTTTGAATTAATTATGACAATTTTTATATGCTTCAAATTAATTAAATTTTAGCATTGTGGCCCCCTAAATGCCCTAATGTCTTTTTATCTAAGAAAAGTGGTCCTCGTGTCCTCCAACTTAGAAAAAGTGGCCCCACAGTCAAAAAAGGTTGGGAACCACTGATGTAGTTCAATATGATTGAATAACGAAATTAAATTCCTTGGTTGATTGTGTAGGATCTTTCACATGGTCTGCAGGAACTTCTCAACTACGAAGGTGATGTGGAAGAAGATTTCGGACTCAGCTTTCAGGTGCACAGAAGAAACATTTTACACCTTTCTTTCATTTCGTGTTCTGTTCAGTATACTTGCTGCTTTTTAGATGACACTGAGATGATTAGTGTCGCCCTCCTCCTTTCTCCAGGATTGGGTCTGGCCATAGGCGTAGGAGACGGGGTCCAGGGGGGGGCAAATGCCTCCCCAAATTTCGGGCAAGTCTGATTTTTCGGGCAAGGAGACCCGGATAAATAAAAAAGTTTTATTTACTTTTGACTTTTTTCTAGTTTTCCGGGTCTTCTTGCCCGAAAAATCAGACTTGCCCGAACAAAAAAAGGCCGTCAGACCTTTCGGGCAAAAAGTAACGGGAAATTTAAGAAGATTTCGGCCAGATGACTAAAAAAAAAGGTCGTCAGAATTTTCGGGCAAACGTAACGGTAATTTTTCTTAAGATTTCGGCCGGATGGAAAAAAAATTTCGGGCAAAAATCTCATTTTTGCCCCCCCCAACGCTGAAATGTCCCCTACGCCTATGGGTCTGGCACTACTGTAGATTGCTGATATTTTCTTCTTATCTGAGATAGATAATTTTAAAACAGTTTCTGAGCATTCTGACAAAACATCATCTGCATGTTCTGCCAGTTTTTGCAATATTTGAAATGTTGGGGTAATTAGTGTTGTTGCTATTGTTGTTGCTATTGTTGTTGCTATTGTTGTTGCTATTGTTGTTGTTGTTGTTGGTGGTGGTGGTGATGATGGTCTTATTGATGACGAAAATGATGATGACGACGACGACGATGATGAGGAAGATGATGATGATAATGATGATAATGGTGATAGCGATGACAGTGATGATGACTATAATAATAATGATGACTATGATAATGATGATAATGCTTTTGTTGTTTGACGATGAAGATAACGTACACTGAACTAGGAAGTGTGATAACTCATTCGCTGAAGCCAGGTGGAGAGAACATACCTGTAACAAACGATAATTGTCAAGGTGAGTTCTCTGCAGGTGTGTGTGTGTGTGTGGTGTGTGGTGTGTGTGTGTGCGTGCGTGTGTGTGTGTGGTTCATGATGGTGGTGTGGATGATAAAGATGACACAGAGCTTAGTGTCTATATACCACTGTGACTTGATGTGCAAGCGCCTCTCTGCACGATCGTCTCGCCCTTTTCGTTCTGCTGAGTCCTGCCTTGATCTGTTTATACCTTGATCATTAACCCAGCATCGGGCTTTCGCTTTTTTGGGTATCTCCATGTGGAATGACTTTCCTGCAATTTGTAGCAGGATTCTGGTGGGAATTCTCTGCTTGAAGACCTTTCTCTTTTCATCGACCTGTCACGCTGAGAGCGCTTCTGCATAGCTATGCTGTGAGAAGCGCTTTACAAATTTCATATTAGATTAGATTAGATTAGATTAGATTAGATGTGTCTGAGTGCTTATGGGCTGTAGTGATTGTTATGGTGGTTATGGTAGTGGTGTTTGTGGTGTGGTTGTGCGGTGTTTAGTGGTGGTGGTGGTGGTGATTTTGGTGTTGGTGCTGGTAGTGTTATTGGTGGTGTTGTAGTGTTGCTGTAGTCGTTGTGGTTGGTGATGATGATGTTAACGATTGGTGTTGTTTATGTATTCAGAGTATGTTCAGCAGTATGTCGAATACGTTCTCAATGGATCTATCTACAGACAGTTTCAGGCATTCTACCATGGATTTCACAGCGTCTGTGCATCCAACGCTCTCATCGTACGTACTGTACCTCTAATTATTGTCTTGCATTGTGTTTAATCATTTATAAAGCGCCTCTAGTAGGGTCAACTGTCCAGGTATGCTTCCAGTGTACAAAAACAAGCAATTTTAAGAAGAGAGAATGAAGAACAGTGACTGCCAGACAGAAGTGTATAGCGAACAGAGGGAGAAAGCGCATTTAAAAGATAAGGACCAATTGAGGCAAATGATCAAAACTAAGCCATAGCAGTTCTATTACATGGTAACAAAGAGGTCAAGTCTGTTGGATGAATGAAGTGGACGGTGGGATTATTTATTACTCTGCTGTCCCTTGTGGGTTCCCTTTTGCGATCAACAGATTTCTGGTTCTTTGTATGACGATAATATGTTACTTTGTTTACTTTTGGCCAAATAAATTGATGTACGTATGGTTATTATAGACTGGGAGCAGTCCTGAGTAGATTCTTGAAGGGGTGCAACATAAATGCGTAGAACGATTGATTGAATTGAATGAATAAATGGATGCAGGGGCGGATCCAGGGGAGCCAATCCGGCCATGCCCCCCCCCCCATTCAGAAATGTGCACAGGACGTGCCCCCTCACTCCTATTAGGTTTCGACAAGCTTTCAATCAATGCAGTGAGAGAGAAAGTAGCGTATGACAATTGGTTTGAAAAATGTTGCATTTTAAAGAAATTTCGACTAAATGACTAAAAACGGTCATCAGTTTTTTCAGCCAAAGATCGACGAAATTTTTCTCACCCAGGGCCTACAATTTTTTACCCCGCTTCGAAAATTTCTGTATCCGTCCCTGAGTGGATGATTACTGCTACCGGTACATCATTGTTGTTGTTGTTGTTGTTGTTGTTGTTGTTGTCATAGATGCTTCGTCCTGAGGAGGTGGAGATGTTGGTCTGTGGAAGTCCATCTCTCGACATGAAAGCACTTCGCAAAGTCACCGTTTACGATGGATATTCACCAGATGATGAACCAGTCAGGTCAGACAATGGATATCACATCATGCTCTTTATGTGTCTGTCTGTCTGTTTGTCTGTCTATCTGTCTGTCTGTTTTGTTTGTCTGTGTCTGTCTGCTTGTCTGTTTTGTTTGTTTGTTTGTCTGTCTGTTTCTCTCTGTCTGCCTGTTTCAGTGGATATATATCAGTTGAGATTAATCCAGGCTTCTCACTAAATATTCTATTGATTTGTTTTGCAATTGCGTGAGAATGCTTCGTCTGTAGAAGCCGATGATTGTTTCTTTCAATTGTTTTTAAAAGGTTTCTTGGTTCAGTTGAGTTGAACTCAGGCCGTACTAGTGGGTCATTGTTTTTAAATGACGAGCAAATTATTGTGCTCATTTATGCTGGAGATGCCATCAGCAGCCGCGGTGTTCAAGGCCATAGCCAGGATTTGATTTCGGGGGGTGTTTTTTCGGGGGGAGAATTTTCGACAACCTTTTTTAGGGGTCAAAATTTCTTACGACCTTTTTCCCGAAGTCCTTTCTTACCATTTTTCGCCTATAATTTCGTGTTTTTTCATTATGTGCTAGTGAATGCATTCTATTATTTTTTACATTTTTCATTTGGGGGGGGGGGGGCGGTGCTTCAGGGTTTATTTCATGGTTTTTACGTCATGTGCTATTAATTGCGTTATATTATTTTTTACATTTTACATTTCGGGGGGTGTTCAAACACCCAAAACACCCCCCTAGCTACGGCCTTGGCGGTGTTGCAAGTAGGCCTACTTAGGTCTTAGCTACAAGTAACAAGGCTTCAAGTACCAAGCATTTTGACCTCAAGTATAAGTACTTAGCAGCTGTGCTTGAGTTGTACTCTACTACAAGTACCATGTACAGCATCTCTGATTGGTAGTACAACACTTATTAGTGGTAGACCTACTTACGTTTTAGATACCTGTAGGTAATAAGGCCTTGGGTACCAAGTACTTTGGTCTCAAGGTTAAGTACTTTGGTCTCAAGTATAAGTACTAGTACTTTGGTCTCAAGTGTAAGTACTTAAGAGTTGTACTTGAGTTGTACTCCACTACAAGTATGAAGTACAGCATCCATGACTGGTGGTAGTACAATGCTTGCTGTCGGTTGTTTTCTGTCGAAAGGAATTTCTGGGAGATTGTGTTGAACCTGACTCCAGAACTACAGAAGCAGATCCTTCTGTTCACGACAGGCAGCGATCGAATTCCCATCGGTGGAATGTCGGAGATGAATTTCAAGATCACACGAGTTGAGAACATCAACATGTAAGTTTTTGTAGGACATCACGAAAAACTCCTCAGAGGCGCTCCCGACCTGACAATGTCGTATGATCTTCATCAAGCATCATCATTGTCGTAATCATAGTCGTCGTCATCATCATCGTCAGCATTATAATTTATCGTCATCATCATCATTACCATCATCGTTTTCATCGTCATCGTTGCTATCATCATCACCAATGCTATCATCATCATCATCATCATCATCATCATCATCATCATCATCATCATCATCATCATCATCATCATCATCATCATCATCATCATCATCATCATCATCATCATCATCATCATCATCATCATCATCATCATCATCATCATCATCATCATCATCATCATCACCATCATCATAATAATCTTCTCACAATCATCCAGTTGAACAATAGCATAATAGCGATGACAATGGTGATGTTGGCACTAAAAATATTGTAGGCTACCGATGTCACACACGTGTTTCAATCAGTTGGTTTTGCCATCGTATCGAAGCAAGAAGACGATGAAACAGAAGTTGATGATCGCTATTCACAACGCAGAAGGATTTGGTCTCGAGTGAAAACGCTGTCACCAGATGACACCAGCATCACCACCAGCACATCATGCACATGCAATGTCATGCATGTTGGTCTGTTGGCCTTGGTCTGCGCTGGTCTATGCTTCAATGTTCCCTCTTCATAATATCAGCTGCCAATGCCTTACTCACTTTTGTGTAGGATTCAATTGCACACACACAGACAGACATACAGACAGACACACACACACACACACACACACACACACACAGATGTTTAGATCTGTCGGGTAGCTATGTTACTATGTTAAGCACCTTCGTGAGATTCTTGTTAGGGCGCTATACGAGTGGACATACTTTTAAAGACATATACATACGTGCATACAAATACATACAAAAAAGCACACACAGCCACACACACACATACATACATACATACATACATACATACATACATACATACATACATACATACATACATACATACATACATACATACATACATACATACATACATACATACATACATACATACATACATACATACATACACAAACATACATTACACACATACATATGCACACATGTACACACACAGAAACACACACATACAGACACATACATGTGTACAAGCAGATAAAACACACACATAAACACATTCATCATCGTAGTGTGAAGTTTCTGCACTGAGACATTTACTGTGTAGGGACCGTGACACTGAGTCCTTCCCTCGCAGTTCTACAGTCGTGTGTCCACGTGTAAGCTTTCAAAGGAGGGCAAAATCAATTGGAGTTGCATTGCATTGCATTGTATTGTATTGCATTGCATTGCATTGCATTGTATTGTATTGCATTGTATTGCATAATAACTTGTAGGCAAAGTGATTGATATGTTTGTGATGACTGCAAATGATGTATAATGACAGACGATGATGCACTGCCATTGTTTCTCTTTAGCCACTGTCCGCTTCATTTTGCATTTGTCTTTTGTCGGTTGCATAAGCGTCTTCTTCGCATTTTCTCTCTCTCTCCAGTCTGTCTTCTTCTCAGTCTGTCTTCTTCTCAGGCTGTTTTCTTCTCAGTCTGTCACTGTCCTCTCTCAGCGTTAGTCATTCTAGTCGCCCAACTTGCCAGTCACGCTCTTCGCCAACATGGTTCTCTGTCCTTTTGGAACTTCATCAATAATTGCCACAAAATCTGTCAAAGGAATACAGCAGTAGTAAAACTCATCGACTTCTTCATCTGTTTTTTTCTGTCCGATTTGATCTGCTGCAGTTGTGAATTATGATTATTTAATATTTTAAACCAAAACTTGATTTAATCCCTCAGGAAATCAGGTGTTACGCAGAGAATGTCGTTATTGGCATCGAATTTATCTGTACACCTGCCCAAAATGCAAATTAGTCGGTAGTTGAACATCTGTAACATACGCTACACCACTGCTATAGGGCCTACGACTGTTATGACTAATGTTATTGTTATTATTATTATTATAGTTATTGTTCATGTTTCAATGATTTAATGTTACTTATTGTGGTTTATTAGTGAGCTTGTCAATGAATATGAATATTATTATTATCTTTATTGCTATTATTATTATTATTAGGCTAATTATTATTATTTTATTATTATTATTATTATTATTATTAGGCTAATTATTATTATCATAATTATTCAGAACACTTGTGTCTTGCATGAACTGTATGAAGCAAAGGTTGATATCATATCTTTTGATTGTATTGTATCTATAATTTATATAGCACCTTTTGATGTCAGATGTTCATCTTTCAATTGTATTGTATATGTAAAATTATATAGCACCTCTCGTAGTGCATACTAATCAGAGTTTTCTAATCCACAACTCCATTTATTTAGGACAATTCCATCAATTCTTATTTCCTGTTGATGATGAGGATGATGATGAGGATGAGGATGAGGATGATGATGATGATGATGATGATGATGATGATGAGAATGATGATAAGAATCTCTGTTTGGAATATATTTTTCGTTGTATATTTTTCGTTGACGGCAAAGATCAGTTTCTCATGAAATGCAAATCATGTGGATCTTGAGAACACAAAACCTTCCTCAGTCATTGGCTTCTCAAAACCATTTGGCATCTGCTGTAGACAGTAGTGTAGTCAGAAAAATAATTTTGAGGCTCCATTTGGGAGTCCAATGGACATGATAGCAAAATACATGGATCAGAATTAGTTTAAAAAATTTGAAAATTAAAGATTTCAAGGTTTGAAAACTTGGGACCCTCCCCCACAAATATCCCATGTCAGACGATTAGCATTTTCACCACCACCATCATTGAGACCACCATCATTCATCATCACCAACTTGACCACTAGTAATTATTATTATTATTATTATTATTATTATTATTATTATTAAGCACCCTGTGCTTCAATGGTGATTGCACAGCAATGTCCGTTATGACCGAGCAGATCCAGTGCACATGGGCACCCACAGGAAGGGCATAATACAATGGTCAGTGTGGTCACTGTTGCATTTTTTAAAAGCAAGTTCTTGAAAAATTCAATGCATGAAATTAAGAACATGGGTACTTTTTCAAAGAGGTGTCTAAATGCAAATTACTCAGTTTCAATTAGTGCTTTAGTGCAAAGAAATTTGTTGAAACCAAAAAGGTACAGCAGTTGAAAAATTTTGGGGAGGGGAGGGGGAAAGTGCCCCATCTTTCCCTATGTGCGGGACCCATGTCAGTACAAGCAGTCATACGTTGCTAGTCTTTCAGTACCTAGTCATTTTTAGATTTCCCTGTCAATCTTTCTATCCGTCCATATTACCATGTTGACAAGACTGGAGATTTTGTCGTAATTGATGGGAAAATTGACTTCAGGTTTTCACTGCAATCATATAATCTTTAATTTCTGTTGCAATCTAAAGTGTACGTATAGACCTTCAGGACCTTCTCATTACGAACCTTCCCCACCACAGCCCTAAGAACCACGAGGCCTGGATTCCATCTACAAATGGATCTTGAAGAGGAAAACAACAATTCCCAAGTCTCGACAAGACACAGATCCACTACGTGGAAAATTCTTTATGTAGAAGGTTTTTTCATCTTGTGAGAAGGTTTTTTCATCTTGTGAGAAGGTTCTTTCATCTTGTGAGAAGGTTCTTTCATCTTGTGAGAAGGTTCTTTCATCTTGTGAGAAGGTTCTTTCATCTTGTGAGAAGGTTCTTTGGTTTTGTGAGAAGGTTCTTTTGTCTGTATAGAAAGTTCTTTCGTGTGTATAGAAGGTTCTTTCGTGTGTATAGAAGGCCGTGGGTTGATTGTAAAATTTGTAATTATGCCATTGGCCGAGAATCTTGTTACATTTTGTGTGATCATGTTACGCATAATAATCATTAATCACGTTGAACGTTTGCTGCATAATCATCAGCTGACAATCACGTGTAGTAAGGCTACTTGAGATGTTCATTCGTACTTTTCCGTTATTTTCTCTGTTCTATTTTTGTGCAATTTCTACAGTCTCACTCTCATATCGGATTAAATTGCTTTTTGGAAAACTGCTCTCTCGGCCAACAAACAATAAATTTCGATACATAAAACTTGGTTTCTGTGTCCAAATCAAAAACAAACAGAGAATATCTTGCCAACAAGTTTTACCAAATATGTTGCAAAAATACACATCAATTCAGATTAGCAAAAAGTCAGAATTATGTTCGTTAGCGTTCGATGAATTATTCGCAATC
The DNA here is from genome assembly GCA_945859605.1 of Lumbricus rubellus. NCBI lineage: Eukaryota > Metazoa > Annelida > Clitellata > Crassiclitellata > Lumbricidae > Lumbricus > Lumbricus rubellus. Next base: position 53,363,464 of record OX243813.1, on the reverse strand, counting down.
TGAAGATCTAAGGAATGTCTTTGGAATGAAGACGAAAAACCTCTTCGCTTCAATTCAGTCGCAAGTCAAAAAGTCCGAACAAATGAATATCAGATTATCGTATTGCATCTTATCACATCTATAAATTTATAATGCAGTGCACACCAATCAGAGGTGCTCCCAGTGCAAATGAGAAAAGAGGTACAGAAAGGAGGATAGAGAGATAAATATAAAGTTAGGTAGGTAGATAGGTAGGTAAATAGGTAGATAGAGAAAAATAAAGTATTTTTTGAGATGGCGAAAAGATGTGCTTTGGATACCAGTTAATAACAAAGGACATGTCAATGGAGAGAGCTGATTCCAAAGTGCTGGACGAATGAAGGCAAAAAGCTCAAGTTTTGGCCGAAGCAGTCCCTGCTTAAGCAGGAGGGAAGAAGTGAATTGGTCCAAGAGAATCGATATGTCCACTAGCTGACTACCCAACCGCAAAGAATGCTTTGTGAAATTTCTCAAGAGCATACATAGCAGTGGCTTAAAAGCTGAGATATGCCTTTCATCATTATTCAGTATCTCTTCATGTGACCGTGGCACCACAGAAGACACACACACAGACATACAGACAGATACAAACAGACAAGATGATTATGGGGATTAGGAGTGGGAGGACAGACTGGTAAAGGGCTGGAGTGGTAGTGCAGCTACAGAAGTTGAGATTATCAGAACACAAATGACTCAACAAAACCCATCTATAAAATTATATGCACGACTGATTCAAATGAAATATACAAAAGACATAGGAGGGATGAAAATCTCTCTCTGTCTCTCTCTTCCTCTCCTGCTCTCTCTCTCTCTCTCTCTCTCTCTCTTTCTTTTTCTCTCTCTCTCTCTGTCTCTTTCTCTCTCTTCTGCACCATGCCCACCTCCTTCTATCCCTCTTTCCTTCCCTCTGTACATGAAAATAATCCGAAACATTAGTCAACGATGATATTGGCTTGCATGAGATCTCCATAAAATAAACCGATTACAATTAATTACTACGTAGAATACAATTTTCTGCGTTAAACAACCCAAACGTCAAAGGTTACATCGTGACCATGAAGTCATGTGACCGTCAGAGTAAAGACCTTCAGACAGACAGACAGACAGACAGACACACACACACACACACACACACAGATACAGAGACAGACAGACAAACAGAGACAGAATTACAGACAAATAGAGACAGACAAACAGAGACAGAGAGACACAGACAGAGAGACTACAGGAACAAAGAGAGATACAGACAGACAAACAGAGATACGGACAGACAGAGACAGACAAACACAGACAGACAAAGAGACAGACAGACAGACAGGGAGCGAGTGATGGAATTTTCAAAGCAATTCACTCAACTGACTCGTAATTCTAAACTTCTCCAAATTACGATATAATGATTCCGGGTCAGTAAACTCAATTGTGACTTCTTTCAGCCACACCCAATAAAAATCAAACAGCTACAGCTATAATTCAGCGATTATTATTAGTATAGTTAGTATCACAGTATTACAATAGCTAGTATAACTGTAATTAACACAAAATACTGCTATTATTATTAAAACGATTACTACACATTTGTCATTCAAAGACTTCTTGCCATAGAATGCTTCATTTAATTATAGTAAAAATAATGTCTAAAAATAAGACTTTGGATGACCCAAACACAAAGAGAAAAATTTGTAAGAGACTCCAAACACAACATGAGAAAAGTTGAGAATATGTTGATACATCCTTGAGCAACATATCATAAAGAAATTGAAAACTTCTGCACACAAAAAACTTAGGTATATTATGAATATATTATAATAATATAATAATAATATTACTCTTATTAATAATAAAATGGTAATATTAATGACATATTTAATATTACTATTATTAAAAAACTTGTAATATCAACAATATAATTACCAGTATCACTAATAATGTTCTATTATATTAATAATATAATAAATTAATCTGCCCACACATTCAAAACACAGGAAAACTTCACTCGCTCAATAGAATAACAACAGAACGAAATGTCAGCCAATTAAAAAAAACAACGAACAAAACAAAAGAAGCAAAGAGAAATAATTTTCAATAGCAACTACAACACATCAGAGAGTCCAGCCTGTCTATCTCTATCTCTGTCTATCTCACTATCTCTATCTTTATCTATCTGTCTGTCCTATCCTCTCTTGATCACAATAAACACCCCAATCTGATCAGCACACAACATGAGAAGCCAGTGATATGTTCAAATACCGCTCATCTAAACCAACTGCCTACCAACCTCTTTGAAATAAGTAACACAATCTGCAATCCACACCAAAAGAAAAATTCAGAATTAAATTATGCATGTATATAAATCGACTTAAATGAATGCAAGCACGCATGAATGTATGCGTTCACATGAGTATGTAAGTATCAATGATATTTAAAATTATGCACGTATGCATACATACACACACATATGCAAATACATGTATTTATGCACAAATGAACGTAAACATATGTACGCCTGCAAGCAACATACATATATATACATATGCATTGTGCAAGTACACATGACAACGTACGTATGCGAGATTAAACGTGCGTATGTGAGATTAAAAACGCAGTGCTCTTCAGGGACCCTTTAAAAATCTGGCAGATAAAAGCAGAGAACGAGAGCAGCAAGGCCACAATAATCAGACAACAACAGTCTAAACTAGAACTAGATACATCTGTGCAACGCTGACTAGACGCCGAGTGTCTTTTTTCTTCCAATAAAAAACAACAAATTCTTAACGCCCTCCACCCACACGAGAACGAATGCCAACAACAGCGATGATGATAACAATAGCAATAATAATAATGCTATACGAACAATAAAGCGAGTTAATAATACGATGCACCACCACACTACGAAATCGATAAAATGTCGTTAGGTGGATAGACAACAGATTCTTAACGCCTGCCACCGAGACAAGAACGAATACCAACAACAATAAAAACAACAATAATAAAACCAACCCTAATAATAATAATAATAATGACCTCTGGCTCCAAAATATCACCGATACTTTCTTAGAGCCCGGGGGATGACCCTTACCCCGGACCAAAATGACAATAATAATAATAATTCGCAACATTTTAATAATGCCCACTTCCTGGGATTTTGCAGGAACATTTTTTATTCAACTAAAAACTGTACTTTTTTGCAGTGCTAGAGTTGAAAGCACTTCCAAGTAGTATCCTTGAAGAGGTGCTACACAGATATTCATGAATAAATAATAATAATAACAATAATAATAATAATAAAATGATAAGAACAAAGCAACCAGTAAATAATACGAAATTCCACCACGGCAAATTAACCCATACAACACTTCGGTCGGTAAAGGGTTAACATTGCAACGAAATCGATCGGTAAAAAGACATGTCGTTAGGTCAGAACAAGACGACGGTGGAGACGAAAGATCCGTCGTCATAACAACCATCACCCATAGCAACCACCAGCAGCAGTAGCAGCAGTGCAGAGCCTGGAATGACTGGCCAAGACAGAAGACAAAGACCTATCAACTAAACAAAGGAATCTGTGAGTGCGATAATACGAGTGACGACAGCGTTGCAAACAGTTGGATCCAATGTGTTGTCGTCTCAGAAAGAACGTTGTTCAGCAGTTGACGGAGGAACCGCGATTGGTTGCCTCGTCAGCGGTTGTTGTTGTTGTTGTTGTCGCAGGTCGGTTGCTTACGCTCGTGTTGGACAAGAGGATCTGCGTTCCTACAATGACAACACAACAACGACGACTCAAGATCGACGAGATAGTGAGGCAGTTGCAAATCGTCGCCTGACAATTATCTTGTCGTATGTCCACTTTTGTGAATTCCGAGAAAAACGAGGTAGAAGTTTCGCAACTTTGGACGAAAATTTAAAAAAATGAGTGCAATAAAACTTCAGGCAATAACTTCATATTAAAGCATCGATATTAATTAAAGGATGTTGCACTAAAATTAAACTGAAACTTAGAATGGTTTTTGTGAAATTTTGGAAAATGTTGTATAAAATGGATTTAAATCAATTGCAAGTCATCCTGACGTGAGAAAATTTTAAAAAAATATGTATTAATAAAAGCAAGCAATATACAATCAATTGCGACTTTGTTCGTTTCAATTTTCGCAAGTTTAATACCCTTTTTTAAATAAAAGAACGTTTTTCTTTTCTGTACATACGACACTATGATACAACGAAGTCAACGAATAAAAATGTCGTATCTCCATCGTCCAATCAACGACGAGCTTTTATGAACATACGACAATGCACTTTTAAACCGTGAATGCGGCACCTTGTCGTATCTCCAATTTAATTGGAGATACGACAAGGCAATCCTGTATCATGGACATACGACAGGTAGTTTTCGGTGAATATCTTTAAAACGACTTGTCGTATCTCCTAACGGTTAACAGTGAAGAAAGATAAACAATTTTTTGCTACAAAACAAGTCTAAACTCGATTTTGAAAAAAATGGACATACGACAAGATAATTGTCAGGCGACGAAATGACAAACAAATGCATGAAAGTCAGTCAATATAGTTCCTCTAACATTCGGGGTTCATGCTTCATCCCCTCTCTGCCAGTTCGCTGCATCCTCTTAGATCCTCTGATCGGCTTCACCTCTCTGTTACCCACGTCAGGACTACTGCCATGGCTCAATCCAAATGCTTTGCCTGCGTAGGTCCTTCTCTATGGAACAGACTTACATCGTCAATTCACTCCGTATTTCTCTCTGGTAGTCTTTCCACGTATTTCTCTCGTCTCAAAATCCCGCCTTTTCTCTCTCGGGGTCGATCGACCTGAGAGTGCTTCTGAAAGTTATTTTCTGAGAGAAGCACTTTACATAATATGGTCATAGAGGCCTATTTACATGCAATGCAATACAATACAATGCAATACAATGCAATACAATACAATGCAATGCAATACAATGCAATACAATACAGAGTTGTCATGACAACAGATGAGTGACAAACACACGTACCGAGTAGATCATCGTCATCACTGAGCATCAGTCGCTGCCCTCCTCCTCCCCCAGCGCTCCCCGTCGCTCCTCCTCCCCCGGCTGAGGACGCGATGATGAGCGGGTCGTCATCGTCCGTGTCTTCGAGCAGATTCTCACCCGCTCGGTAGCGACTGTGCAGCAGCGAGTAGCTGTGGAGACTCGTCAGGCGCCTGCGATTGATTCAGAACAATATACACACACGCTTACAAGTCAAAGACAAAGAAATACATGCAAATATATATACAATGCATATTATACATATACGTATTGTAATACACCACCCCATAAAGCTGCTACTCAGAAGTGCTCCTGACCCATTAAATTAATTAATTGAACATCAATTAGAATAATTTTAATCAGCATAATCATGAGATACAATCATTTTATACGATGATCATCATAATTATGATTAATTACCGTTTGTAGTAGACCGTTATTAGAACGCAAACACAGACGGCGATGATGATGACGGGAACTCCGATTGCGATTCCAAGGACACGACTCGACGAAACAGAACCACCGTCACCTGGAAAAAAAAGAAGAGAGGAAGAACAATAGCAACATCTTAAAACAAAAGAACAGAATGCATTGAATTGTTAGCGACTTCATTTTCTTGGCCTCAGCATATACGCGAGGGTTGGTGGCCAGTCCTCTCCCTCGCCGTCTCATCTTCCCACCAACAGTGTATGGTCGGTGTACTCGTTATAGCTGAGCTGGTTATGGATCACAGATGGAGCCGAAATAACGAACAAAATTTCTACCACGGTGAAGATTTAAACTTCCAGCCTATTCAGATGAAAGTCAAGCAAGCCAATCACAAGGCTATCAATCAATCAATCAATCAATCAATCAATCAATCAATCCGCTAAGTTTTAAGTTAATTAAGCTGACACAAATGCCACTCAAACAGACAACATTGTTCATGGTATTTACGGAGACTGTCACAACACAGAATAAAAAATATTACATTAGCAGATGTGCTTAAATACAGAGTACACAAGATGAAGTTAAGACAATCGTTAATAGTCAAAGTAAAAGACATATTGCTAACGAGAGGCGCCATCTATCTACCTGATGGAACCAAAGAAGCACCGACGACGGTGATGTTGTTTCGTGAACCAAACGCTTCGTCTGGAAGAGTGAAAACGATTTTCTTTGTCTTCACTTTCTCAAACAACGCATTCACCGCCTAAGAACAACAGAAAAGCAAAGGAAATTTCAATCAATAGAACACATTCTAATCCCTTGAGATGCTTTCAATGGTTTCTAATGAAGTCCTGGTTGGTACAGATCTCAAAGTGTCCACCCTAATTCCTTGTTACTTCCCTAAATAGCTAGTACTGCTTTATAAATTCTCAGATGCGGTACAAATAAAACATGGTGGTACCAATTTCATAATCCTACGACAATCTAATCAAATTTCTGTCCTTATGTAGAAAGTGAAATCCATCTAACACTGAAGAACCACTTTCTGAACCACTTTAAGATTTTTAAGTAATCTTGTGCTGCACATAACACTAAAACTAATGATAGATCACGGACAAAGAAAGACTGAGCCCCTCTAAGTAGGCATCTTGAAGGTGTGCTACATAAATTTCTGGAATGAATGAATGAATGAAAGAGGCTGACCACAGAGATGCTGTCATCTGTCGTCATTGTCTGCTGCGTTGGAAGGAAAGACACGAAGACAATAGGAACCATCTGCTGACTAAACTCAACGTCCAACCGATTGTAACTGATCTCCAACTCCTGTTAACAACACAAGTCATCTATGAATACATCAATCAATCAACCAATCAAATCAATCAATCAACCAAACCATCAATCAATCAACCAATCAAATCAATCAATCAACCAACCAATCAATCAACCTACTAATCAATCAATCAATCAATCAATAATTCACACAAAATGCAGATAGCTATTGGTCAATTAAAAGAATCATTCTTATCTTATCTTGTCTTATCACCAAACCCAAATAAAAATCTAAAATTCCATTCTCGCTCAGAAACGCAACCTTGAATAGTAAGTCAGTTGTGAGGCGACCTTGTTACGGCATGGCTGTGTTACGGTGCCATATAAATTGTCGCTGTTAGTATTATAATTAAATTAGTACTTAGTAAGAGTAGCAATTAGCAATTCAGTTAAATAGAAAAGCAACTCAGACGCATAACTATTTAAACTGAACTCTGCTAACAAAATGATTCTCGAGAGTATTTCAATAAAATTATAGTCATTGCATTGTTGAACTCACAAAGGCCAGAACTTTGCGCATAGTGTCGGCGATGATGTCTTCCAAAGCCGAAGACATCAAACCAAACGGAATCATAATTCCAGACAGAGTCAACTGGACGGTTGTCACAGTGCCTGCATGAAAATACATCAAACAATAATTATGGTAAAATTTATTCTAATCTTCGCTCAGAATTTAACAGAATCTGGCAGAAACTGATAAACATCTTAAGAGACCTCAGATATCTCATGTAATAAGTTGCGATACATATCGAATCAAAGTTGTCAATAAATCAAATATATATTATTCCATTCAGCTGAAGTTTGAAATCCATTTCAGAACATTTGACTCCATTCTACTCCACTCAGATAAATTCCAATTCTATTTCAGAACACATTTAACTCCATTCTACTCCACTCAGATAAATTCCAATTCTATTTCAGAACACATTTAACTCCATTCTACTCCACTCAGATAAATTCCAATTCTATTTCAGAACACATTTAACTCCATTCTACTCCACTCAGATAAATTCCAATTCTATTTCAGAACACATTTAACTCCATTCTACTCCACTCAGATAAATTCCAATTCTATTTCAGAACACATTTAACTCCATTCTACTCCACTCAGATAAATTCCAATTCTATTTCAGAACACATTTAACTCCATTCTACTCCACTCAGATAAATTCCAATTCTATTTCAGAACACATTTAACTCCATTCTACTCCACTCAGATAAATTCCAATTCTATTTCAGAACACATTTAACTCCATTCTACTCCACTCAGATAAATTTCAATTCTATTTCAGAACACATTTAACTCCATTCTACTCCACTCAGATAAATTCCAATTCTATTTCAGAACACATTTAACTCCATTCTACTCCACTCAGATAAATTCCAATTCTATTTCAGAACACATTTAACTCCATTCTACTCCACTCAGATAAATTCCAATTCTATTTCAGAACACATTTAACTCCATTCTACTCCACTCAGATAAATTCCAATTCTATTTCAGAACACATTTAACTCCATTCTACTCCACTCAGATAAATTTCAATTCTATTTCAGAACACATTTAACTCCATTCTACTCCACTCAGATAAATTCCAATTCTATTTCAGAACACATTTAACTCCATTCTACTCCACTCAGATAAATTCCAATTCTATTTCAGAACACATTTAACTCCATTCTACTCCACTCAGATAAATTCCAATTCTATTTCAGAACACATTTAACTCCATTCTACTCCACTCAGATAAATTCCAATTCTATTTCAGAACAGATTTAACTTCATTTACCTAAACCAGCAGAATTCTGACTACATTTCGATAACGTATTTAAAACTATATATAACTCCATTAAACAATCTAATGGCCAAATTCTAACCGAATTAAAATTCAGTCTCCCATGATTTCTATGGAAATATTTTCATACCTCACTGGTCACAGTGGTCAGGCCTTCGAGAGAATACTTACCATTCATACAGCAATAATATCATGTCACAGGTTAATTCCATGATTTTTGGCAAATTACAGAAAATCTTACAATTGAAGACTGCCTACCACAAACTGGTATTACCTGAGATTACTTCTCTGGCTTACCATAGACTGGCATGATCAGCGACGACTTCTAAGGCTTACCATAAACTGGTATGATTTGAGAAGACTTCTGCGGCTTACCATAGACTGGTATGATCATTGTTCTACTGACTGATCCAACGCCTGTAAACGCTTGAATCCAAACGGTGTAATTGCCTGGCTCTGTGTACGTGTAAGTAGCTGACGAATTCCACAGCAACCGACCATTCTCATTGCTCTTCTGCATTTTAACACAACAATCAACAAAACAAAAATCAGCATCAGAATTCAAACCACACGTGCTGGAATACCAGCACCTCATAAGGGTCTGTCAATATGTTACGTACCCAGGGAGGGTCACCAGATCTAGGCGATTCTGCATAAGGGTGTGTATGGTAGGAGATGTTGGCCATGATGAAAACGTCCATGCTCAAAATAAATTTATAGTCATGACGTCCATTTTAGCTTATTTATAACTCTGTATCATCCCATAGTCACCCGATGGCATTTTATAAAATCATATCATAATTAAATTCTATCTTAATTGTGCTGCAATGATTGGTAGTCAAAGCAATAGCAATTAGTAGTTATCACCATGGGAGTTAGTAGTAGTAATAATCACCCATACTAGCCTTAATGCAACGCTGGTTATCACCCCGGCAATAAGTAGTTGTTATCACCATGTCAATTACTAGTACCGTATTCATCACCACGGCAAGTTGAAGCTATCACCCTGCAACAATTAGCAGTTGTAATCACCAATCACCATGGCAATTAGAAGCCATCACCATTAGCAACCATCACCATGGCAAGTAGATGTTATCACTATGACAACAATTACCACTAACCTCTGTACCAAAGAGCCACAGATAGTGGATGCTGTGGAAGGCGGAGAGCGTCACAGAATAGCGGAAGAGAGGAACGGCTTGAAAGACGACTGCCCTGTTGACCTCAGCTGCATGCGAGATTGTCACATGCAGACCAATCAGATCGTCTGAAAGAAACAGATGCAGATCACGTGACCCACATATCCAACCAATCACAGTCACAGAAGAATGTCCTTTAAAGATATGCACTAAAGAACTCACAGGTAAGTAGCCATACTGTCAATTTTTTTAATGTACACCCGCAGCGTTCTGTATGTTTTTTTTTATAAATGAATACACATACATACAGATGATAACGACACACGTTAGCTTGAAACCATAAAAAGTTTTATTTACATGCTACGCGTCTACTAATCATATCTTGAAGGGCACTAAATAAGTTTCCGAATGAATGAAAACTAAATAAATATTAGTGAAATAAATATTAAAATATATAGTCTAAGAATAGATGAAAAAAATGCGCTCCATTGAGCATAAAAGTTTCCGGATGAATGAATGAAATGATGAAAGATATCTGGACATTGTATATTTACTCCATGTACAGAAATAAATAAATAAAAAAGATAAATAAATAAATAAATAAGAAGATGATGATGATGATTATTATGATGACGACGACGATGATAAATTAATGAGCAAAAGAATGGAATTGAACCTTGAATGGAGACTTTGACAGATGCCGATGCGCTTCCCATGGGATTCGTAGCTTCAGCCGTCACCGAGAATATTCCAGTTGTCTGGAAAGCATGCACGACCTTCTCAATGCCGCTAAGACCAGTCACAGCAACGACCGGAGTGCCATCACCAAAATCTATTGTGTAGTTCGTTAATTGTCTCGTTCCCTAGCAACACAAACCAACAATAAGCTCTTCAGTACATATTAGTCAGTTTATGAATTGACATGCAGCCATCAGTAACTGTGTCTTAGTAATCTAAAGGTCAAGAGTTTTAACGCGCTCCACAGAAACGAAGAGCAGACACACAACACCCATCACTTTTAGAACAATCTCATATAATCATAGTGGTCATAATCATGACTTCATCACAGAACAATGCTATCCCCAATTTTTCTAAATCCTACGGGATTCGACCTCCCCACCCGCATCAGTTTGCTATACCATCCTCTCCTCATCATTCACCAAATCCTGTCTGTTCTCTCATTCGCTCGTACATATGCTGTCCTGGTCTTTACACCAAAAGCATGAACATCACTCACCCTCTCCTGATAGATGGAAAACACGACGTTGGCTTTCTTTGGCTGGAACTCTCTTCCATTCACGACGATCTGCAATCCTCGCGGTCGTATGAACGGACATCGCGCCTCGACTGGAACATGCTGCTCGTTTCCAACGCATTTGCTCGATGCAACTTTGCGGTAACTGGAGAAAAGGTAACAGTCATTGAAAATAAATCACATTCTAATAAAAAACAGTCTCAAGTAACATTAGAAAACCAAGAAATCCTCTTTATTGTTTTGTCTCTAGATCTCGAATTACTAAACTGCAGACAAGACGAATTTCATTGCTGAGACGTACTCACATTGAAGACAATATTAATATACTATGCCAAGACGTGTATTTAATAGGATTAAGAAATTGGCACCACCCTCGACGTGCAAAATTGCACGAAAAGGACTGATGATGATGATGATGATGTTTTAATTGTACCAAATCTGAGGATTTAGAAACTTACTAGCTATTCAGGGGCGCCCCCAGCATGACAGCCACATAGGAAATAAAGTTTTTCAAGTAACAAAAGAAGAATGAGGGTAAGGGTTGAAACGCGACTAAAAGTAGTCAGTGAAAGAGATCCTTGCCTAACAAAGGTTGACAACATGAGGACAGTGAGACAACAATAGCAAACCCAGAGCTGTTCCAGAACGTTGTTCCAACTTCACAATCATCGGCTGGAATCGAAGGATCGAACCAAGCAGCCGCTACACATTTCTCAGCTTTCAGTTCGTAACCAAAGTCACTGCAACACACGACAACATATCTCACATAAATCATCATCAACTGAATCAGTAAATTCTAACTAGAAAACAGTCATAAAAGTTTCCAAGTTTAATTGATTCATTGACAATCTGAATATGACTCTTCTTCATGCAACAAAGCCATTGTTTAGACATTTTAATTGCAATAAAACATTTATAAACTGTCACTCTTAAAAATTTAGAGTGACTTCCAACCAAAGTCAGGGAGCACTATCAATAATTGAAAAGATAAGAAAACAATGGCAACAGTGAAATTTTTGCGAGAGCTTGAAAAATGCAAAACAAGACATTACGAAAATGAGTTTTTTCACAGACATTTCAAAACGCAAATTTCTCGGTTTAACTTTGTGCCACTCGTATCATTAGAGATGTAAAGCAAAGAAAAAATGTGTTAAAAACGAAAAAGTACCAGTTGAAAAAACATATGTCAAAATTTTATTCAGGACTCTTGTCCCTTATGTACGATTATACGTACATGCATAGAAATAATAATTCGAGAAGAGTAGTCACGCTTCACTGACCATTCATAGTCTTCATCAGTGCAGGTACAGTTTGTAACGTTGATCGCCCGTTCATAGTCTCCCCCGTTGAAACACTCAACGTCTGCCTTTCGTCTTTCGTAGCAACTCTGCTGCCCCATTAGACATTCATGACCAGACTCCTACAACAAAGTAACTACACTCTGTAACGCGCACACACACTGGGAATGGACAAATTGCTCAAAAAATGTTGCTGAATTGCAAATTACTTTGGGACATGTAATTCAGACTCGACGTCAATGCATCAGCTGCTACTAGAAGCGCAACTACACTCGTAATTCCATCCAACAGCTGCCTCGTGATAATCCACGTCTTTAAAACAGATCATTTTCATGGATGAACTGTGGTTTTTCCTGCAACGTGCAATGGCAATCACATTTTCAACGTACAAGTACATGATTTTTCGATAACGTACGTACTTTACACGCACGTTTTTCCGGTAATAACATATGGTGCCCTACGCTTAAAAACACAGCGAATCAATGGGCAGACTGTCCCAGACATTTCCATTCCCAGTCAAACACAAATCCATTGTTAAAACGAATTGAAGGTGAACAACTCACTCCACTGTATGGATACCAGCAACTGTAGTCTTTGTCCGGCCTACAAGGACTGCTGAGGATCTGCGAAAAGTTGAGCTTTGCAATCATCCATCCAGCTTTTGCTTCCTCTTTTGTTTTTGTCGTGTGACCATAGAGACTGCACACAAAAAAACATAGATATATCTTCAGCGTCCTATAATTATCTGCAATTAGAGTCACGAAATACTTTTCAGACATGCATTTGACAATGGCAATAAGATAGCTCTCTAGCTCCAAAGGCCATCACACATCTGTTCTGCTCCTGTCACACAAACTGCAACTATGCGCAGAATCGAGCATTTTTCGTGGCAGTCTGAAATAGGTTCCCACAGGAGTCACGTCTGCTTGCTGAGGATCTTACTGAAGCTTCTCTTATTCAGCTCAAAACTGCACTTTTTGCCGTCCTACAGCCCGGAGTGCTTCTGAGTAGTTTCATCGAAGGGGCAATATATAAATTCTTAAATGAAACTGCCATGAAAACAGTGATAAATCCAATAGCATAAAATCAATCCGTTCGTTGCTGTATCTCCTGCCTCCCCATCCATCCACGATTAGGTTTTTCTATTCTTTCGTTGCTCCTACGCTCACAGTGCCTCTCAACAACTTACGCTGGTCTTCAAATGCAATACAATGCAAAGATCAAATGCAATACAATGCAAAGGTCAAATGCAATACAATGCAAAGATCAAATGCAATACAATGCAAAGATCAAATGCAATACAATGCAAAGATCAAATGCAATACAATACAAAGATCAACTGTCGTTGTGTCTTGCTCTCACCTGGCAACTAAAGTCGTGATTCCCGGCTCGTTAAGAAGTCCGTCGACTTTCATACTGCGACCATCAAACGGAAACTTCTGCCAAGACTTGCCCTCCGTGCAGCTGTACCTACAGACGCACGAAAAAAACCAGGAAACTTCACTCACAAACGAATCAAGAACACACATGCACAAATGTACTCTAAAAGCGCAGTTACTTACATACATAAATACACATATGCATACATAAAGACAACAAAGGATTTTAACGTGCAATCTATAAAAAGCCCTGATACGTATAATGCAAATATTCATTGAATTGTATAATGACCAAAATCCTGCCTTTTTCTCTTGGGGTCGATCGCACTGGGAGCGCTTCTGAAAGGTTTTTGCCAAAAGAAGCACTTTATAAATGATCATATACAATACGATACAATACGATACAATACGATACAATACAACACGATACAATACGATACAGTACGACACAATACGATACAATACGTAACAACAGATTGTTTGTTTACCAGATTTGTGTGACATCGAGCGTGTGTGAGTTGAACGGAACGGCAATGATTGCTCCGCCTTGGTCGAGGATACTCCGGCGAAACGTACCATTCATCACCTGAACACAGAGCAAGAGAACTCGACTACTCACATGTGCATCAGATTCATTTCATAGATTTATATAGCACCCTTTATGAAACCTAAACCAGGAGCACTTTCAGACGAGCGACAGCAAAAGAAAAAAAGACTTGAGAGATTTATGAAATGAAGTTTGACTAGGCTGAGCTGCATCATTCCATACAGTCGTCATTATCATCATCGTCGTCGTCGTCGTCGTCGTCGTCGTCGTCGTCGTCGTCGTCGTCGTCGTCGTCGTCGTCGTCGTCGTCGTCGTCGTCAATCATCATCATCATCATCATCATCATCATCATCATCATCATCATCATCATCATCATCATCATCATCATCATCATCATCATCATCATCATCATCATCATCATCATCATCATCATCATCATCATCATCATCATCATCATCATCATCATCATCATCATCATCATCATCATCATCATCATCATCATCATCATCATCATCATCATCATCATCATCATCATCATCATCATCATCATCATCATCATCATCATCATCATCATCATCATCATCATCATCATCATCATCATCATTGTAATAATTGTTAACACCATAACTTCTGTTATTTATAGACAAAGGCCAAGTGAAATACGTGAGATGCTTACAACACTCCACGTCAGTCCACCGTCCTGTGACATGATGAACTTTGTGTCTCTGCTGTCTTGGTCAACAATACCTAACAAACCAGAAATAAACACAGCTGTACTGTAACACTATACAGTGCACAGTCACACAATACGAAAGAATGAATCGACGTGCTCCATAAGCCAGTGCTTCCCAACAAATTTTGGCCACCGAACACTTCCAAGCTTAAATTTTTTTACACCTAAACAAAATACACTCTGGTCTAATATCTAAATATTGATCAGAGTATGTAAACTCTTTTAATCAATAAAAATTAGATAGAGATTCAATTTTTAAAATATTATTTTCAGTCTTCACCTATGAGTTTGATTTATACCGTAACGCAGCCACACATTCAAACAACATTCATCCGATTTCTTAATGGAACTTCAATGTCATCATCTCACGACAGCCACCTAGGGAAAAACACCTAGAGAAACTCAGTTCCAACCAGATGCAAGTTCAAGCCGTCGATTTCTAGTACATCAAGAGGATGTCAAACACCGCAGAATAAATGGATGAGAAGAAAGCTAAGGCCACTTGATTAACCCTTTAATGCCGAGATGGTAGTTAATGGTATGGGAAATCCTATACCCTCCGGCATTAAAGGGTTAAGCTACAGCAGAGCAAGAGACGATAAGAAAACATAGAAAGGCAAAAAATGCAAGCAAAGAAAACAAAGCAAATTAAGACAACAAAAGAACGCAAGAAACATAACATCGCAACACAACATTGTTATTTAAGGTGGTACTCACAATTGAAGGATAAAATACAATAGACACTGACCATGGGCAAGTATCAGACCGGGCGCATTTTCCTCCGTCAAGGGCAATGGAATTCCGTAGAAGTATGAGTCGATGTGCAGGTGAATGTACAGACTGCAGTCCGGCTGAAAGGAAAACACGAAAAAAAATCTCTGAACACACACTACGTAAGTACGTATGCAGGAAAGGGTACCAGATTTAGGCAATGTGCGCATGGATGGGGGAAGAAGGTCTACACAAAACGCACATATGCAACATAGGCTTCCAATTATGACGTCCACATTAGCCTATTTATAATAACTCTGATATTAAAATTTAGTCATCCAATGTTTTTTGATTACAGTATAACTACACGGTGTCCCAATTGAACTGATACCCTTTTTGTTTTGGCGATATACTTGTCAATTCTAAATGAAACTCTATAAAATTTCAGAGCATGTAAGAGGGATAAATTATCAATGTTTCCTGCAAATTTTATCCGATTCTGCCAACTGAGTCCGAAGTTATGCGTGTTCAAATTTGGGCAACGAAAATTTTAGGTTTCCAACATGTAAAAGATAGGAAATTAGTGCTAGCGCTGTTCTTCAAAGCTGGCGTTCAAAATGTCCTCCATTAGGTCGAATGCATGCTCCAAGTCTAAGACGCTTTCTCCATTCATTTATTGCATTGTCAAAAATCCCTTGATCAAAACGATTCCATTCTTCCACATTTCGCTGTTTGAAGTGGTCACTGGTCAACATCACGTATGCGAGTTTAATAAGGCTGCGATGGGCCAGTTTCTGTTAGGAAAACCTTTTGCACGTAATGTTTTTTTATTAATTTTTTTTATTAAACTCAAATCATCTTTGCTGAAAACCATTTTTATTTTGTCTCCTAACATGGAAATGACGGAAATATGACGTCATATTTGGAAAGTAAGGCTTGTAGTTGCAAACAATAATTTCCTATCTTTTACATGTTGGAAACTTAAAATTTCCGTTGCCAAACTTTGAATGTACATAACTTCGGACTCGGTTGGCAGCATTGGATAAAATTTTCAGGAAACATTGATTATTTATCCCTCTTACATGCTCTGAAATTTTATAGAGTTTCGATTAGAATTGACAAGTATATCGCCAAAACAAAAAGGGTATCAGTTCAATTGGGACACCGTGTATATTCTGTTTAGATCTAAACAGAAACTAAAATGGGTAACAAATGTTAGCTAGCAAATATGATCTTCAACAAAGATAAATAGTAATCTATGGTAAAATAAATGTTTTACAGATAGACAACTTTAGCTAATTACCTGGTAGCTTTTGTGTTAAGGGGTGTAGAGAAACTTGTTTGTAAGTACCGGTACGCATGGGGTTCCACAAAATGGTAGAGTTGCAACTGGGGAAGGGGTATTGAAAATACAATTTTTTTTACGTAATATATGAATGGGCCCCAAGGAGATATGAGAACAGGTCAAAGCAGAGAAGCCACAAGAATCAGTAAATAAACATCAAATAGTAAATAAACATGAAATAAAACAGTGAATAAACATCAAATAAATATCATAAAAACATTATATAAACATCAAATAAACATAAACGTGTGCTAACTAGGGTCGGGAGCGCTACTGAATCTGTGAGCGGCGCTATATAAATGTTCAATTACAATTACAATTACAATAAAACCCAGTAAATAAACATCAAATAAACATTAAAAACAGGAAACAATTTACTAACAACGACCAACTCACCAGACGGCAATTAATTGCTGTTCCATTCTCGTTCTTCTCAGGCGCCGGAATCTTCTGCCATTTGCCGCCCTGGTTAAACGTGATCAGCGTTTCTGGCGCTGGTGGCCCCGGACGATTGGCCAGGTACGTCCCTGGCAATCCTTTCACCTGCGCAACAAAAGAAATAACCCCAAATATTATCAGAATCAGCAATTCAGGCACCACTGAGTGGCACTTCTCAAGACCCACACAGTTTAACAGTTCTTGTGAGGTAGTCTTAATGAGTCTCCCTCCAGAACTTGGATTGCGACAGCTTGCAACTCATGGCGAAGGGAATAGGGAAGACAGTTCTAAGTTCTAAGCTGTTGTGGGCTACCACAGGCAAAGCACAGGTCTACAGTGGGCTCCATGTGTGGGACAAGCAAATGGCCACGCGATGAAGACCAAAAGGACCTCAGGTAGGATGGGGCAAACCCACAATGCAGTCAAGCATGAGGGAAAGGGTTTCGAACTGATATCCTAGAACGTCTGCGGCACAAACAGTCTCAAACAATCACTTTACCTCGTACAGGTCAACCTTGAAGTTCTCCGGTTGATTGACGGCCATCACGTTCTCCAGCGACTTAACGTAGAACCGTCCGGTTGCATCCGACAGGTAGACCGTGACGGCGCCTGCCTGGTGATTGGCGGCGATGAACACCTGTTCGTCGTCGGTATCCACAATCTCAAAATCCTACAATAAATGAAAGGTGACGCATCAGTGAGTGAAACACTCAGATGTGTAAAGTAAGTAAGCACAGATGCATTACATACTACATAGCATACTGCAAAATTGCTACTGTAGCTTAAAATTTACAAATGCGGTTTTGCAAAAAAATTAAAATGCAGTAACCGATTATAATTATAAAGTCACACAAAATTTGTACAATATAATGATTATTTAATTGCGTATTAATTAATTAGGATTATTTTTGCGATTGCATATCATATTGCTTTCATTCATGCACCTACACTCCAACAACGCATTTGCAGGCACTTAAAAAAAGAACATGTTTACGTACTCACAAACTCGTCGGTTGAGAATTATAAGGCTCTATGTCCAAAAAGTACTATTCCGAGATATTGCAATTTGAAAGTTCAACAATCTAGCACTCAAACACTAATGAAAATATTGCAAATGTAAGTGAAGAATTTAGTTCATTAGTCAATTAAATAACATTGTACATTGAAAAATTATGTGAATAAAACGTTAAAATATTTTAAAATAATTTTTTAAAGAAAGCCCCACGCCCCAAAATTGGACATAGAGCCTTATAATTCTCAATGCGAGGGCTGAACATTTTTTATTCCAGTTTGAAAGTTCAGCATTGAAGCACACAAACAATACTGAAAATATTACAAATTTAACTAATGGATTTAGTTCATTTGTCAATTAAGTAACATTGTACATTGAAAAAGTTGTGAATAAAACGTAAAAACATTTTTTATGAATTTTTTAAAGAAAGCCCCATGCCCAAAAATTGGACATAGAGCCTTATGAAAGTTATGACACTCAATGTACAGAATGTGTGGGTCCAATTATTATTAATAGATTGAGATCACGTGACTTCTGTGCAGTGGTCTTATTTGCTGCATACCTAATTTATTCAAATCACGTGACTTGAACGCAGCGGTCTTATTTGCTGTTGGACATAGAGCCTTATAATTCTCAAAAAGATGAAAACTTTGCAGCGTAGACGTCTGTTGAAATGCATGGGACATAGAGCCTTTTAATTTAGTAAATATCTCTTTTACTATTGAAGATCCAGCTTAGATTCTCACATGACATGATAGCCCTGAACAAGATCTACGTCATGGTACCAATAACTCAAAAATTTCAAAAAATGGACATAGAGCCTTATAATTCTCAACCGACGAACTGCAACTACCCCAAGACAGAACCAATGTCTTAAAAGAAGCAGAAGTGAATTTTATAGAACTTAGAAGGACGAAGGACATCAAAGGTATTGATTGCCTGACCGTGGGATGAGCATCCCGAGGGAAGTGCGTTCTTCGGAACGGACCTCTCTTGTACGACACGTACAGGTGGTTGGAGAATGGAGTCTTTCTCTACAAAGCAAAAAAACAACAGTAAAAGACCGAGCAAAAACCTTATTTAACCCTTTAATGCCGGAGGGTATAGAATTTCCCATACCATTTATTACCATCTCTACATTAAAGGGTTAAAGACGTGCATTAGCTAACACAAAATTCTGCTAACGCCTAACTGTAGGTTGGCTTCTAACACTTCACCAACGTACCATGTGACTTGTTGCGTACCGATGAAAACTGGATTTGTTTAATTAACGAATATTGATTACAAACAGTGTCTTAGACAAACCACAGCAAATGTCATCAAAACAACTCAAACAATCTTCTATACGAAATAATACACCTCATCGTCTATGCAAAATCCATTAGAATAGCGATTCAAACCGGAGTGCTCTTACGGACAACCCCCTTATGACTTAATGCGGTGCTCGTGAAAAAGCTGGTGCCCCTCGCTTGGTTTTTAAAGTGGCGCTTTAGAGGTGTGTGAGATTACGATTACGATTCGATCACCTGAACGAAGATGTATTCGTTTTGAACGACAACCGATCCAACTTCGATGAATCCAAGATTCTGATCAATAACGACTTCCGTTGGATACGGTGACGTCACAGCACGATACAGGAATCCACCTCAACAAAGACAACAAACGCGGAAACATTTCTCAATTTTCTCTTATTAATGTTAATTAAAATATTATCAATATGATAAATATAATTATTAATACCAATATCAAAATTGTTAATACCAATATCAAAATTGTTAATACCAATATCAATAGTATAAATATTTTAATATTATTATTATTATCATCAGCATCATCATCATTATCATCACCATCCACCACCATGACCGCCATAATAATCATCGTCATCATAATTATGATGGAGAGTGAAGGCTTTGCTGAGTGGATCCCAACACAGCCACCTCACACTCTCAACACAGCTATGCAAACCGTTGATCAAATGAAACATCAATGTAGCGCTCGTATATTTCTTACCAGTCGTCGGATCTTCCACTTCCATGTGTACAATGTTCTCATCCGTATCAACAGATGGCAGCACGGCCCAGTAGAATCGCGGGTTCACCATTTCATGGACGAGCGTCCAAGTCTCACCGAGATTCTTCGTTAAATGCAACTGTCAACAAAAACAATTAATGATCGAAACAACTATAACAACAGAAGCAACAAAAATAGGATCCTTGCTCAATTACTTACATCGTATAGATAAATTTTTATAGCACCTCTAGAACAATGATAATTATTCTAGAGTAAGAGGCATAACTCAACTTCACAACTAAAACTGCTAAGACTCGGCTGGTCGCAAGATTTCTCGTAATATTTACCACACAAAAAATGAAGATCCGAGAACCAGCCTGTATATAAAAACTCAGTCAAAACGAAATCAATAGGCATGTAGAGCGGAAATCAGTTCCAGATAGAAAATCTACGATAATCAAAACTCCGCAACTGACCGCACTTGGCAGAGTGCCAGCCCAAAGGCAGAGGGCAACAACAATGATCTTTGTCATCGCGCAGTAGTATCGTTGAATCGGAAAAAAATTCAATAAGAGAATCAAAGTTCATCTAATCAAAGAGAAGTTGATCAAAGCAAAGATAATTAAATGAGTATCAATATATTTCTCCATGAGGCACCAAACTCAAATTCGATCATGCCAGCATCAATTAAAATCTAGTCAAGAGATATGGTTCTTTTCAGTGCTTAAAGTGTATTAAAAATCAGTGCCTGGATGCACATCCCTTCTCCAGGCTCTGCTGTACAAATAAGTGGCAGGACGGCGTTGAGATTTGGAAATAAGTGCCTGGACGCCGTCCATGACCGTCCAGCCACACTCTATGCCCTGATTCTTCTAATGTAGAACAAAACAAAAACCCAGAAAGATAGGTTTACCGTTCGATCTTGCTCCGAGTAAGACAGAAACCAGTCATCGTGCGTCGGATGAAAAACGATGCGATCGGAATCCTTGACCATCGGCCACGCTGTGAAGGTCACGCCCTCATCCTTCGTTACATACAGCTTCTTGTTTTTCAAATCGACAAACACCAGCTGAAGAAAATCATGCAAACATCATCAGGTCAGCATAATTATGCTAGTGTAAGAAAATCATGGAGATATATAGACAGGGTCAAACACAGAGACAAAGGACAGACAGACACAGACTGCAGGCAGAAGGATATGCAGACAGACAGAAAATGACAAACAGTACAGAAGATTGCTGAGTTTCTGATAGCACGATAGACAAACACACAGGCAGGCAGACCGATAGGCAGGCAGATTGGAAGCTAGGGAAGCAGGCAGACAGAGTCCACATACTGTACGTGACCTCGGACAAGAGAAGGGACCACTTGTTTGGAATATGAGCTTAATAACAGCTTGCATACGCTGATATGATCATAGGAAAGCCATAAAAAATGTGAGGATTCTGATTGCAAATTAATTTTATGCCCTTTGTAAATGAAAGCATGTGGGAAATTGAAAATAAAACATAAAATCTGTTTCTACCCGATGCAAATATATCAGATTGACTACCTTAATGCATCAAGTGGTATAATGTAGTCTGTAGAACAGTGAGTCAACGATGCAATTGCAATAATGAAATGCACAAACCAATAATCATGATCTTAGGCAAAAATCCATTTCCCATCTAAGGCCACATATGATCCTCAGACGACCAATTGAAAAAATTGATTGATTGATCAGTGGATTGATTTTTTGACTGATTGATTGACTGATAAATTGGCTGATTGAATGATTGATTGATCGATTGATTGACCCTCAGCTGATCAATTGACTGACCATCTACAGCCAAACGTTGACACTCACTTTGTTCCTGTTGTTCGGACAGACGTAGAAATAATGAAGTAGGATGGATGGCTCCATCTGCTTCTTCTGGAATGACGAGCCATAGTCAAGCGATCTGAAAGCAAAGCAACTCACAATCATCAGCCAGACTTCTGCAACAGCAGCATCAATGTCTGCCTCTCGCAGACATCAAAGCCACACATCTGAAATCATTTCGTAAACAAACGTTGAATCTGATCAAGGAAACTACTCAGAGGCGCTCCCGACTCCAGCACGGCCAAAAAGAACAGTTTTTAAGTGCTTATAGAATGTGTCAGAGAATGATTCTAGGATCATACACCGCTAAGCAAACGTTGAATCTAACTGCACTTCAATTTCATACACTGTTAAGCAAGCATGATACGCAGTGCTCATGCAAAGCTTGAATTTTATTTTTAAAATGCCCTCTTATCCGTACTCAATTTTTCAGTCCACTTCACAACCAGGTTATTTGCACTCAACCAAGTTATTTAGCATTATTTTTACCAGTACAATCAAGCCTGGATAAACATACATCTTGGGATATGGCTAAAATAGATGAAAACATATACTGGAAAGTGGTAAAACATAGTTTCTGTGAAAATGGCACCCCTCCCTGTGTTCATTCATTCATTCAGAGCATTTATATGGCACACCCTCAAGAAACTACTCAGATGCGCTCCTACCCCAACCGCAACCAAACCTTGATAGTTATTGTCGTTGTTGTGTGTGACATTGCGTGTGTGCATGTGTGTGTGTGTGTGTGTGTGTGTGTGTAAGTGTGTGTAAGTGTGTGCGTAGGAAGAAAGTTGCTTACATGTAGAGCGTGCTGTTGACGACCGTTCCATTTGGCCCGCGTTGTCGAGTCAACAGGAAAATTGCCTGCAATAAAGAATATCAACAAATGCACAAGATCAGCAACGTTCTGCACATGACCAGTGCGAAAAGCGTAGAAAAGAGAAGTGCCTGGACGCCCTGACCTTCCAGGCTGTGCCGGCCTAATAAGTGGCAGGACGGTGTTCAAACTTGAAAACAAGTGTGTGTGGACAGAACTTAACATCATCTGCTACCCTTGGCCAGTTTAAAATGATTCTGACAAACAGTAAATTTAAAAGTCAACGTTGTTTCAACTGGTTAATATTCATTCTAAGCTCAAATATTCCAGAAATTTAAAAAGTTCATAATATATAAATTGAGTCGTTTTTACATAATTTCAGTCTTCAATATCAATCCATCCATCCAGAGGAAGGTCCACTTTGCCATACAACTCCAAAAATGGTAGTTTCAACCTCAGACCCTTTCGCCCACATCAAACTCTGGCAAACAAGTCTGAAATCTTAGGCTATAAAAATCATCCCTTTTTCATTCAGTCTTTTCATAGTACTCCTTAATTGCCTTGCAGTACATTTTTTTGCATAGATGCATTAACTAATTCATTCATTCACTCACTCACAAACTCACTTATTCAATTAATCGTACACACTACACAGCACACCCCCACAATAACTATCAAGCATTCTTCGAGCCCAAATCCGGCGGGAAAATTGTTCGACGTGCTCATGTCAAATGCACAGAGCATCCCTAGCAACGACAACGAGCAGATCCAAAATGGACCTGTTCCATGTAGATGCCCAATTGCCCATGTATATTGCATGTCAATCAATAATGACTAACTGCTGAACGAAGGGAGCAGTTGTGTTCAAGCCGTTGCTTACTCATACAATCGAAGGTAAAATATAAGTCGTGTCAACAACCAAGCTAGACCGTGCTACCTTGGGCTGCTTTAAATATCGATTGGGACATAACTGCGTCGCGTACCTGACTGTTTTTGCCTGACCAGTGGACGATCGCCTCGTTATGACCTTCATCAGGCAGAACGGTAAAGTCAACCAAAAGCTTTCCACTGTCGCCTGAAGGTGCAGAATCTCTTCTGACCCTCGCATTCGCCATCGGCAGAGACGCTTTCTCTGTTCTCGGCAGACTCACCAGTTGCGTTGTCTCCTCAACGCTGCGAACCGATATTCTCGATTCTACGCGCTCCCCAAATGCAAGCATGAAAATAACGACCGCAAAGGCAGCCTTTCCGTCAAACGGATGCGACATTTTCGTCTAAGGCCAAATCTAAGGCCACCAATAAGATGTTTTAGCAATATTTTTCACTGCTTCTAGGATTTTGTTTTCCTTCGTTCAATTCAACATAGATTTTGATCATTTTGACAGAGGAGAAAAGCCGTCACGTGATAACGCACGTATTTATTTATTATATCTATGTATTCAGATTTGTAACGCTTCCATTCGCCACAGCTTTTCCGTCATTCTTCACAAGTTATCGTAATCACAATCTCGAAATTTCTTCTGCGCTCACAATCTGAGTGGCACATTAGTGTAATTACTAACATCGGGAAGCAAGCCAGCCCAGATTGAAGCTTCAACCATGAACTATAATTCTTAGCCTCTTTCGCAAAGACCACGTTGTGTGTAGGGCCTGTAGGCCTTACAATTATTATACATTCTAGCCGATGCAGCTAAATGGTTATGGCTGTGTTGGTGATCACTAGACACTGTAGGCCTAGATAACCTTCAACATCAATTTAAAAGATGCTCAGCTTGTCCTTTCTGAATTGTTCATTTATTAATGTGGTGTAACCATAGGATTAGGCTATAAAGGTTGTTGGATCGGGTCACAGAGATCGTACTCTATGAGTCTATGTACAACGCAAACAAGACAGTCCTTACAGGCCTGCAGAATTATATCTGAGGGCCATCCATATATTACGTACATATAAAATCGTATTTTTTACCCTCCCAATGTTGCAACTCGCACATTCTGCGAAACCCCCCTATGCATATGTACAAATAACTTCCACCCCAGTCACAAAAGTAATTAGAGTAATTTATAAACCATTTATTTTACCGTTGGCTGCAATTTGTTTTGTTTGTTAGACATCATTATTAGCTAGCTAAATTTTGTTAACTGCTTAGATCTTAACAGAATTTAATTATTATCTGTGGCTCAGTCTCGATCAATTGCCTCAAGTGGTCCTTCTCTTCGGAATGTGTTTTCTCCTTCTGTTCGCTCTACCATTCTGTCTTGCAGTATTAAATTTTCTTCATTCTGTTCTCAAGATCTTCTCACATGGCCTTGTACACTAGGAGCACTTCTGAATGGTTCGCCAACTAGAAGCGCTTTATAAATTGTTAAATACAACACAACACCATATCCAACAAATGGTATACAACCGTTTATTTTTAGAAAACATGGACATTGCTAAAACTTCATTGCAGTTTAGAAAGCAGCGACAATCCCAGTATAATTAGGATTGCTATTGAAACATATAGTGCAGTAAAGTCAATAGGATGAAGACTCAGAGGATGCAACATCTTTATCTACATCACTAGTCAACTTGACATGTTATACATCTACATGCATTTGCTACACGGCACAGATAAAACTGCTATAACTGGTGGTAAATAGAAAATGTGAAAATAACCTTCAGCTATAATCATAACTATTATATGCTAAGTAAAAGGAAAGCCAGTAAGTCATAATAATCACATCTTAGTGAAGCTGGGAGATTATATTGGGAGTGTCTCTCTTTAAAGGGCTCTATATAAATATGTAATTAAAATAAAAATTCACAAACTGTAGTAACTCAAGGCTAGAAAGTCGCACTAATGCATATTACACTCTAATTACATTGAAGCACAGAAAAAAGTAGCCTTTCAAGAATCTTAAACTGAAACTCACATTGTGTACAACAAATTAGTCATCAAATTAAAAGCAACCGGCTCTGATGAAAAAGCAAATAACAAGAAAACAGTAAATTTTTCAACCACTTATAATTATTAACAGTGGTGTGTGTGACGCTATTAGAAATTACAATAACGGAAGTAACATGCAACAAGAAATTTCTTTAAAAACAGTCAAAATCTGGTATCCAGAATCACATCAGTATGTG
This sequence comes from Lumbricus rubellus, assembly GCA_945859605.1. Lineage (NCBI taxonomy): Eukaryota > Metazoa > Annelida > Clitellata > Crassiclitellata > Lumbricidae > Lumbricus > Lumbricus rubellus. Next base: position 53,337,196 of record OX243813.1, on the reverse strand, counting down.
GCAGCCAATAATTAGGAACAGTTTTGCAGGAAGCATATTTTTGACGTCGTTTCTGAAGTTGAAATACTGTTAGTACAAATGTTTCTACCCTGTCATATTGAAAAAAATCACGCAATGCTATTTTGAGGTTGATTTCAAGGAATCTCTTTTAGACACAAAGTACCACATATGTATTTAGGAAGAACTATCAGGACATAGTGATGTAGCTTTTCCGGAAAGATATTTTTCCGGAAACTTTCCGGAAACTTTCCAGAAACTTTCCGGAAACTTTCCGTAGACCGAAAAATACATCTAACACATAATGTCACATTTTCCCTATCAGAAAACATATGAAAATTTGAGTTTTTAAAGTTACTTTTATTGGCAATGTGGAAAATGTTCACCTTAAAGAATTAAAATGACCATTAAATGCTTTCATTAACACTTCAGAATATCTGGCAATTTGACATTTTGGCAGCTGCTTTGAGCCTGCTCAACTATTTCTTACACTGTGCTATTTAGGATTATATTGCAACAGGTAAATGGTGTTGTAAATTAGCTGAATCCTTGAAAGTAAGGAAAGAATGTAAGGGATTTCAGAAGTAATAAATTAAAGAAAATAATTATGGACAGTAAATAAATAAATAAGGTTACATAAGATAATAAAAAAGGCTTTTCCTTGTCCACACACGGCTTACTCAAGGCAACAACTCATAGATAGAAAATTTAAACCAAAACATATTCTTTGCTGCTTACCAAGAAAAGCAGATTTGAAAATAGATTAGTCTCACACTGCAATGGCATTGCCAATAACATCATATTTCAAGCAAAAAATAGTTGTATATATGTAGGAATTAATCTGTTGCAGTACTTATTAAAACATTTGGTGTCTATAGTGTACTGAATCAATTGCTGTTTTTGTTTCATATTTTCAGAAGTAAAAAAATAAGAAGAGTTAGGTGACCAAATCATAAAAATTTTCTTCATAATAACAGTGAAGTCTGATTGCAATTAATTCTTAAATGTATTGTCGGTGTATACACTAAACAGTAAGCAATAAGTGTCGTTTATTGAATGAAAAAATTAGCAATGACTAAATAATATAGCTTACAGTGATTGATGTTTAAGCATATTTATGGATTTAAATTGTTATTTAGTAATATTGTATTGATGGGAAAAATATCGGAAATTTTTCGGAAAGTTTCCGGAAAGATACGTCGGAAAGTTTCCGAAAGTTTCCGGAAAGATATGAAACTTTCCGGGAAAGATTTCCACCTCACAACACTATCAGGACATACTGCAGAAGATTTATTTTCATGCAAAGCTACACACAGAAAGCTAAAAAATAATGAAGTTGTCAATTTGTCATAAAGAAATGCTGCAACAAAATCTTAATAGACGCCAAAAACAAAACAAAATCCCTGTTGAAAAATCTGCACTGTATTTTACAAGCCCCCTGAATTTGGAACCCTTACATGAAACAATGTAAAGAACAATAGCAAAATGATTACAATATAGGGATAAACAGGATACACAACATAAGCAAAGCTAAAAACTAGCACATCAGCAAAGTTCTTTCTTTTAGAAAAATAATTAACAATATATTACAAGTGCACTTGAAAAATAGCTGCACAATGCCTGGAGTCTTTTCAACAAAAGCATTCTCATCAATGAGTCATCATTCTGCTGCCTATGTTAGCCAAAATAAAAGGAAAACTTCCGAATGTTTACAAAATATGTATCACATTGTGTAAACATTGCTCATAGAGGTCTCAGTTCAAACCTTTTGACATAGAACACCAATCACTTTCAAACCAGTGGATTAAACCTTAACCTTAGTGGGTTGAAAATTAACAGGCGCATATGTGATCAACAAGTGCTCTCCCTCTTTGTAACCTTTGGCCATGTTGTTGGCAATGTCTTTCCAAAACTAGCAATGTACTTTGCACATGCACCTCTCAGCTCCCAGGCTCACCGATGACACTATTATTTCTCATGCACACATTTTAACATCTATTTTTATAATAAATACTTTTTCACAAAAATAATTTGCTCTGCTCATTGGAAATAGAACTTAATAAACATAACAAATGGTAACAATTATAACGGTATGCATTAATAAAAAAGATTTAAGAAGTTTAAATAAAAGGTCTTCTGCTTCAATTGTCAGTGGATTTTGCTTCAAGAAAAAATCACCTTGCTTGTAACACAAGCAACAACACAAAGCATTTTTCACGCCCGCACAAAGGGGCATTCCCACCCCCCATGAAAATGGATGATCAATTTTTAACCACTAATGCACTAACTATGAAATCAAAAATAGTATAGTATGACCCACTTCAACAACGACATATAAAGTTAAACTGATATATTTACTTTAAGAAACCTCTATGAAAAATACCCGCATTTTCGATGTAAATCCAGCTCTACATTTTTCAAACTTGATCTTGCTGAAAAATCTAACCATGACCATTGCGACTTGCCCCCAACCTATAAAAATATCTATGGGCAATTGGGTATCCATGGTTTCAGTCTGTTATACATCCCCCTGAGCAAAACCATGCACCCATATATCCTGCACTGATTATCAGCGGTCATTCAACTACGCGCTGGATAGATGGAAAGCGGGCAGAAAACAAGTGAGCCACAGGAGTAACGACTACAATCCACACAGTCTAAACATTACAACTCCATAGGCATTTATTCAACGTGGAGTGTATGTACTCAATGATTCTATGCATAGATGACTTGTGACGGTGAAAACGCTTCAAACAAGGATCATTTCAACAATCATATATAACAAGACAGTCTTACAGACAGTCTTCGCCTCTAGCAGTCATTGCTTTTGGCTGAAAAAATCACAAATTCACACTTGTCGCTTCCGACACACAAACAGCATCACGTTAAATTCACACTCGTCACATAATATCAGAGGCACAGCGTGTCACTCACATCCACTCAGGAACTCACTGTGTGAAATCTAAACCCTCTCTCACATGCATGCACAACACCATCCAACCACGACCCACTTTAACAACAATCATTTATATATAACAACAATCCATCTATCTTGCAAGATAAGTCCAGGGTCACACACTTCTCAGACTTCACAAAGCCAAAGAGACATAAACAAATCACTTTAGGAAGTTTAGGTTCACGCCACGCATTCCTTCAACAGTCAACACGCAACTTAAGGCCATCGTCTCCCTCAGAAAAACTCTCCCAAATATCCGGCCGCCATTGCCAATTGAACAAGCCACAGAGCGCCAACCACAAGCACCGAAGTGCCAGCAACGCACAGCAGACGACGGCAAACGCTCCCACAACGCTCCCTTCTCATCTCAACGACCGGCGTCTGTTCCTTCGCCACCAACTGCCCGTTGAATTTCGGTCGCATGCGAACAACGGATTCCCCCCGAATCATGCCTGGCTCCACGCTTCTTCCCCTGATGGCATCTACCCTGTCAACAGCAGTAGCAATAGGTGACAGCATCCTGTCAACAGAGTGTCGCATCCCGGCGCCATTTCCCCTTAGTGGTTGCAACGCCATGTTGAACGGCACCGCGGAGTAGCGTCCGGGTGACGGTCGCCTGCTTGTTTCGATTTCTTCCTCAGTGTGAACAGTTTTTCTTGTCGTACGCAAACGAATACCTTCACCAAGTTCCACGACATCGCTTTCAACAATCGATTTATCGACAACAGATCTTTTCAGTGGAGTGGCGGATGAGATGGCGGAAATGACCGCGTCCGACTCCAGCAATCCCTTTCCGTGTGGCCGGCTGTTTGCGTCTTTACCCGTCAATACCAAGGAAATGGTTTCCAACTTGTCCTTGCGCGGTGTTTGAGGAAGGACGCTGTTTAGCAACTGTTCCTTAACGGCCGATGTGTCCCACTTCATCTGAAAGTCCACAGATGGCATGACGACGCTGAGCGGTCTAAGCGCATCCATTGATCTTCGCTGAGAGTTCCCTGCAGCCGAAGCCTGAGGCATCGTCTTGGAAGCTGAGGCGCTACCTTTGTCGTACAGGTGAGCACTCCACGAATCTCGGACAAATATATTAGCCGTCAGATCGTGCGGCTGTTGGCGTGCGGCTTCGTCGAGATTGCGAGCAGCCGCTTCCCTCAAACGCTGGACTGAATCAGACAACGCGTTGTTATTGACCGATCCAAACACCGAACTGCGATTTCGTGATGACGTCGCTACGGTAGTGACCTCTGTTGTTGTTCGTGATTGTTCCTTCTTTGTTTGGCTGACCTCTTTGAACGCAGACGATGGCGTTTTGCTTTTATTCGCGACACTTTTCGTCCCTTCCACTCGACCGTGCAAGGATTGCTCGTTGTCACTGTCTAAGATCATTTTGTCAACAAGGTTGTCAACATTCGCTCTGTGAACCATCAGCCTCATAGTTGTTGCCGGCTTCTCGTTCGGTTCCTGCACAACCTCCCGTATCTTCGCCGAATCGACTAACACGATCTTTGCTCTTTTCGTCTTCGGGTCGTCCACTTCATCCTCCACGTCTCGCTTTCTTTTCTTCCCGGTCTCAACTCTAACAACTTCGTCAGCATTCTCCTCTGACGTCACGTCCACAGATGCCTTCGTCTGTCTTCGAGACCCTGCTGCTGCTGCGGTCTTGGCAGCGTCTTTTTTCACGCTTTTAACCCTTTCCTTGTCACGGACTGAACTCTCCTGAATGTCATCTTTTTTCCTGGCGCCCTTGACAAGCGATTCAGGTTTCTCGACCTCTGTCTTCTTGCGAGGTGGAGACTGCGTTGATTTTCTGCCTCTTCTCGCTGGACTCTCTTTCGCCACGGACTTTGTTTTCCTGCCTTGACTCTCTTTCTCTGCGGAACCCAAACCGCCTGATTTTCTCTTACGACCCGGAGTTTTCCTCTCCGCAGAATCCAAACCATCTGATTTTCTTTTTCCAGCTGGAGTTTTTCTCTCCGCAGAATCCAAATCAACCAACTTCATCTTTCTGGCCGGACTCTCTTTCTCCGCAGAATCCAAACCAACCGACTTCTGTCGTCGTTTTTGTCGAAGCGACGAATCGTCGACGACTTCGTCCGCAGCTCCCTTCGAACGAAGAAAGTACGGGCTGTCCTGAGAAGAGGTCGTCGACCCCGGAGACCCACGACTCCTCGACCCTGATCTTCCAGCGCCCCTCTTGTTCGACTGTGAGGGGGGACTGCTGAGACCAGCAGTTGGCTTTACCTTCAGAGGAGTTTTGAACAGATCTTTCTCTTCGCCGACGAAAAATCCTTTCCCGAGTCGCTTCAAGGCATCGTTGATGTCCACCGTTGGATCGAACTTTGCTGACAGCGACGGTCGCCCTCGTCGTTTCACAACTGGAATCTGCGACACGACGTTGCGTTTGCCGTCCACTGGCTCATAGTGAGTTGTGCGTACCTTGCCGACAGCAGTCGCAGGTAATTTTTCCCTGATCTGCTTTGGCTGCTTCAATTTCTTCGCTGGCATTGCAGTGCCTGCAAAAAGAAAACAATGTCGTTGATTAACGAATGCTAAGCTACCGCAAAACTGCTACATTGAGATAATTTGCCAAATTATGCAGCATGGTTATTAAAAAATAATGACAACAATTTCTGTGGCGCTGTAACAACTTGTTAGCGGTCCCCGATACTGTATTTACGCCGGGGTCTTGACCTAGCACGGAATAGGCTACAATTTTACACTTCTCCGATATTTCCACAGTCCGATACACCGAGATAAGCTCTTTTAAATATTAGCTGCAATACCAACTTCGCTGAACAATCATAATTATATAAAGACTCAGCACAATACAAGTACGGGTGACGCGTGGCCATCTTCAGCGGAAATTTTTTTACTGCAACAGCAGGGTGCTGTAAACAAGGCACGCTAAACGGTAGGTGCAAAACATTAGCCCAACTGCTTGTACGCTTACCCTTAAACGCATGAAATGACTTCTTTAAAAATTAATAAAATAAATTCGTAAAATGGCTGACGAATTAGATTTGTGGCGCACTTTTGAAACCAAAGCCGTTGAACTACAGATTGCGCTTGCAAAGATTCAACACGAAATGACGTCGAACACCAACACCACATAAAAAAATTCGCATTATTATCAAAAGACTCTATAACTTTTTTGTCACGGCGGTTGTTCTGTCTATAAGCTAGTTCAGCATTAGAACTTCCGGCCAAACGTGACGGGAAAGGTCATAGGTCACCATTCCTGCAGATAGTCGATAATGGCGGATGTTATGAACGAATCGTTGAAATTGGATGACTTTAATCGTTGGAAAGTAAGCGATTTGAAGAGATTTATAAAGGAAAGAGGTCACAAGACGACTTATAGACTTAAAAGTGAACTCGTTGCTGTGGCATTTGCGTTGCATCGGCAACAATTGCCGATTGTTGCTTCGAAAGTGGACAGTTTAGAACAGGTCGATGTCGACTACCAGACCCTCCTAAGGATTGAATGGAATGGTGCGACTTGCACGCTACCTGATCCAAACCATCTAAAGGATGGATGGCTGCCCGAGTCCACAGGAGTTACGAACTGGCCTCCTTGCAGCTACGTCAACATATCTGCCTATCTCGTCGATCATGACCAGCGAGCACTGCTATCCAGACTCGCCAATGATTACAAAGAAGGTTGGTATTTTATTAATTTCAAAATCTACTATAATCACGAAGACTAACGGCGGCTGATAGTTTTTGACTGTAGTCTGTCCTGCACGTTCAGACATTGAAACATGCATATCTGCCTAGTAAAACATTAAAGGATATGTAGGCTAATATTAAATTTCCCGAGTCCAGTTATCTCAAAATCTGTGCAGGTTGGCTAGAAGTTCTGGCTTTTCGGAATAACACGTCGTGCCGTATTGACACCAAATGCATGCATGACAAGGCCTTGTCGAGGGTTTTGTTTCGGGGGTGTTTGCTCAATCTTGAGCAAGCCGACAAGCAATTGAATCAACTGATTCCAATTTCTTTCCTCACTGCATGTCAACATTTAGTATCTATGCATGTGGATTTGTCTGCATATTTTAGCCTTTTCAGTTATTCCATCACATAAATGCCCTACTTCTTCCAATGTAAACACCTTTAGCTGAAATAATTATTCAGAATTTCAGCAGCTTCATCATCATCATTAGATCATCGTCATGTTTTTTTCTATTTTAAAATTTCACATAGAAATAGGAGCTTCAACTTTAGATTATCTTAGTTTTTACATTTTGTGTTTGCAAATTCATATTTCATTTTTACATTATTTCATTTGGTGGGGGTGTTTCAAACAGCCAAAATAACTTCATAAATGCAGCCTTTATGCATTTACATTTTTTACGCATAAATACATATACACGTGATCTTATCACCAGATGTAACTGATGCTGAGTTTTAGAAAAATTGAGAGAGAAGTGTGAGATGGATATAGTGTATTGAAATGTGTTCCACTTATCTTTTTTACAGGTAAGGCGTTCAGCTATTTCGCCTCCCAACAGGCCTGGATCAAGGAGGTGTGGTATAACGGCTTGTCGGATGAAAGCCCTTTCTGCTTCGTGAAGTCGGAATGCATGCCATCGCAAAGGATTAGAGAAATTCCTCATAAGCTTTGGTCAGTCATCGAGAAGAAGACTGGCGCTGTGAAAAGTGCCTATTGCTCCTGTTTTGCAGGGTATGTCATTTGTGTAGATTTTTGGCAAAGCACTTTTATACGTGACATTTATATGGGTATGAAACCTAAGAAGTTGTAGTCTTTCCTAACTCAGTTGGACCTGTATGAGCGCTTGTGGCGTTCCCCCGTTCATGTTTACAGAGGACAGTGCCAAATGCTTCATCAGTCCAGGTCCCTGGGTGTTGCAACATTAGTTATTCCTTCTGGCATGTTACAAAGCAATAAAAATTACCATATTAGTTAAATGCCATTTATTTAAATAATATGAAATATTTTTGACTACCCAATTTTTTGTGTTTAACCGAATATCTCATACATCCCTTTATAAAAGTTGAATATTTTAATATAACTTGGCATAAAATAAGTTGGATGTGGGTAGGGCTGGAACCGCCTGGAAATGTGTGAATGGGTGTCATGACAACTGGTCTACAGACATCTCGACTAACGACAAGTGGTCTCCAGACAATTTGTCCAATGACAACTGGTCTACAGGCCACTTGTCCAGTGCTTGAGAAATTGAAACTGGATAAAAGTTTTGTAAAGGTGACATGGAGGTTGGATTGATGAAAAAAGACATGAGAAATGGAATCTGGATGAATGTTCTTTTACAGGTGAAATGGAAGCTTGATTGATAAAAAATAACGCATGAGTAATAAAAGCTGGATGAAAGTATTTCTAGACCTGAAAGAAAAGCTGGTGTGACAAAAATAACATTCAAGAAATAGAAGGTATTTTTGGTTCTGAAGTAGAGGCTGGAGGAATGTTGAAATACATGAATGAAAATCATCAATACAACTTCCATTTAAGCTAGGAATTCATTTAACGTTTTTTTCTTATAAAAAAGCTTCTATTTCATCAATATGAGCCATCTGTAGACCAATTATCTGTAGACGAGTTGTTGTTAGACGAGCTGTCTGTGGACCAATTGTCGTGGAACCATGTGAATGGGTGCAGGGTGCAGTAAGAATGTCATGGTTTCATGTTTGCTTACAATTTGTTTAAATTGTTGTGTAAATGAATTTGCTATTTTTGTGTCACTTTAGACTCGGATCTACATGCAATCACGTTGGAGCCCTGCTGTTCAAACTGGATTATGCATGGCAGCAGGGATTGACATCAAAGAAGCCATGCACCTCTACAACCAACCATTGGCTGGCACCATCTGCCAAAAGCGTAGAACCGGTTGCGGCAAAAGACATGGTTATAAGAAAGCCTCGCTTCCATCGTCAGACAACAGCTACACAGGAAAGATCTGCGGCACGGAAGCTGTTTAATCCTTCGTCACTCAGCCGCACCAAAGCAACACATTCTTTGGACAAATTGGTTCATGAACTCTATCCAGAATGTCCTGATGCTGCAGTTTTCCAGTACTCTTTACCGTTAAACGTGCCACAATATGAGCCTGAATGTGATGTAAATGTTGGACGATATGAATCATGTTCCACCACTCCCACCCTGCCACTGCCATTGTTTACATATGCTAAAGCATTTAGTTCAGTTGAGCAACTAATGGCAAATTTGCAACCACTTTCAATTGAGCAGCAGGCATTGGTGGAACGTGAAACTGTTGAGCAGTCTGATTGCCCAGAATGGTTTGAACATAGACGTGCCAGAATATCGGCATCCAAAGCATATGAAATCAATACATATGTAGTTAAAACAGCTGTAACGAAAAACAGCAAATGTAACAAAACCGGTGATCGACTCGCGTCTCTGATTATTGAACCACCACCACCACTGCTAAATGTAGCATCCCTGCAGTATGGTCGTGCAACTGAACCAGTTGCTGTAGAGGCTTATGTAATGCTGGAGCGAAGCAGGCACAGTAATTTAAGAGTTACAAAGTGTGGGTTATTTGTTGACAGGGCCACTGTGTATCTCTGTGCATCGCCAGATAGACTTGTGTACTGTGATTGTTGTGGTGATGGTTTGCTGGAAGTGAAATGCCCGATTAGCTGCATGTTTGAGGACCCCAAGCATTCAGGACTTCCTTATCTACAAAATGATAATGACATGGTATCACTGAAATCAAATCATAAATATTATGCTCAGGTCCAAATGCAGATGGCGGTTGTTGGTCGAAATTGGTGCGATTTCTTTGTTTATACTCAAGCAGGCTTTCATTTAGAACGTGTTGCATTCAACCCTGTGTATTGGGATTCTCTTAAAGCTAACTGCTCAGAATTTTTCTGTAGTAGCATTGCTCCTAAGCTGATTGTAAAACATGGGGCTGTGCCATAATTGGATATCGGTCTACAAAGGTTGTTTTTTTGGTTTTGAGTTTTATTTATCATCATGACTACAACAATTTTAAATGTTTCTAGAGTCTAGACTAAGAATTCTATATCTTGAAGGTCTGTAAAGTGTATGAAATGATGCTCGAAAAACTGTCGTAATCACATGATTTTGGTTCCTTGCAATCATGCATTTCTTTAAGGAAAATGGCTATGTGATGCACATGCGTGCCCGCACATAGGGGCAAGAGGGGGCTCTTGCCCCAACCATGGGAAATTGATTTCCAATTTTTTTAAACTACTACTTTTTGGTTATTAACAAATTTCTTTGCACTGAAGCCCAAATGTTACTAATGATACACAAGGTAAAAGTGAGAAATTCACATTTACAAAATTCTGTGAAGACATACTTTTGTTCTGTATATTTTCCATCTATTGTTAAAAAATTCAACCGTAGACATTGTTTTGCCCCCTCCTGCAAAAATTTCTGCGGGTACCCATGGTAATGCATCAATTGCATGATTTGGACTTGCATTTCATTGTATACTGTATATGCATGTATTTGGTAGATTAATTGTTTTTTTGACAGAAGTTCTGAGGAGTACAGTATACTAATTCAGGTTGTCTTTTTGAGTATGATATAAATTATATTGGTTAAATATAAAATGCAGTGTTGTTAAATATAACTAGAGGCTAGAGCTTAACACACACACATCCACTTGAAGTTGTTTAATAAAACTAAGCAGAGTATGCAATAGATTAACTGAGGCTAACTTAACGTTAACACAAAATAATGCTGACTAATCCACTTCAAATGCAATGTTTGTGATAATACTGAAAACACCCGCTGGATAATATCTAGCACATGAATGTTATACAAAAGCACACATCTGCCTGTACAGGAAAATTTTTACTATAAATTGTAGTTCTATACCAGAACCTAAAACAATATTTGCTCAAAACAACCTGGTGAACAATGTCAATTGGGCATGAGAATGCAATACTGAAATAAGGAATCATGTCTCGTTGCAGACTTCAAAACAGAACAGCTTAATGTTGTAAACACTATCAGTATTGTACCTAGAATAGTATAATACCTTAAACTACAAGGTTTGTAACACACTAATACATAAAACATAATGGATTATTTCTGTTAAAACCCACTTAGTAATGTCTTACATACTAATAAACAAAACCATACTGAGAACAGTATAAACTTAACTAAAGCACCACATTACAAGAAATTAATTAGAGAACAGGACACATGGAACCAATACCTCATTTGACTAATGGAGGTAGCAGATTACACAAGGCTGCAGTTATGATTAAGATGTCGTCAAACAAGGGGACAAGTGTAAGGGGCAAAACTGAACTTAATATCCTAAACCATTTCAGTCTGTTTATTGCGCGTTCAACATGGATGCGGGCGTTAGCTATCTGTCTGGTTTTTCTTACATTTTCCCTCGTCATCTGCACTTTACCAGAACCAGAAGGTGGTATAACTAGACTGGCCTGACGAAAAAGCAAGTCATCTTGGATGGTGAATCCCCTATCCGCCAGAAAACGTCTCCAGGGTCAATGAGGTCAAGGAATTCAGACTCCTGCACAATAAAGCGATCTGTTGCACGCCCACCCCAGGCCTTCGAAATGAACGAAATATGACCATTTGGAGCAATGGCAACAAGATACTTTAGGGTGTTGTGGTGTTTATAATCAGACCATGTGGCTGCTTGCAAGTAAAGGTCACGTGGTCTGTTTATAAACGTTTCTGAACAATCAATCGTGCATCGAAGACTCGGGTATTTCTTGGCCAATGATGCAGGCATAAGGGCCTTAATGATCTGTTTATCTGGCCAAGAAACCAAACCTTTCAACTCATGCGACATCAGCTTAACCCAAGTGTTGAAAATCGATGAACATGAACCAGCAGAAATGTGAAACAGCCTAGCGAGAAAAGCATTAGAAAGACCAAGTCGAAGTTTCATTAACACCAGCACCAATTCACATTTCACCGATAATCGTCTCCCAACTCCTGGTTTTCTTGGGGTAGACTGGATAGTTTTTCTACTGAACTTTAATTTTATTTTTCTTCTAGACTTCAAACTTCGCTTAGAACCCTCCCAGTACCGCATTTTCTCTGCTTTAGGCTTCAAGAAGTTGCATAAAGCATTCAGTGCACCTGCACTCTGCATTCCTGTGTTCAATCGCACTAGTGCATCTGTTTCGATGAATTGGTCACAAACGTCAACATTAATGCTCTGTCTTTCTGTCTTACGTGCATTGTCACATATTGCAATTTCAAGAGTTTTTATTCGTTGTTTCAACTGCACTATGATCTTATCTTTAGTGTAACAGTTAGAACAGCTAACATTGTCAACAACTAATGGTGCAGCACTGTAAGAATGATCAAGCAATGGGTTCTGTTGATGACGATCATTCCCTGGTTCATTTGAGCCGCTGTTACAGCTGTGACAAGTTGTACGATCTATTACCTCTGCGACAATGGGAGCCATGACATCAGATGGACCTTGTGTCGTGGAACTTGAATTGCCCCGAAATATTTCAGCAGAACGCTCTGCACCAGATTCCACGTCCAATTTCATTCTTTTTGGTGGAAGGCATTGTCGTGGTTTTGGTGGAGGTCTTCGCTTTTGATCCTGCACAGCATATCTGAAATCATCAACGAAAAATAAACAATGTTAAATTCTTAATAAGGTGAACGGCTTGTTGCCTTTTAAATGTGGTTACACAACATGAATGACCTTATGAATGAATCCACTCATGACTTATTTGGATATGTTTTCAAAATGTCACCCATGAATACAAAGTACTCGGAAATTATACAATTGGTTTTGAAACATTTGCCCGATCTGTTCGAAGAAGAATATACACATATGGCTGAGAGTGATATGCGAATTAGTTATATATGTGAAGTCGTATTTCTAGCACGACCACCATAAAACAGAAAGTGAAAATGATCCTTGTCTGTTTAGGATGAAATTAGTATTCCATGTATGGCTGTGTGTCTCTCTCTCTAGTCTATAGTAATCTTTACGATTCCTCCGAGTCATGTCAGGTGGTGAAGTTCTTATAAATCGAAGCAACCAGGCACAAATTTTGCACTATGCTTGATGAAAATACCTTAACACATTACCCTGATGCAGTATACAGTGTGTTTTCAATAGTCTATTCAAGCATGCATTTGTAACATGATATTATAGACTGCACGAGTAATAAATTACATCAAAAGTTTAGAACTGTAAATCTAGACATTATTAAAAGTTGCAAGTCACAATTAGGCCAATAATTAACTATGTATTTCTTGAAATCCTGGACGGGTTAAACACTCTGGGTCCGCAAGCACATGAATGCTTTGAGAAAGGTTCCCTCAATGCAAAAAGGGTTGAACACCACTGGCTTAGGTTAATTAAGTAAATCAAAATGTCCAGTCACACAAGATACGCACCCCATTTTAAGATTTGGAAACGGATTTTCTTCAGTTGGGCGACCATCAGAAAAGTGCGCTGAACAAATACGATGGTTTGCAGATGGTTTCCAGTTCCCTCCATCCACGGCTTTCCTGTTAACCTAAAATAGTACCATATGTATTAATTACGAGTACATTTTTCATTTTCAGAGTTCCATTCCCAGAACCCCTGCTAAAACTTTCTTCTCTTGTTTTACGACTATTCGATAAGCCAAGCTGGTGTTTGGTGCACCTCTGAGCAGTTGCTCTTGAAGAGTTTTCCAGCAAAGTGTGAACATTTCAAAGCTAGAACCATCAATTTCAGAATAATTAGATGTATGCATACATTGAAAGAAACCGACCAATAGTTAGAAACAAAAAGTTTGACTGGCCTCAGATGAAATGCATCTTAGCATACTGCTATGTAAGTAAAGTAAGTAAATACATTCTATATTGAACAGATCAGTACCATTACTATTCCTGTATTAAAAAACTCATTGACACAATGCAACAAGGTACAAAAGCTGCAGTTTAGAGTTAGAATTTACAACGACAATTAATAACTTTCTTTTCTTGGTTATAAAGAAGCTGAGGACAGTGAGTTGTGAATTAATTACTAAGTTCTGTATAATATTATAGGAGTATAAACTATTTGTTCAGTTGAGCACATCATAAATTTCACTTGTGGGATGAAATTTTTACGGTTCTTAGCCTGCAAGATAAAATCATCGCGCAGGGTCGCAGCTAGGTTATATAATGTGGAATGATTTTAGGTTGGTTACAGAGAACGTGGAACTAATTTAATTTCTTTTCTTAATGAAACGTCTGTAAACGCACTTCGATGTGCATGTACAAGTTATGCAACGATCTTCTAAATTAACATCAATCTTGACTACCAACAGAACAGACAGCCTGCAATGCACGGTGCCAATAGCAGCCTACAAAGCACGTCCGCTATACAGGGCTCGAATTCGGGTCATCTTGTTCTCCATGCCAGTGTGTTATCCAATGCGGCGAATGCGCTACCCTACGTAACAGGAATTCAAATAAGTGAAAACAAAGAAATTATAATTAACATCTTACCAATTTTGTCCATTCCAGAAGCAACGGCTTTTCTTTGGGGAACATAAATAGTTCAAATGGCGGTGAACATAAACAGTGAGCAACACCCTTGTTGCAACCATGGACTTCGCAGGTCGTCTTTTTCCAGCGGCAGAGCTGGTAATCTCCACTACCGCAACCAACTACGGCACACACACGCATTTCACTTTCGAACCGGTTAAAATTAAATAATCCTATAAAGAAATGTGCTACGAACTAATCGCTTCAAACTAGATCAATGATCAGAGCATCTCGATAATGGCATTGTTCTTATCAACGGTTGTTGGGAACGGAGACCTATGCCCCGGAAGTAGAAGCAAACTGGCTGCGCATGCGCATTGCTAATGCTGAGATGGCTTATTTAGGTAAAAGAAATAGGCGTTTTTATGTAAAAATACAAAAAAGACGAAAAAGCCGTAAGATTTAACATATTCAGAGGAAAAAATTGAAAACTTTTGGTCGAAAAGGAAAAAGTCGAGATTTAAGATATTCACAGGAAAAATTTGATTTTTTTCTTTAATACTGAAAAAAGGTCGTCAGAATTTTTAATTCCGGAAAATCCAATATGTTATAATTATTATTATTATCGCAGGCAAGTAACAATCTAACTTCTTTCTAGCGGCTCTAGCCTTTTCTTCGGCAGAATCTGACTTTTTAAAATTCAGAGTGGCATCCCTGGTTGTAATTACGAGGAAGTGGCTGTGTCTGAGTTGCCGTGTTTACAAACATACTTTCTGTAAACAATTTTGCCAAAAATGAGTTTCAGGTGAGATAAAAAGATATTGTTTTTCAGTTTAGATGTTGACAATGTTGCTAAGTTTATCAATAACCAGTTGACGTCTAATGATTCCGTTTAACATCGGTGAGCATCTTTCACTATCTATTTATCCTTTTTTAAATCTATCTGTTTTCTTCATCTTTCTTTTATTCTATTCTGTTTTTTTTATATAAAGGGTAAACGTCAAGACTGGCTGCCCGTACTCCAAACAATATGGCCGCTAACGAATGCAATAAAATTAGAGCGCGTGAGGGTCGGTTGGGGATCAGGTTCTAAAGGCGTCGTGAGGGTCGGTTAGGGATCAGGTTAGGCATCGTGAGGGTCGGTTAGGGTTAGTTTTAGGGTTAGTGCAGTCATTCTGCTGAAATTGAAGCTGAATTGATGAACAATGTCGTCGATGGTCGCGCTCTAATTTTATTGCATTCGTTAGCGGCCATATTGTTTGGAGTACGGGCAGTCAGTCTTGACGTTTACCATATAAAGTTATATTTATTTTTGATGGCTGACGATCTAATCAAGAATATGATTTTTCGTGATGATCTTAGGTATTACCCATTCAACAGATCGAAGAAAAGTGCCGTTTCGAAAACTGTAAGTGGCGTAAATGTCATGATAATTAATTATTTTATGAAATTTCTCAGCGTCAGGGATCCATGCCAGCTCCCCTAGTAGTGGAAGAATTTTTCAAGATGGCGGCTCGAGCACAGCTCGGATTTATGGGGACTTTTGGTATTTTCGTCAGTGGGGTGTACCTAACAACTCTGCCAAGTCTCTAACTTGTAAGAATTTGTTGAGTTGATTGATGATTTTTTGGTATACATGTACAATCAGGGGGCGAAAATTTCTTACTTATTTTTGCAGTGCCGTCAGCGTTGTCATTGCACGTCTTTATCGTGAGGGTCGGTTAGGGCTCAGGTTAGGCATCGTGAGGGTCGGTTAGGGTTAGTGTTAGGGTTAGTTTAGCCATAGAAACTCTGGTGGATTGATGGCAAAAGACACTGTGTATTTTTCGCCCCCTGATAGTACATGATCGCCGATTTTTTTAATCTAAAATTCTTCTACTATAGAACCTGGATAGTAGAAAGAGTGAACATGTATTTTAACGTAGTAAATTATTCGCCATTGCATGAGTTTCAGCGTTGATTAAATTCAAGTCGGATTGACGAAGCGAATTCTTGCTAAATAGAAATCGGATATGTGAAAATAATTTTCGATTAAACAAAAGTGGGCTTTCTGAAAGACAATCTTGCTGAAATCGAAGCTGTATTGATGAACAATGAGGTAGATTCAAATCCGCAACCCTGTGGCTCAAAGGCACTGAACATACTCCTACACCACCATGCCACACGCAGGAGGCGTGCCCCGTGCCGCTAACAGAATGATTTTTCATGGGTGCCTTCAGCATGAAAACTCTGGGGAAAACATGTACATGCAATCTTGAATTAGAAGCTGATGAGGAGAAAGGAAAACAAGTGGTTAGCTTACCCACAGCGACTTCATGCAATCATACTGCTTACTTGTCCGTTTGATTTAATTTCTAAGTGAATATTTAAAAACTGAGAAAAAAGCAAGAATGCTATTGCTCAGAGAAATTTGTTGCTAAAATTGGCAACCTTTACAGCAACAATTTCAGAGTGTATTATGAAATTACGGTCTTCGTTAGGTTAATGAGTCGTTAGTTGTTTCATGTATTTCTTGGATTTGGTTTTCTTTTGCAGTCGGAGAGAGAATTCGAAAGAGAACTGCGGAAATTGGAGCAGTGAGTGGTTTCAATTCTCCCTCATTATGGCTGGTTTTTTTGCTGCGCAACGGGTTGATATCTTGTGCGTGTATGCAGGGTGGGCCAAAAAGTGATTCCTAGGATTTTTTGGAAATTTTTTCCCAGAAGTAGGAACTTTTGTATCAAATTTTAAAGGCTTAATTGTGATTCATATTTACATGCAACAGCCAAATTTTGAAAGAGATCAATAGTTTTATCTCTTTTAGTGTGTCCACCCGCTGTTGTTTTATGATCCAAATTTACATAATGCAGATTATATCTCAGTACTTTTTTTGGCTTACCCTGTCTGTAAATGTTCATTGCAATTACATTTAATGTGACTCTGCCCCAGTGTTTGGTCAATTTGATGCAGGCCCGGCCCTAGGGCTTGCGGGGCCCAAGGCAGCAGCGGGCTCTCAAGCATAAATTCACGCAGTTGATTTCCTATCAATAGGGCACTGGTGGTGAGAGTCACTTAACGTTGTTTCCCAAACTTCTTTAGAGCTAAGAGCACTATTTTAAAACAAACCACATTGATGTGGCATATACAGGTTACATATTTGACTTTCAAATGAGGCATATATGCATGCAAAAGATTAGCAAGTTTCCAAGGATGCGATATTATTGTCATTGAAAACAATTAAGCTTACTAATAATAATAGTTAGTAATTTTTCAATGGGACATATTATATCCCATCTTAAGCAACTACACGGTGTCTCAATTGAACTGATACCCTTTTTTGGCGATTATATACTTGTCAATTCTAAATAAAACTCCATACAATTTCAGAGAATGTAAGAGAGATAAATTATCATTGTTTCCTGAAAAGTGTAGGCTATCCAATTCTACGAACATAGTCCGAAGTTATGCACATTCAAATTTGGGCAAAGAAAATTTTAAGCTTCCAACATGTAAAAGATAGTTAGGCCCTAATTAGTGTTTTCTGGAGAAAATTTTACATGCAGGCCAACGCTAAAAAAGCAGGCTAGTTATTGTGACTCGCCGTAGGCTAAGTTTAGCGAAGTTTCGTTCTGTCAAAATCACCATGTCACATTCGCGTGGCAACTTGACTACAAGAATAGTTTTTATACGACGTAACCATTGTCAATATCGACAAAAGAAAAAATTATAGCCAGCAGCGCGGGGCCCCTGGAAGCGCGGGGCCCAAGGCGATTGCCTCGCTCGCCTTGCCCTAAGGCCGGGCCTGATTTGATGTTTTTTGTCCCTTGAGGCAGTGAGTTGTCAAGGATCAAGAAATGAGCGAGGCATATAGGCCAAACATAAATTATTCATCCACTGTTGCTAATTTACTGCATGAGGCAAGCGCTTAATCAGTCATCCCCATGAGGTGTGGAATGTCACTTTTGGCCACTACTCACATTTGTCTTGCGATGTATATAGTGAAGAAGAAGAATCTCAAGAAGGTGTTAAAGCATTCACAGCTCTTAGACCTGTTACCATTTCATCTACGAAGGTGTGCCTTTAGAAAGCTGGAAATTCTCTGCTACTACTACTTGACTACATTTTATGTTCATTGTCCGATATAGAAACTGGACTATTTGGTCCAGGTGTTGTAGTTTTTAATGGGAGCAGTTGCGGCACTACCGTAGCAGAGCCTTCTATTCAGTAATAGAAGGCTCTGTACCATAGGTAACGGCAGGTCATTTGACATACTGCCTTTTTTTCTCTTGAACAGCCTTATGACCTGCCAAAAAATTCATTGGAATTTTTTATTTTCTTTACATTTTATTTCTTTGATTTTCTGAATAACACTCATGACCCTGATGTGACCTGCTGAAAATTGTATGGCTGTCGCCGCCATTTCATTGGATGTGTTTGTTTTATTGCTCAGACTTGAGGAGAACACAAAGAAGATCCATAAAGACATGCAGAAATGCATCGAGTCTCAGGCAGGTGAGAGGATATTGGTGACTGGATAATTGCTTTAGGTGTCGCCCACTTTATCTAGTAGATATACCAGACTGATTTGTTGATTGGATAGGGATTTTCATTACCAAGATGCTGAATGGATGACTAGTCTGACGCTGACATTTAGTCATTTCACTCAACTTCTGATTTCATGTGCATCTTTAACTTCTTATTATTACTTCAATCTGTTATAACAATAGTTTATGTTGTATATCCCATTGTGCCTTTGCATAGGGGGGGGGGGGGTAACAACTTTAGAGTTAATGTTGCAATTTTGCTGAGGCATTGCAATAGTTCTTTGCACCCCTCGAACTTCATATGAACAAGTTACCTTTCAATGTTGCCACACATTTCTCGCTATAAATTAGCACGTGCTCGACTCAACTCAGAGATTGGGCGTTTGAACTTCGAAAATAAATCATTTCAGATTTTTTTTCTTTTCACTGAGGCCAAGAAAAAGAAGTTGCTAATATTATTTTATTCGTTGCTGCCTCTGTGGATTGGTTAACGGTGTAAATTAGCAGTTTTGCATTGCTCTGGTGTTGCAAGACCTGCTGAACGTGGTTGTGTGGAGCCAGCTAACTCGACTATAATGATTGTATTGCATTGTATTGTATCTGACAACTTATAATGTGCTTCTCACTGCAAAAACCTTTCAGAAGCGCTCCAAGTGCGTGTAACCCTGAGGGAAAAGGCACTGATTACACTGACCATACACTGTTGGTGGGATGATGAGGTGTTGCTGGGAATATCAGACAGCGAGTGAGAGGGCTGTCCACACACCATTATCTGCTGTGGCTAAGAAAAGTAATGCCGTAATGCTTACACTATAGATGTGGGATGTTTCTGAGTCTGCCTCTTGGGCTTGCTTGCTTAAATGCGACTACTCTTCTTCTTTCCTGTTTTTCTTTAAAGGACAAAAGCAAGTAAGATCTTCATTTCTCTTTGAGTTGAGGATGTGAATTGAAGTGAATTTGATTTGAAAAATTCTGTTCAGCCGAATCGAAATGCGAAAGTCAGATTCTGTTGAGTCTTCAGGCGAGCGCCCTCTATCGAGACGATGAGAAACTACGAGATGTCGTCGACCATTGGATGACGTCAGCCAAGAAACTGGAATTACTCGTCGAGGAACTTGTGAGCAAAGCGTTTTATAGCTGGAATGAATGAATGAATGTTATTTGCATGCTAATTGTTATATAGTCTTGTTAGGTTTCTGATGTTTAATGTCAATTATATAAATGACTAGCTGATTTACCCGGCTTTGCCCGGGACATTTCGGTTTTTAGTTCCCAGACACGCTTGACCCCGCTCCCACGCCCGGAAACTTTCGGTTTTCGCCCCCCCCCCTTCGCCACGCTGACCCCGCTCCCCCGCGGCCCTTTTTGGTCCAACACAGCTCCCAGCCGTCCATGTTTAGGTCATAGTCAGTATTTTTGCGAAAAATAAGGTTAAAAATCTATTGGTTCGTTGAAAATCGATCGGCGAAAATTATTGCGTCTTAAATACTGATACATACGACACTGTAAGACATTTATTACCTGTTACATTACAGTAGCCTATCTATTCAACCGCGCGCTATAAAATTGAGATCGGTCATGACGTCATTAATATATTGGTTTCAATCATCAATAGGCCTATGCGTTGATGGTCTCAATCAAAGATTTTAACACTGACAGAAATACGATTTATCTGCTGGAAACACAGTGAAATTATCGATTTAAAAGAAATAGATATCGATTATATTTATTATCTGAACTATGTAAATTTCGGTTCTTTGAAGAAAAAAACTAAAATTTTATACAATAACCCAACTCTGCAGCGTGTGCTCGATAACGTGTGCAGTTCTACGCTGCAAATACCATACAGGCCAATCACTGGCGGCCAATCACCAGAGACTACGGACTGACCAGAAGCCTTTGCGCGACCTCTTTCGCAATTTCGGTTCTTTGAAGAAAAAAACTAAAATTTTATACAATAACCCAACTCTGCAGCGTGTGCTCGATAACGTGTGCAGTTCTACGCTGCAAATACCATACAGGCCAATCACTGGCGGCCAATCACCAGAGACTACGGACTGACCTGAAGCCTTTGCGCGACCTCTTTCGCAATTTCGGTTCTTTGAAGAAAAAAAACAAAATTTTATACAATAACCCAACTCTGCAGCGTGTGGTCGATAACGTGTGCAGTTCTACGCAGCAAATACCATACAGGTCAATCACAGGCGGCCAATCACCAGAGACTACGGACTGACCAGAAGCCTTTGCGCGACCTCTTACGCAGTCTTGTCATTGGTAACCCATCTTCCTCGGCTTGTTAAAATTTGAAAAGTGGATGAAAGCAAATGGCGTCTCAAACAGAGCGTTAGGATTGCGGATAGAAAATTAAATGTTTCAATGTCGGGAAAAAGTAAGATTTCTGAATCACGAACCCCCCTATGTTGGTTTTAGGGTGCTAAAAAGTATTTGTGTAAATATTGGAAACAATCGGTCGCGTGGATCAGAATATTTTTGAATACAAAGAGTGTTACATAAAATCATACGTTTCTGTTTTATAGGTTTAGATACTTGTTCACCAGAGTGCAGTTTGACAGCTGGTTATATCGAATGATATACTTACTTACTTACCTACCTATTAATTTACTTAACTGTCATGCATTCATTCTTATGTTGATATGCATGATTGCGTGTTTATTGACAAGCTCAGTAACTGGAAGAATTGATTAAAGGAATTGATTGAAGGAATTGATTAAAGGAATTGATTGAAGGAATTGATTAAAGGAATTGACTGAAGGAATTGATTAAAGGAATTGATTTGAGGAATTGATTAAAGGAATTGATTGCAGGAATTGATTTGAGGAATTGATTGGACAATTGACTTGAGGAATTTCAAAGTGTCTTTGCAGAAGTTTTGTTTCATAATGACGTTTTGAATTGCAGAATGCGACATCACAAAAGGCCATCGTCGAACCGATGAGAAAGTGAGAGCCTGATTTTCATTTCCACATTTTTCCATTGAACACAAGCACTTCATGTATCACGTCATCCATTCACCACATCATTCAGATTCCAGCTGAATAATTAATTGCACATTTCACGTCTTCATTTGTTTTCACCTAAAAATCCATATTTCATACAATCCAGATTTTCTTTAATCCATATTTCGTAGTACCCTGATTTCCCTTTGTCCGTATTTTGTATTACCCATATTTTTTTATCCATATTTTATGTTGTCCAGATTATCCTTAATCCATATTCATAATCATCCAGAGTTCTTTTTCCTATCATCCAGATTATCATTTAATCCGTATATCATATCATCCAAATTTCTCTAATCATTAGTTTGTATCATTCACGTTTTTCTTCTAATTTTCTTTCTTTGACTGCCGACATCATCAATAACTGCTCCATGTGTATTTGATTCTATCATGAATTTAATCTTTCAGGGAACAAAAGAACAAAACATTTATTTAGATGAATGTTATTGTCATTGTACATTAGGTTCAGTACGATATTTCCATCCGTGCAGCAGTCTGCTAGAAAGCGCGAACAAAGTCTCCAGGTGAGCCACAACTTCACATACAATGAAACCATCTGGTGCTATTGTAATCTTAGTTGCACATTTATATAGCTCTACTTCAACAGAAGTTGAGAACGCAATGAGAAGACCATGATAAAAAAACAAGAGAGGTTGTGGAGCTCACATTGTAAGTTGTTAGGCAACACGTTTCAAAATTCCATGTTGGACGGTAAAAGTCTGGGCTGGTGGATGGATGGATCCGATTTGACCAGGGTCTATGACAACAGAGGCCGTTACCCTGGACAGAAATTTGCTTGGCATTTTACAGCACTTAATACAATGTAGGAGATACTGAGACACGGCTCCTTGAGATAAGACAGAGTTCGCTTGCTAGACATAAGCATCAAGGTTTTATACTAGAGCTGCGATAAATCCTTTCATGCGAACCTTTGAGCATTGTGGCTACATTTGCTTCTGTGGTGAGTATGACTATCCTATGTCTTGGTTCTGGTGACTGGTTCCTCATCTAGGATTGTCAGCTGTTTAGGCCATTCCGCAACTTATAAACTATTTGTCCTACTGTGTCATGGAGAAACCATGGAATTATGTGCATGTACATGGATGCAAGTGTTATCTGTGTGTGTGTAATAATTGTGTTCTAGGAGTACAGTAAATGTCAGGAGAAGGTGGACAAATATCTGAAGCGAGAACGAACCGGACCAAACGTCGTCAAACTTGACAGCGTAAGTTCACGAACTCTCATAATTTGTTGAAATCTAGCAAGGATGTAGCCAGGTAACTCTTTAGGGGTTTCCTTTACGAGGGGGTCCATTGGACATGTTCGTAGAATACGGGGTCAGTTTTGACATTTTTACGGCAAATATACAGTGGTGGTATGAGCCTGCAAATGATGCCCCTGAATACGTCTATAAAATCTAGGTTGTCGTGAAGTTTTGAGACATGAATTTTGAAAGTTAGTAGTAAGTAATTATTAATCAGAATTAGAGGTCATGCAAAAGAAAGCAAGACAAAGGAGTCAACCACTGTATCTTTGTTTCATTGACGTCACCAAGGCCTTTGATAAGGTCAAACAAGGAATCAACCAACTGTACATTTGTTTCATTGACTTCACCAAGGCTTTTTATAGGGTCCAACACAAACAACATGCATGTTTTATTAGTACAAAACGTGTCTGCTAGTTTTCAGTAGGGTCTTGTCATCTGCAGAATCTGTGTTGCAATTTGTTTGTTTATATTCTGATGTAGAGTCGCAAGGCTTGCGCCATCGCACGATCGGATTTTGAAACGCAGAACAGTTTACTGATGGAGGAAATTCCTAGTCTCTACGAAGGTCGCATCACGTATTTCAAACCATCGCTCGAAGCTCTCGTCAAAGCACAGGTGAGTAATTCTGCTCATTGCTCGTTACTTTAAATACTTTGAAATCTGAAAGAATTGATTTAGACGAGTTGATGGTTGAAAGTGAAAAACTAATTTACTCATGGCTGACTAAGGATACGGTTTTAATGGAAACAGAAAAGCTGTTGTATTCATTATTTTCTAAGGAGTAGGCTAGTGCTTAAACTGAAAAGTTAATTTATGAGTAGCTTCCAAATGAGTTAGTGTTGATATTGACTGAAAAGATAATTTACTCAGCTTCCAAAGGACTTGCTGTTGAAAGAATCTAAAAAGAAGCTAATTTGCTCATCGCTTTTTACTTGTATCAGTGGCGGGTCTACCATAGGTCGTGGCAGGTCATTTTACTCGTGATCTGCCTTGTGACCGGGAACAAAATTTGAACTTTTCAATTTCTTCTACCTGCTGAATAACTCCTATAACTCTGACATGATCTGCTGAACTTGTATGACAAATTGTATGAAATTGTATCGCAGTACACTAAACAGAACGGCCACTGTGCCATTGGCATTTATCTGACTTCTGATTGATACTGAACATTGTCATTGCTTGATATATGGAGATGGATTATTGCACATAGACCTCTGACCTCTTAAGGTTTGTTTCCCAACCTCTGTTTCTGAAGGTCAAATACTACACAGATTCGGAAGATACGTTCAGTCAACTGTGTCGCCAGTTGGACGTCGCTTCGTCGCCCTCGTCGCAGTCATCCGTCGAACTGAAGCAGGGAATCCAACAGAAGCTGGCCGAGATCCGATCATTGTCCATCACAGTCGATGACCAACAGACCAAGTGATGCCTGACGTCACGCTCCAATGCACATGATTCCATAGCTACTGCTGCTGCTGTTGTTGTTTCGGACGATGAAGCCTGAAGACTGTTGTTGTGCTGCATCATTTCCTGCCTCCCTGAGGGAATTCAGGGGTGGGCAACTGGGCATGTCCAAGGAAGCAGCAGGGTGATGGAAGCAGGGAAGGGTTTGACTGTGACCTTCAGAAGTCTGTTTTGATCGTTGAGTTTGTTTTGCGATGTGGAATCTGCTTACGATTTAAGTGATGTATGTATTTGTTTACTATTGTGCAAAAACAGGTTGACAAACTGCAACTTGGTACAATATTGAGACGGACAAAATAAAGTAAAAGAAAGTAAGATGGAGCAAACAGTTACTGTGTTGAATCGTAATTATGCTTTGGTAATGTGCTTGTAGAGAACCCTTTGGACAAAGTTCAGAATTATGGGCGCCCATTCAAGGTACAAACAAACTTATTCACACTAGAGCAAGAACACTAATGATGATCAAAAGTGAAACTGAGATATTTACATTTAGAAATCTGTATGAAAGACATTAATGTTCACAATTACCTACTTTGTATTTCTGAAGCTATTGCTAAAAATGTAAGCTTGACAATTGTTTTTTTACCCCCTTCTGCAAAAATATCTGCAGAAGCCCATGAAAGTTCAGACCATCTTTGCATGGTAGTTCATAACTGTGTATTTGTGCCCGAGACCCGGGTGATGGTTGTTGTTTTATCGGAAAAATCGAAGGACATGGAAGTCGACGAGGTGTGCTTGGTAACCATCGGTGGTAAGGGAAGGGTTGATCCCTCTGGTGCTTTTCTCAGCGGTGAAAGACCCATGAGAATTTTGTAAGTGGAATTTATTGTGTGGAGCAGATGTACCTTGCAATAGTAAGCCATGGCTTGGAAACACCTGCCAATGTAGCCATTGCCTCTCTTGTAAAAACTAATCCTGATAATAGGATTATTAATTAGGATCACTAATCCTAATAATAGGGTCATTAATTATTATTCAGCTCGTGAACAATTTAATTATAAGCAGGGCATAGTCATGAAAACTTTGAAAGGTGTTTTTCTGAGGGTTTCCAATGGGCATTGTCACAACACAAAATGCTGAGAATTAGTTTTAAATAATTGAGAAATGACATATATGGTAATTTGGGGTTGAACCTGTAAGCCCATAAAATAAGCCCATGATTTTAATAAGCCTATCATTGTAATAAGCCTCATCCAATGACCAATGCCTTTAAATGCAACAGCCTATTGTATTAATTGGTGTGATTTACAGCTCAATGACCACAGTTGGTCGTCTATTAGATAATTGGACAGCACACTGTTGAGTTATTGTTAGACTGAAAAGAATGGAGCTGAACATGCCTCACAATTCACAAATGCTCAGAAACTGTTCCGGCTTTTCCTGAGTGTTTATAATAGAAGGACTTAAAAGAAAAAATGTATAAGATGATGGCTTGATGTGCGCTGTGTAATTTTTTCTGATTTCCCAAGGATTCTAAGTCAGGCTGCAAAGGTTACAGTATAGGCACTGCAGTGTGAAGTGAAATGTGTTCAAGAGTAAAATATGGCCCACAGTTGCATTGAGCCATAGGATGTTATGTATGGATAATGGATTTATGTAAAGATAAGAATATTCTTTAATTATATACATATACATACTACATACATTTTATACTGAAAATATATACTGCCTATACGTATCCGGCTGTGCTACGGCGCGATACAAATTGCCGTTATTATCCATGTCCGTATAATAAGGCTTGGTGGTACCCGGATCCTATTTCGCAGGCAAGCAAGTCTGATGCCACACGCATGCATTGACTGGTCACTCGTGAAGCAGCATCTGGCACTGGGCAGCCTGGTCGTCCATCCGATGGACAGACGAATGGCCACCACCACCACCACGATAGCCATGCAGATGATGGACAGCCTATCAGCAGCGCCGTACACGGCAGACTGGAAAAGAAGATGGCGAAGCAGCGGCAGCAGCAGCAGCCAGCGCCTGACTCTAAGGGCGGCGGTGGCGGCCGAGCTGACTGGATGGGAGGAGTGGACGAACTAATCGGTCGATAGAAGTCTCGTCGTCGTCGTCAGGGAGACGATAGATTAAAGCGCAGGCAAAGATCCGTCTCTCCTACCGCATGTCCGTCTCTTAGTATGTCTACGTTGTACCGTTCGTCGTACTGTCGGACAATCCTGCGACGCTGCTGTCGATACAGCGAGAGCGCCACTGTGCACCGGCAAAAAGAGACGCCGCTCCTCTATTCATGTATACGCCTTTATGTATGCGCTTTTCGAGGCAGATATACGCCAGTAAATACACGTTAATACATACATGTGTGTGTATGAATATATATAGATGTATATGTATTATATGAATAATATATAAAATCTATGGGTGTATGTATATATAAATACGACGTGTATGTATATAGAAGGATGTCTGGTAATTCAGAGACCGAGGAGGAGCGCCGGTCGATATGGCGTCGTCGTTGTCGTCTGCAAGCGCTCGCTGCCGAGTCGGAGGAGGACCAGCCGAGGGAGGAAGAGGAGGAGGCGTAGTACGAAAAGGAGGAGGAAGAATAGACAGAGGAAAAGGAAGAGGAGGAGGGAGAAGAATAGAGGAGGAAGAGGAATTGTCGTGTCTGCTAAGGTTGCCGTCGTCTGCCGTGCGTTTCGTTTAATAATGGCGGCGAAGGCGGTATTGTCGTTGTTTGTTGTTCCTGGTCGAAGGTAGGAATAGTTTCACTGATCGCCTAGCTGTATCTAGACGGTTTAAATAAGAAACAGTTACTGAACTACCGTTGATCCACCTTTTCCGATTCTTTCGTTGGAAAAACGTGAAAATTAGAAGCTTTCTTTGCGGTCCGTGTCGAGTGGACTATATATATTGGTCAAGAGGAGTTCATGCGAGATCAGAGGATGAGTAGGCGATTATAGTGGCTCCATCTATTCGAGGTTTTATCGCAATGAAGGCTATTCCACGACAACCCTCGCTTCCTCCGATGCCCGATCTCGGTCATCTGACGGAGGAGGAGCGAAAGATCATCGAGTCTGTGATGATGAGGCAGAGGGAGGAGGAAGAAAAGGAACAGGCTATTCGTAGGTGAGTTCTCCGGTGGAATATATAATCACTGGTTAAACCTTATTTCATGGCACTGATAGGCGTGAATTTGCCGGTTTCATACTATATAGGCCTAGACTTTATATTATTTTCATCATATCATTACAAATAGGCCTATGTTATAGTACCGTTAGTCTTTTATTAGTAAATTTTATACAGTGCTGTTTTTAAGGAATTTTTAGAACTGCACAACCCCTTCTTTCCTTTCCCAGCCTCCATGGTAAATTACTTCAAATCGGAAGACAATGACAATTTTTTTAGTTTTAACTGTACAGAAGTGCTTTTACAACTGCACGAATCCATTCAGAACTGCACATTTTGTGTACAACTGCACGTTAAAAAGCCCTGATTTGATAGTTGTTATATTGTTGAGGAGACATAATGTAGCTGCACGAGCATTCCCCCCCCCCCCCCCCAATTAAGTGCGTGGCACCACTCGACCGAGCTGGTTGAAGCGGTGATCAAGAATATCACCCCATCAATTCATTGAAGAATGTCAAGGACTGAAGGGTCGAGGCCACACGTCGATCGTTAATTTAAAATGTGTATGCTTGCATTTACATGTTACATTAGTAACATTACTGAGCTCCACCACTGCATGCCATTGCCACTATAGTGCCAGGCAGTGCCAGTCCAAACTTCCCAAGGATTGGTTGAAGGAGGAGGGCGTCGATAATGATCTTTGTTATCACAAAGGGTCGTGCAACAGAAACTGCTGACATTTGCGTCATGAACCCAGTGACAGTGTCTTT
Organism: Lumbricus rubellus; assembly: GCA_945859605.1. NCBI lineage: Eukaryota > Metazoa > Annelida > Clitellata > Crassiclitellata > Lumbricidae > Lumbricus > Lumbricus rubellus. The sequence continues at coordinate 53,308,675 of OX243813.1, read as the reverse complement.
GTCTTTTTATGTTCAAAATGGAAGACTTACCGGTAATTTAATGCTAAACTAACAGCATGGTCTCCGTCGTCGTCATCATTAGGCCTATCATCATCGTCATCATATAGGCCTACTATCATCATTATATGTTATCAGGGTGAGAATTGCCGGGGAGGGGTTGGGGGGGTTCAACCCCCCCCAGTCATTTTTAGAGCCCCATGTTAAAGTATGTTTTTCACACCCCAATTCCAAGTTTATCATAGGCCAACCCCCCAGTTATTTTTCCACAATTCTCATACTGTATGTTATCGAGTTTATTGAGTGAATTATAACTGGCAAAACGCTATAGCTCTATAGGCCTATAACAGAACAAATTAGATAGTATGAGGCATTGCGTAATTTAGTCCCTCTGCTTTTGGTGGGGGGAGTAAGGTTTCTGGGTGTGGGCTAACGGCCATTTTGGGCGGACGTCTTCTGCTGAGGCATGACATCGATGACATCCTTTGTCGGGCCAGTTTTTTGGACCTACAGTGTCGTATTTAATTCGTACCTCTCTGAATGTCTTCTATAGAATCTAGGTAGTGATGTCGTGTTTCTGTACATTTAAGAGGTTAGGAGAGAGGCTCAGAGAGCGCTACATTAGGCCTAACACGAGCTACTTAGGCATACATTACCCTACAGAGCTCAATACAGATGTAATAGAAAACTATTTTTTCTTCCAAATCTTTATTTGCATTTTCATTTACTTGTTCCTGCTTGTGTGCGTGCGTGCGTGTGTGAGAGTGTGTGAGTACGTGTGTGAGTGCGTGTGTGTGTGTGTGTGTGTGTGTGTGTGTGTGTGTGTGTGTGTGAGTGCGTGCGTGTGTGTGTGTGTGTCAATGTCTGTCTAGATAATTATGATGTGCTGCTGTTTCTCTGTGTGACAACGACAGGACCATCCAAGAAGACGCTCAGAAGCATGACTCGGCGGCTCCCTCTGCGGTCCGCAGGCTCAGTGACGTCATCGTCGGCCTTGCGCCATCTGGTGCCGGAGTCGGCAGCGGTGGTGGCGGAGGAGGCAGCAGCAGCAGTAGCAGCGGTGAGAATCAAGGCGCCGTTTGCGACGTGTGTCACAAGACGAAGTTCGTTGATGGGACGGGACAGCTGTGCTTCTACTGCGGCCTCAGGTCGTGCGCCAGATGCGGGACACGAATGCCGGTCCCTAGACCCGCTGCGGCTGACAAGGTAGGTGTCATCAGCGGCGCTCGTGAATAAACTGGTGCCCGCATCTTGACGTTCGTGCATGAGTGGCGCTTTAAATAGAAATCTTACGATTATGATTACGAATTGTAATCGTAAACTTGGAACTTCTACAGCACCCACAAAAAGCGAAGTTTGCGTGAACTACATGTAGCTTATTCACAAGCGCTCAATCAAAACAATCAAAACAAAGTCGATGGATACCGCCGTCATACCGGTAGGGGGTTAGACAGACGGCTATAATATTATGTTTAGAATTGAAATGGCGAGGGAAGTAGAGGGTGGAGTGGATTCATCAGGATAGGATCTGTGGAAAAGGTCTACTGCAGACACGATGATGGGCGGATTGAGAGGTTCCGGGTTCAACCCCCCCCCACTGAAATAATTTCCGATTTTTAAAGATAATAGTTGTGTGTATTTTGCAACCATATGTCAATTGGAATCCTTGAAATGGGCAACCCCCCAAATTTGTTCCTGGCTGTGCCGCTGGTGATGATCCTTCCTGAGTGCTTTTGTCATGTACATGTATTTCTCTGTCTGTCTGTCTCTCTGTGTGTCTCTGTCTTTATGCCTCTCTGTCTGTCTGTCTGACTCTGTTTTACCTCTTTCTGCCTTGCTCTGTCTGTTTGTCTCTATCTATCTGTTTGTCGCACGCCATGGCCTTATGTGTTTTGTTTTTATTTCTGTTCATCTGTCTCTCTCTTTCTGTTTCTCTCTTTCCCCTTATTGATTGTCTTCCTTTTTCTGTTTCTATCTGTCTGTGTCTGTGTCTGTCTCATTCTGTTTGGCATATACACCATGTCCTTACGTGTTTCTGCTTCTGTCCGTCTGCCTTTCTGTCTGTCTGTCTGTCTCTCTCTCTGTCTTTCTGTCTGTATGACTCTTTCTCTGTGTCCTTTATCTGTTCCTGTGTGTCTATCTCTGTGTCATTTTGTGTATACCTCTTTCTCTGCTACTGCAGACAACGATGATGATGATGATGATGATGATGACGATGTTGAGCGATGTGCCAACCAATCACCAGTCTTCATATAGGCTATATATATATATATATATATATATATATATATATGTATATAATTTAAATATGTATATGTATATATATTTTTATATATACACGATATATATATACACGATATATATATGCATATATACGATATATATGGATGCCTATGCAATGCAAACGGTGATGGATAAGGATGGGCAAAAGTCGACCTTCAGATGAACGATGATGATGGATAGGTGGTAATGGTGGTGGATGCTGGTGGTGGTGGTGGATGCTGGTGGTGGTGGTAGTGGTAATGGTGGTGGTGGTGGTGGTGGTAGTGGTGGTGGTGGTGGTGGTGGTGGTGGTGGTGGTAGTGGTGGTGGTGGTAATGGTGGTGGATGCTGGTGGTGGTGGTGGTAATGGTGGTGGTGCAGTTTCCATGGCAACCGTTGATGGGTGGTGATGGTGTTTGGCATGATTCGGTGTGACGGTAGGATGGGGGGCAAGTGGAAAGGACTTCTTCCGTTGTTGTTGTACCACTAGGATGTTCAGCAATTTGTTGTCTCGGTTTCTCTTTCCATCTCTCTCATTGTGTGTGTGTGTGTGAGTCTGTTTGTGTGTGTTTGTGTGTTTGTGTGTTTGTGTGAGTCTGCGCGCGTGTGTATGCGTCATCGTCATCATATTCATCATCGTCATCGTATAGTCGTCACCGTCGTCATCAGCGACTAATAGTAATTATCGTCATCGTATAGTCGTCATCGTCGTCATCACCGTCATCATATTCATCACCGTCATCGTATAGTCGTCATCGTCGTCATCACCGTCATCATATTCATCACCGTCATCGTATAGTCGTCATCGTCGTCATCACCGTCATCATATTCATCACCGTCATCGTATAGTCGTCATCGTCGTCATCACCGTCATCATATTCATCACCGTCATCGTATAGTCGTCATCGTCGTCATCACCGTCATCATATTCATCACCGTCATCGTATAGTCGTCATCGTCGTCATCACCGTCATCATATTCATCACAGTCATCGTATAGTCGTCATCGTCGTCATCACCGTCATCATATTCATCACCGTCATCGTATAGTCGTCATCGTCGTCATCACCGTCATCATATTCATCACCGTCATCGTATAGTCGTCATCGTCGTCATCACCGTCATCATATTCATCATCGTCATCGTATAGTCATCGTAATCATCAGCGACTAATTATTATCGTAATTATCATTGTTGTCGTCTGCTGCAGACAATGCTTAGTGCCAGTGCACGAGAGGAAGAGAGGAAGAGAGGAAGAGGCTGAGTGCAGCTCACCTATTGTCATTCCCGGTTTAATTATTAATTGTTTATTATTGTTTATTTGCATTGACCTTCATGTCACATCATGTGGGCCTAGGCCTATAACTATGGTATTGCTATACATTTCGTAAAGAATAACTCATAAATTAAACATTATTGCAGGTCAATGTCTCAGCGTAAACGGTCTAAATAGATAGATATATATATATAACATATATCAATTATATCATTCATATCCCAAATTTGATATCATGTCTCATGCAATGGCGTCTCATTAATTAATTATTATAGGCGGAATGTCTTGCATTGACTCCATTCTACACAGCAGATTGACTATGTAGGCCTACACATTGTACAGGGTCTGTGCGTTGGTTAGGCCTATATAGACGGTGCATGTGAGCTATGGTATTGCTATGCATTTAGTAAAGAATAACTCATAAATTAAACATTATGTCAGCCGAAAACGGTCTAAATAGATATATATATATATCATTCATATCCCAAATTTGATATCATGTCTAATGCAATGGCGTCTCATTAATTAATTATTATAGGCGGAATGTCTTGCATTGACTCCATTCTACACAGCGGATTGACTATGTACACATTGTACAGGGTCTGTGCGTTGGTTATAGACGGGGCATTGTGGGACAAGATGGCTTAAAACTAGGCCTACTGTTCCTCCTCCTTCTCGTCCTCCTCCTCGTCCTCCTCCTCCTTCTACTAGTCTTCCTCCTCCTTCTGCGTTTCATTACGTAGCACTCTGTTGCCGGTAACTCTGCGTAATCGTTATCGTAACCTCCAAACGTATCTCAAGCGTCACTCGAAAGCCAAGCCAAGCCAAGCGCAGGGGCACCAGCTTATTGTCAAGCGCTGCATCATTCATTGTTTGTATGTGCACTTGTTATAGCGCCCCTTCAAGCTCTCTACTCAGAGGCGCTCCCGATGCAGAGCGGACACTGCATCGGAGTTTCACGCCGAAGCGCTGAGCAATTGTGAGTGAAGGACTTGCCCTAGTCCTTCACTCGCGGGGAGGTGGATTCGAACCTCGGACCTTCCGGCTCCAAGGCAACGACGCCACCACTAGACCACCGCGCCCCAATGTGTAGGTATTGTTGCCGGTGCATGGCTGTTGCGTTGGTTGGGCCATCATCATCATCATCGACGACGACGACGATGATGATGATGATGATGATGATGATGATGAGCGCCGTCGTCGTCGTCGCTTTCGATTCGTGACTCGAAGAGGCAATTAGGTTCATCATCATCATTCCACGGGGGCTCATCGTTCTGCAGCGCAGCAGCATATAATGAAGAGATCTATCTATCAATCGATCAATGATGACGGCAGCAGCAGCGGTGACACCACCAGCTCCACCACCTGCTCAGCTGCTGCTATTGCTGCTGCTGCTGCTGCTGCTGCTGCTGCTGCTGCTATTGCTGCTGCTAGACCTGCTGCAACGCTGTAATGATTTCATCGTATGGTGTGTTTGTCTGTGAGAGCGAGCGGTGGTCGTCAGTTGTGTGTATATATATACACATATACATATATATAATATATATACACAGATATATACATATATATATATATATACGTAGTCGTGTATGTAAATCAGTGGCCACATTAAATGTTAATGGACGCGTTTTTATACATGTAGCGATCGTAGATGGCCTCGACCTCTCTGCTCGTTTCTCAATGAATTGATCTGGTGGGTGTGTGTGTGTGGGGGGGGGGGGATCATTCACCACCGCTGTTGTTGTCCGTTTGAATGGATCAAACTGCGCCATTTGATGTTACCGTGTACACACTGTACAGCCATTGTAAATACGGACCGTGCTGTAGCCTGTAGCTAGGGAACCTGCCTGTTGAAATGTAATGTAGTGTGATTGTAAATCTTGGAGAATTTATCAGCGCCTGAAAAAGCCACGTCAGGGAGACAGACTTATTCGCCTGAAGGGATGAATGTCAATTCAAGGAACTGATGGCGCAGCATAGACTGAGCAGAATTTCAGAAAGGATGAGACTGGAGGTGGAGGTAGAGAAAGATATACGAGCAGATCGGAAGGAAACAATATGCAGTTTGCGTATTGGCTCACGAAGGAATCCGAATTCTGTGAATTTCTGTCTCTAAAGACTGGCGGTCATGACCTGAAGGGTAGGCCTACATGTAATATGGTATAATATATACACAATCGATAGGCAGTTGACTTCCTATCGATTTTGTTTTGATTAAGCGCCTGTGAATAAGCTGATTCCCGCGACTTCGCTTTTGTGGGCGCTGTAGAAGTCTCGATATTACGATGACGACTATACTATTACTATAGGCTACAATGATTTGGTGCATCTGCAGGGGAGACAGAAGCGAGGGTAGCCTATACAAAGCTATGAACCGTCGTCGTTGTTGTGGTTGTGCGTCGTCAGCGGGATTAGAAACCCGACCTCTCGCATGACAGTCTAGCACGCAGAGTCGCAGACCACACACTATATATATATATATATATATATATATATATAGTGTATGGTCTTTATTATATATATATATATAATACCATATATATAATTTTTTATATAATTATATTTATATAGTGGACTATCGCGCACCCGAGCGAACTATTGCTGTTGACTAGCATTCCTGTGCACCTATTATAGGGTATACTGCTGTAGGGCGACTTTCGTTCTGTGGGTGAAGCGGAGGCGGAGGGATAGCGCCCTGCAGGAGCGTCGCCCACTGCTCTCATGATGCTCTCATCATGATGCTCTCGTGATGCTCTCGTGATGCTCTCATGATACTCTCATGATGCTCTCATGATGTTGATGATGTTGATGCTGCTGGGCGTTGACTAAAGTACAGTGCAGTCTTCTTTCTAGCTCGAGGGAAAAGATGTCCACTATATATTATGGATGCAGAGATTCTTTTCTTCTTTCGCTTTCTCTCTGATTTTTATGCTTTGTCAGATGCCTTCGTTTTGTCTTCTCTCCGTCTGTCTCGGCCTGTCTGTATGTCTGTCTCTGTCCGTCTTTGTCTGATTGTCTGTCTGTATCTCTCTAACTGTCTCTGTCCGTCTTTGTCTGTCTCTGTCGGTCTCTGTCCGTCTTTGTCTCACTGTCTGTCTGTCTTTGTCCGTCTTTGTCTGATTGTCTGTCTGTATCTGTCTAACTGTCTCTGTCCGTCTTTGTCTGTCTCTGTCGGTCTCTGTCCGTCTTTGTCTGACTGTCTGTCTGTCTTTGTCCGTCTTTGTCTGATTGTCTGTCTGTATCTGTCTATCTGTTTCTGTCCGTCTCTGTCTGACTGTCTGTATCTGTCTATCTGTTTCTGTCCGTCTCTATCTGTATCTGTCTCTGTCCGTCTTTGTCTGACTGTCTGTCTATATCTGTCTATCCATCTATCCATCAATCCATCCATCCATCCATCAATACTTTCATCCATCCATCCATCCATCCATCTGTTGTCCTCGTCGGTCTCTTTGTTCCGCTTATGAAAATAGATGTCTTTTGGCTCTGCATGGATGCCAGTGCAAATATGCTTCATCATACTGGTTCTCGGTTCATAAGCCGCTCTTTGACTCCTGTGTCGATTTCGTTATTCTTTCCTATAGGTTTTGTTTTGACTGAACGCTTCTGATTAAGTTGGTTCCCATGACTTCGCTCTTTGGAACTCTATAAAAACTCAAAATTACGATTGCGAATTACACTCTATCTGCTAATTCTTGATTATTTAGGTAACTTTTGCGCGAAATTTGCGCTGCTCGAGCTGATCTTATAGCCTATGAGAATTGTAGAAAAATAACAAGGGGCCAGATTTTGATCTAAACCGAGTTGTGGTAGGCAAAGGAAACATGGAAGATGGGGGGGGGGGGGGGAATATTAAAAGACTGTTTAATCTCTGTCTACTAAATAGATTTAAACCATTGTTCATGTTTTAGTTCGTTTCAGTTGTGTAATTTTTAACGCATTTATATTTCGTCTTTGCTCCACTGTTACCATGCACTGTCAAATGTGATGCCGAAAGAAAGGGTCAATCCAGTCTAAGCGTATACGAACCTTTTGATTGATCCTTTGACCATTGCATCAATCACTTGAAAGTCTAAGAGTTCACAACTGATAAATGTTGCTTTGTTTTTCGTTGATCAATGCTTTCTCAATAAACGGATACTGTACGTATACTGCAACTGCTGGTGCTATACTGTTGTTGTTGTTGCTACAACTGTCACTATATACTACTACTGCTATACTAATGCAGCTGCTACTGCAACTGCTGGTGCCATATACTGTTGTTGTTGTTGTTGTTGCTGCTGCTGCTGCTACTACAACTACCACTGCTACTACTGCTACTAATGCAGCTGCTACTGCCGCCACCACCATCACCGCCACCACCACCACCACCACTACCACCACCACCACCACCACTACCACTACTACTACTGATGCGACTCTACCGTGGTGTCGTAAAAAAAACTATGAGGAGTTGAACCCCTCAAGTAACGCCCCCCGCAGTAATTCTCACTCTCATGATCCTTTGTTATTCGTTTGCAGCAGTTGGTCTGGGTGTGTACGGTGTGTCGCAAGAAGCAAGAGGTGCTCGCTCGGTCTGGCCAGTGGGTCCAGTCGACCACCACTACGCCTCCTGCTGCTGCTGCTGGTCTACCTGCGGTGGCTGCTGCAGGGCTCCCTCCCGACTCTGCTGTCGCCGGACAGCAGGCACAGCAGGCAGCAGGACTCGGCGCCCCGACGGACGGCGGCGGGGGATGCGTCGTCGGCGGCGGCCTCGGCAGCGGTGCCTCTCCTTCGTCCGTGAACCCCGACGGCGGCCAACAGAGGAGGTCTCTGGTGCAGGACGAAGGATGCCGACGATCACCGGGAACGACTACTGCTACCGTCAATGGAGGAGGTGGAGGTCAAGAGGGTCCTCTGGCGGTCAGAGGACAAGACAATAGGGGACAGGATAATAGAGGACAGGACTGCAGAGTGCAGTACAACAGCGTAATGGAAAACAGAGGACAGGGCATCAGAGGTCAGGACAACAGAGGACAGGACAATGTAGGACAGGACAATAGAGGACAGGACAATAGAGGACAGGACAACTGGGGAACGTATAGTACAGGACAGGACAACAGCGGAATAGAAAACAGAGGACCGGACAGCAGAGGACAAGACACGTGGAGAATGGACGACAGAGGAGGACAGGACGACAGAGGTGTTAGCAACAACAATAGGAGACATGACCCTAGTAGAGGACCGGACGTCGTGGGACAAACAGGCGCCGATGGTCGTGAACACCGATCTGGAAGAGGAGCAGGAGGGAGACAAAGGGGAGAGAAGCATGCACACTCATCGAAATCAACAGCTGAAGGAGGACATCCGGGAACTGTGGCTACATCACGTGGTGGAGAAGGAGGAGGAGGAGGAGGTGGAGGAGGAGGAGGAGGAGGAGGAGGAGGAGGAGGAGGAGGAGAGGGAAGTGGAGAGAGGTTTCCACGGTCCAGCGGTGACCTTCATGGACGAGATGCTGCAATGGAGATGCAATCCGCAACAGACGTCTTGGCATTTGGAGAATTCCGTGAAAACCAGTCAGCCAGATCCGAATACATGGTATGCAGTTGATCTATAGTTTCTATACTCTGCAGCATGGTGTAATTTAAAATGTACTACGTATAATTTTCAATTTAGTGTATGTGTGCGCTTGTGAAATGCAAATAAGGGCTATGCTTTTTACTTACTGGGGCTCTTTATCTGCTCTCTGTCTGTCTTGTGTCTCTCTCTGTCTGTCTGCTTCTCTGTCTGCCTCTTTGTCTGTCAGCATCTGTGGCCATGACCGTGGAAGTCAGCCAGACAGACAGACAGACAGGTAGGCAGGCAGACAGACAGACAGACAGAGTGAATTCTTCTATTCTAAGTGTAAGAGTAGATGGTGAGTTTTCAAGCCCAAAATCAATCCTGTCCAATCATTTAAAGTAGATTTTCTTTCAGTTCAGATCGTATATCCTGTGCATCCTTCTATAGCAAAGTTGTCTATAGATATGATTATATTGTGTAGCTCTTCAACGTGTCTCTAACAGGATGTGACGAATAGACCAACAACAATGAATGAAGAAGACGCACAGGAAATGACGAATCAGCGGATGACGTCAGCCAGCATGACGTCAGCGAGTCATCATCATTCGGATTCCGTCAAAGACCGGGTCGTCACGGTTGGTTGCTCTGAGGAAGATGCTGCTGCTGGTGGAGCTGGGGTCCCTGGGTCTGGAAGGGGTTTGATGGAGAGGACTGGGCAGCAGGAGACGAGGAGGCAGAATGGGGGACGCCACCGGACGGGAGACGGGGTGGTGGGCGCTAGGAGGAGTGACCAGATGCCCCCTTTGTCGGATGGACAGAATATGCCGGCTGCTGCTGCTGGGGTTGTTGGTGCTGGAGGTGGAGCTGGTGCTGGTGTGTGGTCGGCAGAAGGTCCCAGCTGTTCAACATCATCTCTTCCTGAAGACCAGGATCGAAGTCGGTCACCGCGAGCGATGAAATCGGACGTGGCACAGCAGTACACTGATGATGCCAACTACAGGTATGCCACCTGAATGGACAAATGCACACATACACACACACACACACACACGCACACACACACACGCACACGCACACACACACCATAAGTTTGGTGAGGCCGTGCATTTGGTAGATGCCGCTCCTGCATTTTCATAAGAGCTCTGTCGCTCTACTCTGCGTGTGCACTGTGCAATGACGCAGCGAGTCTTAAAAGAAATTTCTAGAACTTCCACATCTAGTAATTTTAATCTAGTGCGCTCTTTGGCCCGGCTGTAAAATCTGACGACCTTTTCAGTCTTTCTTGAAGTTTCTTCTTGAACTTATTCCCCAAAACGTAGCCTATATTTTCACTGCACGACCTCTTTGTTCCAATCTGGTCCTAGCGGTAAATTACCCCAAATCGGCTGAGAGTGACGTTTTTGAATGATTTCCACTGAACAAGATTGCTTTTACAACTGCATCAAGAAATTCATTTACAACTGCACATTTTGTGTACAACTGCACCTTAGACAAAGCCCTGCAACGATGTTGTTCTCTATGTTTGATGTGTGAATTGCCAACGTATTAAGGTTCAACGGTCTTATTATTATTATTATTATTATTATTATTATTATTATTATTATTATTATTATTATTATAACGGTGGATATAATAATTATGTTACAGTAGCAACGTTCGTGGATCGTATGCAACGCCTTCTGCATCCGATCGCTTCCTCCATTCCAGAGACGATGGCGCCCCCTATGCAAACATGGACATGGACGAACCACCACCGTCGTCATCGTCGTCCCATCATCCTCCAGGGGGTCCGACGACGACGACCAGAGGGCGCTATAGACCACGCAATACGTCCGGCGACCGAGGTCCGTCGAACAGGGACTCATCGCGAGGGTTTGTTCCGGTGGTTGGTGACAGGAGCTCTCCAGCGCGAAGGAGTAGCTTCGATGTTAGCCGGAGACCCCCTGACGACGACCTTCAGGGTCCCGGGGGACCCCCGCCTGCGTGGAATGGACGGTATGCCGTCTGTCAGCAGGACAGCGGCATCTCCATCTTGGATTCTCCTCCCATGGAACGCCATCCGGAGCGACTGATGAGAGGAGGGGGTGGTGGTGGTGGTGGAAGCAGGGGAGGAGGTGGACACATGGAGATGTGTGACAAGTATTCCAGGCATCCGAAGGGTTCTTCATCATCATCAATGTCGCAAAGACACGTTGCTGCTGCTGCTGCTCCAAATGACGGCGGGCGACAAGTGGAGGAGGCAGCCCACAACAACAACAACAATGTGCGCCACCTGGAGCCACGCACTGGAACCACCTCTTCCTCGTTCCCTGGCGGAGGGGGTCGCCAGCAGATGATGGACCCTGTGAGGACGGATTCTGTCAACTCTGACCCTTCCGATTGTTCTGGTCGACCGGTTAAGTCGCATCACCACCACTCGTCGTCTGCCGCCAGGCGTAGTAATCGCCACAAGCGGCAGTCGTCTGCAAGTAGTTCGGACGATGGGACTCAGACGACGCCGGAGGGAACAAGCTGCGATGAGGTGGAGATGGAGAGCGAAAGCATCAGCGAGAAAGGTCAGCATATAATCTCAATGACAACTTAGCTGTGCACCTGTCCAACTCTATAATAATTTATAATTGTAATATGGCATGAGTTTCATGTGTAGAAATATTTAGCAAACAAACCTTTTTTATACGAGACAATGATGGCATGTAGTAAGCCCTAGCAATCTTATTTTTTTCTGTATAACCTGTATCATTCATGTATTGTATTTATAAATTTAATTTATATAGCGCCTCGTGCAATTTGACATCTGCATGTATACTTTTGTATAGAATAGGTGACAAACGAAGATGCTATCGTACTACTGCTGCTCTTATGTGCAAGGAATTTTCAGTTTGTGCTGAACGCGTTGGCATTCCAGTTCATTTCGGATGTTGGAACTTTGGAAGCCGTTGTTTTCAGCTTGGGCTGGCCTGGAGCACATCTGAGTAGTTTAATGGGTCACTATTGCGGATTGACTGGTTGACTCATTCATTCATTCATTCATTCATTCATTCATTTGTTCATTGGTTGATTGGTTCATAGATTGATCGATCGATTACTTGATTGGTTTTTCATTCATTCATTCATTCGTTGGTTGGTTGGTTGATTGATTCATTCATTCATTCATTTGTTCATTAGTTGATTGATTGGTTGGTTGGTTGATTTGTTCATTGATTGATTGCTTGATTGGTTTTTCATTCATTCATTCGCTGGTTGGTTGATTGCTTGATTGATTGAAATCTCATGTGCAGAGAGTCCAAGACTCTTTCGCCAGAGATAAGCGACTAAAAATCACCTAATAACCTCTGTCCTTCAATCTCTGTATTGACTTCCTATTCAGCAAAGAATTCATGTTTTCGAAACACGATTCAAGATCATTGGTCAGTCTGATGACCAGCCACAGAAACTGTCTGACTTCCATGGATTACCATTACTTAATGAACTCCTCCGATCTGATTTGATTATCTTTCTATGGTCAAAAAAACAGACGCTGCATGATAAATGGTGATATACAATACAATACAATACAATACAATACAATACAATACATGCAGATGAGTTGTTTTCATTGTCAGACTTAGATTTTGCAACTCTTTCTCTGTGTCCGTTCATTCTGCTTAATATACCGTTTATCTCTCTGTGTACTATATATCCGTCTGTCCTGCGTAATACCTCTTTTTCCTGTGTATATATCTGTACGTTCTGCTTAATATCTCTGTCTCTCTCTCCGTTCTGCACTTGTGTCATTTCTCTCTCTGTGTCAATATGACATGCACTTCAAGTCTTCAAGTCTTCCACTTCAGTTGATGTCTGTCTGGCACAATTGTGGGTTGAGCACTTGAACTGGCACTTTTAAAAAGACTTCCAATTGTAGCATCGGATTTGTAAACACAGAATTGACAGCTGATGACCTCCCAGGATTCTGGCCTGGCACCGAAACAGACCCAGGGACCTGGCTATTGCGGACTTGATTAGATTGTTTCAGTTTAAGGACACTGTGTGATAACAAAGATCATTAGTGTCCCCCCCCCTTTATCCACGCTTGGGACTGGCTCTGTCAGAGTGCAAACAGTGGTGTAGTTATGGACTTGCTTTGCTTAGTTTTTTTCAGTTGTTCATGTGTGGCTGCATGTATAATCTCAATCTCCTTTTTATAGTTTATTCTTTAAATGTATGCAGTAGTTGTATACATTCTAATGGCTGTGTGCTTGTTGGGTGCAGATAAAAGGCTGCTAAATTACGTACTTATTTATGCTTTGGTAACCCTATTCACTATAATCAGTGGGCTTCCCATTGTAGCCGACATGGTAATTATTATTGTCTATTGTCTAATTTGTGCTTACCTGACTGTTGCAATTGGTTGGAAAAAATTGATTGATTGATTAATTGATTTGATTGATTGATTATTTGGTTGATTGATTGATTAATTGATTGATTGATTGACTGACTCGATTGATTGATTGATTAATTGATTGATTGATTAAGTGATTGATTTATTTATTGATTGATTGATTGATTGATTGATTGATTGATTGATTGATTGATTGATTGATTATCTACTGGGACACTGAGCACAGTCAAGGACTTTGTTAGCTGATGGATCTGCTCTGTAGATCAGAAATTTGCCACCTGTCAGCGCCGATCCCAGCATCAGCATCAGCAGCAGCCACAGCTCGGCCATCCGTATGGAGGAGGAGGAGATGGTGGAGATGAGAAGTGGAAGCGGGATGAAATTCTGGCGGCAAAGATCAGCAAATTCCTTGAGGTGAATAAAGAGCATCCTTCGAAGTTTTCGGTGATTTCTTCTTCTTCTTCTTCTTCTCAACATCGTAATTGCTGAGTCTTTTGAGTTTTCAGGTCGTTCTGCTCATTGCTGTTTTCAGTCATTGTGCTCGATCAGTGGATGCTTTGACTCGTGTTGTTGTTGTTTTTTTGTTGTAATTTATACAATATACATGCATTAATTCCTACGTCCATGAGTAGCCTACCTGCAGATTTTATTAACGCAGGAGGGTTATGCTCAATGGCACTGTTACAATTTTAGGCAGAGCTTGAGAAATGCAACACAGGAAATTAAAATCATGAGTAGCTTTCATAAATGTCTTAATTTTTAAACCAAAAAGTTGTGGTTAAAAACAGGTGTTGAATTTACCTCTACGTGTGGTCGCCCATGCGTCCATCCATACATCCATTCATCATGGTTCATTCTGAGCATATCTATGGCTGGACCTATGGCTTTAGGATTCCACTATATGTTCCGATAATTCTATCAGGCTTTTAATGTCATTTACGTCGACAATTAAGACACTTCCGTTTCAATTTGACTTTAATTGGTCACTTGAATTGTTGGCGCAGTGTTGGCGTGGTTTGAGTCCGTGGAAGGCGCCGTGCATTAATTGTCAATGACCTTTGGAACAAACGGAAGTTGCTATCATTAACTTTCCCTCTGAGGAGCAGGTCAAATTTCGTAATTCTATCTCACCCTCTGACTATCTTACGGATTTAATAAATTAAAACTCTGTAAGCGGTGCTATATAAATTACTGATTACACCACACAGAAGGATCGAGTGTTCTTGGTTCCATTCGCACCAAAAATCAACTCTGCACAATAGAGCCTTTTCCATGGTGGGTCCAGTGGCCTGGAAGGGGTCCCACAATAGCTACGTCTGCTTCATGGTTCTTTTACTGAAGCGTTTTAGTCAACTCAAACTGTAGGCCTAATTTCTGCTGTGCTAGAGTCAGGGAGTGCTTCCGAGTACTGCCCTTGAAGATGCGCTATAGAGATTCGTGAATGAATGAACGAATTACATTATAATTGTGATGAAATCTTTATTAATGTTCCTGTTTATTCCACAATCTGTGGATTTCTACTTTGACTGGATGGATTATGGAATGGATTATGGAATGGAACAGCATCCAGCCGAATGGAGATCATCGAGAGATGGAAAGAAACTGATTGGACGGATGGTTCTACACAAACCGGTTGATGGAGAAAGTCAGGTCGGAAGAGGAGGAATCCTTGGTAAGCATCATTTACACCCTATAGCTTCTCTTCTGCAACAACTTTATTACATTGGAAATTAAGTTTTAGGCGTTCGCTGTCTGTCTGTCTGTCTCTTTCTTTATTCTGTCTGTCTTGCACTGTTTGTCTTTGTCTCTCTCTGTGTCTCTCTCTTCTATGTCT
This sequence comes from Lumbricus rubellus, assembly GCA_945859605.1. Lineage (NCBI taxonomy): Eukaryota > Metazoa > Annelida > Clitellata > Crassiclitellata > Lumbricidae > Lumbricus > Lumbricus rubellus. The sequence goes on along the minus strand of OX243813.1, from coordinate 53,293,391 downwards.
GTTTCTGTCTTTCTGCCTCTGTGTGTTCGTGTGCATAAGTGTGCATCTTAGTGTGTGTTTCTGCAATAATTGTGTGTGTGTATTTGAACTCGCTATATAATATAATTATATATATGAAATAAGTGAGCCACATCTGCAGTGATAATTCTCATGTGCATGCGATCGACTTCTACTTGATTCGTCTTTTTTTCGTTGTTTTTCTCGAAGGACTGAAGGTGACTGGCGGTAAGATGAGTCAGCTCGGATATCTCGGAGCGTTCATCACGAAAGTGAAGAGAGGCAGCATAGCAGACACAGTGGGACATCTAAGAGCAGGTTGGTCTTTTCCACATCCTCCTTATTATTGTCCGCAGTGAAATTGAAAATTTTGCATCTGGAAATCTCTATAAAAAAATACCCATGTTCTTAATTTCCTGATTTGCATTTTTTGTTTTTTTGTCTGTAGCCTATTTGTTGTTTTTTAGTCTTTATTTGTCTGTCTCTGTTTCTGCCTGTCCGTCTTTCTTTCTTTCTGTCTGTCTGCCTGTCTGTAATTGTATGTCTGTATTTGTATGTTTTCGTATGTCTGTCAGTCTGTGTCCGTCCTGCCATTCACAATCCCTGTCTTCTGAATATGTTGAGCGCAGGTGATGAGGTTGTGCGTTGGAATGGTCGATGTCTTCGAGGTCTGACGTTTGACGAGGTCTATGACATCATCTTTGAATCAAAGATGGATCTCCAGGTGGAGCTAGTTGTCCAACGACCGATCAGCTCAGTTGATCGGTGCATTCCCACCGCAAGAGGTTCGTGAATCATGTTTAAAAGAAACAATGGAGAACTAAGAGGGGGTCAGGTCATTGAATTGAACCAAACAATTATTTCAGGGACGTGTACCCAGGAAAAATGTTTGGTGTCTTCCAATTGGGGGAGGGTGGTTCGATTTGGGGTATTTTTCATTTCCAGGTTTTGCATTTTGGGTATTCCATTTGGAGTCTTTCATTTCAGGGTATTCCATTTCAGGGTGTTCCATTTTTGGTTTGTCCATTTTGGGGTGTTCCATTTTGGGTGTTCCATTTCAGGATGTTCCATTTGGGGTGTTTCATTTGGGGGGAAGGGTTCCCAATGGACGTTGTCGCAAACTACACTGAATTGGTTTATTCATTAATAATTATTTATTTTAGGGGCTTGAACCCTTAAAGCCCCTCCTCACAAATGCGCCGAGGAATGATTTAATCAGAAGTGCATGTGGCCAAACAAAAGAGCATCTATATCGTTGAACAACTGTGGGTAAAGGACTTGCTCAAGGTCCTGGCACTGAGACCGTGCCTGATGGCTAATTTATATTGTGTCTTTAGAAACCTCTTGCAAGTAGGTGTGCACCTGTGTGTAGGTGTTAGAAGTGTTCTTTTGAAGCTCTAAGTGTTTTGTTGTTGTTGTTGTTATTGTTGTTGTTGTTGTTGTTGTTGTGATGTGTAGATGTTTACGATGAGCCAGAGTCGTCGCTGTTGAGTCTGACGAAGCCGAGCGTGACCGTCACATCTCCCGGTTCACCGATTGCTCTGCATCACCATCCTCCACATCCTCTCTCCTCCTCTGCTCCTCCTCTTCATAATCAACAGGCCGCCTGCGGACAGATACAGGTAATGATGATTGGTGGTAGTGGTGGTGGTGGTGATGATGATGATGATGATGATGATGATGGTGGTGGTGGTGGTGGTGGTGATGATGATGATGATGATGATGATGATGATGGTGGTGGTGGTGGTGGTGGTGATGATGGTGATGATGACGACGACGATGATGATGATGATGATTATGATGATGATCATGATGGTGATGATGATAATGACGACGATTTTGATGAAGGTGGTGATGTTTATTTATGATGATGATGATGTTGTTATTGTTGATGGTGATGACGACGACGACGATGATGATGATGAAGAAGGTAATGATGATAATGATTATGACTATGATGATGATGATGATGATTATGATGATGATGATTGTGGCAATTATGATGATGATGATGACGTCGATGATGATGATGATGATGATTTTCTGTTCTACGAGTCAACGTTTTCTTGTTTGCTGCTTATAATAATTATTATGCGATCACCAATCTAATCCACTTTCTATCCTAATCAAATCTCTTCCTTTTCTGCTTCAGGTTAAACTGTTGTACGAATCATCGAGTTACCAGTTGATCGTAACTGTTGTCTGTGCCGTCGACTTACCCGTTCGACCGAACGGACAACCTCGCAATCCCTACTGTAAACTATACCTGTTGCCAGACAGAAGGTAAGTTCGTCTCTTATTCACTATACTCTCACTGTCTGACTATTGCTGTAGGCCTAATTTCTGTCACTATAATTATTATCTATGTATATTTATTTATGTACAATATTATTTATATCGCTTTATGTTTCTAAATCAAAATTTTATATCTTTATGTCTCGATCTAATGTCTGCTGTTGTTTTCGGTATCATTACATATCCAATGCCGTTCATGCAGTGGTCTCATTATAGTATTGCTATTATTCAGTCATGACCTTCTTGTACCACAGTTTCGGACTGTCACAGCCCAGCATCGTGCCTTTGCCTCTGTCGACCCTTTGCTGTGCAATGGCCTTCCTATTATAACTCATGCTCAGATTTTATCTGAAGGCACTATTCTTTGTACCCGTTGACTTCAGACTTTTCTTTTGCGAGGGATTATTCACACTGGGAGCACCTCTGATTAGATTGTACTGCGAGAGGCACTTTATAAACCTGTAAATAGTACATGAGTATAGTTAGTGGTTACAGTGTTTGTGTAATGAACTGAGGATGGTTTTGTGCTTGCAAAGTGAGAAGAGTAAACAGCGAACGAAGACAGTCGCTGGAACATTGGATCCAAAGTGGAACCAATCTTTCATCTATTCACCGATCAAACGATTAGACATTCGAACGAAACTGCTTCAGATTACAGTCTATGACTACGACAGAATTGGAAGCGGAGAATACATCGGAGAGGTAAGAACTGCTATATGCAATCCTCTATTCTTTTCATGTCTTTGTTTCTCATCTATTGGTTCTCATCTCATGGTTCTCATATTTTGGTTCTCATCTCTTGGTTCTCATCTATTGGTTCTTATCTATTGGTTCTCATATTTTGATTCTCATCTCTTGGTTCTCATATTTTGGTTCTCATCTCGTGGTTCTCATATTTTGGTTCTCATCTCGTGGTTCTCATATTTTGGTTCTCATCCTGTGGTTCTCATATTATGGTTCTCATCTCATGGTTCTCATATTTTGGTTCTCATCTGTTGGTTCTCTTCCTCTGCAATGTTGTCTGATGATTTAGCAATAGATTGAGATAGATGCAATAGAAACACATTCATGAAGGAAGAGACGGACAATAGACATGTAGACACAGGTACAGACAGAAGCGCGCACACACACACACACACACACGCATGGGCGCACACACCCACACACACACACACACACACCCAGACGCACACACGCACACACACACACATACACCCAGACGCACACACGCACACACGCACGCACACACCCACACACACAGTAGATAACATAATAACTGTGGCTTTCTGAAGGATGGAAAGAAGTGAATTTAAACTATTATAGGAACAGAGAGAGTGGAAAAGTCGATTCCACTCCTTATAAGAACAGAAGCAAGGAATACACAACACGAGTCCATTATCATACACGTCTTATTGATTTACATTGTGTACTTCTCATCCTATTGTCTTGTGATGGAATTGTCTTGTTTTGTCTTTTCTCTTCAGACCACAATTGAGCTGAACGCAGCTGACAAGCAGGACAAGGTTCAGTGGTACATTCTCCATCACCATGACGACACTGGTCATGGCATCATCTCCGCATCGTGGGAGGTTAGTTCGAGAGGAGGGCGCCTTCAGATAAATTTGCCATAGAGGGCAAAACATAATGGCTATAGATTTAAAAAAAATTTGGAAGGGCTTTTAAGATTTTTGTGAGTTCTCATCATGAATCAGATAATTATTTGTCTGAAATACTGAAAGAGGAGACTGTTCCAAAGTGGCGGGACAGCCATGACTATGGAGCGATTTGCAAATTTAAGTAAAGAGGTGACAGAAAGGTGGAGCAGAGTCAGGGTGGATGAAGAACAGGTTGAACGGAGCGGTTGGATCGTAATCAACCAAGGAAGATTATAGGACGGCTGATAGGATTGATAGTAGTGGGGTTACTGATGGTTCTGGCTCACCTCAAAGCAATTAGCCCCGCCCACCAAGGGTAATTATTGGCCCCGCTCACCAAGGGTAATTATTAGCCCCGATCACCAAGGGTAATTATTAGCCCCGCCCACAAAGGGTAATTATTAGCCCCGCCCACCAAGGTTAATTATACTATTAGCCCCGCGCACCAAGGTTAATTATATTATTAGCCCCGCCCACCAAGGTTAATTACTTAATTACCTCTTTGTGGGCGGTGCTGATTGCTTTTTAATAAGGTGAGACAGAACCACTAATCACTCAACGAATATTGAGGATGATGGTGGTCGTCTTGGTTTCAGGGTTGTCAGAGGATGGATCTGCTGGCAAAAGATCGTCACCTGTCTCCTATTAGTCCGGTCCCTAACCGACTCAGCGACAGTGAGATCTCCGAGATGGAGTTCGACCGCCATGGTGCTGTGGTAGGGAACCTGGATGCGGGAAAACCATCGTCGCGTCACTCAAGGCCGTTTGGAGTGGACCAGCCTTCAAGGTCGCAGTCCTGCTCTCCCACAAGACATCACAAAGTCATGCGGAATGCCGCTGATGCCAACCATCGAAGGTAGGTGGCTGTCTGGAACACCTTGGGGTTCCATTGGAAATCGTATATTTATATAGGGCCACTTCAAGACAGAAAAAGCATGCTACAGTGTGCATGCCTTTGTTCATACCGTGCAGGCAGACTGTTGAAGTGTTCATATCCACATGTCCGGGGTTTGAATCTCTTTGCATTGTTGATTAAAATTGTTAAGTCGAACAATATTGTAAGAAAAGTTGTTGGATTTTTAGGATTTTGTGTTTGCACCAAGGCCAAAGGGTCCATCTTCTTTGTATTGGGATAGTGAGAGAGACCGACAAATACAGACAGACAGATACAAAGACAGAAGACAAAGACAGACAAAGACATACTAGACTGAAAGACGGAGAGCGAGGGAATAGAAAGAGGGGGAGAGAAATAGATAGATGATAGGTACATATACATACAGACAGAGACAGACCAAGAGAAACAGACAGATCATACATGTATATCCAATCTGGTACATCATAATCCATAATTATAGATATAACTTTATAGAAATCTGTGCCAGTAATATATGATTCTTGACAAAGATCGTCTTGAATTGTCTCACTTTGATGTCTTCATAGATGGCGCATTCTTCACGTGTCATTGTCATTGTCTTTCGTTATTGTCTTTTAGAGATCTTCCAAGTTTCCACGGTTCAATGGCTTCCGTTTACGGTTCAGTTGGAACGCTAAGGAAGCGACAGCTGCCAGCCATTCCTCTCTACCACTCACAGACCAACATTAGCCATGGTATGACTTCCAGATCTCTGTCTGTCTGTCTGTCTGTCTGTCTGTCTGTCTGTCTGTCTGTCTGTCTGTCTGTCTGTCTGTCTGTCTGTCTGTCTGTCTGTCTGTCTGTCTGTCTGTCTGTCTGTCTGTCTGTCTGTCTGTCTGTCTGTCTGTCTGTCTGTCTGTCTGTCTGTCTGTCTGTCTGTCTGTCTGTCTGTCTGTCTGTCTGTCTCTCTTCTGCACCATTCGTTCTGCCATTTCAATTCCGTGCAATCAGTGTCAACTCTAAATGTTCTAGTTGTCACAAGACAGCTTGGGAAGTCAGAAATTTTACAGGTTACCAAAGTACACATGAGCAAATTGAGCAGGTCTAAATCAGAAGCTGTTGATAAATCAATAACCGAATTCATTTTTTTTTAAATCAAGGAATGATGTATCAAGTCCGCAGTAACCAGGCTGCTTTGCTCATTGCAAGGTCAAAATCCGGGGAGGTCAAGCCGAAACAACCGAGAATTGGATGTTGAATTCAATTGGATTGAAATATTGACTGTATCAAGTTCTTCTGTCTTTTGAAGTATTTAATTGCTCCTTTGTTTTAATTGTTCTGTCTTTGTTTTCAAAGTTTCAATTGTTTTAATTGTTCCATTCTGTATTTGTTTTCAAAGTTTCAATTTTTCTGTTCTGTATTTGTTTTCAAAGTTTCAATTGTTCTGTTCTGTATTTGTTTTTAAAGTTTCAATAGTTTTAATTGTTTTGAACAATTGTTGTGTGTTCAAAGTGACACACGAACTGGAGGAGCGAGCACGTATGCTCAAGTTAAAGTTGAACTTCAAGCAACCAGACGTCGGTCCTCCTCTGTCCGACTCTGAGATCATGCACGGCATGCGTACGACTCGCAACCGACGAAGTTCAGCCGACCACCATTTCCACGCATCATCCTCCTCCGCCAGAGGTAGTGCCACGACGGACACATACCTCGACCCAGAGATGGCACCGTCGTTCACTCACCTGGGACGCGGAGGAGGAGGAGGTGGAAGGATGGGATACGACGACTCCAGTAGGATGTACGATAGCATCCCAAGCGCAGGACGCAATAATCCACCTCCATCGTTCTCAAGGTCAGAAGGTCGAAGGTCGATCCAGAGGTCGTGGTCGCAGGATCCAGAGGATGAGAAGAGAGGAGGAAGTGGATACAGACGATACGATTCAGTCCCATCGTCGGACTTTGGATGCGACGAGGCTAACGTCATCTGCGGACGGCCAACCGGAAGGACGCCCTCCTCGGACTACCCGCCCCCTAGTTACGGTTGCTATGGTAACACCACGGAGAGGTTGCCACGGTCGTCGCATAATGCCCCGCAGTCGACGCCGTATTGGACGAGTGGTGGAAGACACGATCGATCGGGATGTGAGAGGACTCACCATGGTAGAACAGGTGAGGAGGAGATCTATGAGGGCAGCTTTGCACTTTCAGGGTTAGACAATCACTTTGACTATAGCTAGTGTATTGTTGATGATGTTAGGCAAGGCAATCGTTTTTTTCTTTTTTCTGTGAAACTCTGTTGTTTTTGTTTCTGTGAAACTCCATTGTTCTTTCTGTAAAACTCTGTTGTTATTTCTGTGAAGCTTCATTGTTCATTCTGTGAAACTCCATTGTTCTTTTTTTGAAACTCCTTTGTTCTTTCCGTCTTACTCCATTGTTCATTCTGTGAAACAACATTGTATTTTTCTGTCTTACTCCATTGTTCTTTCTATCTTACTCCATTGTGTCTTTCCATCCTTTTCTGATTGCAGACAAGTTCTGTCCGGAAGCAGACGAAGCGTTCCACAGCGATGCATCTGAACTGAGCGATATGTCCATCTCAAGAGTCAGCGTTCACTCCACTCAATCGGAACAACGATCACGCAGAGCATTGTAAGAAACCATTGTTAGAATTTATTATGTAAGAAACCATTGTTATAATTTATTATGTAAGAAACCATTGTTATAATTTATTATGTAAGAAACCATTGTTATAATTTATTATGTAAGAAACCATTGTTATAATTTATTATGTAAGAAACCATTGTTATAATTTATTATGTAATAAACCATTGCTATAATTTATTATGTAATAAACCATTGTTATAATTTATTATGTAAGAAACCATTGTTATAATTTATTATGTAAGAAACCATTGTTATAATTTATTATGTAAGAAACCATTGTTATAATTTATTATGTAAGAAACCATTGTTATAATTTATTATGTAAGAAACCATTGTTATAATTTATTATGTAATAAACCATTGCTATAATTTATTATGTAATAAACCATTGTTATAATTTATTATGTAATAAACCATTGTTATAATTTATTATGTAAGAAACCATTGTTATAATTTATTATGTAAGAAACCATTGTTATAATTTATTATGTAAGAAACCATTGTTATAATTTATTATGTAAGAAACCATTGTTATAATTTATTATGTAATAAACCATTGCTATAATTTATTATGTAATAAACCATTGTTATAATTTATTATGTAATAAACCATTGTTATAATTTATTATGTAAGAAACCATTGTTATAATTTATTATGTAAGAAACCATTGTTATAATTTATTATGTAAGAAACCATTGTTATAATTTATTATGTAAGAAACCATTGTTATAATTTATTATGTAAGAAACCATTGTTATAATTTATTATGTAATAAACCATTGTTATAATTTATTATGTAAGAAACCATTGTTATATAATTATTATGATTAGAATCAGTCACTTCATCAGCGACGAAGAAGTAAGTAAGTAAATGTTGTGGCCGATCGCTAGAGATAATGTTCAGTTTAATGTTTGAGTGTTGAATCGATATATAAAGGTAGTCTCTGGACCAGGCCAACATCCATCCATACCATCCCTCAGCTGCAGACTCGAATCTGTTGGTTGGTTCCACCTGTGCGTGTGTGTGTGTGTGTGTGCCAGCCAACGGTGACTTTTCTTCCAGCTTACTGTGTCTTATTTTTTGCAAATTGATGTACTATTTTATCTTGTCGAAATTACAATTAACATCAGTTGTTGGCCAGCGCAAAGAGCACCTCTGAGTAGTTACATGTATCTTGAAGAGGCGCTATATAAATTATCAGAATGAATGAATGAATGAATGAATGTTTACTTTGATTTGATGTCTAGCTCTGAGGATAGACCAACCATTGATGTTCATTCCATGAAGACGATGATCTTGGAATGTATGTGTGTATGATTTCAGAGTGGAGCGGTCGCTTGGAAAGCACGGTGGTGGTCGGATGGACGTGAGGAGTGGAGCAAGGCAAGGAGGAGTGGGAGGCGGTGGTGGTCGGCACCCGATGGAGGTGCTTCCGACGGCTGAGGATGATGATGACCCGCGAGGATCAGCTGAGGCGGGAGCCATGTCCGACTCGGCGCTTTCCTTCAGCATCACGGAAGGACGCAAGAAGCGGCGGTCAAGCATCGGACACAGAGTGACCCCTGCTGCTGCTGCTGTCGGAGGAGGGGGAGGAGGGAGTGGACAGAAGAAAAGCAGCAACAACAATGGACAGAGGATGCCTGGCATGCATGGTCAGAAGTTTTGCATTTCCAATGTATAACTAATACAGCGTAACAGCGATTATTATTATTATTATGAGTATTGTTTTGTTTTGTTTGTAAGCTTTTTGTATTTTCTTGATTCGTTGGTTGTCTGCCAGATAAATGATTTGATTTGATTTTGTATCATCGTACATGATGTAATGTGTCATGAATGCATTCCCCTATTGTTTACTTCCTTCTTTCTCTCTCTCCTCCTCTTCTCCTTCTTCTCTTCTTCCTGTTCTGATTCTTCCTTCCTCCACCACTTTCGCATCCACCTCCTCCTCCTCCTCCTCCTCCTCCTCCTCCTCCTTCTGGGTTCTGCTTTTGTCCGAAAGAGTCATAGACGTTAAAGAAGGAGATGAATGGAAACGACTGTACTGCTGCTGCTGGCTGATTGATTGTGCACTTCAGTCTATGTTATTGTTATGTATATATTTACGTATGGATATGTCCATGCGTATGTGCATTCTAACATATGCATGCATGTTAGCATCTGTGTTATTATGTATGCGTATTCATGTATGTATGCATATGTGTGTATATAAGTATGTATGCATGTGTGTGTGTATATAAGTATGTATGCCTTTGTATGTTTATACGTATGTATGTACATGTATATATCCACGAACATTTGTATGCACTCTGTAAGCATGTATATGTATGTACGTATGTATTTGTGGATGTATGTACTATGTAGGTATGTACATAAGTATGTACGTATGTATGTACGTAAGTAAGTACGTACGTACATTATGTATGTGCGCTTGCACATAAAATCGTGTGGATCTGTGTGTGTTTGTGTATGCATCTACTGAAACACTTGAATCAGCATGGCCAATTATAATGATGTAGCTCATAAAGGCACTAAAGATCTGGCTCATCAAATGATCCAACGTGACAGTGGTTACTAGGTGGCTCACTATTTCTGGATGTGGCAGGTGGGCGAAAGGGTGCAAGGGGCGGTTCATTCGACATGGCTCCTGCTGCTGCTGCTGGTGGTGACGTTGCAAGAGGTGGCAAAGTGATGCCGGATGAAATCCACTTCCGAAGGTCTTCCAGGCCAACCGTCTCTTCCTCCTCTCCGGGAAAAAAGGACTCGCAGCTCTACCGGAGCGAACCGTTAGTTGTTTCTATCGGTACCTCTAGTAGTCTCTAGTTGTCTCTAGTAGTCTCTAGTAGTCTGGCATTTGAAGCATTTTATGCTTGAAATGTCAGTAATCAGACATATTTTTTTATTCCACCCACTTAATTTCGACCTTTAAAGTAATTTTTTCCTTAATGAAGGAAAAAGGAGGCATCTTGCCTCCTTTTTCCTTCATTATGGAAAAATTGATTTGTTAACCGTGACAAAAGTAGAAAGCAACATAGTTGTAGCGATGTAGTCTTTAACAACATTTAAATGACATTTAAGAACTTATTTTCCAATATCACGTTTTTGATTAAATCTATATTCTTCCAAGAACATGCTAGATTTAAACTTTTGTGAGATGTCCTTTGTTGCCTCTGAGATGGAGGACAAGGTACATCTGAACCCACACTTTTGGTGGGGGGCTAGAGTGTACCACACTCTTAACTTTCCATAACTAGAAGAATTTTCGGAAGGTCTTCATGTCAATCCTCAAAAAAAGTTGCACAGCATTATCATACACCATGATTTTTTTAAATAAGCCAAATTATTTTTCTTGTAAACTGAAATTTCGACATATGAAGTTGAAATATTCATATCTTTTTATCCGTTCAACTTTATCTCATGAAATTTTGGAATCATATTCTTGGTCCAATTCTCTAAATATTTGGAAAATTTTTGCGTGATATGTTATCAGGCATTAGAATGATTAGAGATATTCGAAAAACAATTTGGCTTACTTTTTTGGATCACGGTGTATTCTGGGCTTCATTGTTATTAGTGTATTATTTCTATTGTCATAAAAAAAATTTTTATATTATTGTCATCATTTTTACTATTATTGTCATCATTATATTATTATATTATTATTATTGTTTTTTAATTAATTTCTTATTTAATTTTATTATTATTGTTGTTATTTTTAATTTATTATTATTATTCTGGCAGTCATTTTGATAGGCATTTCCAACATTTGCAGGTGGCTATCCTCATCTGTTCGCAGTGAACCTGAGGGACAGTTTGGTGACTTCATCGAAGGTCTCGGTCCATCTCAGATGGTCGGTCGACAGGTCCTCGGTCTACCATGTCTCGGTGAGATCCAGCTGAGCATAGCCGACACAAAAGGTCGACTCGAGGTCGAGGTCATCCGCGCACGAGGACTGACGGCAAAAGCAGGAGCCAAGTGTCTGCCAGGTGATCACTGACCACCCCATTATTTTTACCAAGAGAAGCAATGCCCATTGTTTTGCCCATCACAGAGATTTAAATTCGTTCATTCATTAATGAATTTGTATTGCATCTCTTCAAGGGGACTACTCAGAGGCGCTCCCAATTAACCTCAGCACGACGAAATAAAACTGTCTTGAGATGAGGAGTTCTAGAAAAGCAGACGAGCGTCAAGGGGAGGACTACCAACGTAAGCATACTGGAAATCGGGGCCAAAACCTGCGTATAAGCTGTTGCTTTTCAAGGGCTCCGTTTGTACGTAAAATAGCTTGTTTGATATGTAATGTTGATCAGTGGTTAAAATGGTTTGGGTGAGCACTGAGCAGTGGGAACTGGGAACGCCAAATAGGTGAGCAGCAGGAATGCCAAAGAAGAGTTTTACTGAAACGCATGTGTTTCAATGGGGAGCAGTGAGAACGCAATCGAAGAATTTCGAGAGCAGTGGGAACGTCGTTCCCATGCATTTCCATCCACTTTAAACCCTGATGTTGATAATTATAAATTCAAACACAGCGCCGAGCCTTTTCTACATTGGGTCTCGCTATCTGGAATGGCCTCCCACTAAACTTGCGACTTATGCCTAGACTAAATTCACCTGCTTTTTATAAGTCGCTCAAAACCTATTATTTTAGCTGTGGCTGGGCTGGGAGCGCCTCTGAGTAGGTTTCTTGAAGAAGCGCTATAAAAATTCACGAAATGAATGAATGAAATATAATAAAGAGACTTTCAACCATGTTGTGCTGTTTCTCGAAGCTCCTTACGTGAAGGTTTACTTGATGGACGGGAAGTCATGCATCGAAAAGCAGAAGACGGTTACTGCGAGACGAACGCTCGATCCTCTCTACCAACAACAGCTCTGCTTCTCCGAACGATACAACAACAGAATCCTACAGGTTCGTGTATTGTTACTATTGTATTGTATTGTATTGTTCGTGTCAGACCATTGTTCACGCATTCCCTCTCAGTTGCTGAAATGTTGAGATTATGACTACGATGTGATTTTAATGCCCCAACATTTCTTTGAAATTCGTTTATCTTTGGGAGGTGTACATGTCGCTTAAAGTTTTACACTCATAGTCTTTACTAATATATATTATTAATATTTTATACTTTTATGTTTTATATTTTATACACTCAGTCTTTACTAATAATTTATGTATTATTAAAATTTTATATTTTATTAATATATTATTATTTGATTGTTATTAATCAATGTTGAACTCCACTATTTAATGACCAGACATAAGGCCATGATACTGAACAAGTAAGTGAAGGACTTGCTCAAGGTCCCTACACAACGGCAAGGTTCATGTCAGAGAATTCAAGTCTTCTCTATGTTTTATAAGTCAATCAGCCATCATGTGCTACAAAAGCCTTTGCTATTAACAAGCTCTCTAACTTCTGTTTTGAATCTGTAGGTCACCGTTTGGGGAGACTACGGGAGATCGGACCGCAAAGTGTTCATGGGTGTTGCTCAAATCAAACTCGATGACCTTGACCTGTCCAGCATGGCAATCGGCTGGTACAAACTCTTTACAAACTCTTCCCTCGTCAGCGCACACATGCCCTCGGCCGCCACCGCGGCCGGAGGCGCAGTGGGCTTCGGAAGGACCCCGAGCTCCAGCGGCCAGATTCTGGACGACTCGAACTCTCCGTCATAGCACCTCACGATGTTGGATGTTGTCTCCATTTTTGTGTCAAGCCTTTTCCGTCGGAGTCCCGTCTGGTCGTTCGAATACTTTTGCTGCTCATATAATTATTATTCCGCATGTGTGAACGCGTCGTTTCTTTGAATTTCTTCTTCCGTTCGTACAGTTTACATTGATACGGTGTTGAATATATTTGCGAGAGAGAGATTTATCATTTGTTTTGCTCAGAATTCCTCCAAAGATCATGCGTATACGAAAATGTGAACTTCAACGTAATGACTAATCGGTGATTTATATAGCGCTGGCGAATAATTTGTACAAGGTATCGGCTGATGGCGCTTGAAATCCAAGTTGCAATCAGGACGACATTCCAGGTGATCAGCCGTACGAGACGAAGAGATGCTTCATGGTGGAGGGACGACTAGCAATTTCAAAGAGATGTCTTCAGTTGCGAACGTCGTTTCGACAAGCAAAATGAAAAACTGAAAGATTTCGGTCTAGCAACTGAACAATTACCGTATTTTGGTTCCATGACAAAGTGTCATGCGACAAAATGTCGTGATGAAAAAATGTCATGCGACAAAATGTTGTGATGACAAAATGTCATGTGACAAAATGTCATGCGACACAATGTCATAATGACAAAATGTCATGCAACAAAATGTCATAATGACAAAATGTCGCAGACAAAAAGTCATAATGACAAAATGTCATAATGACAAAATGTCGCAGACAAAAAGTCATAATGACAAAATGTCGCAGACAAAAAGTATAAACAAGTAAATAAGTGTTTATTTGATCATTGATAATCTCAAAATCGACTGAAAAGTAATTGCAACAAAGCATTTTGGATGGCAAAAACTATGAATAAAGCCAATTCTGACTATTGTACTGAACTACTTAGTACTACTACAATTTGCTGGTTTCAAGTGTTTATATAGCGTTTGTACATTATCGAAACATACAACATTGATATTAAGAGCGCTTGCAATGTCTCCCAAATAGGCAATGGTTTCCTTGCTATGGTAGAGATTGTCAATTATTAAAATAAACACTTGTTTACATATTGTCCGTGACATTTTGTCAGGTTACCCATATTTTAGTGCATAATACACGCAGGTTATAGCTTTTAATTGTGAAATTTCTTCAAATAACATTTGTCTTGGGTGTGTGTTGAAACAGCTTTGTAATTTTGAAACTAGAATGGTATCTTGTAGCTGGTCAGCAAATGCTTCAGCAGTTTGGTAGATAGGAAATTTTACATTTGTTGATTTTAAACTGTTTATGGTAAGAAACTCTATTGTACAGTAATTGTTTATCTGGGTTCTAGAGTAAATATCTTGTGAAAAACAGGAGAAAATTGTCCATACCACAAAGACAACATTTACTCTGTGTAATAGTAAATGTCTAACATTGTTGTATTTCGACTTTGAAAACAGGATGTTTTAGTGAAAGCAATTGTTGAATAATTACTATGGCTCAATCACACTTAGTCTTCAGTGGTGCAAAAACCACTTTTGTCTGGTTAGGTGTGCACAAGACCAGTTAAAACAACCCAACATCAGACAGAATTTCACCGTTGTAGGTGGTTAATGGTTATCGCAGTATAAAAATTTAAAAAAATTACTGGGGTTCAGATGTTGATTTTACCTGGACTTTTGCTGCGCAATGAGGACTTTACTACATGGCATCCTATGAAAGACTAGAGTGGGGGTTGAAACTAAGACCCCCTGGGAATTCTCACCCTGGGTTATTGCCAGTGGTTATTGGCATAATTAGCCTAATACAGATGCAGCAAACAAGACCATCGACTTTGCTCTAAATTAAAGTCACTTTGTTCTGCTACTCTTATTATTTCCTTCCCTTTTCTTCTGCACAAATTGTTTCGCAGCCCAATGTTGGTATAAAATCATAACAGACTGAAAATAATAGCAGCTACCAGGACAGCTGCCAAGCAGAGCAATGGAGCACAGTGTACAAAGTTCAAGTTTTCACGGTGCACAAATCTGCGTGTGCGCACACGCGTTTGGTAACATTTCAGAATGTTTGTCGTTATATAGTTTATTTTTATAATTGCCTGTTTTGAGCCTTTGTCAGCATGATTGCAGTGTGTTTGCAAGTGACGCATTTGTCTGG
Organism: Lumbricus rubellus; assembly: GCA_945859605.1. Lineage (NCBI taxonomy): Eukaryota > Metazoa > Annelida > Clitellata > Crassiclitellata > Lumbricidae > Lumbricus > Lumbricus rubellus. The sequence continues at coordinate 53,278,123 of OX243813.1, read as the reverse complement.
CGCATTGGCGCTGATCAATCTTCTGTTTATGTCAACAAATGTTGTTCACACGTTTCTTTGAAATACTCACTGTGTGATCGGCGTAGTTAGTTTGTAGCTGCATTAGTTGCCATTGATAGACATAGAAATAAATTACCCTAAACCTGGCACATAATGACCTTAACCCAGGCACAAAATGACATATATGACCTGCACCATAATGACATGGAAATAAATTACCTCAACCCGTGCACATAATGACATAAATGACCCTTTCACATATTGACATGGGAATAAATTTTACCTTAACCCTTGCACATAACGACATAAATGACCCTTGAACATAATTTGACTGTGCCAAGTAATCAACTTTCTTTGCAACGCTGGTTATGATTTAGCATAGTAAAAGAAACAAATAGCAGGGAGAGAAAAAGGATGAAGCACAAGAGGAGAAAACATTCACTCAGTTCACCCACAAGTTTGTTCGATCATTCCATTTCCAATGACATAAATTCCAAGCTCAAAGGGTGGCCGATGTTCAAGTAGCTAGTTCTACTAGAGGTTTGGGGTTTGTATTCCTGCCTGGGCAGAGACTTCTTAAGATTTCTGCTTCACTTGCACTCCAACCCAGCTCAACTATAATGAGTACATCGACCGCAAGCTGTTGGGAGGGAAGACCAGGAGAGGACTTAGGGGTCTAGTCCACCCACCTTCCCATGTCGAGGCAATGAAGATGAAGTTGCTAACGCTTCAAACGGAAGACCCCCTCTTCATCTGTTCTTCTTCTATGTTCATATGAATATCTGGGAAGGAGGGGCACGACCATTTTTTGTTCTGATGTGTGATTTCTTTGTTCTGTTCACCACATATTTTTGTCATCGCGTCTTTCGGTGTTTTGGACACGTGGTGTTGCTTGTCAAAGCTGCCATGAATCGAGTTGTTTTGTTGAAACAGTTCTTTATTTTGTCAGAGGTCTGTTGCAAGAAACATTTACATCGACTAGCCAGTCGTTAAATTGATATGGGAAAGATATTAGCACTATCCTCTACTCAACAAGATGATGATCAGAGAGATGGACCTAGGCCAGTGTTTTAGAACTGGAGGTTGACAATTTTACAAAATTACCAAAGCGCAGGAATGCCAATTTAGAAATCTAATGCTTTAGGAATGGTTTACGGGTTCAAACCGTCAATATAAATTTCCTGATTTATTTTAAAACTAATTATGTGTATCTTGCATACATGTCCATTGGAAACAATAAAATTTGAGAAACCCTCTTAATTATTCTCCACCCCCCCCCCCCGTCCATACATCCATATTTTTTAACACACTGCATACCAAACAAAACTGATGAGATATTTAGATTTCATGACCAGGTTAGATGACGAAGAAACCTCCAACAATAACTAAAACACTGACCTAGACATTTAATTAGCACTGAGATTAAGTCAAATAGAGCGTCATTTGAAGAGCTTAAACTGTCGGAAGTGCTGCTGGACGTCTTGTTTTTGATACGGTTTCGTCGCAAGACATGTGGCACAGTTCTCCGGCTGCTCTATCCATAGCTTGTGATCTATGTTGTGCGTTTGCAGTGTTGTCGACAACGCCCTTAAACTGTCTTCATCCTTTGCCTGAAAATTAAAACATTACCAACATTTTAGCGATGTCTTCACATTGTACTACAGTAATTCCATTAGATTAATCACAGTTTTTTGTGGGGCGCGGTGGTGTAGTGGGTATGTTCCTTGCCTTGCACCCAGAGGGTTGCAGGTTCGAATCCACCTCGTGTCGCCGCGAAGGGACCTTGGGCAAGTCCTTCACTCGCCATTGCTCAGTGCTTCAGCATGAAACTTCGATGCAGTGTCTGCGCTGTAGTTGGGAGCGCCTCTGAGTAGTGAGCTTGAAGGGGCGCTGAAACAAGTGCGCATACAAAATTTCAGTCAAACAAGTCTTCCATGTTATACCACAGAAAGATCCACTTGTTCCTATGTGGTAGATCAAATCTTCGATATTAAAAGCTTGAAGGATTTGACATTCGTGCATACAGAATTAAAAGCATTTCAGTACCTTTAAATTTAAGCAACTCAGAGACAATTGTCACTTTCAATAGTTTCAATACATTATACATTTGTTATGGAAATTTATATGGCACCATTCAAAAAATTTTAATCATACATGTTCTCTATGCACTGGCCTAAATGATGTTAACTGCATTTATTTAATCTATTTCTGATGACGCCAGCCAAGCGGGTTCATCTTAACAACACAGAAAACGAAGTTTATTGTACAAGAAATATTCTTGAGCAACCTTCAACCTTATTTGCAAACTAAACACGCAAAATTTTAAACTGTCGAAAGATAGACTTTTTAAAGTCAAGTGGCCATGTTTGACGACTTGCACACTGGTTTGTATATATGTGTGAGCACTTGTCATATAACACCCTTTCAAGATCGCTATTCAGAGGCGCTCATGACTCCAGCACGGACACTGAATCGGAGTCTCACACTGAAGTGCATGACCAAACGCGAGTGAAGAACTTGCTCAGGGTCGTTACACAGCGGCTTTAGGGTGGATTCAAACCCGCAACCTTTCAGCTCCCAGGCACCGAACATACCAGTACTTACCCCTAAACTACCACTTTTGTATGAACAGCATTGCACAAATAGGCCTATGCATGGAATAGGTCAGGAGCTTGATTCCTCACAGATAAGTCGGTCTTCGTCCTTAAAGGTCCATAACTCAAAACTGAAAGCATTGGTGTATCACAAAATCTACCCTCTTTTCCTCTGGCCTCACTCGCCCCTTCATTTCTACGCAACATCAACCATAATCATCTGAAACTTCTCAATCTCAACCAATCTGAGTGGCAAAAATTTGTATGGAGGTTCGGGTGGCACCCGTCGTCACATACGAAGCGCCCTTACGGTAATCTTGACTCGTATCTATCGACTTTGTTTTGACTGAGCCCTCTGAATAAGCTGGTTCCGGGACTTGGCTTTTGTGGGCGCTGTAGAAGTTCCGAGGTTACGATTACGGTAATCGGGTAAACGGCTTACCTCAAGGACCACCTTGTGCATTCGGTCTAAGTCAGCAGTATAAGCTTTCGTGTTTGGATCGTCGTGAAAGAGATGTATTACAGCGGAACAAGCGTGGCAAGCTTGTGCTATAACTGCCCCAGTAGGCCAATGCAAGGCGTGCAGCAAGTCGCCTCGGACAACCACGTATTGCACTAGAGACGCCGCCATCTTTACGAGCACCGCAAGATGTAAACCATAGACATAATGTTATGGTACCAGATCGTGAAAGTTCTGTAGCACTACGTGTTTTTTTATTATTGTATCTCCGTCGCGCGCAAGATTGACCAGCAGACACTTCCAGTCAATATACATTGACTTTTTGAGTTTTCTATAAGCAACAGTTTTAGCCTACATGACAAAGTCCTTAATCAGAGCTTAAGCTTATAATATTGAAAAACTACGGCTTAAGTTCATTACACCAGTAAAAACTTGTTATCAGGCTCTTAACCTAGAATTTTGCGGAAATAGATAGCTCCGTCCATTTTTCTTATTCTTAATAAGTTGACTTGAATAAATTAAATATAGCCTAATATAGGCTATACACTGAGAATATTTTGACACGTTAAATCTCAATTAGCGATCACAATATTGGCTTTCTAAACTTTTATTCGCTAGGGTCCGTACTCCAGAATATTCTTTATTTCATCCACAAGATGCCGCTGCTAAAATACGACTGCAGTGTACAGCAGTCCAACAGTGAATTCTAAAGACAATGTCATTTTGGCGACTTCAATTGCATTGCCTCAGCATACAAGCCTGTACAAGCGAGGAGGGCAGCGCTATAGTTATGGTTGCTGAGACATGGTCGCTAAACATAAACTACTTGGTTAAGCTAGGACAACAATTTGACCAAAAGACACCTATTAGGCCTAATTGCAATCTCTCCACGTAGGCCTACAGGCCTTTCACGTGCAACTTAAAACACTTTCACAACTCCTATAATTAACTAATTATGAATTCATCCTCTTCCTCTGATTTCAATTCATGTCTAAGCATCACCGACTTTAACCGTCATAGGCTACGTCTGCCCGTCTGATTAGCCTACATCTTTGCGTCTTGACCTAGAACCGATTTCCCTTCTACGCATCTGCCTACTTATTTTTTATACTAAGAGCCTATGAAAATGTTGGTTCCCGCATCTCTACTTTTTGGACACTAATTTCGAGATGAAGATGAAAGAACTTCGCTGGTTTCGTTTTCGGGAAATCGGGTAGGCATGAAGCCTGTCAGTTGGCCATAGGCTTATACTCGATGTATTCATTTAGGCCTAATCAGCGTCGTTTGAAACATTAACTATGCAGACAGACACAATCATGTAGCTACAAACACCGTGAGAAAGGTTTTCTTTTATCGAACGTAAAAATGCGTGAGCCGGGAGTCGAACCCGGGTCAATTGCTTGGAAGGCAACTATGCTACCGCTATACCACTCACGCACATGGAAATTTTGGCACACTAGTGCAATATATGCTAACTCCAATTTCTATTTAAATTTCTTTTCTCAGTTGGTTTACCTGTATATCACTCCTAGCTTAGGCTACATATTGAGCAACACTGTGATAACTCACAACTGTTGTCATTATCATCTATGCTTGTCACAAACCCTGAAACAATCTGATAGGGCCTAGGCCTACTGATAGTGCGACATTCTGCATCAAAACTAAAGACGCGTTTGTGATCAAACCGATTCTCATGACAGGTTTTTGAACCCATCTGAACTGTCGAGTTAACTGTTAGCCTACGATTACATTTAATTTGTCCACATTTTGCTCATTTTCAGTTATGTGGCTGCAAAACGACATGGGGATCTCTGGCAACAGCAGAGAAAACTGGGACAAACCTGGGACTAATATCGAGAGAAAATTGTGTCAAAAATCTGTTGGTGTTTATTGTCTTATTTTCTGCGTCTGTGAAGATTAAATTTGTAAAAAAATAATGGCATGATGCAAAAATAAATATTTAAGAACTAGGAGTTGCCGAGAAATTCTAAATTTTGTGAAAAGGCGCTAAATAACTAGGATGGACCGGAAGTGTTTTCGGTGCGGATAGCAAGATTGCAAAAATATTGAAGTTGTAATTATACAAAATTTAACGTTTAACAAATTAACAGTGTAATCTCTGTCGCTGACGCTAAAAAATTTATCTAGCGACATTATTTGTACGTGCGTCGGTTGCTTGTGAGTGTACGATGGTTTGACTTACATTCTGATCTGATTACTGCGTGTGCGGCGTCTCACTGTTAGTCTATTATATAGCTTAACGCGCTTTCTTTAGCTCGAGATGTCTTCACGTAACGGCCCAAATAAATAAAACCGGAGTCGGGGGAAACACTGAACCCGAATCTCTGAACACTGAAATGACAAGAAAGCCTCAATCATACTATTCATAGTTAAATTAAACACATGACACTCTTTACAGCTCTCGTATGCACGCTTAGTTGTTTATTGTAACGCACTGGCTACGGAACCGTCCGGACGGTGTCGTATTTTTTCTCTCTACGGAACCGTGTGGAAGAGGCGAAGACCGTAGGGGGGAGAAGGTAGTTGATGTTAGCAGTTGATGGTCAAGCTATTAGGCTAGCTTGGCCAACAACTGCTAAACAACCAACGCAAAATGGTTAAGAATCTAATGACGACACTAACCCTAACACTAACCCTAACCGACCCTCATGACGCAAAAATTATAAGAATCTAATGACGACACTAACCCTAACACTAACCCTAACACTAACCCTAACCGACCCTCACGACGCGAAACCTTATACCCTATACGCGAACGACACCTAGGTCTTCTATGTTATAACCATGCTTAAATTTAGCGATAAAGAGCGCTAAAGTGAGACATAATTACCTGTGCAAAATGTTCCTCCATACGTAGGGTCATTTGTAAGACATTTTAAACGTTTTACATTGCAATTCGTCTAAAATCGTGAGACCCTGCGTGTCGCACGTGCTGTTGACAGTAGGCTACTGTTTACAAAGGGATGGGCATAAATTGTACTCGACAACCTCCTCCCCTACGGTCTTCGACTCTTCCACATTGTTTTCCGCTAAACGGGTAGCCATTCCTAATTCGCCGACGGGTGTTAGTGCGAATGGTAGCTCCATAAGTGTTGGACGGTTACGTAGAAAAGAAATTACGACACCGTCCGGACGGTTCCGTAGCCAGTGCGTTATTGTAAATTTGGTTATTGTTACTGACGTCTCGGTAGATCGTAAACAGTATGGCCGCCAACGAATGCAATAAAATTAGAGTGCAACATGCATCCCAACATGCAAAGCGTGAGGGTCGGTTAGGGCTCAGGTTAGGCATCGTGAGGGTCGGTTAGGGTTAGTTTTAGGGTTAGTGCAGTCATTCTGCTGAAATTGAAGCGGAATCAATTGATGAGCATTGTCGTCGATAGGTCGTGCTTTAATTTTAGGCCGCTGAAATATCGCCCTATGTTGGACCACTCTCTTGTGCACGTATCTACGGCGGCCATACTGTTTACGATCTACCGAGACGTCAGTCACAATAACCGTAAATTTAGTCTAGTTATTCTAATAACAAAATGTTTGTAATAATAACAATCATATATAGGCTTTCCTGGTTTCGGTAAGATTGGAATCGTAGTAGAGATACAAGTGGACACCGCCATAAGCCCAGCTTTTAAAGTGGGTGGGAATGCGAGGGAACCATGTTCTCGCTGCTCTTGAAATTCTTGGGTTGCATTCCCACTGCTCACCATGCATGGAACGCTAGAAACATTTGCGTTCCAACAAAACTTACTTCAGCTTTCCCACTGCTCACAATTTCAGCATTCCAACTGCTCATTCAAACAACTTTAACCATTGCATAAACCAAAATGTACCATAATATGCGTGTGCAATGTTGTACATGTGTTTGTGTATGTTTGTACATGTGTACAGCACGGATTCAAAGGTGCTCACTGCTCAGTATAAATCTGCTGCGTAAAACTGTTTCTTATTGTACGCAAAGGTTCTAGTATGATACCAAACGGACGAATTATTCATTTTTGCGATTTCACTTTTACTTTTAGGATTAAGTTCATTTACGCACTTCTGTCAATTCATGTCTTGTTTTGCAGACCGTGTGATATAAAGACTCTCAAAAGGTGAACGAACGTCAAGCGACCGAATTCTCAATTTCTTTTCCTGAAACAAAGTCGGAAAATGGATCACGGCGCCGTACCCGCTGTTGGCAGTGACGTTGTGAGTGAAGAGTCGTCAGCATTTGCAAGTTGCGAACAGCTCGATCTACAGTCTGATATTCAAGACATGCTCCAGAATAATTGTATGGAAACTGAGGAGTGTCGGTCGGTAAAAGAACATTCAGAAACAGTTTCAAACGATGCTGGAGTTGACATTCGAAGAAATGAACAGTCTGTTGTTTCTGATTTTCTTCCTCAGCCGAACAGTGCTGCCACGGTCGCAAGCTGTGAATCGATTTGTGATGTTCTCAAAAACAATGATCCTCATTTGGCTGAGTGTGAAATTGACGGAGAAAAGCCACAGAATCACTCGTCACAGGATGCTTTGGTCAGCGTCCTCAGCTACGAGTCTGTAGATGGATGCAGTTATGGAAAGAGAGTTTCGGATTCAGCGGAGAGCTGTGAGGAGCCAGCGTCCAAGCGTTTAAAGGCTAGCCATGACTCTGAGGCGTCAGATCCAATGACCACTGAGGTTCAGACTGATCACACGAGTGAAGCAGTTGCTGGAAATCTCGATGTTTTGGTAAACATCGCAGAAGTGGCGAATGCAGATCAAAGTGAACGAGTGGCTGAAGTTTACTGTCCTGTCAAAGAACCTTCTGTGGTTGAGATCAATCCACCTGTTAATAGCATCCCAGCTGATGATTTGAATAATCCCATGGAACCTCTTTCTTCTACGATTGAGACAAATCCACCTACTAACAACATCGAGGACGATGATTTCACTAAACCCCAAGAACTTCTTTCTTCTGCGGTTGAGAATAATCCTCCTACTAACATCATCCAGGACGATGATTTCAGTAAGCCCAGAGAACGTCTTTCTTCTGTGGTTGAGATTAATCCATCCACAATTGACTTCCATATCGGTGATTCCAATACACCTCAGAAGCTGAGTATTATCGTGGACAGTGCGGAGGGAAACGCAGAATGTACGCAACAGATGATGACTTCAGACGACGCGTTTAGCCAGCCAAAGCAGGATTGTGTGAAGACATTGCAACGCATTGAGAATCCTAATGTTAGTCCTAATGTTCCATATAAGAGTTCTGTAGTCCAAGCGTCAAGTGTACCGAACAAGATGACTGTATCAGAGGGATCATTGACCCAGCCAGAGCAGGAACGCACAGAGTCATTGCAACGCGTGGAGAATCCTGATGTTCCATGTGCTGCAATCCAAACATTAACCACTCCTAGCGTTGAGACTCTGATTGCTTCTCAAACGACTGATCAGACGATTGAAACAGCTTCAACTAGCGTGGCTCTGGTGGCAGGAGATACATCCGAATCACGAGACCCGCCCAGAGACCCTCCTCCTCCTCCTCTGGGGGTTGGTTCGGTCGAATCTTTCGTCAGTGACGAGAAACCTGGGACCAGCCGCTCCGACGTCGCAGGCGGTGAAACGTGTCTGAGTCCTTTCGAAATCTCATTGGTCATCGACAACCTCATCAGACGAGAGCTGGAAGCCAGTGAAAGTAGCCGCGGTTCTGAGGAGGAGGAGGATATGTCGGATGACTCGGGAGATGAAGATTTGCCGTCGGATGAGAAGATGGATGTAGATGACGAGGAAGTGTTATCTCGTTTCGATTCAGAAAGTAGTCTTAAAGCAAAAGATGAAGATGAGTCATCTGGGTCACGTAAGGATGATGCAAACGAAAGTGCAGACCAGAGTCAGGTTCCTTGCGAATTGTTATTGCAGGAAAAAGATGAAGTGGCAAAGACTACGGCTGAGTGCCGATCTAGCGGTGAATCAGCCGCAGATGAGTCAAAGAGCGGCTTGAACTTGACTCAAGTCGGTTTAAATATCGGTTCAGATAGAGACAAAATATCCAGTGAACACAAAGAAGAAGAGAGTGTTAAGGAACTGGATGCTGAACGTGGAAAGATTGAAGCGACTATTAAGAAGCTTGATGTTGAGTGTGAGAAAACAGAAGGCGCTATTGAGAAGCTTGATATCGAGCGTGAGAAAACGGATGACATTGCTAGAAAACTTGTTACTGAATGTGAGAAAACAGAAAGCACTGTTAAGAAGCCTGACGATGAATGTGGGATACCTGAAGACAGTGTTAAAGAACGGGGTAAGATTGAAGCGACTATTAAGAAGCTTGATGTTGAATGTGAGAAAACAGAAAGCGCTATTGAGAAGCTCGATATCGAGCGTGAGAAAACAGATGACATTGTTAGGAAACTTGTTACTGAATGTGAAAAAACAGAAGGCACTGTTAAGAAGCCTGACGTTGAATGTGGAAAGACAGAGAACAGTGTTCAGGGGCTTGAAGTTGAATATGAACAGCCCAAACTTGTCCATAGCAACCAAGAGGTTTCAAGTGAGGCCAATCCAGTCCAAGGAAGTGATTTGGTTGGTCCTGTTGATTCTGTTAGCGGAGACTTGATCTCAGAGGTCGGAGGTATTTTGACGCAAGAGGGTAGCATTAAGGAAGCATTGCCTCAGAACACAGATGAAGGAGGTATACCTAAGAGCAGCGAGTTGCTGGCAGGTGGCGATACCGTGCACAGTGGTGCCATGACAGTTGCCACTCCGGAGTGTGTGGCAGAGGCGCTCATTGCGAGCGCGTCTGACGTGGTGGCCACAGAGGAGGTTGCGAGGAAGTTGTACGATCCTTTTGAGGACATGGATGTGGTAGACGAAGACGCTGCGACTGACGAAGATGGTCTGACGTCTGCTGACGACACAAACGATAAGACCAAGACCGTAAGCGAGAAAGGCACGAAAAAGGCAAAAGGTCAGGGCAGCAAACCCAACCAGGTTCAGTATGGACCGGAGAGAGAGGACCCGACCCAGTGGACTAAAGACAACCAATGGTCTGGTAATGATCAGGCTCAATGGTCTGCGGCCGATCAGGCTTCCTGGTACAACCAAAGCAATGACGGTCAAACGTACTCAGAGAGCAGAATGCCTGGCGCTGCCCAGCCTCCTTTATTACCCGAACCGAATTACGGACCTTCGAACTACGACCCTTCCAACATGCAACCGTACGGAATGCCACCACCTAACACCATGCCACCACCACACGCGTCTTGGCCGGCTCCTCCCGGTTACATGCAACCGTATCCAGGAACAATGCCACCGCCAATGGGATACGGTATGCCTATGCCCTACGGTGGAATGGCCATGCCTCAATATTTTGGACAGTGGGGCCAGTGGCCCGCTGCGGGGCCTGCCTATCCCATGGTTCAACAACAACAGCAGCAGCAGCAGCAACAGGACTGGCAGAACTGGTGGCAGAGTTACTCCGCATGGTACAGCAACTACATGACGGGATGGACCCAACCCACGGCAAATCCACCGCCACCGATCGACTACCAGTCGCAGGGCTCATGGTCAACTGCCAATCAACAGTATGCCCCGCCTCCTCCCACCTCCAAAGCTCCTCCTCTTCCTCCTGCCCCTGTCCTGCCTGCCCCAAAGCAGTCTCCCAAGATTGTCTCCTCGGCGACAAAAACCGACGTTGCATCGTCGAACGCGAAGGTCAGCTACAGACCGACGGTGGCAAAGGGACCGATCCTCAATTCGTCCACCGTGGCGGCGGCGCCATCTTCGGCGCCAAAACTGAGATTCGCGATTTCAGGTCCGGTGCCGTCTGCGACTCCAAAGCCGGCGCCGCCCGCGGCTCCAAAGCCGGCGCTGCCGCCGATTCTGAAGCCCGCAAGACCTACGGAGACTTTGCCTGCAAGAAAGGACGTGGTTGCAGGTGAATTGATCTTTGCGTTTCTTATCCGTGGATAGATAGGGTGGGGTTGAAACTGTGGTTGATGCGTGACTTGATGTGTGTTTTGCAAAGAAGGGTCCTTTACAGAGATATCATTGCTGTCCTCTGCATTCCAATTTCTTATTGTGTTGTATTGTTGCTGTAAATTTATGTAGAGCCTCTCACAGTGCGCACCGATCGGAGGCGCTCCTACTGCGAAAGACCCAGAGCAAAGAAAGTCTACAGTTTTGAGAAAGTGGAAAGATGTACTCGGGTGTAACAGTTAATAACGAAAAACATATCAATGGAGAGAGTTGATTCCAAAGTGCAGGACCAATTGATGAAAGCAAAAGCTCGAGTTTTGGCCAAAGCAGTCCTTGCTTATGGAACAAGATCTATCATGTCTGTCGCTTGAACATAATAGTGGACAAAGAGAGGAGGCTGAAGTAGGCAGGCTGATGAGATACTTTGGTGCAAACCCAGAAACCTGTAACATTAAAGTAGAAACATTTATCTGGATTATGTAGGATAACGTGGAAAGAGAGAGTTTGAGGGAGGAAAAGGCAAGAGTCAAGAGCTGTAATCTTATGATTGACAGCAGAAGTGTGTTTCTGTTAATTTTTTAAAATAATAAATTTTTAATATTAATTGTCATTTATAATACGCCTGTAATTAAAAAAAGACAATTTCTACGTTGCCTTAAAATGTTGCCGCTACAAGATTACCTTCTCAAACTTTCTTCTTGCCTCCCGACGCTGCCAAGAATGTTACAATGTTGACAATTTAGTACACAATAATTTCATGTATTATTTATTGCATGTGTTCAAAGTGGCTTATGCAATTTGACTGTGATAACAACATTCGTACTTCTATTTATACAATATACATATTTATGCAATTTTTTATAAATTTATTCCGACTGCTATAAAATGCAGGACTTCGTAGCACTGTAGTTTTTATGGTTTTCTGATGTTGTTGACGTTTGTTATTTTTTTATTTATTGTTATGTGGACTTGCATATCAAATTCTTAGACTTGTTTTTTGGAGCTAGTCAATAACTGTGATGTATTTAAGTACTACTTTCTGATAGATATCTGCTGACTCCAATAATAACAAACAGATCCTCTTTCAGAGTCAATGAGTTTTAAGAATATGAGTCACCGTAGATGTGCTCTTTTAAAAACTTGAAATTCTTTGCACTGTAGCTATTGTGTTGCCATTAAAGCATACATGTGGCATGAGAATTGGAGAAAATCAATCAATCAATCATAATTTATATAATAAATCGTAAATGTGTGCATATTATGTGTAGGTCATCAGTCAATGGTATGGGAAATTCCTTAAATCTTATTCACATGCCAACCACTCTCAGTCAATCCGTAACATTTATAGAAAAGTCAAAATGTTAATGAGCAATTGAGCATTGAGCAAAATTTTGAATTGTTTCATTTTAAGTGAATATATGCCAAAAAATTAGTGTCTGCAGCTAGAAGCAAAATGGTTGTATGTAGGTATGTATGTATCACTTAATTTATCATCACAAGAATCTTGCAGAAACACAAGTTCAAGATTTTATTAGATTGTTGCAAATCTATTAGCAACAATTATGTATATTTGTCTAGAAATGTTCTGGTATTCAGAGCATTTTAAGAGCTTGCTATTGCAGTTTCTAAAATCGCTGTAATTATCATAAGATAATTAAATGTTTTAATTGTTGCTACGTGCATTGTTTTCTGGATCCTTTGACTGACTTCTTTCGATTTCAACCAGCTAGGAACCTTGTCTTGCTGGACGTGGTATGTACACTTTATGATCTGGAATTTTTTACTATGAACATTATCTTTAATATACAAAGTTATTTTTTCTTGGTAAACAAACCAAGACCTAGCATCATGTTATATCTAACAGCTGCTTTCTACGTTCTCGATGGCTGCTGTAAAAGCTATGTTCTTCTGGTGATTGATGTTGACAGGATCGAAGACTGATCAAGAAACTGGGAACAGTATTTGGGTTGGTAATCTTCCGTTGGGAACGAGTGCCGTTGATGTCAGAACTTTAATCAGTAAACACGGCAAGGTTAGTACTATATGATCTTTTCTAACTGAAAACTTGCAGGTAAGAAGAAGCAACTTGATGTTGTTTCATGATGGATCCAGTTTGATATTTTTGTTTGATGCAATGAAACCGGTTTGTTAATCGCAACGAAACTGTGTTGTGTTGAAGGTCGTCAAGTGCAAAGTCGGTTCCATGAAGACACAGAAAGATGCTGGCCTGTCCGCTCTCGTTACCATGGAGACGGCTGATGATGTTGGGGTCTGTGTTCAGATGCTGCACGAGTCACACTACAATGGTCAAAGGATCTTGGTTCGAAAGGTATATATATCTTCTTATTACATAGCAATTGTTTCATTTGAGGTTTTTTTTCGAACCTTGATGGTTCGAAGGCAGTTTGCATTGCACTTTGTGGATTTATGTCGATATCAATTGTTTTAATTTTGATGATGTTTGATTGATGTTTCAGCTTAAGCAACAGTGATCAACTACAGCCGCTGGACTGTGACCCGAGCAATGTTCAAGATCATCAGTCTCACCTGGAGGTGCTGAAGCTTGCTGGATGTGAAATGATTATAATTGTTGTTCTGTTATTCCTCGTACTGTTTTCTTTATGAGCGCTTAGACATGTTTTCCGTAAAGTTCTCACTAATTTTTATCTCTAAGTTTCATCTACTGCGTGGATTTGGATGCTTGCTTGCATTGCTGCATCCTTATGCTGACGAAATTTTTTTTTAGATGAGATTTGAAATTCTTATTAACTACAGACTTGCATAAGTTCCATTCAGGTTTGAACGAGATCAAGCATTCTCTTGGCAGTTTTCATTCTGATGAAATGACTTTGGTATGATTGCCGCTTGTTCTCAACGACAGTTGTTTTGAAACTCTGTGAGCTGAGCATTGTTAGGTTTCATCAAGGTCAAGTTTTGGGAAGCTAGATGCAATTGTTACATGCATTTGGGTTATACTTCGTGACTGAAGCTGGCTACACCTTGATATGAATGGAGGCGATGAAAGGTACTTTGGTGTAAATGTGTGCATTTAGGGAGCATACTTGTATTCGTGAAGACACAATAAAATGCATCTCTACAGTTAATGTTAAAATTTTATTAGTTGCAGTTTGGGATACATGTTTGCATGTAAAAACGTTACGGATACTTCCAATTGTTTTCTTTAATGATCCAACTAAGCATATTATTCGATGAATTTGTTGAATGATAATGTTGCTTGTGAACCATTGTAGTTCATTCTTTGTATTTGTCTTTGTGTTTGGACCATGCTAGCTCCAGAACTGATGTGTAATGTAGAAACTAAGGTATAGGAAGTTACTACAAACAGCATTCAATACATGTTTCCCTTATATGGAGGAATACAAAAATCAAGTGGTTACCGAAGAAGTGGTTACTGAGACCACTAGTGAACGTGGTACAGTATTTTTTGCTCAGCCACTTGCGTAATGCATAGTTGGACAGAATCAAAGGCATTGTGCACATAAGCTCTGCATAATAGCCTACTTGAATGAATGAATGAATGAATGAATAACATCAATTAAGTGTTCAACTGATTTTATTGGACGAAGTGATGTTGATGCAGATGTTAATTGCTTATGTTTTCAATGTATCACGACTGTAGACATATCATCACGTATCTATACATATGTATCAATCAATCAATCAATTTTTTTTGAGCCAAGAAGCACACAAGATATTATATCATCACATCAAAATAAACATGAACGCTCTTGGTCACAAAAGGAAACCCAGAAGGGACTGCAGAGTCCCGCTGGTTAGGGCCACCTATGCACATTTTCTAGTACTAGGCGTTTACAGATTCAATACAAAAAAAATTAAGAGCAATTGTATTGGTTGCGCCCAATGCGCCGTTTGAGTACAGTGACGGCGCCAGGATTTCAGTTTGGGGGGGGGCTGAATTTCCGGAAAAATTTCCATTTTTATCTGCCAAAATTTCTGACGCCTTCTTTTTAGTCATCTGGTTGAAATCTTGTAAACAAAATTTCCATTTTCACCGCAAAAATTTATAATGACTTTTTTAGTCATCAGCTTCAATTTGGGGCGGGGCTGAACGTCGAAATTTGTAATTTTTACACGAGAAAAAATTGATCGCCTATTTTTGGTTTTGGGGGCTTAGCCCCTAGCCCTTCTCTGCCGCCGCTACTGTTTGAGTAACTTGCATGGGCATTAGGCCTACTGTTGACTATTATTTTGGCTATGGAGGTTGATTTGCTACCGAGTTTCCGAGTTCCTCATGTCCAGCGCAAGGCCGACTCTGGGCGTTGACGATGCCGTTAGACTTAGTAGCCTATAGCCTAATGTAGGCCTATACTTTTAAGACACGATAATACGATTTGTTGTGTTGAGGAAACTATTCCACAACAACCCGCGTAAGGACCTTGGGAAAGTCCTTCGCTCACAATTGCTCAGCGCTTCGACGTGAAACTCCGATGCAGTGTCCGCTCTGCATCGGGAGCGCCTCTGAGTAGTGAGAGCCTGAAGGGGCGCTATAACAAGTGCACATACAAACAAACCCGAATCTGCCCGATCCTCAATTTTCCCCCAGTCACTACTTACTAGCCTATGCTTCAGGGCCGATATGCACATGTATAAGGTACGCTAAGTGTAGACCTTATATCCGACATAACTAATCCAGACATAGCCGTTGGAATTTGGCCATATGCATGGAGATAGAATCGGAAGAGACATAACTAATCTGGACATTCCTTGCACCTGAGGATGCATGACGCTGCCTCTCCCCCAATTCAATAGGTTATAACTGAGCGAGCATGCGTGAAAGATATTTATATGCGGTCGTTGCCAGCGTGGGGTAGCCTAAACAGATTCAGACCTAAAGACGGGTCACAGGGAATTATCGACGGCTGCCTATTGTTCACGCTGTCCAGCTAAGTCGGTCGTCTATTGTTTACTATGGAAGTAGCCGGCTTATTGCTACCTCGGAGTTGGAAAAACGTTATACCTATCGTAACTCGCTAATCTCAAGCCATGAATACGGAATTAACCCACTACTCCAGCATAGGCCAGAATTTAAGCTAAAGAGTAAGAGTTATAGGCCTACACTCTTGTGCATGTGGGCCCAGTTGCTCACAGTGGCGGATCCAGAACTGTTTCAGTGGGGGGGGCAAAATCTTAGATCTTGCACGGGAAAAAGGAAATTTTTTTCGAAAGTTCGAAAAATAGTGATCGGTCGTTGAGGAAAAAGTACTTTTCATCCGCCAAAAAAGTTCATGACCGACCTTTTTTTTAGTCATCTGGCAAAATTTTCGGGAAAATCATACCATTTCATCCGTCAAAAAGTTGATGAACTTTTTTAGTCATCAACTTGATAACCGAATGGAGGGGGGCACGTTCCATGCAATTTTCCGAATGGGGGGGGGGCAATATCCATTACCCCCATATTCGTATTGCTAATTTCAAACCAAATGGGGGGCCACGTCCCATGGCCGGATTGGCCCCCCTGGATCCGCCCCTGGTTGCTCATCATAGGTCTTCAGCAGTGTGAGAATTGTAGAAAATATAACGGGGATGGGGGTCAGACCGTCAGACCTTAACCCACGTGGAGTTTGGGAGTGCAATGAAGACTTAACTATTCTAAGAAATCTCAGGGGTTCAAACCTCCAGCCCCGGCAAATCTCAACCTGATGTCTTGTACAATTATTGTAGGTCTACTTGTCAACTCTGAGTAGAGATCTAGAAATATGGCTTCTATTGCTACTTTCTATTGCTACTTTCTATTGCTAAAAGGTTGCGGTTTTGACTACAACGAAATTACCAACTGGCGATTTCGTTGTAGTCGAAACTGGAAGCTTTTATGGGAGGCCTAGCCGCCTACGCCTACTGGCCTGCAACGAAGTTCAAAGCCTGCTTTGCTAAACGCAATTTAAAACAATAATTATTATTGTTGAAACAAACACAATAATGTAGGCTACTATCAGGAGAAGTTATAAGCAAATCTCATGTAACGATAAACAAGTTGTAGAAAAACGAAATCGCGTCCGAACATTACTATTTCCTTTATATAACGATCATAGGCTAATTATAAAAGCTGATTTATAAGCTTAGAAAACAAAAGCATGAACAAGAAAATCCATTGTCAACTTCAGATAATCTCTAGCTGATTCACAGTTAGTGTTTATACGCCATATTAATTATATCTATTCCAAGAAAACACCCGTCCCATATAATATATATATATATATATATGTATGTGTTATATATATATATATATATTCATATCAGTTGTGAAGAGTTAGAGTTGATAGATATAGATGGCGGCAGTCTTTTGAATAAAACCGTATAGAAGATCACGATTGGAGATGCGTGCATGCAGTGAGCTGCCACGCATGAATGACGATCAGCAGCAGCAGCAGCAGCAGTAGCAGCAGATGAAGAAGAGGATGATGATGCTAGACGACGCTCGAGGAACCTCGGGACAGGAACGGGTTCTTCTCGGCTACAGAAGAAGAAGACAAAGAACAGAACATGAGACGGTGGACCATGAAAGGGTCAGATATCGGTTGATGGGCAGTGTACAAATTATAAGCATGCAGCGCAGGAAGGAGAGAGCAAGAGAAAGACTGGGTGCAGCAAATATAGCCTATATGATCAATTGAGTCCCTACATTTTCAATGATCATCAAGTCCCTACATTTTAAATGATCA
This sequence comes from Lumbricus rubellus, assembly GCA_945859605.1. Classification (NCBI taxonomy): domain Eukaryota; kingdom Metazoa; phylum Annelida; class Clitellata; order Crassiclitellata; family Lumbricidae; genus Lumbricus; species Lumbricus rubellus. The sequence goes on along the minus strand of OX243813.1, from coordinate 53,260,406 downwards.
TCAAGTCCCAACATCTCAATTAGGCTAAAATATATTGATCACATGTTTACAGTTCAGGATTTAAAGTGGTTGGGAACGAGTGAGAACGGCATACCCACTGCTCTCGAAATTCTCTGCTTACATTCCCACTGCTCACCATTCGGCGTTCCCACTGCTCACCCAAACCACTTTAAGTTAACCACTGTGTTTACTATAAGAATTATGAAGTTAAGACTAACTGCTACAATTACAAATGAAAACGAAACAGAAGTAGCAGCTGCAGAATAAACGACAGAGATTTCTATTTACATTCTCTCGGTTACCCAACACTTTAGCGGCAATAGTGCACGAAAAGTGACATGGGAGCCAGTGCAGTACGTCGTTTAAAGCGTTCAGCAGACTGCTCTTCGATACATCATCCATCACTCGATTAACAAATTCAAGAAATTCAGTGCAAAAACAAAATATTCATGTAAAAAAGCTGTTGTAGTCTTGTAGATACAGTATAAAGTTGCTGTCCGTTCAAAGTTTTGCTCGAAATCAGTCTGCATTTGCCTATATATCTACGCATGGGCGTCCGCAGGAATGTTTCTAGGGGGGCGCAAACTTTTAAACAATTGTCACATGGTCTAAATTTAAAGGGCGACAGTTTGAATTTCCATATTACTACGAGAGAATCCTAATAGTCCACCTATACGTTATGCGCCAAAAGAAAGATATAGGCTAATTATAGGTTCAACTTGTAGAAAAATCGCTTTGTAACAATCACAACCAAATAATCTAAATTTATATGCAACTGTGCGAAAAATCCAGGGGGGCGCACTTGCGCCCCCTTGCGCCCCGCTGCGGACGCCCATGTATCTACGGCCTATAATTTTATTATTATATACAAAAGATTGGAAGCCATCATTTTGAGGTTAAGAATCATAGGTTGCAGTAAAGACAGTTTGTAAGTCTCATCTACTTTCATTATGTAGTCCTTCATATGATGCGTTGGCTAGGCCGTAGGCGTAATTTTAGAAGGGAAGGGTATTAAAGGTACTGTTCCCCATTTTTTAAAGCTGAAGGGTAGGCTACTGTAGCCCCTCTTTTTTAACCAGAAGAAGTAGGGCATAATTCCCATTATAATTTTTTCGGAGGAAGACCTTCATTTTAGCCCGCTGCCCTCAAACTCGAAACAATTTGCCAGCACACTAAGCATCATCATCAAGATGACCTATATTGTCATCTTCATTTCTATTAGCCTATTATTAATAGTATTTTCCTTCCTATCACCGTATCACACATGGGATATAAACGAATTCGTTCTAATTATGGCGAAAGGGGAAATTAGATGAAATTTGTTATCCCATTTTCTACACGAAAGGTACCGGTACGCCTCTGGTCCAGCCTCTAACTGGACTTAATCATCTAGACCTCGGAGGTCATGAAGGCATCGAAGACTGGACCATCTTTGGAGGAATTGCTGGAGTGGCTGCGCACAGAGCTGGCCCGGTCATTGGGGTTGGTGTACTTGGTGGAATATCTGGAGTAGCCCTCAACGCCTGCGTATAGGTCAAGGTAGTTGTCCGGGTAGTTGTCGAGTGACTGTGGGACAAGAATGGCTGGTGACAGGTCGTTGGATATCATGTGGACGTTGGTGGTCGTGTGCTTGCCAGCAATGGCACCGTGGTGCATATCAGTACCAGTATGCTGGCGAGTATAGGCCGATTGGTGAATGCTGGTGGTGGTGTGCTGGCCAGTTATGGCTCCCTGGTGAATATTTGTGGCATGTTGACCAGTGATGGTTTCTAGGTGAATATTATTGGCATGCTGACCCGCAATGGCTCCATGGTGAATATTAGTATTGTGTTGACCGGTAATGGCCTCAAGGTGAATATTATTATCGGCATGTTGGCCAATGATGACTCCCTTTTGAATATTAGTGGTGTGGTGTTGACCAGTAATGGCTTCCAGGTGAATATTATCTGCATGTTGGCCACTGATGGTTCCGTGGTGAATATTATTGGCATAATGACCGGTAATGGCTCCCTGGTGAATATCAGTGGCAGCATATTGACCGTTAAAACCATCTTGGATAGTGTTAACCGTATATTGACCGGTGTAAGCTGCTTGTTTCTCGTCCTTGTGATAGGCGCCTCCGTGTTCCCCGTTCTCATCATCGCTGCTGCTTCTGCTGCTGCTGCCGTCCTCTCCCTTCGCACCGATGCCACGGGTCATGTTGTTGTCGTAGGCCCCTGCTCCTCCGACTGCGCCACTGACGGCGTAGAAATCCTGCTTCTGTGTTTCCAGACCATACGATCCAGAAACAACTGCCAGACCACCTGCGGAATCCCTGTAAAAACCGCAAAAGGAGATTAATCAATCAGTCAATCGATCGATTGATGGATCAATCAATCAATCAATCAATCAATCAATCAATCAATCAATCAATCAATAGAACAGTAGATTATTATTGTCACGCCCAGTATAAGAATTGTGGAAAAATAACTGGGGGGGGGGGTTGGCCTATGATAAACTTGAAATTGGGGTATGAAAAACATACTTTAACATGGGGCTCTAAAAAAGACTGGGGGGTTGAACCCCCCCAACCCCCCCGGCAATTCTCACCCTGGTCACGCCGGTCAATAAATCAATCAGTCAACCAATCAATCAATTCAGCTCCAATCCGTTCAAAGCTAACAAAAATGCAGTTCGAATCGTAGCCAACAAGCTGCAGTATTTGCATAGATTGCAGGAGTGTAGGCTATCTAATCTCTATGCGAGAGACACTACATTATCTTCAACATTTTCCGAGCGGGTTTCATTCGCGTATAACAATTAATGCATCTGTGTGATACTAAGAAGGCGCTGTAATTGTAGGCTAATCGTAATCTCCAAATTTCTAGAGCGCCACTCGTAAGCCAAGCGAAGGGCACTAGCTTATTCACGAACGCTGTATCAAGTGCATTGATAGGCCTACATGGACAGACTTACATCATACATATAGGCCTACTACACCAACTGCCACAGCCCAACACCGCGCCTTTGCCTCTGTCTGCCCTTTATTGTGGAATGGCCTTCCTACTATTATTCGTGCTCAGATTTTATCTGGAGGCTTTACTTTTTCTGCCAGATGTCTTAAGACTTTTCTTTTCCCAGGAGTTCTTCGCACTGGGAGCGCCTCTGATTAGGTTGTACTGTGAGAGGCGCTTTATAAATCCAAAAATAGAATAGAATTTAGCCAATGATCAACGCAATTAATTGCAGCCTAGTCCTATACACGAAAGTTAATTCCTGAAAATTTGTTGTTAACAAATTAAACTTAGGGCCTAAATGTCAACTGATGATATTAATGCATCGGATATTTTGTACATATTAATTGATTCCAAACATTGACTTACTGCATCATGTAGTTCTGGAAGCCAATGTCTTTGAGTTCTTTCTCCGGATTGTTTCCATTCTTCCTCTCTTTCTTGTCCACTGCAATAACCAAACAGAATTATTCTTTATTCTTCTGGTTTATAAACATTCAACTAACTCGGACGAGTCCAAATTTCATGAGCATCCACAGGAACAGAACAACTAAGGCCATATAATAATAATGAATTACTTCGCATGATAAATCGGTGGTCCCATTTGTTTTGTTGACAGCTGTCGTAACGGAATCGAATAAATCTAATCGAGAGAACTGCTGAGTTCCCGGATAGACGACCACAGACGTCACTTATGACGCATCAGAGAAGACGATCTATGATTGGCTGACAGGTTTCGCCTTCACTCCCATCAACATTATTCCCAGACATGTAATCCCTCTCCCTCAGTTCTTTCTCCAACCCCATCACACAATCAATCGAACATAAAACAAAGACACACGACCTTGCAATTATCGTACACCACATTTATTCGCTGAGCTATATCCGTGTGCAAACCAACTTCTCAATGGATGTCGTCCAATCTCCTGTCCATCAACCATTAGTCCTATAAAACAATTTACCGTCCCTGGCCTTCCTGGTCAAATGATGGCCCAAATCGAGTGGACCTTTAAAAGTTTTGGCTTACGATTATGATTTCGGTGTAACAGAAATGTGTATAATAATAATTATACGGTGTACCTGGATATGAAGCACCTTCGTTGTTACGACAGCAGCACAGAAGCAACAGCAGCAGGAGCAGCAACAGAAGCAGAAGTCCAATGATCAGTCCGACCCACCACAGACTAGCAGCCGAAGAAACTGCAGATGACACAAATCAAAATCTTTAAGATTCCAAAACAACACCAATACCAATAATATTATTGTCGGGATGCATTTTCTCAAAGGTAGGTCTATGTGAGTGTGCACCTCTGTGTGTGCGTGCGTGTGTGTGGATCAATATTGCCAATTAGGCCTAATTCCAATCTTTTGCTCACATCAATGCTGGCATGGACGGCTCTGCTGATGTCTGAAGGATCCTGCAATTAGATAGTTTTAAAGGAGACTCTAGCAGCGCTGCATTTGAAGCATGCAACAATAGGACAACTGCTAAATCCGACTTTATTTGTAGTTTGGTGGATTAAAGTGTTGTTACGCACCACTGCCGTCGTTCACGGTGTAGACGACTTCCGCTTGACTGTATCCATTGGAGGCAACACATCTGTACTGACCGAAGAGACCCGCACCTCCGTCCGTTTCGTTCTGCATGAGTAGAACGAGTGACCCGTTGGCCGCAACGATGACCGTCGGGCTCTGCTGAACGATGACGTCATCGCGGTACCAAGTGCGGCCGACAGGAGTGCTCTCGTCTGATGTTGCCTGACAATCGAGAACTACGTTGACGTAAGCGACCCAGACAACATTTCCACCGGTTGAAATAATCGCCGTAGCCACTAACAGGAACATAAAACAAAGACACACGACCTTGCAATTATCGTACACCACATTTATTCGCTTAGCTATATATATATCCGTTTGCAAACTAAACCTGACAAAGGCAACTTAACCATCATCTTTGCGATAATTTAATAATTATCTGCCTAGTGCCCCTACCTATAGCGGGATCTTCCCTTCAAGGGCTCCTATTGTTTTCCTACTTCTAACTACATGCACGTCTTAGGCCTATAACTCATTCACTCATGCTATAAATCATTTTGTACATTGCATAACGTGTAATTGATGTTGTTTTTGGGGAGCAATAAACTTGAAACTTGAACTTGAAGCATTTGGGGCTATCGCTGCAGAATCTAACTTTCAAAAGCTCTGTGCGAAGGGTATGCAGCAGTGGCCTAACCAGCTTATATACGCATCGATTGCCTTTTGCCATTCTCTTCGTGAGGACAAGTTTTTACTCCGCAAGAGAGGACATCCTTTCTTGCTGCCTCTCGTAAGATCAAAATTGCTTACAAATAGTTTCATTAAAAAAATGCATGTTCGGTTATACTTAGCTATGCATGAGTGACTTTAAGAACCTCTGTTAACTATCGTGGCTTAATTTTGTTTTAGCACGTAATCGCTTTGTGCAATGTAGGCTAATGCATATGCGCTTGTCAGATGCAAATAGACCTAAAGGCACTAGTTTTACTTAGCCTGTATACCTACTTACTTACTAACTAAATTGCAACTTTCCTGCATGCGAAAATCTCTATAAAATATAGGGGCCTATAAGAATTAACTGTCTTAATTTAAATGTCTTAAGTTTTTGAAACGCTAAAGAAATTCTGAGATCATAGGCGCCACAAACTGTTTTCGGATAAGCCACGAATTCCGTAAACAGTCATTGTTCGTAAAGTCTTGCCAGTTTAAGCATGAACTTGAACGTTCTAGAATCTAGACGTTATGGATGGATCCAGATTTGACGAGGGCCTATATCTAAGACAACAGAGGCCGTTGCCCTCGACAGAAATTTGTTTGGCATAGGCATATTACAGCACTTAATTTATAGGAAGAATGTATTTTTATATATCTATAGCCTATGACTTATTTCCACGCAAATTGCTGTGCGATTAATAATTAATTTAATACCTAAAACGTTGAGGTAGCCTTGAACGAAACCGTATCCGTATATGTTGCTAGCGTTGCACTGGATGCTCATAAGATCTCCGGTGCCTCCCTCGTTGCATGTCTTACAGACGTTGGTGACCGTAAGAGTTCTAAAGTCCTCGCTTAGACTGAACTTCGGAGGAAGAGAAGTTGCTAGCAATGACAAGAAGACACAGACGAAACACTTAAGATACCACCACCACATCGCCAATAATGATAATAATATAATTATACAAATACTTATGATAATATTATAGATGTTTTTCAGATTATTTCTCAATTCCTTTATATGTAGGTCTACAACGGGACATAAATATACAGTCAAATTGTAAGAAAACCAATATTAATAAATTATACGGTAATCACATAAAATAATGATTTATATTGATCATATAGTAATAGTAGTAATAATAATATTAATAATAATAGGCTAATGACAACAGCAACAATAATAATAATAGTGGCAATAATAATAATGATAATAATAATAATAATGGCTGCCACCAGAAAGATTGCGAAGTACAGTGAACTGTCCAAAACCTTCTTATTTGTGCCGCTGGCCTTCGAGACCCTAGGTCCAATCAATGAAAGCGGTCTTGTTTTCTTCAAAGATTTAGGAAGGCGTATTTTCGAATTTTCAAGGGAGTCTAGAGAAACTTGCTATCTCTTCCAGCGTTTGTCGATTTCAATCCAGCGCTTTAATGCCGTGGCCTTCCGAGGCTCTTTCTGTTCAAACCCTGAAGACGAGGCCTGACAATTCCGGACTAGTTTTTAAACAATAATGTTTAACACAATAATAATGGAGACATCTTATCTGTTCCAGCGGATCTCGGTGGCTCTACAACGAGGGAATGCCATCTGCCTCTCCGGAACATTGCCACCGCTCCCCGAGCTGTGAATGCGATGACGCATCCTTCTTGACACTCATCAGCCACTTGATATACTGTATTTTTTAATAATAATAATAATAATAATAATAATTATTATTATTATTATTATTATTATTATAATAATAATAATAATAATAATAATAATAATAATAATAATAATAAAATAATGGATCCAGATTTGACGAGGGCCTAAGTCTAAGACAACAGAGGCGTGGTGAATATCAGTGGCAGCATATTGACCATTACTGAGACGGGAGATCCAACGAAATATCCAGGTCACAAGCAGTCACTGTTGGACAATCCGCTGTTGCTTAATTCTGTGCTTTCCATCGAGTCCAGATTGCAAGACCCGTACGATCGGGCACGACTAAAGGACTCAATGGCTCCACACGCCTATGACTGGCTTCACGCCCTTCCGCTGTCCGCGTTCGATCTCAGACTGAGCGACGAGGCTGTGAGAGTTGCGGTAGGCCTCCGACTGGGTGCGGCCATCTGTGAGCCGCACACGTGTGCATGTGGCGCCCCTGTTTCAGCTAGTGGCTCGCATGGCCTTTCATGCTCCCTTGGATTCGGTAGACAGGCAAGACACGACACCATCAACGACCTTGTCTACCGGGGCTTAAATAGAGCTGGTACTCCGGCAATCAAAGAGCCGTCGGGCCTCGCCAGGACTGATGGGAAAAGACCGGATGGCCAGACCCTAATCCCTTGGAGTAACGGGAGGGCGTTAATTTGGGACGCGACCGTGGTGGACACGTTGGCCGCCTCGTACGTCCTCGAGAGCGCGACCGAAGCCAGGAGAGCAGCAGAGAAAGCCGCCACAAGAAAAGAGTCAAAGTGTTTCGACCTCCAAAGGACATACCTCTTCGTCCCCTTAGCCGTGGAAACAATGGGCCCCATCAACAATGAAGGTCTCGCCTTTGTGTCCGAGATCGGACGCCGGCTGTCGAAGATCTCTGGTGATTCACGTGAAGCAGGCTTTCTGTTTCAGAGCATATCAGTCACCATCCAACGCTACAACGCCGTTGCCTACCAAGGCACCTTGTCTGGTTTACCCGGAGCTATGGACCGGCCACTCTAAGCAAACTGAAATTGATCTGTTAAAACTAAACTGAAACCTAAACCTAACATTCCTGTTAATAATGATGATAATAATTAATAATAATAATAATAATAATAATAATAATAATAATAATAATAATAATAATAATAAAATTATGATTATTTACTCGTCTGTACAATGTACATGTTTGTGTCAGTTTTGGAAGAAATAAATGTGTTATAATAATAATAATAATAATAATAATAATAATAATAATAATAATAATAATAATAATAATAATAATAATAATAATAATAATAATAATAATAATAATAATAAGGCCTGGCCTTCATCACAGAACTCGGTCGACGATTGTCACGCATTACTGAAGACCCTCAGGAAACCTTCTTCCTGTTCCAGAAAATATCTGTAACAGTTCAGCGATTCAACGCCATCGCATGCCTGGGCTCGACGAGGCCGTAGTACTCTGTTTTTAGAGGAATATAACAATAATAATAATAATAATAATAATAATAATAATAATAATAATAATAATAATAATAATAGTAATAATAAAGCTGAAGATAAGCGTTATGATTATTGTATTAGCCTACATAGATCTAGTACAAAAAATGTCTAAACATAGCCCAAGGCGTCAAACCCCCACCCCACCCATCCCCCACCTTTTCTGTAGTGTGAAATGGCTGTTAACATAGGCGTACGGGAGATTTCAGCAGTGGGGGGGTCAAAGATTTTACTTCTGCCCGAAAAATTAATCTCGTTGTGGGAAATACTATTTTTCCCTGACAAAAAAGATGAAATATGTCGTGAAAAATACTTTTTTTCCCCTATTTTCCCGGGTCTGCTTGCCCGAAAAAACAAACTTGCCCGAAATTGGGGGGGGGGGCATTTGCCCCTCTGGACTCCCGCCTCGTATGCCTATGGCTGTTGATGAAACTTACATGTGAAGACGACGCCGTTCTTATACCACTTGACCGATGCATTCGGTATAGCGTATGAACTGCAGTTAATGATCACCGTTTCTCCTTCGGTGACGTTTCTGTCATAAGGACGCAGGTCGTTGCTCACAAATACAGGACGAGCTGTGAGACAGGAGAAAGCAATCAGAGGACTATTACGTCATTGCCGTCGTCATTAGCCGACTGATAGACCGTCCATAAATGACGTCACGCACCTGGAGGGTTACACGTTAATTTTGTGAGTTGTGACGATTATGTGACGGTCCCTTGCTACAAGTTGCTAGATTCATTCATTCCGAAAACTTATATAAGTAAGTAAGTAAGCATATTATTTACTGTACCAGCTGCAAAAACGCACTCTGGTTTACAAGCACAAAAACATGACACAAAAACAAATGCAAGACAAATCTGGTAGCCATCAACGGCGCCAACTCATGTAGCTCAAGCCTATTGATGGTAGGCCTAATGTCACAACGACAGAGTCATCCTTAGGCAAAAACACCGCTCGAGAAGCACAAGTCACCATCGTCGAACTCGTATACGCGTTGGCTACACGGAGAGTTCAGCCGACAGTTTATCGTACCTATTCTCGAAGATGGTAGTTTAACAGTATTTTCAGTGTCTACAGAGCGCCCCTTCAAGAAGCCTACTCAGAGGCGCAATGATTCTTGAGGATTGCTGGTGTTAGATATCATATGAATTTGTGTTGATGCGTGGCTAGAGAGCGGGGGGAGGCAAAAAAATTGTCCTGAATTGCATGACGTCATTTAGGGCCTATAGACGCCTCTAAGCTTTTGTTCTAAATAAACTTTTCTCTTATCTGTGTATTCAAAACTAGACTTTCAGTAATATCCCGGTTAACTTCTTAACACTGCTTAACTCAATGCTTTTTCTATGGTGACCCTTGCAATGTGGAAATTGAAAACATTTCTGATGGGGACTGGGTTCATCTCCTCCGACCCCTCCCCATTTCCTTCACCACCCCCTCTTGGTATTACGCGTCACGGCGATCGTTCGTTAGACGCTCCTCATTTGTCTCCCCCTCCTGAAACCGGGATTCCCTCCCTCAGGGGGGGGGCAGGGCCGGCCCTAGCTATAGGCAAAGTAGGCAGTTGCCTAGGGCGCCGAAGCCTTGGGGGGGGCGCCGCGGCACCGGCGAATTTATTTTGTTACACTATAATTTATTGTTTTAAACTCAAGACTTTCGCTAATGGAAAGAATTTAAAACAATGTCTTCAAGAAATGGGCAGTTACTGAGGCAGGGCCGACCTTAGGCATAGGCAAAGCAGGCAGTTGCATGAGGCGCCAAGTTCTAGGGGCGCCATTTCCATCAAAGAGGGCGCCATTTCAACAAGAGTTTATTTTAATATTTTTTTAACTTACCGTATACCATTCTCCACAAAATTGAATATTATCCAGCCTTCAGTGTAATAATAAAGAAATTAGAATGAATTACTCAGTTGAGCGTACAATACCGTAGTTAGGGGGAGGTTTTGGGTGTTTGAACACCCCCGAAATGAAATAATGTAAAAATGAAATAATTATGCATTTGCTAGCACTTGACAGCGTGTAATGTAATTTTGAGCAGAAAATAGTCGAAAATCGCGGAAAATAGTTTTTGGGGACGTCAGAAATTTCGACGACTAACAAAAGTCGTCAGAAAATTTCTCCCTAAAAAATCGACCGCAGCATTTACGCACCTCAAAATTCACGGTCAAGAAAACATCCCCCGAAATAAAATTCTGACGGCCTTGTGAGCGTATACCGGTTCTGGCTAATTCATCTTTAGATTCTGACGTGGGCAGGAAAGACCAAGACGATTGAAATCCGCAAAAACCACGACACAAGTAACATAGCGACCCAGATGCTTCAAGGTGTCATGATGTGGAGCAGACATGCACAGGCCGGTCAGGACAGACCAGTGGAGAGAGTCAGAGGAGAGAGTGTGGGACACATACGGGCATTGACCCAGGTTGTCCTTCACGCTTCTCTCCCAACATTCTCTTCAATCAGACATGGTGGTCTATGCTCCATTGCAAGATGTTAGAGGTATGGAGCGGACCTGCTGACCGGACCGGTTGAGGCTGGGCAGCATGACGCGAGACAGACTCAGACAGAGAGTGGCGTCGGACTCTTACGGGCATTGAGCCCAATGATATTGATGATGATGATGATGATGATGATGATGATGATGATGATGATGAGGATGATGATGATGATGTGGGCTGAACAATTGAGTGGGAATCTAAGGGCGCCAAATGTATGCCTTGCCTAGAGCGCTATTTGGGCTAAGGCCGGCCCTGGGGGGGGGGCTAAATTAAACACTGCAGAAAACGTACCGTACGCTTTTACCTATTTAGGTATACAGTCGCATAGGGCCTAAGTGATAAAGCTAGTTGGGTTTGACCCGGTGTGTGGCCTGCTGTAATAGGAACTGTGACTGACCGTGTATGGTTAGCTGGATGGTATGAATAGCAGCAGCTCCGACTCCGTTCGATCCCGTGCAGGTGAATTCGCCAGCATCTTCTGCAATCAGCCTTCCACTGGTTAGAGTCAGTCCAGTGCCTGAATTCGACACAGCCCAGCGACCTTGTGGAGGCGTCTGACCGTTCTTTCGCCAGGATACCGTCGGAACAGGACTATATAACGAACACAAGCAATCAATGTTATTGACCATGAAATAAAAATTATGTAGCCTACACCAGCCAGGGGCGGATCCAGAGGCCAATCCAACCATGGCTCCCATTTGAAAATTGCATGGAACGTGGCCCCATTTGGTTTCAAGAACCTTTAAGTCAATGCGACGGGACAAGGCGAGAAAGAAAAAGTAATAGGCTACGTCTAGAGCGAAGCAGGACGTTTTGGCGCCGCCGTTTTGGCGCCGGACGTTTTGGCGCCGCCGTTTTGGCGCGACCGTTTTGGCGCCGGACGTTTTGGCGCTGGAATTTTGTCACCCTCGTTCTAGAATATAAAAATTATGATATTGTAGGGAATCGTTTACGCACATTTTGAGGTAAATTTTGTAATGATATTCCACTCCATTCAAAAGTTATGCCCGAAATAGCTAAGAATGTATGTATAAGACATGCGCCGTGAGGGTCGGTTAGGGTCAAATTAGGCGTCGTGAGGGTCGGTTAGGTTTAGGTATAGGGTTATTGTAGTCATTCGGTCCCGTATAGGGTACAGATTACGGTTAATTATTACACCACTGAATGAAACTTGAAAAATAAATATTACACTTCGTACTGATGTATTTGTAAACTGAACCGAAAATAAGCTGCTGAGATAAATTTTTTATATGGGCGCCAAAACGGCGGCGCCAAAACGGCGGTGCCAAAACGGCGGCGCCAAAACGGTCGCGCCAAAACGTCACGTACCGATTTTTCCACACATTTCGGCCGGATTACTAAAAAAGGTCATCAGATTTGTTCTGGCAAAGATCACCGAAAATTTTGGTCCCTCATCCTCAAAAATTTCTGTATCCGCCTCTGACCCCAGAAACTACCCACAAATAGCCAGTGGCGTCACTTAATAACCAGTGCAACGTGATACTGCGCTCTTGCTAAGTTGAATGCATGCCAACAAGTGAACGATGATGGTGAGTCCTATCACTTCTCTGCCCGAAGGCAGGTATACCTTACAATGTCATCCCCGTTTATTCAACGATGCGTATCGTTAGCTGGCATAGCCTATCTAGGCTATCTACATTACAAGGCTGAAAGTTTGTCCTTCTGTTTGTTTGTCCGGATGCGTGGTGTCCGAAGAAAAGCTCTGAAACGGCTGAGTTTCGGCTGAATAAAAATTTCTAAATCGCTTACCACAATTTGTAGGCTAGGTCGACGCGACTATTTTCAGCTCTCAATTCACTTTAAAACCCGCGGTATATGAGCGTTTTAATTCGACGCGTAGTTAGTGCCTAGGCCTATACAGATTTAATCAACCACGTTGCCGTTGCACATAAACTATGGCGTCACCATTAGTCAGCAGACGAAAGTTCGCATGACGTCATGTCTTACAGCTGCTGCTGGTTGAAAGTGTGTCGTTTATACCGAAAATGACACAGTATAACATGCATGTGCAAAGACGGCTCTGTACTTGCATTTCGCTAAGTCTGTCCATTTAAACGTTTCTGTTCGTTTTGCTGACAACCTTGCTATATTACGGTACAAGTCTTAAGAGCTGACTACCACCAGGCCCGCCGACAGAAATTCCGGGCCCCTGGGCAGGGAAGCCACGGGCCCTAAAATGTCATTAGACTTTTTTATAGCAACTTTCAATATAAAAAAGCAAATAGAAATCGCAAAGTGCGGATGCGGATGTACGATAATGCATACATTTACGATTCCAATCAGTTCTTAAAATGTTATGAATTGAGTTTTCAAAAAAAAAAATAGGATATGGTGGTCTAATCAAAAAGCAACCCTTTCCGAATTTTACTTGAGCAAAAGCGTTTATGATATCCTGGTAACCATTTGTGATTTTTGTCTGGGAAACTTTAAAATGCACTTCGGAAATGCTCTTTTTTATCGCCTGGTAAATAATTTACCAGACTATAATAATAATTATTGTCCGGATGTCTTGGAGGACCGTTTCTTATGTTGTAGCCTAGTAATTCTATGCGGTCTCAATCGTTTGTGTAGACAAGGGCCCTAGAGTAAAAACCAAGCATTTTACAGTTTCTATAATTTCAGGATTTTCGTAGGCCTAAGTCTAATTTTTTATGTAATCTTCTGGAATTATGATGCCACACCACAAATATCATTCTCATCCATGATCCATTCGGCTATGATCATCATGAACTTTTAATTCACTCGAATCAACCGGTGTAAGAGTGATTTACGGGCTCTGATTTGTCTTCTATGAATTTTTTTATAACCATGGTGTAGCCCGGGCCCCCTCCGGGCCCCTAAAAGTCGCCAGGCCCCTGGGAAGAGCACCCCCTGCCCCCTCTCGGCGGGCCTGACTACCACGTCGTTCTTTTGTTAAGATAATAGGACACTGTATTAGGGTCATGTATGACCTGCTCACCTTCCAGAAAAGAAGCCACGAAGGACGAGCGGATCTCCCTCCAAACCAATTAACGACGCAGCCGATCCAAAGGTGAGGAAGGCAGCGTAGCTCGCCGAAGTAATAGTTGCTAGAAAAATCCGATCAACGTGTTTATCAACCAGATTTATGGCTACAATGCAGTTTGCGTTCATATATATAGGCTGCCCGGTAGGCCTTAGCAAAGTTCACACTATCACCGAATATCTAGAATCTCCTAAAGGTCTTCGAAAGTAATGTAATATAGTGCAATGTAAATCTTCAATAATTTCTCAAAGTAGGCCTATTCTCGTTTTTGAAAGCTAGCACAGGCCACTTATTTATAACACAGGCCCATGTTCCTTCGCTTGATCTTTTTCATTCATTCACTGCGAGAAATGTATGGCATAGCCTACATGTATCTTCAAGGAAACTATTCACATCTCGATCGCGGCCAAGTGAAATGGTATAAGATAAACGAGGAATTCCTGGACATGGGGCATAGAATGGGAGCTGAGCAATGAAAAAAGCATGAAATTAGTTGAAAAATGGTAAGAAAGCCGTTTCCGATGACTAAAAAAGGTCGTCAGAAATTCTCCACCGAAGAAACACCCCCCAAAATCAAATCCTGGCTACGGCCTTGGCCAGCAGGAATGAGACTTTCTTCCATAGATGTAAAAACGATGAAAACGGAAAAAACGGGAAAACCTCGTGTTTTGAAGAAAAAAACACACAAGAAACGATAAAAACGGAAACGGAAAATAATTTGACTTTGCTGCATCAAAAACCGCATTTTAACCATGAAAACCTTGATTATGAACCTACGGTACTACGGTACACGCAGGCTATCTCTTAAATGATGATGTTAAACGATGAAATAATGACTTTAGCTAGCTGAATTCTTGAGAGCTGGCGGAAAACATAAGGAATATCAGAAAAATTAAAATTAAGCAAAATAATAATAGAAAGTAAATGAATAAATAAAGTTAAAAAATTTAACAAACGATAAAAAACGATGGGAAAAATAAAAATAATAAAAAAAGACGTTTTTGTGGAGAAAGTAAAAAACCGAAAAAAACTTTTTTTACAACTATGCTTTCTTCAACTTAACGGAGAGAGCTATATAGTACCGAACACCACGAATAGGGTCACAGCTAAGATTATGCAGGACCGAAGCCTACGAGGCAACGCCAGACTAGAGTAGCTCTCACATACTCGATTCGTTGCTTAGTAAGCTTATATAGGAGCGCCAGTGGAGAATGCAATGCATACAACAGTTAGGCCTACTCGAGATGTGGTCGAATGTGGGTGTGCGGCTGTTGCAGTGCGTTGGATGCATCGACGCAGTTTAGAAAATGTACCGTAGCCTATATAGGCCTAGGCATCATGCATTGCATGTCAAGGGATGGGACCAATGCAGCGCATGCGGGCAGTTAGAAGAACAGTATGGAGAGAACGGCAGTAACTTGCAGTAGGCCTAGTCAAGCCTGTTGGTTTATCATGTGAATAATTGTGGAATTTAATTAAATCTATAAAATATGATTTTTGCGTTAAGTGAAAATCTATTAGTCCAAAATAGACTCCAAGTTTGTTTAATTCTCAGTTTATGCCTGCTATTGCAATAAGCGTGCACGGGCAAAGAATCGTGAGAATAGAAGACATTCGTATCATCAGCAAGATGAAATAAATTTTATCGCACCAGAAACATAGAGTAGAGCATTAATATAAAGTCGAATCCTAATTGCAACCTGTCTAAAGAGCTACTCTACTGCAAAGCTCTACGCAAAAACTCATCCACTAGCGCTGTGTCGAGTACGATATATCTACTTCGGACGAGAGAGATAGGTTAAATATATCCAGTAACATAAACAGCAGCAGGAGTGACTGACTATGACTCACTCATGGTGATCTTGGAGTGGCTTCCGCTCTCAATCCTGGACAAAACAGCATTCTCTGCGTTGCAGATGTACATCTTATTATTCGTTCCAACACCGTCTGACGTTTGCACGTGCGTCAGACACAGTTCACCTGTTTTAATGTAAACAATTAGGATAACGTGACTAACGTCATGCATCACCTAAAATTCCGATGTAAGTGTTAGAAGACATTTGTGGCACCATGTGGGCAAAACAAAGTAGAGAACCTCTAAACTTCTTTCCATCCAATGATCCGACAATGTCGCTCTGACGACAAACTTTATACACGGTGAACGGGAAAAAACCGAACCTCTCCTATTGCTACGATAATTTGTGTAATAATTCGCATATTTTAATGAACTTTGGAGATAATTCAGCTTAAAGGACAAGAATCAGACAACTATCATTTGTTAGTTATAATGTGTGTTCAAAATATCCTCTTTCGGCCTCAAAACACGCACACAGACGCGCTCGGCACTGACTAGTTTGTGAATCAATTACACCTTGATCAGATTCGCCCCGTGCCTATATCATACGCCACTGGCGGAGACCTAGGGGGGGACAGGGGGGGACGGTCCCCCCCAAAGAATGTGGTGGGGGGGACGGTCCATGCATTTGTCCCCCCCAATCGTTAAGTGTCAGAACATGGACACTTGATGAACACACTGCAGGCGACTGACGACGTTACAATGTTAGAAGGAGATTTTCGAACAAATTACTAAAAAATCTGTTCAACGCATAAGAGCGATGCCATAACAGAACCGGGATACATGGTCCCTTTTTGAAAACAACTTACTTGGACACCCTTAAATTCTTTCTTCATAAAAGCTTTATAATTATAATAAATATACAGAATTCAAATAATTTGATTTTACCCATCAACTTATTATAAAACATCGAACGAATCTTTGAATTGAGTTTAATTTCAACTTAGCCAGTGTGGATTTTACAAGATAAGATCGGTTTAATTCAGATCTATAAGTCAATTACAACCAATTAATATTATAATCATTGAAACCATCTAATTTTCGATTCGCTCACCCACTTCCATCAAATCCTTCCCATCCTCCTCCACAAGGCCGTAGCCTGGATTTGAGTTGGGTGGAGGGGATTTCTTTGGCGTAGAATTTCTGACGACCATTTTGTAGTCGTCCAAATTTCTGAAAACACCTTTTTTAATTGTCTCAAATACTGGAGACACCTTTCACCTTTTTTAGTCGTCAAAATTTTTTAGGAGACCTTTTTTAGTCGTCATAATTTCTAGACACCTTTTTTAAACGTAAAATTTCTGAAGACACAATTTTATAGTCGTCAAAATTATTGAAGACACTCTTTTTCGTATTCAAAATTTCTGAAGAAACCTTTTTGTTGTCAAAATTTCATAAGACACCTTTTTTAGATGTCAACATATAAGAATACAACTTTTTTAGTTGGCAAAATTTCTGAAGACACTCTTTTTTAGTGGTCAAAATTTCCAAAGACACCTTTTTTAGTCGTCAAAATTTCCAGAAACCTTTCTCTAGTCGCAAAAGTTCTGAGAACTCCTTTTATTAGCTGTCAACATTTCAAAAGACATAGTCGTCTAATTTTCTGAAGACAGTTTTTTAGTGTCAAAATTTCTAAAGACACCTTTTTTTAGTTTTAAAATTTTTTGAACTCACTTTTAAAGCTGTCAACATATCTGCACACACCTTTTTTAAGTCGACAAAATTTCTTAAGACACTCTTTTTAGTCGTCAAAGTTTATGAAGACTTTTTCGCTCTCTCTCAGTTCCTTTCATTCCTTTCGGAACATCGTGCGACAGGACTTCTCCACTCCGCACGGTCGGTTGCGACGAAGACTGTTTACTAGTCGTCAAGATTTCTGAACACCTTTTTTAGTCCGAAAAAATTCTAAAGACATCTCTTTTTAGATGTCAAAATTTCTGAAGACTTTTTCTTAGTCATCAAAATCTCTGGACACCTTTTTTAGTCGTAACAAATTCTAAAGACATCTTTTTTTATATTTCAAAATTTCTGAAGCCTTTTTATTAGTCATCAAAATCTGTGGACACCTTTTTTAGTCGAAAAAAATTCTAAAGACATCTTTTTTTAATTTCAAAATTTCTGAACTCTTTTATTATTGTATTGTAAAAATTGCATTGTGTAAAAACAGTTATAAAGCGCCTCTAATTAGTCGTCAAAATGTCTGGACACCTTTTTTAGTCGTCAAAAACACCTTTTTTTAGGCTTCGCGCTTAATTAAGCGATCGTCCTTCGGCCGCTCGTCCGTCCCCCCCAAAGTTCGGACCAGGTCTCCGCCTATGTCATACGCTGACGCAGTTCTCCGTCATCACATGCCTTTTCTTGTAAACTTTTTCTTGCATCACGGACCAGATTTTATAGTCCACGGCTCTAGGCTATTTGAAATGAATCAAGTTTGCAGGATAGCGCATCAATGCATCATCAACTGCCTTGGACGCCCAAGCCGTGCCTGCTTGTTGGCCTTCGTTAGTTCAGTCGCTCTATGCGATGTTTTAAACATTGTAAATGACGTCAAGTTTTAACTGGAATAGCGTATAATTATAAAGACGAGTTAAGTTTATAGTTGGGAATAAAATAGTTTTATTCTCAATACTATTTTTACATATGTTTGGTGTTAATTTCTTTACGTATTGTAGAGGTTCGGTTTTTTTCCGTTCACCGTGTAGATACTACATTTTGCGGTGGTGGAAATACGGGTCCCTTGTCCCACTTCTCAGCACATATCCTCTGGTGCCATTTAATCTCTTCCGTCTATTCTCATTCGCACCTTCTGACCGATGTACAAGTTTTCTATCAATCGTCTATCGCTCTAAGCCTTCCCCTTCAGAGCCCTTCTACCCCAGAACATGTGAATAGCAGTATGACCTGTTGCAAATACATTTATTAGGCCGAATACTCGCCTGCGAAGGGATTCGTCTGCATGCTTGCTGTTTGAGTGATCACAATTGGTTGTCCGGAGAGTCCAGTGTAGTTGTACGTCCAGAAGATATTAGCAGCTGGAATGCTCGGCGGATTGGCACAGGCCAGACAGACGTGTCCGTTGATATCGGAGTTGTAGTTGGTGGTTTCAATTACTGGCGGAAACCCTTGAAGGGTGCCCATTTGGACGAAAGTCATGTTTGACATCGCCATTCCGTAAGTGTTGGTCAGTTTGCATTGGTAGTAGCCTTCGTCAGCCGCCATAATTGGGACGATTACTATTGTTCCTTCACCAGGAATCTGGAATATGTTACCGGCGTTGGGGTTCAACGGTACATCGTTCTTTGTCCACTCATAGCTGAAACGGAATGACCAACAATTATGCGTCACATTAAACATATCCGTGGATTTATTTATGTGTGTTCTTGAGCATTGCATTATTTCATAATCCCATTCCTGACTTCATCACCGACTTCTGCATTCGGGTATCAAACAGCCGGAACAGACATCGACTGCGATCCCATATCTAGGCATCAACTAAAACCATCGCGGTCTTCTACGAGGTTTTGCGACTGTTCCTTTTTTGTCGCAGTACCAACTGCACAGAACAGCCAGCATCCCACATGAAACAGTGAAATACCTACGATTTGAACAGCTTATCATATTACATAATAAAGCAATAGGCACCAGTGAGTAATTTTGCTGGAGGAAAGAGTGTCTGTTTACCGAGTATGAGATGACGGGGAGAGCGAGAGGTAACGACTTCGAGACCCCGTTTGGCGGACATGCTTTGTAGGCTCCTATTAGCGCTGTGTATTGCAGGAGCTGTATGTTCTGTTAGTAGGCCTACTGATGTTAATTAAGATTAGCCTACTGCATAACTTGTAAGGTAAAGCGCAGTGCGTTTGCACGCGTTTTATTAAAGAAAAATTATATTCGTTTAATTCAAAATAAGACAACTCTTTTATTATTATTATTTTTATTTGTTATTATTATTATTATTTTTTGCCCCGAGGTATTTAGGATCCCTCAGGGACTTATCGCCTAACTACTGCTATAAAACCAGTCCGGAATGGCCCTATTCGTCTGCTTCAAGGCTTGCGAAAGTGCCTCTGAAAGCCACTGCGCTAAACCTCTGTATTGTCAACGAGAGGCGTTGGAATAAAAACGTGGTTTCCCGTGGGTCCCCTGTAATGGTGCAAAGCTTTTGACCTAGGTCTGACAGGAAGGTCAGCCCTTCGTTGTTGATCGGGCCCAGGGTTTCAAAGGCCAAAGGGGTGAAATGATATGTGGACGACAGCTCTGTATATTTGTCCATCTTTCTGGTCGATGCCCGCTCTGCAGCAGCACCAGCAGTTTGGGAGGTGTCTGGCAGGTAGGAAGCAGCCAGGGTGTCTACCACGGTTGCGTCCCAGATGAGGCTTCGCCCGACGCGCCATGGGATCATGGTAAGGCCGTCTGGTCTCCTATACCGTCCGTTCTCAAGAGGCCCAAGGGCTCCTTTGTGGACGGATAGCCGGCACGGATCAAGCTCTGAAAGATTATATTGTTCAGAACTGCGTGTCTCGGCATGCGACCTGGTCCCAGCGCGCAGGAGAGCCCGTGATGTCCATCTGCCAACACCGGGGCCCCGCATGGGCACCCATGTGGCTCGCAAAGTGGGACCCCCAGCCGTAAACCCACCGCCACCTGATCGATTCGTCGTCAAGCCTAAGCCTACAACTTGTAATGGGGAGGGCCAGCAACCAGTCTCCCGCGTGTGGGGCTGATATGGCCTTAAGGCGAGCCTGATGTGTTGGATCGGGGAACCTGGCGTGTAGGCAAGAAACTACACCGTCGATCAGAGGTGTGTCCCATTCTTATTATTATTATTATTATTATTATTATTATTATTATTATTATTATTATTATTATTATTATTATTGTTATTATTATTATAATTTTTGTTTATTATTTTTTTATTTTTTTTTATTTTGCGCCCCAAGGTATTTAGGATCCCTCAGGGACTTCATTACTAACTATTGTTTATTATTATTATTATTATTATTAATTATTTTTATTATTAATTATTTTTATTATTATTATTATTATTATTATTATTATTATCATTATTTTGTATTTATTTATTTTTTATTTATTTATTCTTCTTCTTCTTCTTCTTCTTCTTCTTCTTCTTCTTCTTCTTATTATTATTATTATTATTATTATTATTATTATTATTATTATTATTTTTATTATTATTATTTTTTTTATAACTTCACCATTTATTGAAAAAACACTCAAGCCGAAAATAAAAAAAAAAACAGAAAAGATTGTGTTCAAGCATAAAGTGCATTGCTATCGTCCCCGGGGTGTGGTGCAAAGGTGCCTCTAAAAGCAACGGCGTTGAAACGCTGTGTGCAAATGGAAATCCTCTGTAAGAGGTAGGCAATCTCCCTTGGATCGCCGGAAACAGCGGCAACACGCCGGCCCAACTCCAACAAAAACTCCCTACCCTATTATTATTATTATTATTATTATTATTATAATTATTATTATTATTATTATTATTATTATTATTATTATTATTATTATTATTATACACCGAGACACGTCTTATGTTAATTTCAAATGTTTATCCATGTTTATATATGAGCTATTGAGATCATTTTAAAGGTGTCTAAACGAGCGCTCTAACAAACAGGCAATAACAACATAAATAATGTCCAGGAACTATACTACTATTTACTTAACACGACGCCCTCATCTAATTAGACATTGTTATTAACGGTAATTATAGTAGCGAAACTAAAATGATATTATTAATGCTATTAATATTAATATAACAATAATCTTTATTAATAATCAAATTTATTATTATTATTATTATTATTATTATTATTATTATTATTATTATTATTATTATTATTATTATTATGTGTTCACAGTTATTCAACAAAATCTGGTTCGACAAAAGAACCGCGGATGGCCACGGCATTAAAGCGCTGGATTGAAATCGACAAGCGCTGGAAGAGAAAACAAGTTTCTCTAGAGTCTCCAGATAATTGGGCAAGACGTCTTCCGAGATCTTTGATGAAATCAAGGCCGCTTTCGTTGATTGGACCCAAGGTCTCGAAGGCCAGCGGCACAAATAAATAGGTTGAGGACAGTTCACTGTACTTCGCGTTCTTTCTGGTGGCTGCCAGCTCAGCCGCCGCTCCAGCTGCGCCCGACGTTGAATTTAAATAAGATGGAGCCACGGTATCCGTCACTGTGACATCCCACAGTAGACTGCGGCCTCCACGCCATGGAATTAGAGTCATTCCGTCGGGTCGCTTTCCGTCTGACCTCAGTAATCCGGTTGGCTCTTTGATGTTAGGGACGCCCGCACGAGTCAGGCTGCGGCTGACCAGGTCGTTCAGAACGGCGTGTCTGGCAATCCTACCAGGACCGAGACCACAAGAGAGACCATGTGAGCCATCCGCCGTAACTACCATTCCACAGGGACATGCGTGTGGCTCGCATATGCCCAACCCAAGTCGCAGGCTGATCGCAATTCTCACTGCTTCGTCGTCCAGCCGCAAACCACATGATGTTATCGGGAGAGCAAACAGCCAATCACCGCTGTGAGGCGCAGCGACAGCTTTAAGGCGTGCTTGGTGGAAAGGATCAGTGTTGGTGGTGAACAGTGATTCTACAACCTTGATGACGAGCGGACTGTCCCAGTGCGATTGTTTGTGGGCCACACTCTCGTCTGGCGGTGTGATGCCGCTCGCTTCGCACCAACGTCGCGTCAACTCTTCCACACATACGTCGATGTCAGTCTGATTTAGACCAAGCATGGAGGATTGGAGGTCGCGGGTGCCTGCAGCAGAAGCCAGAAAGGCAGGGAGTGCAAGCGAAGCCACCCGACGAATTCCAAGTCCACCTAACTTCACTGGCAAAGTGGCCTGTAGCCATTGATCGTTCGATAAGGCGATGTTGAAGACTGTGCTTAATCCGTTTCGAAGGATTGCGTCGAATCTGTCCAGCAAAACGTGTCCTGTACACGGGCTGCATCTTAATGTGTACACAAGTCTCTGAGAGCTGAGTGAGAATCTGAGGAGGGTCAAGGCGTCATGTTTGGCAATGAACTCTAATCTGCTTATTGCCAACTCCAGCTCCGTGCATCTGTCTTCCAGACATTTTGTCAATGCTTCATTGGTGGACAATGGCGCACCTAGCAAACAGGCTTTCTCAGGTGTCGTTACGGTGAAATCACAGAAGACACTGTCAATGTACTCTATGTCATGATGATAGATGATTTCACACTTTTCTGGGTTGAGTTGTAGTCCAAGTTGGTCACATCGTTCTTTCAGTAGTTTCACATCCTCCGCCACAGTGACTGCATTTCCTCCGAGAGTAACGTCATCCATGTAGCCCAGTACTAGCGGTGATGACAGATCCTGCAGAATTGGCTGTAGCGGAAGGCAAAAAAGTAACGGACCCAGTGGGTCTCCCTGTTGAGGACCGACTTGTGAAGATATATTATAGTGACCAAACAGTAGATCTGAAGGCTCAGCGTAAGCTAGGTGACAGGATGGAGCAAGTTCCGGGAGGACGTCGTCAATAGAAGTGAGCATTCTATCTCTGTACAAACTGTTGAAGGCGTTCTTAAAGTCTAGCTTTATTAGGATAGATCCTGCAGGCATTGATTCCAGAAAACGTCTCGCTGCGTGGACCGCAGCCTCTGCACCACCCGGCACACCAACACCAACCTGCCTCGGTGCGAGGTATGCAGTGGCATCTGCGATCGCGTAGGTGTTTGCACATTTTGATGCTAGTCTGCGCCAGAAGTAACCTATTACAATCGGTCGCAGACCTCCAGATTCCTTTCGAAGTGCCATCAAAGTACCACCAAAGAGAACAGGTCTTATGGGTTCAGGGCAATCACCCTTCAGAAGAAGATTGACCAGACCGGTGATGGCGGAGATCAGCTCTGCTCCAATTTCTGCGCAGTTCACGAGATCTGAAAGGTGTTGGGGTCGAAGACCGTCTGGTCCGCCCGAAGAACCTTGCGGGAAAGAGCGGATCCGACCGAGCACCTGATCTTCTGTTGCCTGGAAGGGCGCCACCATGTGTTTTGCCGTGATGTGAGGCCGGTCGATTGCAGGCGAAGGGTGTTTTGATCGTAGCTCCGTTAAGGTGTCAGGATCAGCCGCAACGGGTTTGTCGTTAGAGCATAGAATTCTGATGGCTGCTCTGATGTTGCCATCTTCTAGTTTGGATGCAACAGCTGAAGCAATCGACTGGTCGACATCTGCTTTATATCTTCCACCATGGCTGTTAATGATGGGGGACTCAGCGAAGATTTCTTCTCTCTTAAGTTTCCAAGATGTCTGGAAGTCATCTACCCTTTTCTTGATGGTTGTTGAAAGATTGTGGCGGCGACCTCCTCTTCGTGGTTGTTCCAAGACCGCAGCACCAAAAGTGAGGAGCATCTGCCACGTGGAAGGGTTTTCGGCGTCCCTTAAGACTTTATTGATTATGGTTGTGAGAAGTCGTCCGGTTTGTAGTCTAGCAGCTTTCGGGATGCGTTTAAGCAATCTGTGTGGCAGTCTTGGGTGCGGAAGTCTGATCTCAGGGGCGTCGTTATCTACCAACAGTTGCTCCGTTCTGGCATCCGACGGCGTCTGCTCAACCTCATCCGACTGGCTGCGTTCGTCTACCTCTTGACTGTCACCCTGGCTGCGAAATAGTGATCATCATATTATTATTATTATTATTATTATTATTATTATTATTATTATTATTATTATTATTATTATTATTATTATTATTATTATTATTATTATTATTATTATTATTATTATTATTTCAATATACATACGTGGGAGTTGGGCTTCCAACTCCAACACAGTGCAAAGTGACATTCGCTCTTTCTTTGTAATGTATCATCGCTGTTGGTCCCATGACAAGACCAGGAGGCATTCGCGCTGAAACGTCAACAACACACCGTCAATATAGGCCCAATAGAAATTTTATTTAGCGACAAATAATTAGATAACTTGGTGGACACGTTCGGACTGAGATTACTCGGAACTTGTATCGAAGATCCATGCTCAAAATCAAGTCATTCAAGCGACCATGGCTTGTATTCAAACCAGAAGTTTAAAGGTCGGATGATGCTCCGGATTGGAAGCCTTGAGGTCGTTATGGGTCATGGGACTTAGGAAAGATGATTTGAAATCATACGCTGCCTCTAAACGGTGGAACCGCTCCGGGGCCTCTCAAGTTTCAGCTATAGGCTATATAAACCAAGTCCCTAATAGGATACTCAAGAGTTTCATAGACGCCTATAGAAGATGTGATTGGTTACGACCCAAGACACGAAATATTTTTTGATCGTTATATCTAACGTATTTGCTGATATGCTGAAATTCGGACATACATAAAAACAGGCAAGACTAGTGTCCAGATTTAAATTCACGAGAAGGTAGGCCTATCTCTGGATACATGATCCAAGCGTGAAAGTCACACGTGAAAAGTCCTAGATTCTGGTCACTCTGTCAAAACATCTTTAATTGTCTCCAAATAGTTGCGCCTATTCACACCCTGCCCGCGGGTCAACATAGACTCACAAAGACCTCACATTCCTACATGGGACCCGTCTAGTGCCCAGTTACGTGTCTATCCGTTACCCATGGAAGCGATTAAACAGGACTTAGATGCTCCTTCCGTCAGGGCCATGCAGTTGCCGTTACCGTCAGTATACATGTAGCGAATGAAATTGATGGGAGATGGAATTCCGTTTCTTTTGCCACAAAATTCGACCGGCTTTTAGACCTTAGTCATTCTCGTGCAGAGCTGCACATCGGACAACGCAGTCTATCTGCGTTGTTTCTATTGCGCAATATGTTTTGCCTGAGTGGGTTGCAAGCCCACCGAATAACTCTCCTCCTTATCCCGATTTGGGACAGACACAGGCTCCCCAAGAGGTGTCCTGTGGCGGACCTGCTCTGTTGCTGTTATGACGTCACGCATCTAGGGGGCGGGTCACGCATTCGCGACGATGTGTGACGAAGGGAAGGGGTTTAATAAATGACAGATATGATGACGTGACGTCACATTGTGACGTCACGTCATCACATCAGACACCAAGACATCACAATGCCTAACTTTATTTTAAAAATTTACTCAATTTAACAAGTTCCGCTTACTTGACAGTAATTGTTAGCACAAAGTAGCAACGTTGCGGTAATTAGGCCTATGTTTTTCATTTTGTGGTATGCTGGATTTTTCTTTCTTCTACTATATAGCCTAGAGTTTCAAATATTTGTAGAGTAATAATTACTTTATTCGATATTTACAAGAAAAGTTGTATCTAACATTCTTGGCATCTGTTTGTTGTTGTTGTTGGGGATGGTGATGCACAGCTTTGTGACGTCATATTTGGGTAGAATGACATTGTGACGACGTGTGACGAGAGGAGTGGCTAAAATCGACCTAAATTACGTGACGTCATTTATGGACGGTCTCCAAGCTGTTAGTCATGGAGTGCATGACGCGTCTATATCTAAGAAGCTAATCGTTAATGTTAGTCACGTGACGACGCCGTCCGTTCAAGTCTCGTTTGACACTCTTTCAGGAACCCGGATGTACGTACCATTTTGAGAAAGACTCAATGAAATCGAGCAGAGAAGAAGGAAGAAGATGCATTTGGTTCTGGTTGCCATGGTTCCCATTGATTGAGGAAACGGGCGACGACAGGTTTTCTGAAACAAACCAACATAATATTTATTACCTTTTGTTCCTAAATAAAATGTCGACAATTGCGCCAGGTTATAATTTATTGGTGATTACAAGTGAAAACTCGATCATGCATTTTCGCAGCAAAAATGATCGCCTAATAATGGGAAAAGACCAAAGGTTCGCGCCTTTCCACCTACAACGGCATTCATTAGGCATTGTAGTTATCGTATTAATTGGTCTTTAGCGCCGAATTGTAGTCGGCATCGGACATCAATTTTCTTATGACTGTTATTTTACACTCAAATGTTCTTGACGCGAAATAGTGATCATCATCGCTAAAAATTGTCCTCGGTCAGAAGTCGTCAGATGGACCGCAGAGATCGAATGAAAGATAAGATAAGAATATTCTTCAATTATTATTGAGCGATTGCTTATCGCATTGTGGCGTATAGAAAACACATTGTCCTAAATACTAACTCCAAAACAAAATCGCATAGGCTGTAGGCCTATTACTATTATTACCATCACAATTAATTATGAAAGTTTTCCTTGGTCATGTAACTCATGTTATCTGCCGGAGGGATGCAGGGCCTACAGATATGGGCCTGTGGGCGCAGGTTATAGGTCTATATAGAAGGACAAAAAGCGTTGATTTGTTATTTAGCATTTTATCTTCTGTCTAAAACTCTAAATGGTCGATTTTTGCACAATTTCTCAAGAGAATAATAATTGCTGTTTAAACGTCGGTGAGCGTTTGTCGGGAGCATTTAAGCGTATACCGAGATTCCAATGCGTTCAGCGTATAGTAGGCCTAATATAATTTGAGACATATAGTTTGATCATAATTATTTTCTTCTCTCATCCAAATTAATAGGGACTACTTTGACACATTGGATCCATTCCTCTTCCAACTTCTACTGTTACAATAAAATATTTAGATTCCTGATTGCCACTTTTACTACAATAATTATACATTAGCATCAGTAGCCTATACGATGGGTTTTATCTCTCATCCAACTTCTAGTTTTTTTAAAACTATTCATGGAGTGATTTATGTTTTGCGATTATGATTTAACATTGCCTATATGCCTATAGGACTGCTCTTATTGCCAACTTCTAAGAGAAATTTATAGCTCTTGTCGTTGTGAGTGTCATTGATTCTCCTGCGTTAGGCAATTTAGTTGAGTTGACATTGATTATTTCTCTATTGACGACGGAAGTTCGTGACTGTAAATGTTAAGCACGAAAGCATAATTATTATCTGTGATCATTCGAGCGCTACATTAATTAATTTATGACAATGTTCTTACGTGAACTGTGATGAAACTGCTATCTGATATGATAATGGATCTATGTCCGCTGCATCTCCGACGCCGATAATAAGACACCAGATATCCGATCGTAAAATAATATTCACACAAATAAAATAGTCAACTGGCGATATTCAGCTCAGAAATAGGCTGTTTGTTCTGTTCTCTACAGTAAAGCGCTCTTCGGCGCCGGTATATAAGAGTGCTCTTCTTGTGAATGTGCATTCGGCCTACACATGAGACAGACGTACGTACCTGTAATGAAGAGCACCTGGAAACAGGTACAGAATTCAAGCAGTTTTCAAAGTCCCTTATCAGTCGCACACGAGCCTGCCTCTGCGCCTAGTGGACTGGAGTGTTCCGCAGCCCTCGCTAAGAGAGAGATAAGCTGTGGACTTAGTCACAGACTTTTGATTAGACCTACGGTCACCTACCTGTTTCGCATCTACGTGCTCGGACTATCTGATAAACGATCATGATGACTTCAGACGCGATAGGCGTCCCCTCCAGTGCGTGCTTAGACCTGCGCATCTGCATGTATAGGGGCCTATTCGCTAAAGTTGGGCGTGAGTGGCTGAAACATTAATTTTCTGGTATAGGCTCTCGGTCTAAAGTCCTGCTGTGGTATGGTGACCAACCGCTTCAACGCCTACACACACCCTGAGTGTGTTTGGCGGGTGGGCGTCATACAAATGAGTTGTACAAATAGTATGTTTGAGACATCGAAGCGTTCTCAACAGACGCTGGAATGCTTTTAGGGCCTATAACCCTGTACATACGCCTCTGCTGGTTATACATGTATTGTATAGGCTGACTAATAACAAATTCCCGAAGGAGACGTGAGATCTTTAGACCATATAGTTGCTTCTCAAGAAGCAAAGTGGACATCTGACGTAGAATCGAGTTCTGAAACGTTTAAAGGACTCTTTCGCACGAATTCCATGGGTATACCATACAGTACAGTAACCTAATCGTACACGATAATGAATTCAATGAAACTTTTGCTACCTTCCTATAACCCTTCCTCATCCTCTCCTTTGTTCGTCTCTTATATGCGACTTTTGTTAGCTACCTCCTTTTAAGTTCCTCTACAATGCACTCGTTCTCAAATTCATCCCGTGTGGTCTATGCTTAAATTAGATTCAACAATCTATATAAATAAAAATGTAACTGCGTTCGCACGAATCTTTGGGCTCAAGGATCTTCGAAAGTCCTTGACGGATTCTTTTCAAAATTGCAGCAAAACGTTACGTTCCAATAGGCGCGGGTTTGCAAAATGCTTTTTTGCTAAAATCTTTTACAACAAAAAACAACTTTCACTTCGATTCGACCGATTCCGAGTTGAATATGCACTATACAAGTCTTGCGGAACCACCGTTTTGAAACGCGCCCGAATTCGGTGAAGGCATGCATAATTATGGACGGGTTGAATTTGAACTCGGAATCGGTCGAATCGAAGTGAAAGTGTTTTTTAAAAAGATTTTAGCAAAAAAAACATTATGCAAACCCGCACCTATTCGAACGGCAATTTTTAAATTTCCGAGATCCTTGGTCCGAAAGATTCGTGCGTACGCAGCGACATTTTTATTTAGGCCTATATAGATATTCAACACATTCAATAGCGGCCCTGCTGCGTTGTCGGGGAGAGACGGTGTCAGGGAGGAAAGGAGGGGGAGGGAGCGGGACGAAGGGGGAGGCGAGGGAGCGGGGGAGGGATGGACGAGGGAGGGATGCAGAGAAACAGGAAGGGACGGAGGGATCGGGACTGGGAAGGGGAGGAGGGTAGGGTGCAGGGGAGGTGGAGGGGAAGGAAGGGGAATGGGACGGGATGAGGTAGAGGGGGAGTGGAGGGGATTGGACGGGTAGGGGTGGGAAGAGGAAGAGAATGGGAGGGGAGGCAGGGGGAGCGGGAGGGGAGGGGGACGGGAGGGGAAGAGAAAGAGAGCGGAGGGGAGGGGTAGGGAGGGGGAGGGGAGGGGAAGAGAGGGGTGGGGAGGGGAGGAGGAGGGGGAGATGGAGTGGGCGGGAAGGGGAATGGTGAGAGGAAGGGGAGGTCGAATGGAGGTAAAGACGGGTGGTTGGATGCTCTTTTCAGCCACAGCAACGCGTGGCCGGGTACGCTAGTAATGAAATAAATCAAAGAAGCGCAACGTTGATTACGCAGAACATTGCCAACAACAGTACTGTCTTATATCAACCATCGTTTCCTTATCATCCGCAGTAGGCAACCGTTTCGTTTAACGATACAACAACTAATATCTCTCTTCGTATCCTTCCTCCTTCCTAATTCAGATCCTTATTATTTCCTAATCTTTTCCTTTCGCTTCCATTTTTCCATTTCCTCCAGCATCACCCCTCCGAACCGATACAGTATAGGCCTATAGGCCCTATATTGTTAGCGTATGCATTATTGATTATTCTACTATCCAGTGATCTGAACTTAGAAGGAAACGCAATAATGCGGCAATGTAGTTTGCCATTCGTTATTCGAGAGTCCGAGACTGTTAATTTTGTTACTGAAACTGCTTATTAAAGTGAATCGATTCATTGGCGGTTGCTATCGAGGTCGCGACCGCAGAAAAATGGAGATTTTCTTTGCATCATCGTTGAAAGCTTCACATTAACTGCTGCAATTTGCTTTCTCTTCTAACTTATTGTTTCAGTTTCTCTAGCCTTATGTGATTGTTTCTGTCTCAGTGGCGTACCAACAGCCTTAGAATGTCATGTTGCATCCATCCTAGAGAAACTAGGCCTCATTTGGAGTCAATATCGTAACCATATATTCTCCAATTTCTAAAGCGCCACTCGAAAGCCAAGAGCAGGGCAACAGCTTATTCACGAGCGCTGTGTCTAGTCATAAGGGCTGTCCAGAAGAGTAGTCCGAAGGATGTCGTAGTACGTTGCCAAAGGATCAGAGGTGGCAGAATAGTTGTTAAGGTGTCATATGACATAAGGTGCCAATATTACTAAGTTTTTGTCTCAATGCAAAAGAGAAAACGAAAAGACATCAACGAGACACATACATTTTGGGCGTTCAGTTTTCGGTGCAACAATAAAGCAAAGGACGTTTACCAACATAGGCTGTGGTCGTTTGAAGTGATATCGTCCCAGCCCTGAGTCCTCGAACTCTGCTCTTCGTATATCTCAATTAATTTCACAATGAATGCTGTACTAGTGTACGTAGCCTATGAATAATTATCTTATGGCCATCGGATATCCTTAATGAGGGGCCGATCGTGTCGTAGTGTTTAGATAAGCGCTTAGATCCTATTAATCTTCTGCGTTATCGATCACCGGTATTTAATCATCACCAAAACAAACAAAAACATAATGCTGGTGTTTGAAGCTAATTTTCTATCATGAAGATCTTATGTTTTATCCAGACAAGAAATTAAATTGAATTGAATTGATTCCATTGATATTCAATTCAGTTCAGTTCGTTTGTTGAAACCAGTAGAAGCAATTTCAGCAGCAAAACAGCAATTGAAAAATAATAGAAATGATTGAATACCTGGATTTACAAGACAGTTCAAAGGAACGCAAAGGGCACACCTGAAAAGCCGGGTCTGCTAGACAAGGGTTCATTGTACAAGTAGGCTATAACCTAAGTGACTGAGTTAGTTAGATGTAATTATTAATGATTGTTTTTATGGTCCTCAGACCGTGGGACGCAGCGTTTAGAGATAACGTGTTTTGGTCTATATCTCTGTCTATATCTCTGTCTGTCTATCTCTATCTACCACTCTATCTATGTCTATCTCTAACTATCTCTGTATTTCTCTGTCTATCTCTAACTATCTTTGTCTATATCTCTGTCCGTCTCTCTATCTTTATCTACCTCTCTATCTCTATCTATCTCTAACTATCTCTGTATTTCTCTGTCCGTCTCTCTGCCTCTATCTGCCTCTCTATCTCTGTCTATCTCTAGCTACCTCTGTCTAACTGCATTTGAACTATTTTGTTGATCTTCTGTGTCTTCTGCGGCGTTTCTGCGCTACAGTATAGGCCTACAATAGCCCTACATGTATATCTGGACGGATCAATCTGTGATACATCGCAACTCACCGGCTCTCTGGTTTGGTATACCTGTGTCTTTGTCTATCTCTCCATATATGTCTGTATCTGTCTTTATGTGTGCCTGTGTCTCTGTCTATATGTCGGTCGGTCTGGTAAAGGGAGGAGGAGGGGGACAGGGACGGGACGGGGATGGGGAGGCAGAGGACGGTCTTTTCTGCCACAGCAACGCGTGGCCGGGTACAGCTAGTACATAAAATAAAATAGTCGGTACTAGAGCAGCTGAAGGACTAGGTTATTGCATCAACAGGTCACGGCTACATGTAGGTTGCATCGTGTGTGCAGATGACATCATTTTTCTATTGGCATCGGTTGCTGGGCATCTACATGTATCTCAGAAAGCTATAAATGTGGCGTGGTTGATATAGTGGGTGGCCTATGATTTGTAAATGTAAATCTGGGACTGAACTGCTGCGGATAGACGTCATTTTAGCTAGGCTATAGATAGCGCATAGGTCTAAACTGTTTGGCTTGCAACCTCAAATATAATAATGACCTCGTTTGTTATTATTGCGCCAACATTATTTTCCTATCGTCATTGTTCAAACTCGGAAAAGCTAACCAATAATTGGAAATGACGTCATTTGCATAACTGTGAGAAAGACATCATATATTATTATAATGTAGGCCTAAGTGCATCATTGTACTCATGCTGCGGTGTAATTATGAACATAACATTATTGTGGTTTGAATATTATAGCACTAAAGAGTCTGTTTAGATCAGCCATCATTCAAGGACTCTGAAAATCTTTTAGCCAATCACAGAGAGGATCTATCTTTTTGCGCTGAAGTGAAACTATAAGAGGCGACTCATCCGATAATTGCAGATATCTTTCAAAATCAAATCCAGCCAAACAGTTAACACAGACACTGTCCTGTCTGTTTTTGACTCATCTGGCACTGAATGGTCTTTCTTGTCCAATAACAACTGTTAATAATTAGGATATCACTGAAAATTAGTCAGGTAGACAGCTGTCCTTGTCAACAATGAAAGAGGAGCAGATCGAACATCATTTACTTCCAAGAAATTATTTTGCCATGCTCCAATGGGCTGGATACATTTACGGCAGTATATCGGTATTAACCATATCTGTCAGCAGAGAATGTTTGATCTGCGATGACTTCTCATCATCTTAGGATCTTTCTCTTAAGTGCTTTTTCATTGGTGACAGAAAGCAGAAACAAGTCTCGATAGCAAACCCCCCAGAACTATTCTTTAGATTTTTCCAAGTGTCAACATTCATCTCGGATGGAGGGACTTGTAAAAAATCTCAACCCACGACTTTACTGTCTGTCCTTCTAAACGCTTGATCAAAAACTTTTCACCTGTCTTTCACCTGGAATTTTCCAAGATCTTACCTGACTACGTATAAGGAGTCAAAGAATGTGAGCACATAAGGAGTCAAAGAATAGACGTGGCTATAGGGACTTAAAAGAAACCCATTCTTTTGAGACACAGTATAGTATAGTAGCCGGTTTATGTGCACAGTGCACATAAACCGGCTACTATACTCAAGAAGATGACGACAATGATGATAATAATATTATGATATTGATGAAGATGATGATGATGATGATGATGAATATAGCAGCAGCAGCAGCATCATCATCATTAGTAGTAGTAGTAGTAGTAGTAGTAGTAGTAGTAGTAGTAGTAGTAGTAGTAGTAGTAGTAGTAGTAGTAGTAGTAGTAGTAGTAGTAGTAGTAGTAGTAGTAGTAGTAGTTACTATAATAGTAGTAGTAGTAGTAGTAGTAGTAGTAGTAGTAGTAGTAGTAGTAGTAGTAGTAGTAGTAGTAGTAGTAGTAGTAGTAGTAGTAGTAGTAGTAGTAGTAGAAGTAGTAGTAGGCCTAGCAGTAGCCTAGTAGTAGCAGCATTAAACTGTATTGTATTGTGCATGAGAAAATGTAAATAACCTCTTGCAGTCAGGCCTATGCTTTTTGAATTACTTTACGCCACGATTGCGCCAACTCGACATTTCGGAACAAGACCCCGCAGTGAGGATATTAAAATATTTAATTCAATCACATAGAAGACTTCGATTCTAAGGACTCGGATATGCAAATTCTTAAAATTTAAGCCGAAGTGAGCGCCTAAGGAATCAAAGTATAGGCCTGGTCATAGTGACCTAGAAATGCGTATTCAACAGAGCCTTTTAACGTGCAGTAGTACACAAAATGTGCAGTTCTAAATGGCTTTGTGCAGTTAGTAGAAGCACTTCTGTACAGTTAAAACTAGCAAAATGGTCATTGTCCTCCGATTGGAAGGGTGTCACAACAACTCGTACAACGACAACTCGTCCAACGACAACTCGTCCACGGACAACTGGTCCACCGACAACTGGTCCACTGAAATAGGAGCCGGATTAACGAGAAAGCGCTTGAGAAATGGAAGCTGGATGAAAGTTCTTTATTTACGAAATAGGAGCTGGGTTTATGAAAAAAAGTCTAATAGTTTTCTTGCTTAAATAGAAGCTGAATTGACGATTTTCATCGTGTGCCTCAACATGCATCTAGCTTCTATTTCAGATATAAAAATAACTTGATCCATCTTCCATTTCTTAAGCGGTTTTTCATCAATCCAGCTTCTATTTCACCTGTAAAAACCTTCATCCAGCTTCCATTTGTCAAGCGTTTTCTCATTAATCCGGCTTCTATTTCAATGGACGAGTTGTCGGTGGACCAGTTGTCCGTGGACGAGTTGTCGTTGGACGAGTTGTCGGTGGACCAGTTGTCGTGGAACCGATTGGAAGTAGCTTACCATGGAGGATGGGAAGGAAAATAAGGGGTTGTGCAGTTCTACAAATTCCTTAAAAACAGCCCTGGTATTCAATGACATGCCAGGTGCGCCAGAGAATCGAACCTATGAACCTATTTGCTAATAATTATATACTCTCTGTCCTCAATCAATCGTCCACACTCCACAGCAACCTGTGGGTTGGTTCCCAACGACGACCTGGCTTCCAATGACAGAAACGAGCAAACGCTGATACTCTTGATTAATTGGTTAACTCAATGAGCCTATGCACCGTCATTGAAATTCAGGTTTAGACATGAGTTCAATTGTGGAGTTAATGGCATCGGTGTGTTCGTAGTACTCTGGCGGTGCCAGTCTCAAGCCTGAGGCAAGAAGGAGGGCGACACAATACGCAACGAAAGGGCTTTGCCCTCAGGCTTCAACCCTATTCTCAATGGCAACTGCAGCAGACGCTATAGGCATGCTGACCTTGAGAGTCAGAAGAGAGACTTTA
Organism: Lumbricus rubellus; assembly: GCA_945859605.1. Taxonomy (NCBI): domain Eukaryota; kingdom Metazoa; phylum Annelida; class Clitellata; order Crassiclitellata; family Lumbricidae; genus Lumbricus; species Lumbricus rubellus. Next base: position 53,225,293 of record OX243813.1, on the reverse strand, counting down.
CCAGCTAAGCTCATCATGATTCATGTTGCAAACCAACAAACGAAACGACCGAGCAAAATGTTCCTTAGTAACCACAATGCCTACTCTAATAATTATCGCAGAGCATCAACTTGTAGTAAAATAATTACGAAATCATGTTATTGTTTAGTCAATAGTCTCTCGCTGTCATCTGAGCAGCTGCTCGCGCGGCTGCTCGGTGATGGTTCGAGCAGTGATTGCTCCAATCTTCCTTATATGTGTCCATGGAAAGATCATCAAGAACGTGGTTTTGTGTCCAGCATTAGATTTTTCACATCGGATTCTTGCTGGTTGTAGATACACCCGTTTGAATGCATTCTCCATACGTCAGACAATAGACACGTGAGCTTGGTAGCATGGCTGATATCAGTTGACTGTTTAAGACCAAACAACTCAACAGCAATGACATGCGAAGTAGGCTGCTGGTCGCATGAAAGTGTGGCCTATTATTATTATATGGTCGGCGCCGCATGCCTTTAAACACAGGCCTAAGTCTTATCATTTAAAATAAAACTAAATATAATAAACATAAATTATTGATATTCTCTGAATTTTCATAAATGACTCTATTAGTGCATGCATCATAAGCCCTACGCCTATGTGCGTGTAATGTCTGCACTCTGCAGTAAGCTTATAATACATGTAATATAGGACTACCAATGGCACATCAAATATCAATATTATCACTCTATTTCTGGCATGTAATAACACAATGAATTATTTCGAAATAAAAGCTTTAAGTAAATGGACAATTTAAAAACAAACCTATGCAAATTTCATGAGCGGAGTTCAATTTGTTGGTTTCCTGTTACAGCTGCAGCCTACAACATTCTATTCAGACAATATTTATTGCGCTCTTTAACAAAACAAATCGTTTAGAACTCCACAGTTGTGGTATGATACTATAATGCATGTAGCCTATGTATATTGCGTATATATAAATTTATATAGCGCCTCTCACAGTGCACACCTATCAGATAGCCCTATACTCTCCCTCACAGTGCGTAAGATCCAGAGAGAAAAAATTGGTCTTGAGACAACGAAAAGAGGCACTTGGGCCGCCAGTTAATAAGGACGAACGCGTCCAAGGAGTATTCACACAGTGGGCCAATGAAAGCAAATGCTTGCGTTTTAACCATGGTGATCCTAGCTCGTGGAGATAGCAGATCCTGCCAGTATATTAACATTTATATAGCGTCTCACATTAACATCATGAAGGCGCTTAACGTAGCTTCCCCACAGTTTTAAACAAGTGCGACTTTCAGAATGTGCCATGAGATACATGCAGTGCAATATCGTGAATTGTTCACGGACGACTGACCATGTTTCTGGCATGTGCTTCAATCGTCATCACGGCTCTGGCATACGCAAGAGAGCTCTGTGTTCCGGTCTTAATAGCTAATCGGGTCTGTGATAGTTGCGTTTTGTAGCTGTGGAGAGATGCAGGTCCGTACTTTGATTCAAGCCCTTCTTCACTACTCACGCATAGGACCATCCTTCTCTGTATAACTCTAATTAAGTCAGTTCCAACTCAAAATCAAACTCAGCTCTTACTCTACGTCTAGGTCCACCGAATCCCAATTTCATAAGCAGCCACTGAAACAGAATAACTGAAGCTACATTGTTTTCGCAAGAGATCACACAGGCGCAGTGGTGTAGCCTAGTGGTGGCGTCGTTGCCTTGGAGCCAGAAGGTTCGAGGTTCGAATCCACCTCGCCGTGTAAGGACCTTGGGCAAGTCCTTCACTCACAATTGCTCAGCGCTTCGGCGTGAAACTCCGATGCAGTGTCCGCTGCATTCGGGAGCGCCTCTGAGTAGTGAGAGCTTTAAGGGGCGCTATAACAAGTGCACATACAAACAAACAAACAATGCTTCAGTTGACGAAGAACGCTGTGGTTCAACCTTCCCTCTTCGTCTCTAGGCCCTCAGCTAAGTACCTGTACCTGCAAGGATGCTGCATGGACTCAGGAATCTAAAACACATGACTTGTCATCAGTTGTTAGTCTGCAACTTGTTTGGTAACATCATTAGAATCCTACCTGCGTCAATTCGTGTAGGCTTCTTTGGTAACCTGTAAATGTTTCGATGCTCAGGTCCTTTTGACAGCTAAAACACTGCATACAGTAATTGACACGAAAACAAGACATTTTACCGATAGATAGCATAGTTAAGATGGAACCAAAGCAGCTGTTGTCAGACTCGTAACCAGCCACTGCAGCAGCCTGCAGTTGGTGATCCGCGAAATAGGCTAATGCAGGTGCTACAGAGCGATAATAATTATTGTGAATAATTATGTCTGTAGTGATCTTGCACATCAACAGATCTACCGTAATTGTCAAAATATTTGGCGATGTCGTCTGCAGGTCCAATAAATTAACACCAGCTTGTTCACGAGCGCTGTTGAGATGGCGATGGAGATTCGCCGTCTCTAGGTGAACATAGTGGCACGACGGTTGTAATCTACGGCTGTCATCAGGTTGAGGGCCTCCTCACGGTCTTTACGTCTCGGCCGTTGTCCATCCGTTTGGTTGTCAGAGCGATGACTTGGTCCCACATTGTCGCACGGTCAGCTGATAGGAGGACGCCAGTTGACGACCAACGCACGAGGTTCACCGCAGAACTTTGACGAAGTTCCACTTGAATTACGTCGAGAAGGCGGCGGCTCACGAAAGAACGTCACCAACATCAGCACGACCGCAAGTTGTCGCCTCTGCTTTTCGTAAATGTTCGCAGTTTCTCGACAGTCTCAAGAGATTCTTACGACGTTTTCTTCGCATTTACAGTTCGTCAGCAGTGTAAAATTAGACGAAAGCTGACCTACTCACTTAAGCATGGCTGCACTGGTAAATTCTGAGGTGAGTAGCCTACACGCTGACCGGAAGAAAAACCGAATTTTTTGGGTCACAAATTTCTGACGACCTTTTTCAGTAATCAGGCCCAAATCTTCGGAAAACGTCAACAGTTTCGTGTCCAAAAAAACTGATGACTTTTTGTCTTTTTTAAAGTAATTCACTCCGAATTTCATGAAAAATACACCTCAATACTTTGCTTTTTTCATGCCCATACCCACACGCTCTTTGTGAGGTGAACATACGCTGTATACACGCGTATAGGCCCTACCCTTGATTATAGCCCTCACTTAAGGCCTACTGTAAATATTAACAAACATTAAGCAAAGCACAAGATCTCCGACTAACGATCAGCCTGATCTTGGATAGTCAACCTGCCAGTGAACACTGAACAACAACCTTACAATCGGTTTATTAGATTATACCTAATGTAAGTAATTTATTATCGTCCAATGTTTCTTGTCATAGGTGTTAAGCTTATAGTTAAGACTCTTCTGAACAGACATTGAATGGTGCTGCAACTCAGCAAATAGTTTTATTCAAGAACTTCAATCAAATTCAAAAACTTGAATAGGTTATAATATTACAGTTTTTTGTAACACAACAAATTCAAAATGACGCCTGGACATTCACAGTATAGGCCTAGCCTGGCCTACCTTCTTCTTCACTCATTCCGTTGTCATTAAAATAATAGCGACCGAAAGAAACATGACTAGGCTAATTAAAAGTAGTAGTTTATAAGTTACAAGTTGTGTGACAGCAGTAAAATACTACTGTGCCTACTGTGCAAGAATTGCTTTACCAACCTTTACTTGATGATTAGCCGACGAAAGTGTTGCAACGAACCTTTTCCGTCGGTCAGTGTGTAGAAGACTTCGGCTTCACTGTATCCGTTGGACGCAACACATCTGTACTGACCGAGACGACTTTGACCTCCGTCCGTTTCGTTCTGCATGAGTAGAACGAGTGACCCATTGGCCGCAATGATGACCGTTGCGCTCTGCTGAACGATGACGTCGTTGTAGTACCAAGTGCGACCGACAGGAGTGCTGTCGTCGGATGTTGCTTGACAATCAAAGACTTCGTTGGTGTAAGGAGTCCAGACACGATCTCCACCAACTGAGATGATCATTGTAGCCACTAACACCAACATAACACGAGGACGCACGACACATGCAATTATGCATCGCAGCCTCGCATTTCATTCGCGTAGCAGTTTCTATCTTGCAATCATTATCGCAGAATCAAACTGTCTAAGGCGCTACGCGGAAGCTATATGCGTTGAGTAACAGGTTATTCACGAGAGGTTGTCAAAATTATGTGAAGGGAAGATTCGACTCCATGGCAGTCTCCAGTGGGAGGCAGAGAAAGTCGTAACGGTGGATTTCGTTCAGAACGAGAAGTCTCAAAGAGGAGAAGAAGATCAATCAGTGTTTTCGATTTTGGCAACCCATATAATTAAGGGAAGGAATTTCGCTGACGATGGTGGGAAATAACTAATTATCTGCATGTGTATACTCTCTATAAAACACGGTGAGCTGGTTCAAATTAGGCCTACTTGATATTTTGGTGAGTGAAACGCTAAAGATATTTGAGGGCCTTGAGGCTCTCTCTTCTCACCTGCGATCAACTGGTTTCGCATTAGCCACGTATTCTACTGACAAATCTGAGAGCGTCTATAGAAATCTGACATGGCGTCTATAGAAATCAGACATGGCGTCTATAGAAAGTCCCAACAATATAATTATGAACATAAATATGATTCTACGACTTGTGTCCACGTGCTGTCTGATCATACCTAATACGTTGAGGTAGCCTTGGGCGAAGGCGTATCCGTATATGTTGCTAGCGTTGCACTGGATGCTCATAAGATCTCCGGTGCCTCCCTCGTTGCATGTCTTACAGACGTTGGTGATCGTCAGAGTTCTAAAGTCCTCGCTTAGACTGAACTTCGGAGGAAGAGAAATTGCTGCCAAGAACAAGAAGACACAGACGAAACACTTAAGAGATTCTCGCACAAGATGAATTCTGAAATTCCCTGAGTTGAAAAATACCACCACTACATCACCGATAATGATAATAAATTAATAACTATAGCCTACAAATACTTATGATTGTATTATATATGTTTTCCAGATAAAATGAACTCATGTCTGTGTAGCTCTGCATCTGCAATTCTGCATGTGACTGACGTCTTGAGCATGAACGTGAAATTCGTCTATGTTGTAAAAATTATGATGACGATGGCGATGATGATGATGATGACAATGATACAAAATTTAATATAGGCCTATAATATATTCAGCGCTTCAACGCCGTAGCATTTAGAGGATCATTTAGAAGATCCACGACCGAAATGGATGAGGTTTAGCCGTTCCAGTTGAGAGAGCGCTAGATGGTCGATAAACTGAGAAACATCCATGCACGCGACCCGGGTTCAATTTTAAGCCTCGCACAGGGCAAAAATTTATTTGAATTTCTGTTAGCTGCCATTGGCGCTTTGCTGTTGTGTTGTTTGATTCTGGTTCTGCTGAAAAAAGAGTCCCTCCCACTTCTGGCTTGGCCGAACCAGGGGTGATCCAGCACTTAGGCCTCTAGTGTTAAACTGTAAAGCCGATCTGCGTGTCGTGCTATAGTGGGCCGTATTTTGCATAAATACACTGTACCTGCAATCATTCTGCGGTTTGTCAGATTGAATGTTAATAAACGAATATTATCATTATCATTATCATTATCATTGCTTTTATATTTTATAAGTCCTTGGGGGAACGAAGTAGGCTACATCTGAGTCAGGGAAAATAATAATAATAATAACAACATATTATAATAATACTACTGCTGCTGCTGCTACTGCTACTGCTACTGCTACTGCCACTGCCACTGCCACTGCCACTGCTACTACTACTACTACTACTACTACTACTACTACTACTACTACTACTACTACTACTACTACTACTACTACTACTACTACTACTACTACTACTACTACTACAACAACTAATAATAATAATAATATTGGATTTCAGCGACGACTAGGTGGCGTTCCATATGTTTTTATTCTGTCAGTTAGGCCTAGTGAGTAAGTCTCCGAGGGATCATTATGTGGGCCATCCTCGGGGCATCGGCCTAATTTTAAAAAGAAAAAACAATAGCCTAAAATATAATAATAACAACAATAGGCTAACAACAATAATAGGAAATACTGTAATTAATAATAATAATAGCAATAATGAATAATAAACAGTTAAACACATTATGGAACTCTGCTGTATATTATGATCAAAATAATGTAGGATATATCGTAAATCGTATATATAGTCCCTAAATCTATAAAGCGCCATTCGCAGGGCAGACCAACAAGGGGCGTTCCCAGTGCGAAAGGCGCAGAGTGGTTTTGAGACAGCTGAAAGGTGGCATACCAGTTAATAACGCAGACCACAAGCCTATAATAAGAAGCAAACATACGTCTCTAATAAAATTGTACCGCAACTGCAAGCAAAGAAGATATTGAATGAAGCTATTACCGTTGAACGTGACTCCGTTCTTGAACCAGGTGACAAAGGCATTCGGAACAGCGTATGGATCGCAGTTGATGGTCACCGTTTCTCCATTCGTTACGTTCATATCATGAGGCTGGAAGTCGTTGCTCAGAAAAACCGGACGAGCTTTAAATACAGAGACAGAGAGACAGACGGAAAGTATTCACTCATGTCATCCTCTTCGACAATAATAACATCATCATCATCATCATCATCATCATCATCATCATCATCATCATCATCATCATCATCATCATCATCATCATCATCATCATCATCATCATCATCATCACCATCACCATCACCGTCATCGTCACCGTCATCATCGTCATCGTCATCGTCACCGTCATCATCGTCATCATCATCGTCACCGTCATCATCATCATCATCTTTTCCTTTCTTCTATAGCCGTCTGGCTGTTTATCTGCCTGATGGTTTCATTATCTGAACTTTTAACTGCTAATCATCGGGTGGAGGACATTATACTATAATTATCCGTCGTACAAAATCTCCCGATTTTGCATATAGGATCCAATTTCCTGGACAAACCCCCTCTGTGCAATTTCTGCATTTAATTGATGAAACTTAATTGTTATCTTCGTTTTGTTCGCTGTGTCAGCTTCTCACTGCCATCACGGTAAAGACTTGTTACACGAGAAGGAGAGAAGTTTGACTACTCAAGGCAGGATTTAGGCACATGCAAAACAAGCAGTTGCCTTGAGGCTCGAGCGCCACAATCTGAGTGAAATGCTCTAGCTGGTTCATCATTGTGTTTGTGAGGTGAGGTGGACCGTGGAATAGCGTTCATAGGACGCCATATTTTGCTTTGACTGCATGGGGCGCCATGTTGGCTATAGGGTCGGTGTCGCGTAATAGAGTTTTCCCCCAAAAGTCTCGCCCCGGAGACTTTATTTCGAAGCTGATTCACCCTCGGCGGGTCTGTTCTAGAAAAAAATTCGCCCCCGGATACTTTATTCTGAAATAAAGTCTCCGGGGAGAGAATATTTTCTCCGCCGCCGAAATAAAGTCTCGCCCGTTCAACATGGAATGGCTACAGTCGCATATATTTAGAGTATTTATATAGCACCTCTTCAAGAAATCTACTCAGTATAGATGATCAGGCTAAGCCGTACAAGTTTCAGCCAGAGGAGACTGTTTCGGGGAGAATCTGTATCGGGGTAGACTTTTTATTGTGACTGGCCCTGAGGGCCTGAGACAATTAGAGAACGTGGCGCAGCGGATGGAATCGCCGTATGCGGAAAGTGCCAGTCGGAGATTCGAGACTTTGAGTCTCATCAATCGGGAGGTGAACCTGGAAACGCTTGCACTGAGGTGCATATGGGACATACACTTTAACCGATGTAGCTATAGCTGATTAAGCGAGCTGAGTTTAATCCGGTGAGTGTATATATATAGGAACTAACCGTTTATGGTTAGCTGGATGGTGTGCGTCGCCGAACCGATTGGGTTCGATCCCGTGCAGGTGAATTCGCCGGCATCTTCTGCAGCCAGTCTTCCGCTGGTTAGAGTCAGTCCGGTGCCTGAATTCGTCACAGTCCAGCGACCTTGTGGTGGGGTCTGTCCGTTCTTTCGCCAGATTACCGAAGGAACGGGACTATATTGTATAACAGGCACACGAAATCAGTTGACTCAGATAGATGTAGGCTACCCAACAAAATAATAGCCATTCTCACGACTCGATATCCATGTCGACTGTATAGAGGACAAACGTGATGCGAACTCTCTAAATCGCATTGGACATATCACATTTGTCCTCTATAGTCTATACATTGTGTGTGCCATGCATGCATGTATGGCTGTTGGTAAATGCTTGCAAAGGAATGATTCAAAACGATCACTGAAAATTGCACTAAGGAGTTGGAATTTCGTTACTTCAACAGGCACAGCTGTCTATGCAATCTTATCCTTTTTTAATTTCAGCATAATCACGTTGCAATAGGCAACTTGTTATTTCGTTAAGATTAAGAATGTTATACAGATTGCAACCTCCAAATGATGAGTTGATGACATCACATCACCTTACTACAAGCTGTAAATAAACTGTTTGTGAAGCAAGTTGGTAATATCTCGAGATATTTCATATTTCAAGTTATGAATTTAGGCTATTAGGCCTAATACGCTACGAGCCTGCATGATCAGTGGGGATAGTTCTACTGCTCAATTTTTAGACACATCACTGCATGAATCGAGGTTGTGCGACTCCTTTTTGAGACTCTCTTCGTTAGACTTAGAGTTTTCTTGACGTGAGACCAGTCACGAAGATCTCCTTACAGCTTTTTGAGGTCTAGCCTTATGTGTTTGACAATTGCAACGGGGTCGCAGTTCCTGGAGTTCCATCGCGTTTTCCGCCCGTGTGACTGAATGCCTTATAGGCTAGGCCTACTTACGGTTCGTTATGATTGCGACCAGGGGCGGATAAAAAAATTTACGAAGGGTGGGGCCAACATTTTCGGTGATTTTTGCCAAAAATCTGATGACCTTTTTTAGTCATCCGGCCGAAATGTCAGAAAACTATACCATTTTCCATACCAAAAATTCTAATGACCTCTTTTTTAAACCATCCGGCCGAAATGTCAGAAAAATTTACCTTTTTTGAGTCGTCTGGTCGTAATCTCTTTGTGTTATGAAAACCAAATGGGGGGCCACGTCACATGCAATTTTTCAATGGGGACATGGCCGGATTGGCCCCCTGGATTCGCCCCTGATTGCGACTGTCTAAGAGCTGACTACCATGTCGTTCTTTTGTTAAGATAATTAATTATAATAAGACATAGTAAGAGGGTCATGTTTGACCTGCTCACCTTCCGGAAAAGAATCCACGAAGGATGAGCGGATCTCCCTCCAAACCAATCAGCGAAGCGGCAGATCCAAAGGTGAGGAAGGCAGAGTAACTCGCCGTAGTAACAGTTGCTAGAAAAACAAACCAACTTGTTTATCGTCCAGGTCAGCTACATTATGCTGTGTACCTTCTTATAGCAGAGTCCACACTGTTACGGAATATCTGGAATCTATCATAACTCATTCATTCATTCATTCATTCATTCAGAGCATTTATATAGCGCCCCTTCAAGAAACTACTCAGAGGCGCTCCCAGCCCAACCACGAACAAAGAAAAAAGACTTGAGGGACTTGTAGAACGCAGCCGGATGGACCACAAGTAGTGAACGAAGCGAGAGCGGGAGGTCGTTCCAGACAGTAGGCCCCACGACCGAGAAAGCACGGCGCTGCTTAATAGCCAAGCGAGCCCGCGGGACCAGAAGCTCACCTTTAGACGAAGAGCGAAGTACACGACGCGCTGCAACGTCAGAGACTGGACAGCACAGATCACGTAAGTATGACGGAGCACAGCCAAGGACGCAGCGAGAGACCACAGCAGCAATGCGGTATGAGATCCGCTGGGACACAGGCAGCCAGTGCAGCACATCACGCATATAGGCAGAGACAGGCGCAAATTTAGGAAGCCGCCCAATAAGGCGAGCAGCTGAGCGCAAGACGCGATCAAGTCGCCCCAGAACCCCAAGGGGAAGACCAACAAGTAAGGAACAACAGTTGTCGATTCGACTTGTAACAAAGGCGTGGACAAGGACGACGACCGCATCGTGAGAGAGAGAACGGGAGACCACCCGGAGCTGACGAAGCTGGTAATATGCACTCCTCACAACCAAGTTAATTAGATCTTTTGATCATTAGATCTTTGTTGAAGCATTGGCCAGATACATGTACATGTAGGTTCCTTCGCTATAGCCTATGTTTTGTGGAACAAGACATTAGCCTAGGCCTACTTCGCCTATATTGAAGAAGCGCTAGCAGCTAGATGAATTTTGGAATGATTAAATTAGGCCTAATTTATTAGCCTAAGTAAACTGTCCGTAATCGACTATTATCTTTTTCTTCACGACTCAAATGTTTTCATATTTTAGTTTTAATCTTGAAATTTTTGACTTGTCATTTAAAGTTACGATCTTCATAATTATTGTAATTATTAAATTGTATTTCATATATAGGCCTAAGCCTTATTTCCGGCCGCTTTCTATACTGAATAAGCCTAAAATTTTGCATTTCGTGCTTGTTTAAAGATTAATCTAGGTCAATAAGAGGTCTACTTGAACACTTCTGAAATTAAAAGAAAATTAGCCTTACAGAACATTAAATGTTCTGTAAGACTAATTTTCAGAACATTTATACTTCTGAAATTCGATTCATCCTATAGCCTAACCATGTACTTTATAGTTCAAAAAGAAACGAAACAAGCGATAGTAACACCCGATTGCTAGACACACTGGAACCTTAACTTTCTGTTGAGATTTTAAAAGCCTGTAACGGAAAAGAGGAACGTCGATTGAGAACTGATTCTAATGCAGTCATGCTATAAGAAATGTTACAATTATTCAATAACATAACCAGTAGCACCATTGACTCACTCGTAGTGATCTTGGAGTGGCTTCCGCTCTCAATCCTCGACAAAACAGTATTCTGTGCATTGCAGATGTACTTCTTATTATTCGTTCCAACACCGTCTGCGAATTGCACGTGCGTCAGACACAGTTCACCTGTTTTAATGAAAACAATTATTGACGTCATGCATCACTTCAAATTCTGATGCAAATGTTAGAAGACAACGAATATATTATTGTATAGCACGACACGAACAAAAAAATTCAGAATTTTAAATCATAACCATATACAGCGACGTACAGTGCATTACCGTATATTGCATTGGTTATGCAAATTTTACACCATTTCCACAATCTTCTTGCCTATTCTAACCCGACATGTAGGCTATAATCGAAACTTTATTTTGCAACTGCCCCTGCAGGTGGTGTCGTTTTATGATGGTGCTCAACCAATCCCTGGATAAAGCGGGGAGTGCGATTGGTTAGATTCCGTTTTGTTAAGACATTGTCGTGTAATAAAGATGCCAGCTTTCTGAGTGAGATCTAGCTATCTAGAAGATTTCTCAATGTGTACATCACTATTTAAACTCAGGCAAACTTCTAGCTCTTAATGACATCTAAATCTAATAGGAGAACAATGTGAAAGAGGTCCAATTCAAAATTATGTCCAATTGTAGATAAGGCCCACTAGGCCTATATAGCCTAGGCCTACTAATACTCGCCTTCGAAAGGATTCGTCTGCATGCTTGCTGTTTGAGTGACCACAATCGGTTGTCCTGTGAGTCCAGTGTAGTTGAACGTCCAATAGATAGTAGAAGTTGGAATGCTCGGCGGATTGGCACAGGCCAGACAGACGTGTCCATTTATGTCTACGTTGTAGTTGGTGGTTTCAATTACTGGCGGAAACCCTTGAAGGGTGGCCATTTGGACGAAAGTCATGTTTGACATCGCCATTCCGAAGGAGTTGGACAGTTTGCATTGGTAGTAGCCTTGGTCAGCCGCTCGACATGGAAAGATGACGATTGTTCCTTCACCAGGGGTCGGGTATATGTTACCGGCGTTGAGGTTCAACGGTACATCGTTCTTTGTCCACTCATAACTGAAATGGAATGACTGTATTAAAACATTTATAAAGCGCCTCTAAGTGGGTGAACCATTCAGAGGCGACACCAGTGCGCAAGACTACATGTAGGAGATATTAAGAAATACGTTTTGAGAGAAGCAAAGGGGGTGGATGGGTTACCAGCTACACAGAGTAATCCAGAGAGAGAACAATTGAGGTAAAGGTTCGGAGTCCGAGACTGAACCATAACTGTGTTGGTAGGCCTATGAGGAAGAAAAGATGAAATAATAATTATGGAGATGGCTAACTATAGACTAGATTAGAAAACCGAACCAAGATTGTTCAACCATCTCGTTAGAGTATCTAGCAAAACAATGTAGGATTTCTTGCCGTTTGAACTCATTAAGCACATGAAATGGATCAACAGAGCACCAGTTAGTTATTGTATGCAGGGTGTGCTCATTGTGCATGCTGACTTTAATTATACATACGTGGGAGGTGGGCTTCCCACTCCAACGCAGTGCAAAGTGACGTTCGATGTGTCTTTGTAATATATCAACGCTGTTGGTCCTCTGACAAGACCAGGAGGCATTCGCACTGAAACATCAACAACACGCCGTCGATATAATTCAAATTCATTTAGCGCCAGATTAGATAACTTGGTGGACATGTATTGTTCAGGATGAGATGACGAGGATTTTGAGTCAAAAGATCCTTATTTGTCTATAGGCCTATTCCATATCATTTCATTCAATTCACTTGAATCAAGACGTGTGACAATTCTAATCTATATATTGCCTGGATTTAAACCAGTATCGCAGAGCTTCAAGCTCTGATGAAAGCTTTGGGTATTATTATCGGTCATTGGGAAAGACGAGCTGAAGTGCTACACTGCCGCTGCGGAGGAGGAATCGCTCCACTCCGTTCAGCCGGTTTTTCTAACTCTTATCCTGTCTCAACTCTTATCCTGTCTCATCTGATACTCCACCTTCCAATTCCCGACCCACCTTATCGTGCACGACTCTCAATGCCCACTGAAGTACTGAAGTGACTGCCAGGGCTTAGACCTCCTTGCACCAGTGCTTTGCAAGGAGAGAGGTAGAATACGAATACAAAATGATGCAAGTGGGAATTGCGTTTCTTGTGGCGACACATCCGGTCGGCTCTGTTGCTGGCTAAACGAACAACATGCATGTTTCACCCAGAGATCCCTCTATCGGTCATTGTATCCGACCATCAATGGCCAGGGATTGTTCTAGTCACGACGTGGCGACGCCATCATTTCCAATCTCGTTTTATATACCTTTGCTCGTTGAGGAACCCGGATGTAGCCTACTTACCGTTTTGAGAAAGACTCAGTGAAATCGAACAGAGAAGAAGGAACAAGATGCACTCGATGCTGCCGGTTGCCATGGTTTCCATTGACTGAGGAATCGGGCGACACGCTTTCTGAAAGAAAACAACAGATAGCGTAATAACATGTCGAGCTCTATCCGCAGTTAGCCCTATAGAACATATATAGGCTAGCGAGAACATTCATTCATTCATTCATTCATTCATTCATTCATTCATTCATTCATTCATTCATTCATTCATTCATTCATCCATTCATTCATTTGTCCATTAATTCGGAAGCTTATTATATAAGCTTAGCGTATATATTATAGGGTGACACGAAAGTTCGTTGACCGTTTTCAAAATGCTTTGTCTCAGTATATCGGCTTCATATTTCTTTATAATATTTTATCCGTGTATACATAAGTCAAATGAAAGATATTTGTACAAAGTTGATTATGATCCGGTCAGTTGCATTATTTGTATGTATATAATATGTTTATATAGCATATATATATATATATATATATATATATATATATACATATATATATATATATATGTATAAGTGCTCGCTAACGCAGGAGACGGGTGTTGGAAGGACACCTAAGGGCGGAAACATATATATATATATATATATATATATATATATATATATGCATCATGCATGCATACGAGTCGACTTAAAAGATGGTTAACATCAAGACTTTTTAGTGCGGTTCTTGACAAAAATGCGCTGTTCTAAATTAATCTGTGCAGTTGTAAAAGCACTTATGTGCAATGAAAAAGATAGTAGAGGTCATTGTCATTTGTCATCCAATAGGGTCAATGTCATCCAAAAAGGCCATTGCCATCCAAAAAGGTCATTGTCATCTGTAAGATAGTAATTATTGACATTATACAGATTATTCATAATATTATGAGAAATATACACCATAATAATAATATAATCATAATCAATTAATTATAAGCTTACTAAACAAATCACCAGAAGAGAAAGAAAAGTCAGAAAAATAAGGTAAACGGCAATTTACCATGAAGGACGCGAAGGGAAAGAAGAGTTTGAGTTGAGCAGTTCTAAAAATTTATTTAGAAGGTCATTGTTGACATGCAGAACAAAGCTCATTATTAATAATAATCTTCGTTTAATAGCTCAATCCGACACACCGCAGAATGATTACAAGTACAGGTTATATACGAAATACGGCCCACTATAGCACGACATTTACATTTTTAAACAACTTTACCGACCAGTCTCATTCCTTTTATTCCTGGGTATGACATTAAACTACAGCCGGGTCTGGGTTTCCCTCAAAACCTAGAGTCGCGGGCAGCAGCACGACTCTTATCGGTCGCTGGCGGATGAGGAGCGCAAATGCACCCAACGGCAGCCTCCGAACGTATGATTAGGCGCATACTAGGTCCAACCTGGTGCAACGGCTAATCAACTGCGAGATCAGCAAGAGAATGGGGTGCTCAGCTGGTCACTTACCCCCACAGAGCACGAATGAATGAAGCACACTACAAAAGAAACCATACTGGCTCGGACGACGCCCAGGATAAAAAGGCCCGCGACACCCACTGTGAGAGTCAGGATGGGTGTCGATAAGTTTGCTACTGGCTCAACATCTCCACCGATAAAGACAGAAACGACCGACCGAACGAAGACGCAACTGAATGGCAGACGTCGTGTTAAGATTGGACAATGGAACGTGAGAGGACTCAACGCACTAGGCAAGCTTTCACTTCTTGGTAACGAGATGGAAAGACTAGGCATTAGTATATGCGGTCTGTCAGAAACCAAGTGGTCGGGTAGCGGCCATTTTAAGACCCTAGATGGTCACACCGTGCTATACTCGGGCAGCTCTGGTCGTGAACATCATGGAGTGGCAGCAGGCACGTCATTTGGGGGGGGCAGGGGGGGCATTTGCCCCCCCTGAATTTGGCGGAAAACCATTTTTTTATACGTATATCAGTGCATTTTCTCATTTGATGAAAATAAGATACATTGTATCTTTATTTTTCGCTTGGAATCTAAGACAGCAAACGACCAATTACTACTTGTATCCAATGTCAGTGCTGTAATCTGGTAATTTCTGGATGTCAGAACTTTGCACAGAGCGGTTTCCTAAAGTGATAGAAACCTCCCAAGAGATTGAATGGATCTCGTGTGCTAAGTTAGAAAATAGCTAAAATGGCAGAGCACTCCTATAGGCTATAGAGGTCAACAATGTACAAAAGAGTCGTAAAACCCGGTTGATGAAAGGGAGAAACTTAATTACCCCCATATCTATATCACGGTGTCCTAAAGAAGTCAGCAATGTAGAAGTCAGGGCCGTAAATTTTGATGATGAAAGCAAGGGAACTTCCCCCCCCTATGTATACCGAGGTCCCTACTGTACATCGGCCCTGATCGACTTGCCGCGAAAGGCTGACTTTGATCCTATAATATAATATTGTATATTATATATAGATATGTATTTATGTAGGCTTTATATATATTTATATATGTGCGTCAGTATATTCTGCATCAGCTTTGGGAGTGGGAGTAGACACATAAGAATAGTTATATGGTATGTTAATTAGACACAGAACCAAGCTCGGTTCATTTCGAGACCTGATATTGAAGTATCTAGAGGATTCTTGATGAATGTCAAATAGGACTAAGTGAACTTGGTAAATGTCATAACCTATAGGCCTAGAGAGTGTTCTGCTTTTCTGCTTGTTTCCAAATCACGGTAGTCGCCAAGAGCTGTATAAAGGTGTGATGGTAAGTACAACACTGTCAGTACTCTATTTTTGTTGCATGGCCTGAATATAGGACCGCCTCTGAGTATGGATGTTGAAAGGCGCTATATAAATATTGATTGATTGAACTAGATAAACATTACAAGTAGGCTACACACAACTCCAACTGCGCATAACAGAGAGACAGACAGACAGACAGACAGGACAGACAGACAGACAGAAATTGAGAGATATAGCTGAACTGTTTCAATTGCATAAATGTACATTTTTTAAATGTATACCGGTTTCGTTCTGTCGTTAGGCTTATAATTATGCAGACATCGTGCAACACTGGCTTGTGCTGCTTGCAGTTTTTACACACACACACACACACACACACACACACACACACACGCACGCACGCACGCACACACACAACCCTATATATGTACGTGTGTGTGTGTGTGTGTGTGTGTGTGTGTGTGTGTGTGTGTGTGTGTGTGTGTGTGTGTGTGTGTGTGTGTGTGTGTGTGTGTGTGTGTGTGTGTGTGTGTGCATCGACTAAATACGAAACATAAGCTAACTAAGTTTTGCCCCCCCCTGGAAAAAACTGAAATGACGTCCCTGAGTGGCAGTCTGGATTAACAAGAACATTACCTCCAGCTTAGCATCATACAACACAATCAACAACAGAATTATATCGACCACGTTTGCGTCAAAGCCGAGAGATGTAACAATTATCCAGTGTTACGCGCCAACCGCCGACAAAGAGGACGAGGAAATTGAGCAGTTCTACAAAGACTTGGATCACGCGATTTCAGAGGTGCCCATGCAAGCGAAACATACTTCTGATCACAGGAGATTTCAATGCTAGAGTAGGAGAGGATGCAACAGAGACCGATGTACTTGGAAAATACGGTCACGGGAAGAGAAACGATAGAGGACAGACTTTGGTGGATTTCTGCGCGGAACAAGGACTGGTTATCACCAATACTCTCTTTCGTTTGCACAACAGACACAGATATACATGGAAAAGTCCAAATGGATTCACCAGAACACAAATAGACTACATACTTATAAGCAAACAGTGGAAACAATCGGTCAACAATGCACGCGTATGCCTCAACGCAGATTGCGATTCCGACCACAACCTGGTGATACTGACAATGAAACTAAGATTCAAAAAGAAGCGAATGAGCAAACCGTTACTGTTGGATCTTGAGAAACTCAAAGATTACCAGGTTGAGCAACAATATCAAATAGAAGTCACAAATAGATTCAAAGAACTGGAAAGAATAGATGAACCCAGAACACCAGAAGAACTGTGGCGACAACTGAAGGAAGTTACGTTGGCCGCTGCAAAGGTGACAATACCGCTAAAGACCATCATAAATGCAAGAACTGGATCTCGAAAGACACTTTTGAATTGATAGAGAAGAAACGTGAAGCCAAAACTGAATCACCCACGGATTACAAAAGACTGCGAGGAGAAGTACAGAAAAGACTACGAATGGATAAACAGGAAGAGCTAGAGACGCTGTGTAGTGAATTAGAAGAAAACGCGAAAAAAGGCAACAGCAGACCAGTCTTCCAAACAGTGAAGCGGCTCACTGGTTCATTCGTCCCTCGTTCCACGGCCATTAAAGATGCTACAGGCAAGAAAATTGTTGAACCAGAGAAGGTAAATCAAAGATGGAGAGAATACTGTGAGCAACTTTACGACGAAGAGAACGAGAATGTAGAAATTGACATTCAAGAAAGAGAACCACCTCCACTGATTGAAGAGATCAAGAGAGCAATAGCGAGAACAGCGTCACGAAAGGCTCCAGGACCGGACGATATAGCAGTTGAATTAGCCTACTAAAGTTTGGAGACGAAATGACAATAAGCAAGTTGCACGAGATATGTGTAGAGATCTGGAAGACAGGATCATGGCCAGAGGAGTGGACTCAATCAACGTTCATACCGCTTCCAAAGAAAGAGGACCCGCTTCTATGCGGAAATTATAAAACCATCGCATTAGTCTCACACGCAAGCAAGATCTTGTTGCGTGTAATACTGGAAAGAATGCAGAGCAGACTAGAGGAAGAAATCGCTCCAGAACAGGCAGGATTTAGACCAAAACGAGGCACAAGAGATCAAATATTGAACATAAGGATCATCTTGGAGAAGGCAAAAGAGATGAATCAACCGTTGTACCTCTGCTTCATAGACTTCTCCAAGGCTTTCGACATGGTTAGGCACGACCAGTTGTGGTTGGCCATGCTCGACACGGGATTCCCACCGCAGCTGGTAGAACTAATCAGAAATTTGTACAGACAACAACGTGCTAACGTGAGAACGAATGACATCACATCGGCATGGTTCAGGATCAAGAGAGGGGTCAGACAAGGTTGCAACCTCTCACCCTGCTTATTTAATATCCTATCAGAGCAAGTGATGAGGGTTGCATTGGAGGGCTTTAAGGGAGGCATTAGAATCGGTGGCAGGATCATAAACAACCTTAGATATGCCGATGATATTGTTCTGATCGCTACATCTCAGGAACAACTTCAGGAAATCGTGACCCGCGTAGAGGAGGCAGCGGAACAGTACAACCTGATGATAAACGTAGGGAAGACGAAGGTGATGACTACCGCTGATGAGATTTTGACAACGGAGGTGAGCACAGGAAAACTGGAACAAGTGGATTCATTTGTATATTTGGGATGCCGGGTTACAAAGGACGCAAATTGCACGGGAGAAGTAAGATCAAGACTAGCCATGGGAATGACGAGCCTGGTCAAACTGACGAAAGTTTGGAAAAACAAATCTGTCAGCAACAGAACAAAAACGAGACTGCTGAAGGCCTTGGTGTGGCCAGTGGCGACATACGGGTGTGAGGCATGGACATTAAAAAAAGAAGAGGAAAGACGTATACAAGCATTCGAGAACAAATGTCTTAGAAAAACACTAAGAATCCCATGGACAAAAAAGCTGACCAACGAACAGGTGTACACCATAGCAGGAACAAAGCAAGAACTGTTGATCCACGTAAAAACAAGAAAGTTGCGATACTTTGGACACGTCATGAGACAACAAAAGGACAGCATAGAAAACAGCCTGATGACGGGATTGATGGAGGGGAAAAGAAGTAGAGGAAGACCTAGAACGGCATGGATAGACAACATCATGGAATGGACAGGACTTTCGGGAAGAAGACTAATGAACATGGCAGGAGATAGACAACTGTGGAAGATGCTCATCCATTCGTGCAGCCAACCGTCGCAGAGCGACGATGGCGGAATGACATGACATGACATGACATAGCACGACACGCAGGTCGGCTTTACAGAGTGGGTTCGGCTTAACACTAATGGCCTAATTATTGTAGACGTTAAACAGTTGGGTATGCCTATAATTATGATCGGAATATTACATCAATTAACATAGCCTATAGCCTACTCACGGTGCTGTCTCTTAAATGAATTACGACGAAACTGCTGTCAGAATAACGACGGGTGACTTTAGAAATCTAAACCAAAAATGCTGTCACGAAGAATTAAGGTTCTACTGGTATTTCTGCGATCTATAGTAGTTAAGCGCTGTTTGACCCAGGTGTAGGCCTATATATATTATACATTGGCCTATTTAAGGGCCTACTTTTTGCGAATGTGCATACGGCCTACATATAAGACTATAGGCCTAAGTATATGAGACAAGCTTGACTAATTTAGATTACCAGGAATATGAGGTACAGAATTCAAGCAGTTTTCGAAGTTTCTTATCAGTTGCACACCAGCTAATATACCAGGTAGTCGCGGTTTTTCGCAGCCATCGCTGAGAGCCTGAGAGAGATAGGCTAACTGTGGACTTTCGACTTATAGTCTTAAGCTTTTGATGAGACTTACGTTTTGCATTTTCTACGTTCTCGGACTTTATAGGACTTCATGGGGCTATTACTGAAACATTTTGTTTTTATTAAACTCATAACTGTCCTTTTTGCAGTGCTAGAGTCGGGAGCACTTCTGAGTACTGAGTAGTCCCGTTGAATGAATGAATTATTGATGATTATTATGTAACAACAGTACTGTAACTAGTACTGGCTCCCTTTCTCACAAAGGGTCACTTACCGAATAGGCCCATCTTCCTTGGTTTGACGCTGTCTCGCGGGTGTGGCCCCTGTCTATTTGCAGGAGCTGTGTTGCTCCACCCTATATAAGCGTCCAACGCCGTGGCTCTCTCCGCTCTTCTAAACAGGCTGAGCTTCTTGTTCCCCGGTCGCGCACTTCTATTGCGCAACGCCGTGCCTTTTCTGTTGCTGGCCCTGCAACATGGAATGGGTTCTCTGTGGAACTACGTCTAATACCTCGAGCCTTTGAGACTGCGCGTTCTACTCTGCTCTTAAGACTGTTCTCTTTAGCCGTGGCTGGGTCGGGACGCAGGAGTATAAATTTTACTCCTGCGTCTACTGATTTTACCTGTGAATAATCTGCATCCCACGATCTTGTTATTTGGCGCTGTAGGAATCTCGAGATTAGGCCTACATGTAAGATTACGAGTTTCAAGTAAGCCCTATTTCTTCTTGCCTAACCATTACATTTGCAAATATAACCTATAATTATGGCCACCTTTTCACACACACAAACCAACTTTGTTTACGGACAACCCTTCTGACTCAACGCAGCGCTCGTGAATAAGCTGGTGTCCCGCGCCTGGCTTTCAAGTACCGTAGCGCTCTAGAAATTTGGAGATTACGATTACGATTACGGTTTAAACTTTGGTTGTGCCTGCCTGCCTGCCTGTCTGCCTGTCTGTCTGTCTGTCTGTCTATCTGTCTGTCTGTCTGTCTGTCTGTCTGTCTGTCTGTCTGTCTGTCTGTCTGTCTGTCTGTCTGTCTGTCTGTCTGTCTGTCTGTCTGTCTGTCTGTCTTCGCATATGCAGATCACTAGCAGTGACGCTTATGTTAATTAGCCTAATGACATTGAATAGCTAGTGTTACACTAGATTGCAATCTGTCAGAGCCAATGAGGTATGTACACCATCTAAATAATTGTCTAAGATTCTCTTAACCGGACTCATGAAAATTGTGTGTAGTTCCATTTCGCTGTCAACCCCAAATGTCGCACCACTTCAAATTCCGCTACTAATACGATTATGTTTTTAATCTCCAAATGCAATTTTTACCTTGCAAATATAAATTATTCGTCAATCTATCTTTATAAATGCAAGTAATTCAATGCTTTTTTATGCAAACAATTTGTGAAATTTCTGTTACCCTCATTATCGTTCAAAAACTGGTGACACAACTAATATAAACAGTCTTGTAATTATTGTTTTTTTACTGAGCGATAATAGAGCGTTAAGAGTACGACACTGTGCACGATTTTCTTTCAAGGACAGTTATAATAAAAGTTGTAATTGAACCAGAAAAGGTGGTAAAATCACTGGTAAAATCCCAGACTGGCTGCCCGTACTCCAAACAATATGGCCGTTAACGAATGCAATAAAATTAGAGCGTGTGACGGTCGCTTAGGGCTCAGGTTAGGCGTCGTGAGGGTCGGTTAGGGTTCAGGTTAGGCGTCGTGAGGGTCGGTTAGGGTTAGTTTTAGGGCTAGTGCAGTCATTCTGCTGAAATTGAAGCTGAATTGATGAACAATGTCGTCGATGGTCGCGCTCTAATTTTATTGCATTCGTTGCCAGCCATATTGTATGGAGTACGGACAGCCAGTCTGGGATTTTACCAAATCACTCTTAGTTCGAAAATGGTTGAATGCTAAACATAATCAAATTATTGATATAGCATTGTTTATCGTACAAGAAACAACTTGGACGTACGTCGTTTTGCCGTACTGTTGCGTCAATACCGTTTAGCTCTGTCGTGAAGTGCTTTTCCAACATTGAATTCGCCTTGCTTCCATTTAAAGGATGCCATGTGTCATTTGTAAGTAGGCACATGAATGATTTTTGTTGTTTGTGTGGTTGTTTTAAAGCCGACATGCCAGCTGTTCCGAGCGGTTCTATGTATGGCCAAGGCCCTTCGTGCTGGGATCGAGTGAAGACGGGTTTCATGATTGGTTTCTGTGTTGGAGTTGCATCAGGTGCATTATTTGGAGGATTCTCTGCCCTACGGTAATCAGTTTTTTGCTGTCATTATCATTTTAATCGTCATCATTATCACCAACTCCCCTTAGCCGATTTTGATAACTAAGCTAGAGTTTTAGGTGAAGATTGACATCGGCTCGGTCACCGATATTCATTCATTTGAAGAATTTATGTAGCGACCCTCAAGAGGCCCACTCACAGAGGTGCTCCCAATCCAACCACGGTGACACAGAAAAGATTAAAAGAGCCTCTAACACACGGATGATTGGTATATCAGCCATAGGTAACAGGCTGCGTGTCTCTAAATTGTAGACTAAATTCCAGGCCGATGAACCTACAGCTGAGAAAGCACTGTAGGTTGAGGTTCCAACACGTGGGACCAACAGCTCCCCACTGGAGGCAGAGTGAAGATGTATATGCTGGAGATAATAAAATTGGCTGACCCAGATTGGGAAAAATGACAGAATGCTCTGACCTACATCCTGCAATGTCCTTCTATTTGGTTTTACTTTTGTTTTAGTGGAATAAATACGGAAGCGTCAGTCTTGATTCTTAAACTGTCTAGGACCTTGTGCCTCATTCTTGGAGTTTACTGGGCAATTCCACGGAAAATGGGACACAGAAACCAAAACAAAATTCTGCAAAATTCTGTGTCAAAAACTTGTTTTTCAGTGAGTGTAAAGTATCATAATGTTTGTTGCTACAAGTATCACGAAAATGTCAGGTTGATTTGAAGAATTTGCCTTCTACACTACGAGATAGCAATGAAATATCGATTAAATCAGTCCATGAGCTGCTATTTCGGTGTTCAAACTTGTGGAAATGCAAAGACATTAGTGAATATGAAGCCAACAGCCTAGTGGTAAACAGAAGGGGCTTTTTCACTCTAGGTGAACACATTGCAGTATCCAACAACACTGGATGATTTATAAAGTATTCCTACATACTTTTGAACCATAACTAGTAAATTTACTGCAAGTAGTATTTGTCTTTTCGGAAGCGTTACGTCAGTGACATTTTAATGTTACGTCAGTGACATCTAATCAACAGTGAAATTATGACTAAGTGAGTTTTGGATAAGAATTTTTAACTTTCTATGTATGCCACAACTTGTACTAATAATTTTAAAAACTTTAATAAAATTTTTGCAGTGATGTTTCAGAAGATTTTAATGCGTATACGAATTGCAATAATTTTGGTGTCCAAAATGCGTTACGTCAGTGACGACACTCAAAAACTGTTTTTAAAAATACCCTTAAATATTTCCGGCCAAATATTTTTTGTCTTTTAAGAAGGCTTATATAGTTAAATAATTTGGCATAAAATTTTTGGCAAAGCAGTGATATGATAGTCTGCTAGAATTAAAAACGAAGCAACATTTCTGTCTGAATGTTACGTCAGTGACGGTGGAATTGCCCTACTGTATCGTGTACAAGTCTGAAGAATTAACAAATCATGCAGTTTTATCTTTTGCCATTTCCTTATTACTGCTAAATATGTGTAAGTCGATCCGTGTGTTTCTGTTTTCAAGCTTTGGCCTGCGTGGCCGAGAATTAGTGAACACGGTTGGCAAGACGATGGTTCAAGGCGGTGGAACTTTCGGAACGTTCATGGCGATCGGAACAGGAATACGATGTTGAACAGCTTTGAGTCGATACGAAACAATTCGCGATTTCTTCTAAATCTGTGCATGACTGCATACTCTTTATCGTATAGAAATCAGGGATTGCTGTCATCAAATAGTCCTAAGAGCGGCAAACATTTCAGAGAGGGGACTTGTTCTCTTTCCGAAATGCCGTTGTTTGGGGACATTTTGGTTGATCATCCACCCTTGTGAGTTGTGTGAGAGGTTCTATACAGGCACTCTGATATATCATCTAATTATGTGTGTGCCAGCGTTCTTACTGAGCTCAACGCTATTATGGATGTATGTTTTGCCGAAAAAATTTATTATGTTTCTAATTTGAAGTATCTAAATCAGTCTTTACAAGTTACAGTGAAGTGCAACTCCAAGTTATTTTGGTCATTTTTGGCATGTCTAAAATATATAATAATTTATGTTAAACTAAGTTGAATTACAGTCATATAAAGTGAAGGTGCACACTGCACATCAATTACCCAGCATTGCAAGTAATTTTTAAAAAGTCTTTCATTTGAGTTAACAACTCCACTGTTGTTGATTAGAAGTTTTGTTGCTCGCAACAGAATGTTGATGGTCATTTCCCGTTTATTTCCAATTTTCATTTCTTAGCGTAGTAATCACTGTCTCGGGCTGTTTAACCCTTTAATGCCGAGAAGGTAGTAAATGGTATGGGAAAATCCTATACCCTCCGGCATTAAAGGGTTAATGTTCATACCTGTTCATAGTTTCAGCCTGCATATACATTTTCCACAGTTTTGCTGCCAAAGCTACACAGTGACTACAGTACAGAGCAACACCAAAATGTACTTTGAGCTTTTAAGTAAAACATGTTGAATTTTATTTATTTAAGTCTTACAGTCGTACACTGATAAAAACAAAAACAGTGATAGAAATTGTTCAACAGCAACAATGCAACAAAAGTTGATAACAAAAGATGAAATGAAACACAAAAAACATCAACTGAAAGAAAAAAATCTGGTTTCAGCAAGCAAGTGATGAGAGAATAAATGCTCAAAAATCCACATCAAGCTTAAACATTTGTATAATGTTACAGTAACAAGGGAACCACGTAGCACGAGGCATTTTAACTTGCTTTTGTACAGTTCAAAATTTGAAAAAACTCATGCATTAAAAAAAGTATGAATGCAACGATGTTATCGACAGCTGAAATTATCTACTACTTAGCTGAATCAGTTCATAATCCGTTATTCTGTATTTTTCGTTCCATATTTAACATGAGAGTCTTTACTAACAAGCTACTACTGAACAGATAACTTCAGTGACCTTGAAAGTTGAGTTACACAAGCTAGAGAAAGTTAACATAACAAAGTTTGAATGACCGTCATTTTTGCTAATTCAGATATCTTAAACATTTTTTGCAGTTGCTGGGAATTGTTGTGTAAAACAGCAACTGGATGTAATTATGAAAAGAATTTACGAATAACACTCGAACATCAACAAGAACTAGCATAGGTGTCAGCACCGGTAGTTAACCTACAGAGACGCCATCTGTTGGCAAAGTGTTTCTCGTTCCCTAAGACCA
Source organism: Lumbricus rubellus (assembly GCA_945859605.1). Taxonomy (NCBI): domain Eukaryota; kingdom Metazoa; phylum Annelida; class Clitellata; order Crassiclitellata; family Lumbricidae; genus Lumbricus; species Lumbricus rubellus. The sequence goes on along the minus strand of OX243813.1, from coordinate 53,200,075 downwards.
GTCATCAATAGGTAAGCGGTCGTTTGAGTTTAGTCGTGGGTGCCCTGAACAATGACACTGATGGTAGATGCTTCCTTTGCTTGATGCGCCTGAAGAACAGCAACTGCCTCCTCAACCTAGTCAAACAGCAACAGATGCAAAGTAATGGGATAAGTTTTTGAATCAGAACCAAACAAAGTAAAAGAAACTGATTATGGCAAGAGTTTTATATAGAAAATAGCAAAGAAATCTTTCTTACGAGGACAATAATTATGGTAATCTTTTTTCCATTTTAGCTCAGCTGCCTTGCAAGGCGTCCTTGTAATGACATGGCCGTGTTACGACACCATACAAATTGTTTTATTACTATGATATACAATTATGCATACAAGTCATATAACATAATATATATGTAATTATGTATGAATATAAATGCATGTGTAATTGTGTTTATATATAAATAAAATATTAAATATTTATGTAGCCTATGTGAACCACTATCTGGCACATGTACTTTGGACTTTACAGAGGTCCTCAAGAGTTGTCTGACCTTGTGCACAATTAGACATTTGGCTTGCATGGAAGACTTGGAAGTGCATCCTTTCTGTGATATTTTTAAATGTGATTTAAATTTGAAAAAGGATTTTTAAAATATGGCTTTAAAATGTCACAAATGATGATGCATTGCGAACAGCATGAACTAGCACAAAACCTTGAAAAGTCTATCTGTATAGAATTTGTAATTTATATTGAGAAACCTTGAAAAGTCTATCAGTAAAATTTGTAATATGTTGAGAAACCTTGGCCTTCAGGGACTCGTTTGACTCGAGCATGTGCAGAAGCTCGGAATTGTCGATTTCCAGCAGCATTCCGGTGATTTTTCCGGCTGAATCTGGATACATGTCTTGGATGAGTGGGAACAGCCTTTCACCAAGCATCTGCTTCTGTTCCTGAGGCATAGCTGCAGCCAACATAGTTGAAGTCAGAGGCTCCTGACCCTGCACATGGACAGCCTACAATGCAACAGCGAACCAGCAATTAATAATTAATTATTCCCTCTGCTGCTCCTAGTCTTTTGCACATCTTGAAATTCAAGAGTAATCCTAATTATGATCATTCTGTAGTTTCTTTAAATTTCTAATGTTCCAATGTGCGAAAAATAAATCAAAACAATGTTCAAAGAATAGCTTTGAAAATTTTACTGTATTTAAGCAGTTACAAAGCACCTCTAGTAGGGTGAACCACTCAGAAGCACTCCCAGTGTGCATTGCCCCATGAGTAGAAGCAGGTTTTGAGAGAAGTGAAGAAAGAAGAGAGACCAGGCCGCCAGAGTGAACAGAAGGAGAAAGCGCACACAAAAATCTACCTACTACAGGTCTATACACAGGTGTAATGGAAAAAAAATTGCAAGTACCTGCTGCATAGCGTTAGTGTTGTAAGGCTGCGACGCGTTGTGAATCACTGAAGAATATTTGAACGATGGTCGAGGGCTATGTAAGACTGGCATTGTGCCAGTCATTCCAGGATGCATCACTTGCTGTTGAAAGCCTTAAACATACAAGTTAAACATACATACATGTATATAAATATTCACACTGTCAAAGTTCTGCAACCTTGACATCTAAAATAATGTCAAATTTATTTACAATTGTGAAGACTCCAATGAAGTATCTATACAGATATGATAAGCATTACAATCTCTTCATCCAGATGAGTTGAAAGGCAGTTAAAAATATCATGAATCCTGTTTAATTTAAAATGCAATTCATACAAGGCTTTTCCAATTCAAATATTAATTTGAATATTTTCCGTTTGAATTTGCTCACCAGGTGGAAGTCTCTGGTTTGCAGCGACTTGATGTTGTCCAGTTATTGGTCGTGCACTAACTGGTTGACGAACTGGGAGCTGACCAGCCGACCTAGCTTGACGCATTGCTGACCCACCCGATGTTGACTGGTACGCTGTATTGCAAAAACAAGATCAAAGAAAAGATCAACAATTTTTTAACCACACCCATACACTCACACATATGCATGCACACACTCGCACACACTTACATGCACATGTATCAGAACTTGTTACAGTGCCCCATCAAGATTTCTACTCAGAGGTGCTCCCAACTACAGCGTGGACACTGATCGGATTTCATGCCAAAGCAATTGCAAGTGAAGGACTTACTCAAGGTCCCTACGTGGCAACTTGAGGTGGACTCAAACCCGCAACACACAAATTGGAGACTTAATTTCTTAGTCATGAACGAGGCAGATACATGTTCTAAAGTTTGCTGGAAACTTCATAATTACACAATACTGGAGAGCACAAAGCTTTTTACATCCTTAAAGATGTCATAGTGTGTAACATAGAACGTATCTTATTTCATTTTGTGTGCAAGGCCACTATGCTTCCTCTTCAATGAAGTTCACAACGCAACACAGAAATTCTGTATGGTTTTAAAACTCTCACGTTAAACTATAGTTGGCCTTTCAGACAATTGATAGAAAGTAAACAATGAGAAAGTCTAATGACCTGGATTCTGGACAAGTCCTGGACGTATTGGCTGTGACCATCTGCCTGAAGGACGAATCTGAGTGACCTGAGGTGGAGTGTAGTAGTTTTGCGACTGCTGCATGGCTGGCACGAAATAGCCACCACCACCAGGATGGAAGATCTGGCCCACCTGCTGTCCCTGCAAACACAGTAAGGCAGTTTCTCAACAGATCCTTTCATTAACCTAATGATACTGAACTCCCAAAGAGCTCTCTCGCATTTTTTGGTAACAGGCAACATATTGTATTCATTGTTCACACTGCCAACTGAGGCTCTGGTAGCTAAACTTCAAATTTATTATTTAACACATGGTTCAAAAGATGTATAAATATGTGTTAGAACCACTATAATTTGACTTGAAGATTTATAAACAATATAAGGCTCCTTCCAACCTTCCTCTTATAAACTGTGAGTATCTAGTGACACTGGACTAGCATCCAAACCATGCAACAAATCTACAACTCTTGCACTGAAGAATAATTATTAAAACTCCCTTGTTTTCTCAAATAATTTATATAAAGTCATCCAGTCGCCTTGCTTGATTCTAATTCAAAGATATTGCGTATCCAAGCTTTAATTCTTGTAGCCATTTGAAAAGAAAACCTGCTATTTAAACAGAAATAGGAGGAAGAAATCAAGCAAAAAACCCAGCTCTTTTCAACCATATTTACAACAGAAATAAATGGTAATTAATTAATAATAATAATTTATATACTAAAAACATCGATTAAAGTATTACTGGAATGTGCAGACTGGAGAATCTCTGGAGATACTGCGACGCAAGATGAGCTTTGCGATCTTCCTTGCGCTGTGCTAGAGCAACATAAAGTGGCTTGGACGCGAGGATGCGACCGTTCATCTCGGTGACGGCTTTCGTTGCCTCGTCGGGAGAGCTGAAGCAGACAAATCCAAATCCTTTTGATCGGCCATTTTCCATCATCACCTACAAACAAACAGTCTCCAAACTCACAAAGTCTTCACTCCCATAGGAAACTGCAGACATCTGCAGTGCAAAAACACATGCTATTTAAAGGGTGCGGTGGTGTAGGGATATGTTCCGTGCCATGGGGCTGGAAGGTTGCCGGTTCGAATCTGCTTCGAGCCGCCGCGAAGGGACCCTGAGTCTTCACTCACAATTGCACTTCGGTGAGAAACTCCGATTCAGTGTTCGCGCTGTAGTCAGGAGCGCCTCTGAGTATCCTACTTTGAGATGCGCTATATAAATTTTCCTAAATAAATAAATCGCAAGCATATCAACAACAGTGGTCAAAATGAAATTCAATTCAAATACAAAAGTTTCACTTTAAATTATATTAGTAGTTCCAAATGACACATTCAAATTGATTAATTTTGACAGACAATGTAATAAAAGTTGAGATCCAATTGATGCAACGTTGCAATAATATCGATGCAAGTGGTACGCAAAGACACATTGCATACCTTAGCGCTGGTGATATTTCCAAACTGGCTGAACTCATTTCGCAAGACTTCATCGTCTAAAGTGTCGTCCAGATTCTTGACGTACAGGTTGACACCGTGAAAACGATTGACGCGTTCCGTCTTGATGCGTTCAAACTTCTCCTTCAGCTCTGCTTGGCGCTCAGCCTTCTTCTGCGCTCGACCAACGTACAGCTCACGGCCACTGATGTCCTTGCTGTTCAGCTCTTCGACAGCCTGTATTTGTTCACAAACATCACAAAGATTAGTCAAAGGATATGTAACACCTACAATTACTTTACAAATCATGCATGTTTAATATTATTATTATTAGTAGTAGTATTACTGCAAACGTTACTAACGTGTGAACGGTCACACAGAAAACCGAATTAAAGGTGCACATGCTTTACCAGTCACCAGAGGAAGTGCTTGTTTAAAGAAATTTTTAGAACTGCACAACCAACAACTTTTTCTAGTGTGGGTTTGACCTTTTTTAGAGGAAAAAATTTCACAAAAAAGTTGCAGGTTGCTGCTTAAAAATTCTGATGACTTTTTTTAGTCCTTTGTCTCAGAAATTTGTCTCTAGTTTTCCCCACAACTGCTGCAAGTTCCCGCCTGTAAAATCTGATGACCTTTTTTTCTTTTTAGTCATCGGCTTCTTCAAAGTCTAGAAATTTCTAATGATTATCACTGCACAACATTGCTTTTACAGCTGCACAAATTCATTTACAACTGCACATTTTTTTGTAGAACTGCATGTTAAAAAAGCCCTACCTTGAAGTCCACTCTTTGGCTGGATATCTGAGAAAACGACAGTAAGCAAACCATATAATATATCAACTGCATATATAATATTATGTTACCTTGACTGCAGCCTCATGCTCTTCGAAACTCACAAATCCAAATCCTTTCGAATTTCCCATGTCATCAGTCATCACCTAGATGAGATAAAAAGCACAATTTAAGCAGCTGAGTTGGTGAAAAAGTCACGAGCACTGTGGTATCTGGTTATCATCAGATGTATACCAGACACTATCTCTGAACATTTTGTCTTGCAGACAATTCTTCTAAGATCTGCAAATGTTTTAGGTATTTATGGGTATCGAAGGGTATTACAAAATGGCCAACACTGTTACAATACTAAACAGAATCACTGTCCTGAAACAAAATGACCTTCAGAGACTAAATGTATGGCAACGAAATGTCCAGCAATAAATCATAGAAGGACTTCCTCCAAGATGCCATTGTTCCCCGGTGTCAGGACTGCCATGGCTCATTCCAGATCATTGCCTACACAATTCCCTCCCTATGGAAAGGACTTTCTAACATCAGTTTGCTCTGTCGTCCTCTCTGGTGGTCTTTCCTCATCTTAATCTCGCCTCAAATCCTGCTTTTTCTTTGAGGATCACACGCTCTAGGAGCGCTTCTGAAAGGCTCTTGCTGAGAAGCGCTTTATAAATTTGGTCACATACGATACAATAATTATACAATGTAATGCATGTGGGCCTTTCAAAAGCAACTAAAGGTTACTTTCCTAGTTGCTTAAATTTATTCAGAGCATAGGTCAACCGCACTAAGAGCGCTTCTGAAAGAATTTTGTGAAGAAGTGCTTTATAAATTATACAATACATATGCCTCAAGCCATCTCCAAGGTCATTCCAAACAATGCAGAACTAATCAGGCTGTTTGGAAAGAAACAATAGAAGTGTTCAAGTAGGATGGCTAAAACAGACACTTGATAACTCAGAAAAAGCACTACACACACGTGTACAAATTGAACATGCAAACAAAACAAATAAGCAAACAATGAATAGGTCAACATAATTAACAAATTAACCAAATGAACATCCAAAAATGAACAAATTATAAAAAGTGGACAAAAACTGGACATGTCAACAAAATGAATATGTAAACAAAATAAGCTTGTAGACACAACCAACATGTAAACAAGGACATTCATAAAGCAGAATTTGGTCATACAAAGAGACACGTTAGACTACAGCAATGTCTAATACCACAGATATTACGAGTTAAAGGGTGTCAACATTTACCCCAGACATGGAACCTGTAAGTACCTTGCAGCTGATAATTTTGCCATACGGGTCGAACAAATCGCGAAGCTTTTCATCATCAAGGAAATGAGCAAAGTTCTTAACGTAGACATTTGTAAATTTCTTCGCCTGATCTCCCATCTGATTCATCCTTTCTCTTCTCGACATGAAACGCCCGACATATCTGCCAATGACGAGAAAGTATTATTGCTTGATGTCAACAAATGCACAGAAGAAGGAACATTCATTTTAAGACTTTCGCTAAATTCTAATTATAGTTATTAAAACCAACAATATCTTTGATTACTTAAAATCCTGCCTGTATGAAAATAATAACAGTAATAAAAGATTCAATTGACAGACATTGACCTAAAATCAGAAGTAATGTACGTATGCATATAAGGCTGGTTTAGGATTCAAGATTAATACAACACCATCCAAGACCTTGCTGAATTTCATGCAATATCATCACTACCACTACAGCCATGACCACCAGAACTCAGTAGAATACTGACATCTAATTGATTGACTGTGGTTGTAATGACCTATCTTTGAATATGTCCTCTCTTAAGACTCTACGGATTTTGCATCCACTTTGAAAAACACCTGAAAACTGATTTTCTCCAAGGTTGGGCTGGAGTGCCCTGAGCAATCAGAAAGAGGTGCTACATAAATTTTCTGAATTAATGAAATCAAAACAAAATCTTTCAAGTATCTCTCAACATTTTTTGGCTCCACACATTGCTATTAAAATGAAAAGGTAACACCAAAAAGATGCTGCAAAATGTAAAAGAGACTAGTAAGGACAAAGACTATTGGTATTCACAATGGTAATACATCACCATGTATTCTAGATAGTGCATTTAGTTATCTGGTCCTGCTAGTGAAACTCACACTTTTTTGTCATTGAGGAGCATCCCATTGACTTTTTCAATGGCTCGCTTGGCAACTTCTTCTGTTTCAAAGTGCACGAAACCATAACCCTTGGAACCGTTGGCATCAGTTGCAATCTGCAAAAAATTATTCATATTTCTGCTACTACAAAGCATGCCAACGTAGTCTGTAGTGAAATTTCGGTATTATATATTATGCTTGTAGCTAAATGTCTGCTTTCATCCACATGATACACAGCTTTAAAAGACAACTTTGCTACACAATTCCATCTGCAGTGGAATCTGTGCTGCTGCCCAAATTTAGTCTACATTCTACAACATGTTTATATTTTATAGCTGCAAGATCCAGCAAGTATAATTATGGTCATATTTTTCCAGGTTCAGGTAAAAAAACAACTAAGAAAATTTGCAGAAAACAGTTTTCTTTTAAATCTAAGCATAAATATACAAATCTACAATTTATTAATCAAGTCAAATGGTAGTAAGCATAGATTACCACACAAGGGTTGAGCACAATTTCCAACTTTAGGAAGGCAACATGACATGACATGACATGGAAGGCAATTTACAGATGTTATGAGAACTACACTTTTTAGAATTTCTAATGAATATTTGTTGCTGCAAGCAAACTATACAGACCTTGCAAGATAGAATATTTCCAAATGCAGAGAATGTGTCATACAGGGCTTTGTTATCGATACTCTTGTCCAAGTTCTTGATGAAGATATTTCCCACACCTGACTTGCGGAGTGATGGGTCCCGTTGCGACCACATGATGCGAATCGGCTTCCCTTTGATGGTATCAAAATTCATTGTGTCCAAGGCTCTTTCAGCTGCAACAACATCAAAAAATTTCATATTTCTGTAGACGTTAAACCAAATGCCTGTTTACCAATTCAATTGTTCTTGTACTTCCATAAGCTGAAAAGAATTGTTCATTGCATCCTCAGTACGCAAGCATCTGAATCTTGATCCCAAACGATTTCAAGACTTGGCATATATCTATCATACTTCGCCCCCTCTGTGCCAGTTCACTGCATCTTCTTAGATCCTCTGATCAACTTGACCTCCAAAGTTGTTTTCCCATGTCAGGACTGAAATGGCTCAATCCAGATGCTATGCCTGCATATGTACCTCTCTGTGGAATGGACTTCCACCAAATATTCATTTCTATGCCTCTGAACATATCTAACTATGCATTTGAACAGAATCCCTAGATATGAATAGATCTATCATGGCCTTATGATTAAATTCTGCATTCATGATACAGCAGTGAGAGTTACGAAATCTTTTCTCTTATAAATCTCCCACTAGAGTCATATAAGTATGATAACTTTACTAGTTCTATAGCCCTGGAGGTGATTTGGGCAGAAATCAGAAATTTGGCTCAGTAGAATTCTCAACCAAATTTCTGCTAAAATCCGTGCCAAGGCAAAATTAGGTCAAATGTTTCTGCTCCACCCATGGCCCCTAGTCAACTCCGATGAGCACACTGACTGTACACTGACAGCACTTGGTAAGATGAGATGACGAGGGTGGAATAGTCACCCGCTTTCATATGCCAAGGCTAAGAAAATGAAGGCGCTGACACTTCATGTCCATGCATGGCTGCCTCAAGAGGGCGTCTTGACCTTTAACTTGTGATTTCAACACAAACCACATCAAGCTCACATGACTCTGCTCTGAACTGCAAACGACTGCATTAACAAGCAACATTTGATGAAATGCTTAGGTAAAGTTCTAGTCTTATCCTGCAAAGTTAGCATTCGAGGTCGATTACAATTAAAACACACAATGGATACCACAGTTATGCCGAAATAACTTACCATCTGCGGGTTGTTGGAAGTTGACGTATGCATATCCCAAACTTCGTCTTGTGATCATGTCTCGACAGACGCGAATACTGAGGACAGGTCCTGCTGTTGAGAATTTTTCAAATAACATGGCCTCTGTAACCTCTGTGTGGAGATCTCCCACATACAAAGAGGCCATTGGGTAAGTAGGTCCCGCCGGATTCATCTTCGCGCCTTGTAATCAGATTGTTTAAACCGTCAAGTTTAGGTCAGGTTTCTAACCCAGAACTCGAACGACCACGGGGCCTTCAGACCGACTTAGCATACGACGTAAATCCAACAAAGCCTATACTAGGGTGCCGTGGAAAGTAAATTTTCAGAACTTCCCTACACAAACAACCCATACACGCATCGAAAGATTGCAAGTAATAGTTGTTAGAGTCCAGAATAATAAATAAAAATATACGTTCAATAAATAACAGGATATTTTAGTTAAAGTTTTTTGTAGAAATTAGCAACGGCCGCCGACGAAACGCTTTTAACGAATAGTTGACGTCATCAGTGACAATTTCGCCGCGTTTCATTTCTATGTCGGAGTAAACTAGATTCACTTCAACGCTTGAATTTAGCAGAGCAAAAATTTGCATGGTATTTTATTTGAAAATAATTTATAAAGCGCCCATTTAAGAGGCTAGAGGTGCAGTCAGCGTGAAAGTCCTGACGGAATATGTCCTCAAGCAGCGCGCAGATGAGGATATAGGCTACTTATGCAGTTCTTGTCACGTTGCCCGAGGGAGTATAATACGATCACGACGGTCTAGACATCGGAGGACGAAGCGGAACAGCAGAGGTGAGAGCTTGCACATTACAATGCAAAGGTACTGTAACCTGTAACTTGGGAATCGTTTTGTTTGCCGAATTCTAAAAGGTGGAAACCATGATAGGCCTAGTGTGTATTTGTGTCTACTCAAAGCCCCCCTACTCTGTGGAAAAAATTAAGGTTTGGGGAGAGTGGGACACGAGCGCCCAGCCGAGATCGCCGACTATGCGCTGAGCACAGGGCTTTGGGAGGGGATGTGTCCATTCCCGTCAGAGATTTGTTTGAATTTCCACACTTCAACGGGGATCATAACAAAGTTGGTCTATTAATTATTTAGTGTTGATAAGGGTGGTCCAAGACTTCGATAAAAAAATGTACTTACAACGATAAAAAGTTCATGTAGAGTCTCCACATTGTAATGTTTAAATGTCATCATAACAAATTACTCTATTATTTCAGTGTTGATAAAGAGTGGTGTAATATAATTGGAATTACAATAACAATTTGTTTAGGTATTAAGTTTAGCAAATTATTTCTGCTAACTGTACCAAACAAGTTTTAATTGCACCAAACAAGTTTAAACTGCATGAAACACCTTCAATATTGCCTATGCCAAAAACATTGAACATAATCTAGATATAAATAACTATTAAGTTCTAACCTTACATATTCTAAGTAAAACTGAAAAAGTTGAAAGACTTTGAAGATAATAATATAGATTACAAATGGAAACTAATCATTTCTTCTACAAACCTCAGCGCTATGATACAATTACAAAAAATTATATAGGGCCCCCCCTAAGTCCACTACACTACACTACACCTGTCATTTGATAATGCCTTCCTTACAAAGTTCAGAAGTAGTCTAAACAAAGAACCCTGGCCACCAAACCCATAGGCGTACGAGGCGGGGGTGCAGGGGGGGCAATTGCCCTCCCAAATTCGGGCAAGTTTGGTAATTTTTTCGGGCAAAAAGTCGCGGACAACTAAAAAAAAAAAAAAAAAAAAAAGGTCGTCAAGTTTCTGGCAAGTCTAATTTTTCGGGCAAAAAAGTCGCGGACGACTAAAAAAAAAAAAAAAAAAAGGTCGTCAAGTTTCGGGCAAATCTGGTTTTTCGGGCAAAAATAGTCGCGGACGACCAACTTTTTGGCCGGATAAATTTTTCGGGCAGAAGTTCAATCTTTGCCCCCCCACTTCTGAAACCTCCCGTACGCCTATGACCAAACCAACCATTAAGGAACAGATCAACAGCATCATCCAGTTCACAGCAAAAATTAATGGTCCTTGATTAGGCACAGTATGTGTGTGCGAGTGTGTATGCACACGCGAAAAGATCAATGAAAAAAGTCAGCTCCTATTTTATATATAGGCTATACTTCGTTTATTCAAGAAAACTAAGTTGGCAGATGGTAACTTATTACATGAAGATGGTGGATGAGAAAACTGAACTGTGAAGAGGAGCTCAAATTCATGTCATAGCTCCTGATTGGCAAGTTTTAAACGATCTTTGACTGCACACTACAGGCACGCTGCATGCAGTTTGAACGAAAAGTTTTCATACATTTTCAGCAAACATTTTCACGTTTACAAATCCAGAAATCAGTTCATCACCGGGAAAACCATGTAAACAAATTTTTTACGTAAATACATTGTAAATTTTTTTTGAGAAGTCGTACGAAAAAATGCCTGTATGTAGCATGTAAACCAGGGCACGCGTGAAAACAATAAGTCTGAACAAGTCTATAGTTACTGATTGAGTACAGCACATAAACAGTCATTGAACACTTATGGTAAGGTAAGTTGATAACTTTAGGGACCTCTTGCAAAAAATCTACAGTGTGGCCGGTTCACCTTTCTGGAAAAAGTTACCAATCGATTTCTGTTATGATCTTTCTTTGTCCATTGTTCGCAAGCGCTTGAAAACCATTGTGTTTAATCATGGACTGGTGCTGTCAAGTCAGGACCGCCTCTACACAGTTTCTCTTAAAGTGGCACTATAATTTATTATAAACTTAGGATTACTATTACGACTACTATGCATTAAAAGTTGAATGGCACATAAACAGGGAGGAGGGTATAAGCGAGTCTGCACTGTATGTACAATTATACATATACTCGGTGTTTGAAAAATCCTAATCCACTTTACACAGAATTTCATTAAAGGCAGTCAGTAGTAAGTAAGCTAAAGTCATCCCGATAAACCACTTTTTGTCGGCTATGGGTACAAATAGATGGGGTGAAAGGTCACAGCCCCACACATTTGTCACGCACTGGCAGCGCTGGTGGCATCTTATAACAAAATTGAAATATTATTTGGAGAATAAATGCAGTTATAGATGAGTAGCCTCCTCTGGTAAGTCTCGTGACAGTCCCTCAACCCTGACCCTCGTCTCTTTTGCGGGAACTCGGGGTGGCGCCTTCGGGCGCAACTTCCCCGGAGGAGGCGCGTAGACGTCGGGGTTGTCGGTGCTCTCCGATCGTGGCGTCATCCGACAGAGTTCGACCGGAAGTTTCTTCTGGGTCGGCAGGCTGGCGGATTTGTTGCTCACATCAATTGGTTTGTTTCTGCCAAGACTGAGAAGCAGGGACGCTGGAGAGAGGGAAGTGGATGCTGTTGGGTCGTCGTTGTGCTTCCTCTGAGCAGACCTCGGAGATGGTAGACTTGGACCGCTGGAGGTCTTGTCGGTCGCTTCCGTGTCCATGGTGTTTCTCTCTTCCACTCTGATTGCAGGAGCGACATTCGGTAGGACCGCAGTGGAATCCTGAAGAGCGATATTCGGCTGCGTTTTTGTCGTGACTTCCAAACTTCCTCCGGAGTCCTCGATTCTGTTGTCGTCCGATTTATTTACAGAGTCGTCTGCGTCCGGACTCGAACAGCTTCCGAGGGGACTGAAGACCTCAACGGTGCTCGAACCGTCATCCTCCATTGTTCCGTCGATGCTGTCTCCATCCGGCGCCTCGTCTTGGAAAGTTCTGGTCGTCGCAGACAATGGGTTTTCGAGAATCACGTGCAAAGGACTGTTGCTGGGAATTTCCTTTGATTCGAAAGACGCAGAATTTTCCACAAAGCCCCGATCATCGATCGGGTGCTCGCTCGCACTTTTCTTCGGTGGAAGAGGTGGCGGAATAGTCGGCTTTGCAGGAATTGGGATTGTTCGCTCGAATGACTGGACTGCGGGTCTCAATCTCTCTGGTTCGAAGTTCCTCGGCAGCGTGTAGTCAGACAATTCCGGACCCGGTTGATATTCAGGCGCACTCTCCGACCGCTGTTTCCCGATTTGACCAATAGGTGGTGCTGGTGCAAGAGCCTTCTTCGCTCGATTTAGACCCATGTTAGGCAATCTCTGTAGTGGTCTGTGAACAGCAGTTGACCTACAGATGTAACGCAATACGATGTAATATAAGTAAGTAAGTATATTCTTTAATACTGCACACGCAAACGCACAATCAGACATAGAACATCATTACAATAATTGTAGTAATTATAAAACATAATTAAAATGCCCACAAAGTGATTAAAAATGAAAACTCGGCTCATACCCTTTGTATTCTTCACCATTCTGTTCACTTTGATTCAGATCCAAACGAGAAAATGATCCTACAATTTACGAAAAAATACGTTGATTAACACCAGCCAGTAACATCCTAAATGAAGATGCCTAACAAACTACAACATGAACTCCTCAAGATTTCTACATCTAATTATAATTATAAGTATAGGTAATGTCATAAAAGAAGCAAAATAAACAATCATTTATGTGGTGCATTTATACCGATGGTTATTACGTTACAGAGAAAGAACAACAAATAGCAAGTATTTCCAGTGTTGGTTAGGTAACTTTTAGAAGTAAACAGTGACAGAAAATGGTTACATTGGTTATTTACAAGTAGTGAATAATGCACAACGCAGATGAGTATTTCATACCAGATCTTTGTTCTGAAAAGAACCAGTTGGCATTCGTAATAAGTGGCTCAACGGCTGTCATTGCCACACCAGACACCTTCACGCTGCCCCTAAGACAATAAAAGTGTCAACACAAGTCAGAAAATGCAAGTCAAAACAATGCAAGTCAAGATAATGCAGGTTAAAAATAATGCATGTTAAAACAATGCAAGTTAAAGCAAAGCAAGTCAAGACAATGCAAGTTAAATACAAGACAAGTTAAAGCATGAATGCAAGTCAAGACAATTCACGTCAAAACAGTGCAAGTCGAAACAATGCAAGCTAAGACAATGCAAGTCAAGACAATGCAAGTTAAAAATAGCAAGTCAAAATAGTGCAAGGTAAACTTACACGAGTCAAAAGTGTCAGTGTCACAGATAAGTGAATGTCAGATATCAAAATAGGTGAGATACATCACGTAGTTTACTAAGACAAGTCAAATATAATCGAGTACCACGAGAGGCAAATTATGTCGGATACTAAAACTGGTGAATTATACGGAAAACCAAGACAGAACCCAGTTTAAGCTGGCTCCATACTTCACCCTAATTTTCAATACTCACTGGTCGGCTTTCGATGGGTAGAGGAGATTTGGGGCGATGACGATGGCCAGATTGGAAGAAGACATCTTGTTCGTATCGGAATGTTCCGTGATTCTGGCCATGAATTGAATTAGATATCTGAAATGTCCAACATGTCACAGTTCAGTTGCAATGTCTCATCCACAAAGATCAAAAGTTACAGTTCAATGCATAGTAAGGATTATTTAAAGCGAGGTCATAAGTCACCAATCATAATCATAATCATAATTTGTGCTCCATTTAGATAGAATTTCTCCAACAACAAAAGTTATTTTGATTTGAGAAAATGATTTACAGCTCCAGTATCTCACTTAAGATTCTCGTAGTTTGCCTTTGGTAGTTTTCGAAGGACATCAAGCAAAGCGTCCAGTTTATCAGACCCAGTCCTGTTTCAAATACAATACAATACAATAAAAAAACACAATAGCAGAAAATCTACATAGTACTTTTCAGATTCTACTCATTTTGTTGGAGTTACTAGAAGGTTCTCACAGAGACCCTTGAGCAGCTGACTGTAAAATACAAGAACTTTGTCCGCACCACACGAAAGTCATTCTATTGTCTATTCAACCCATTGTATACTTAAGTTCAGTATAAACCCATTGTACTGTTAGATTAATAGCATACATACTACATAGTCTCGTAATTCTCATCAAATTGTTATCATAAACATCATGATTATAAAAACATTTAAAAGTCACAATCATCACATCTTCTTCATCATCTTCATCATCAGCACTAAAATGTATAACTGTAGCTATCATTGAAACTAATTAGCCAGGAGCAAGACCTTAATCAAGAATAACCCAAATACCCAATCTTTAACCCTTAAAAGCCAAGCTTTATTGCTTTCATTTTACTGTACACACACTTGTTGTTGATGGGTCAAAGATTAATTTCAAATCACTGAAACTCAAAATTTCTGTTTCACTTGCAACAACATCAATCCCGATGTAGAAAATTTTTACAAGTCAATGAACACAAGAAAACGTTTGACCTTTGTGCTGCACTCGACCAATCATTGTAGAGTTCAAAGGTCATTAGCGGTTCAGGGAGTTCTCGAAGATAAAGCTTCAGTGCTCCTAACAGAAAGAACCATATACAATATACAAGCAATCAGTGTTTGTATGTAATAAATTCAAAAAATATATTCAAAATGCATCTTCTGTAATTGGCAAATGTGCCTGCTCATCTACATGAATTTTAGATAATTACACTTAAACTTATTATTCTATTCTATTTATGGGTTTATTTTCTATTTATGGCAGAAATAAAGCACCTCTCACAGTACAACTTAATTAGTGCAAAAAACTCCTCAAAAGAGAAAAGTATTAAGAGAATGAGCAGAAACTGTAGCGCTCGAGATAAGATCTGATCACGAGTGACAGCAAAAAGGTTATTGCAGAGGAAAGGGTCTGTAAACAGATGCACACATGTGGTTGAGCAATTGCATTATGCATAGTCTTTCTAAAAGGTGATGAACCTACCCACCTGCCAGACAATGGGCGTCAATGTCTTCCCAGTCAACATCCTCAATGTTAGCATCAAACGCAGCCTGCACACAGAAAATCAAACAAAAAAATGCCACATTAGCTGTTTTTCGCATAGAAGTAATATCTCCAATAACACACCTCATCTTAGTGTTACATCACACAGCAGACAATTCAAGCAAATGTCAATTCAAACTTGCGTTTAACTTTTCCATATGTGAACATGAGAAATACTTACGGTCAGCTTCCGCAGCTTGGAAGCAGATGGAGCAATCCGGAAAAGACCCTAAAATGAAACAAGAATTTAAATTTCTCATTCAGAATGTAATCATTTACACACTAATAAAATTTCAATCAAGCACAAATATATGACTGCGTCTATATGCTATAGATGGTATTATTAGAGAGGTTCTTCGTAGTGGTAGAACCTCTGTGTAGTTCAAACCACGAGAGGCACTTTATTAATCAGTAAATAGTATATAGCAAGATAAAGGAAATAACAAAATTATATACCTGCAAGCAAGATATAAAAAAAACGAAAAACAGAGGCACAACAATGCTATCCTGGTTAAACAACTTCATAGAGAGATAAATCTCGTTGGATTATTTGTTTAGATAAGCTTGCCTCTGTATCGAGTCCGTGTTTTTCGGTGATGGTTTGGACGCAGACTTCGATGACTGTAGCGATTTCTTTCATTGTATTCGTCAGATGTTCCTTCAGATCACAACCGTAAACAGGTTTCACTGTCTTCAGCTCTGCATCAGCAAAATATGACTACAATGATACTTATTCTATTTAAAGTTAATTTTATTGTAATCACACATCTTCATAGCAAACTTAACTCAACCTACAATTAATATGATCTATACAATTATGAACGGGTGGTAAGGATTACGTCACATTGACTGCTTGCGCCATTTGGCAAGTAACACCAGAACAAAACAGGTTCCACACAAAAGTGACGCACAGTTCTTAAAATCAGGATATTTTTCACAGCTGCTTTCGTGGCCTGTAGCCAAATGTTATCAACAGAGGACTTCACAAAAGAAACATTAAGCCCGACTAAGATGTACTTTTCCTTTGGAAAAGACTGATGAACATTTTGGGGGAATTGTAATTTGTAGCAGATTGTTTTAGAATAAGCTCTTACTCTAGATATTGAACATGAAGGATGCTAGTTAGAGTCCTCACACAGATGGTAGAGAACTTGAGCAAGACTTTCGAGCACAATTGCCATATGCCTTCAGTGTTTTGCCGTACGATGGTTGAGCGAGAAGTTCTCAACTTTAGAAAGATGACGCTATCATATGCAGCTTTATTTTATTGCACTGTATAACAATAACAGCCAGGAATGTCACATTCGAACCATGTTTAGTCACTGAATAACGCTGATCTAAAATCTCAGATGATAACAACAACACTAGCAAAATAATAATAATGATTATATACCAATTTCTTCACTCATCTGCGCAATTTGTTGGTCGAGTAATTCTATGGAACGTCTGTGGTAGTCGGCCTGATGCTGCAAGACCTGAGAAATGCCAATATACAGAAGATATAAAAATAGTGATATCACCAATCAACGCGAATTCCAGGTAGGACATATACCAATAGCTTAGAGCAGCTTGTAAGATTCCCAGCATCTGTGCAGTTTTCAATAACAATGATAACAAATAATATTATCGTAACTAATATGTATCTTACAATAATAATAATCATAATCACCTTCATTATCATAAGAACATATTTATTTTGGATTAAGAATTTTGCATGATATTTTAAAACATTTGACTATTTATTTGCTCTAAAGAATATGTACATTTTTACATCATGTCTGTAAAGCAAAATGCAGATAGCAATTGGTCTATTAAAGAATATTCGTATTTATTATCATCAATTCATCATCATGTTTTTAATTGTCATTATTCTAATATCAATAACAAAATAAATCAACGCACCGATAGCAGCCACTTGCAAAGCTTCTCCTCCCGCGCAAAGAACTGATACATTTCCGTCACTAACTGGTCCTAACAGAAAACAAAACAAAACAATTGCAGGCAACACAAAAAAATTATTCATTAGTTCACAACAACTCGATATGCTTACAATTTAAACTGTTAGATAGTGGTGTTATACAAACAGACGCATGAATAAAAATGAATCCAGACCAGCGTTTTCCAAGCTGGAGATCCCATGAACATCGATCTCATTTGCCACAGCTGCAGAGGGAAAACTACTTAATCACTATCATTACTGAAATTGACAGTTGTTTGTTTAAACTTAAATTAACATAGAAATCGTTGCAACAAGTTGCCAACAACACTGCGGCTGAAACAAATTAGAACGAAATTAAGGACTGGTGTTTCTGATGGAATGGCTTTTAGTAAAAGGTCGTTACTCCGAAGCATATTAGGAATCTAGGATAAACCAAGACAGAAAAACTGGAAAAATCATCGGGAAACTCACCCTGCACTGATCGACCTTGATCTCTTCCGCATCCACTCCATCTCGAGCGGAATCGATTTTCCCCGGCTGACCTTGCCTCTGCAGCGTTGAATACCTACAACATATCCGTTTTAATTATAGCAGTTAATCAATCACAATCTACTGCTCACAATAAACTCCATCACTTCTAATGCGTGGCATCTTCCAATTGGAGTACAAAACATCCGCTGAAACACTCTCGAAATTGTATTTCCAAATTTCTACAGCAGAGCACTATGCTAAAATCAAGTCCAGCTTATTCACAAGCATTGTGTAGTATCTCGCAAAACGTTCTCTGTCTACACAGTCTCACGCGTGTTTAGGTCTGTCTGTCAGAAAATAAAGAGGCAAGCATGTATGGAAGGTTTAAATTCAGAAATCCACTACAGAAGTCTGGTTAAAACAGTGCCACCAAGTTGAAACAGATGAGTTTTGAGTCTTGACATGATCAGGACAAAGCCACAATTGGTTACGGTGCTCAATGCTGCTCAGCCAGTGACACTGATTGAATAGGAGTTCGAGCCACCAGGAAGTAAGGGTGACACTCGTTTACTGTACAATAACTGGAGGGAAATTCTTTCACCCACAACAGCTCAGCTATAGGGTGTCTCGATAGGTCGTGAACGATTTTGAATGCAGAAAAATATATGTTATACACAATGTAATGTGGAAAGGTTTATACTGGCGGATAGGTTATTCAAATGAAAATGTTAATATAAAAAAATTAGATCAATAGCTCACTTGATAAAATTGTAGCGCCAATATCCGTGACGTCATCAAATTCGTCCAAATAAACGTCAAGTTAAGTCGCAAACAATACTGTACGACCATCATTGTTAATCCACACATAATTAATTAATACAAATTAGCATTTAGTATTTAATAATGTTTCCTTTACTCTTTATTACAACCTCAAGTCGGTTAGTCATCGAGCAAATAGATTTTTCAGAGTTGTCAGAGTTAGGCCTATTGATGTCCATGCCTTACAAAGCCGACGTTTTAAGGTCGTTTGGGGTTCGGTATCGGCATAAACAGTTGCTGCCATAATACTCCAAACATTTTCCATTGGTGACAAATCCGGCGAATTAGGCGGCCAGTCCCTCGGTGAGATGTAGGCTATCCATTGATATTCTTGTTCAACCATTCGACTGAGGCCTTTGATGTGTGTGCACGTGCAGTCGTGCACCGTCCTGTTGAAATAATCCTTCGCCGTTATTACGAAACATTTTTGTGGCTGTTAACTGAGCGCATAGGCTACTGCACTTCGCTGAAATGCGGGTTTGACCTCTTTCTCCTGTATCTCATTGATGTAATAAGTCGAAGTGACTGAAGTTTTATTTGGAATGATATGAGGTTTTGTTAATCCAACTGTTTATGCCGAACCCCAGACACTGAACACCTTAAAACGTCGGCTTTGTAAGGCATGGACATCAATAGGCCTACCTCTGACAACTCTGAAAAATCTATTTGCTCGATGACTAATCGACTTGAGGCTGTAATAAAGAGTAAAGGAAACATTATTAAATACTAAATACTAATTTGTATTAATTAATTATGTGTGGATTAACAATGATGGTCGTACAGTATTGTTTGCGACTTAACTTGACGTTTATTTGGCACGAATTTGATGACGTCACGGATATTGGCGCTACAATTTTATCAAGTGAGCTATTGATCTAATTTTTTTATATTAACATTTTCATTTGAATAACCTATCCGCCAGTATAAAACTTTCCACATTATATTGTGTATAACATATATTTTTCTGCATTCAAAATCGTTCACGACCTATCGAGACACCCTATATATTGAAGTTCTCTTCTACACATGCATGTGCATTTCTGAACTTTGGAAGGAGAACAACAACCAAACACAGTTATATTGTATTGCATTATATAAAATTCACTTGTATTGCATTGTATAAGATATAATTGTACAGTAATGTATCAAATACAATTGAATTGTATTGCTGCTGCATCATATCAAAGAACTTATAGAACACACAAAACTAGGCAGAGAAAGGGTTCAGTCAAAAGATCCTACAACCTCACAACCGAAACATATTGCATTGCATTTAAGAATTTCTAAAGTACCTCTCGATGCAAATGACACAATCTGGAAAAAAGCTACAATAAAGCTAGTTCACATCACTCAAAAAGTACTAAGCTAACAAGACAAAGAGATGATAAGAAGCAGAATGCATACGCTTTCTTGGCAGAGTCCATGTCCAGCGTTGCCTTCGTCAGCTCCTTCCGCAGTTTAATGATTGCCGGAATATCCTTCTGAAATGAACAGCAATCATGTTGCCTTCTTGAGGAAAGTTTTTTTTCTACATTTTTTTAAATCATGAAGATTTCTGTAGGTCTCAATAAGATTTCCCTCCATTATTCGTGAAGGGGTGGTTGAACTAATTCACAGCATATTTATTTATTTATTTACTAGCAATTTGATATAGTGATGTAGTTCTACTGCGCCCACATTTAATGAACAAGGCTTCAAGCAAAGACTCACCAAAATCAAATCATAATCAGGTTAATATTAAGAAGATCAGTTCACTCCAAATATAAAACTGAAGTCATTCATTCAAGTATTTATATAGCCCCTCTTCAAGGAAACTACTCAGATGTGCTCACGACTCTAGCATGGCCAAAAAGAACAGTCCTCAAGTGTTTATACAATGTGTCAGAAAGTGATCTAGGGAACAAGCAAAGTTCAAGACGGAGGCCATTCCATACCGTTGGGCTGACCACAGAAAAAGTATGGCTTTGCATGATGGAGGTACGAACAAATGGGGATGAGAGCACTCCCCTTACAGCTGAGCCTAGGCATGGACTAGTCCGAGTACCCGACACAGGCTGACAAATGCTCCAAATAACATAGCTAAAGCAGTGTTTGTTGTTTTTCTAGTTGGCAACGGTCAAATCTTTCGATGTTGTGCCTTTTGAAGTTGATATTATTAGCAAGATACACACACTAACAACTAGGACAAGAAACACACATATGCAAACACATACATTGCTAAGTACAGCAACAATAACAAACAGCAGGAGCAGCACAATAATACCTTAAAGCCACCCTAGTTAAGTCCACATACTGGGGCACATAACAGGCCAACTACAGTCAATGGCGGCCAGCACTGTGGCCCAATAACCGTGTTTATCTAATAAATAATAAGGTGTATCAGAGAAGAAGGGAAGGGTAAAATAACTTACATCAACGACGTTGTTCAGTGGTTCAATAACATTCTTCTCAATGTTCAATGTGTATTGAATCAATGCTTCTGCCAAACTCTTTTCAGCCTCACCCAATCGACTGAACACGGTGCTGAAGACAGATAAAACAAAAGACTAGCAATCACAAAATTTTGTTAAAAAGGTAAAACAAAAGACCATCAATCACAATATTATTGTTAGGTCATTTCTCATCCAACTGTGATAGAAATCAACGATTTATATAGCGCCTCCCAAAAAGGCTCATTACAGGTACCTGGTATTAACTTCTCCAGCATCTTTCAAATCAACCATCAGCATGAACAGTGAAGTTCAAAGAGAAATGGTTAAATGGGATATCAAAGAATCTCTTGTATGGACCCCACATACAGTAATTATCATGCATCCAGCAACTTGAATGCGCCTCTGATTAGTGTGTATTGCCAGAGGTGCGGGGCAAGAATTGGGGAAAATAACGGGGGGGGGTTAGACCACTTGGAATTGGGGTGTGAAAAATAGACTTTACTATGAGACTCTAAGAAAGACGGGTGGGGGGGGGCTGAAACCCCCAACCCCGGCAATTCTCACCCTGGAGAGGCGCTATATAGGCCCTATAAATTCGTAGATACAAAACAATGTCTGATGCAATATGAGAATGATTAGTTTCAACACCTCAAAGTGCCTCTGAGAAGGTATCTTGAAGAGGTACTATAATCAAGTACATGTTGACTGACATATTCATTGGTTGATTGATTTGATGATTGATTGGAAGATATATAATTATATAAAATTATATATTCGTTTTATTGACCGAATAAACGGTCGACATATAGCGCGACAGTTAACAAGCACAAAGAAAGCAGTGAATTAAGCCTAATAAAGGTTTTTATACAGCATCCGTTTTATGAAGTTTTTAGTGTTTTAACTGGTTAGATCAAATGGATGCGGCCTATATAGGGCACAGATTGTATTTGTCAGGATTGTATTTGCCAGGCTGAGTGCGATAATGCAGCAGGATGCACAGTTTTACATCAGTTATTGATTGCCAGAGCCTAAATAAAGCCTTGCTACAGCCTACACCAGGAACAGAAAAGCAAATTGTATTCATAATAAGCTGGAAATACTTTTCCCAGGCCACCTATAGGTCCATTAAAACTTCGTTTCCCAAACTATGCTGAACTAATAATACATGTTAGTCTCATAGTCAAATCCTCCAAGTGATCACAGAAAGGAAGTAGGCCTACCGGTATAATAGTTTTGTATGAATGATAGACACAGAAATAACTGTGTTCAGATTTTATCTGGGGCACTACTGTTCTGTCCGTTGTCTCCAGACTTCTTTTTCGAGGGGTTCTTCACACTGGGAGTGCCCCTGATTGGGTTGTCCTGCAACAGGCACTATACAAATTCGTAAATAGTATAGCATAGCATAGCACATAGCTATCAGTTTGACAGAAAAAAATCGATTTTCCACCAGGATATAAGCTTAATGACTCAATGGTTAAAATCATAGGCCTAGAATGTTAAACGACAAGAAGAGATAATAAAAAATTGAATAAAACGTCAAATTTTTCTGAGAATAAGAAAAGAAATAATGCTTTACAAATATGATAGTTAAATAGAGGTGTTGGCCTATGTTATTCATCATGCTGTTGTGGCCATTTTCTACCCAGCAACAAATCATTAAAACCGACACAACATACACAAATCTTACACACTTGCTCTAGAAAATAACAACAACAGTACAGTGCTGACTAATACGCAATGCGTCAGTAGGTCGTGTCTCTACAACGATCATAAAAAACGGACAAAACGTGTTGGCTGAGCAGACTATAAGCACACACACACACACACACACACACACACACACACACACACACACACACACACACACACACACACACACACACACACACACACACACACACACACACACACACACACACACACACACACACACACACACATCCGGCCAAGCTGGCGCATTACAGTCACAAAGGAGGAGTCCACAATCCACTTGCAATATATTTTTAGACTGAAGCTAGAGACGATACTTGTTGTGCAAACTGTGAGGAAATCACTCAACCGTAACTCTCAGCAGACAGACGTCTTTGAATTTGATATACGTACGGGAAGACGTGGTGCGTCTGTGACAGTAATCCAGCCGAATCGAGCAAGTTGGACGAGAGGAACGATTCCGGAAGTTTGCGCTGTAAAAAAAATATCCCACTGGATGTACTTAAATATATTATATAATATATATAGAATATATATTATATAATATATATATAGAATACACGTATATATTTATATATAATATATATTGCATATATATATATATCTCTCTCTTTCTCTTAATATATATTAACCCTAACCCTATACATGTATATTGGGTGCGGTGGTGTAGTGGATAAACACATTATGATGTGTAATTGTAAGATTGTAAAGTGAAAGTATCATGTCTAAATAATTCTATTATTATTTTCTTAAGTTGATTTTCATAGCTAACTCGACTACAGGGTGTGCCAAAAAAGACCCCAAGGTTTTTTTGCCAATATTTTGGCCAAAAGTACGAATATCAAAATGAAATTTACAGTCTTAAAGACAATTCATATTTACACATGATGGCCAGATTTCATCAAATATTTCAAACAGAACAAAAGTTATACCACTTTTAGAGGGTCTATTTTTGGCGCACCCTGTATAAAGAGTACAATGACTGCCTGCGTATACCGTCCAAGGGAAGACTGTAAGGTCATCAGCACTCATATGCTGAGACCAAGAAATAGAAGTCGCTAACACTTCATACCCATGGCTGCTTCAGTGCTCCAGCTAAAGAGACCGCTATACCTCTCTACATCACATCAAATATCCACACTAAGGAATCAGGATAATTTTTTTTACTACAGCTCTTAAATAGTTTTTAATGAACTAATAATTTTACCAGGCGCTTTTCCGGATCTGCAGGTTGTGGAAGACATGCCTGTAGTCTTTTGATGACACCCTGAAACGCCTGTCGTATCAACTCCATCTGTTTCTCCATGCCATGCACCTGGTCCGTTAAGACCTCGGACTTCTCAGCCCTTTGAGAAAGTGAATGCCACCGTTTTTTTTATCAAGACCAATCAATTTTAACAATGTAAAATTTATTGTCATCATTGTTAATATTATTATCATCAGAATTATTTGATGCAAACAGAACACCTCAGAAATTTGAATATTACTATAGCTGTTGATGTAATTTGCTTGAAGATGATCTTACTTATATTGTTATTATTCTTATCATTACTACTGCTGGTGCTACTACTACCACTACTATTGGGAAAGGCCAAACGGTCAATCCCACACACCACACTCACACCCGCACCCCCTCACACACATCCCTGCGCACACTCGCACACCTACACCCCCCGGCCGGCCGGGTGGTACGTCGAGCTTCCTTAATCTAGGCATCTCCAGGGAGGGAATTGAAGTTCTCCCCCCACTCCACAGAAAAGTTTCACAGTTTTTTCCACATCTATATTGCATTACATGAAATCCGTTTGTCCCACCCCTCCAGAAACCTAAATCCCCCGAAGTTGTTTGACTTCCAATCTGTTGCCACTGTGATGGAGTGAAACAATGCAATGGTGGTATAATTAAACACAAATGCGACCACGCATAAGTTACTTATACGGTTTACAAGTGACGTTAGGGAGTATCTTGAGTCATGAGTCGAGACGCCCTTGTAACGGCATGGCCGATCTAATGCGCCATATAAATTGTCTTTACATAAGGTTATTATTATTGCAATAATTGCAATCATTGAACTTGTTATTATTAATGCTATAGGTAATGTAGTAAAGTCTCAGGTTTCTAGAACGCTGCAAAGGTAGCCTAGCTTTAATGCTCAGATACGTAAAACAGGAATTGATGCTTGGAAGCCAATTGATGCAAAGAATTCAGTAATATTAATAGTTAAGCTTATTGATTATAGGCCTAGTATAGCACTATTAAATGCAATGCGTATGTAGGCTATAGGCCTATGATATGTAGCCTAAATGTACTTGGTTTTATATATAGCGACTTATGCTATAACTGGACCAATGCATGTTGTTGAAAATTCACGTGTAGGCTACCTATAACATGGGTAAAGATAATTTTGCAAACAACTTCACGCTCAATACGTAACTTAAAGACGGTCTACATTTATAATTAGGCCTACCCTCGTCCCTCGATGCAAGGGCGGGGCATATAAACTGCAAGCCTAAGTTGGAAACGATTTTGGGTGAACCTTCGTTAGCCTACCTTCCAAGATTCTGATCGGCAATTTGGACATATCTTTTAAATTTTCTTCCGAAATCAGCCGGAAAAAGCGCCATATTATTTGCGATCGACAACTAGCAAAATCACCGACCATGAATGAAAAACGCCTTCTACTCAACTCAACCAAAACAGACGAACGACATATCAACATCAGATCCAACACTTTGACAATGACGTACATGGATTGCGCCATCTACAGTTACTAAGGTATCGAGAACCGACGCGTCGGTTATTGTCGGGATAAGCATCGTGAATGTCGGTGAGGTCAGTCGTGAGGATCGATTTGGGTTAGGGTTAGTGCCGTCATTCGGTCCCGATACAAGGCTATAGTTACGCTCTATCGACTCTCACGACGCCTAGCCTATAATCAGATCCTAACCGACACGTCGGTCCCCGATGCTAGGCCTATAGTTACGCCTCAAAGGGAAAGACAATTTTCAAAAATTAGCACAATCCTAAACATTGTGTAAGGCAGAACCTTATGTGAGGGACATGAAAGGACTCTTCTACCAGCGGCGCCGCCAGGATTTTATTTCTATACGCACAACTTGCACAAAATAGGCTAATATTAAGCGAACAGCGATCGATACGAGCTTATATTCAGAGGCGGATCCAGAATTTCTGGTTAGGGGGCGTAAATACTACCAATCCAATCCCATATATATATATATATATATATATATATATATATATACATATACAGTGCTTAAACTGTAAAAAAGTGCCAGGACGCTGTATTGTAGGCCTAATTGGTCGTCAGTGGCGGCGCCGAAGGCGGGAAGTTGCTAGTGCCGAAGGCACAAAGCCCATCCCGACTAGGGGGTCTGGGGGAGCATCGTAAGCTCCCCCAGCGGGGTCTGGGGCGGAGCCCCAGCGACCAGCGCATTTTTGGCTGTTTCGACCTTAAATGGAGCCATTTTTAGGCTCTTGTTTGCCAGCTATTTGTGAACGACAAAGTCGCGACATTTTTAAGAATAGGCCTAAGTCGTTTTTCAGTGTCGCAAGCTACCAGGATAACAATAAAAATCAAAATGTTATTGTAAAAGAGAAAGGTTTTGTCTTTACAGTAAGCTCCCCCAGCGGGGTCTGGGGGCGGAGACCCAGCGACCAGCGCATTTTTGGCTGTGTCGACCTCAAATGGAGCCAATTTTAGGCAGTCATGTTGAACCTATATAATATATCTTTCTTTGGGCGCATAACGTATAGGTAGGATAGGATCTATATAGGATTCTCTCATGGTAATATGGAAATTCAAACTGTCACCCAATAAATTTAGACCATGTGACAATTATATAAAAGTTTGCGCCCCTAGAAAAATTTCTGCGGACGCCCATGCTAAAGGCTTCAAATTATTACCCCCTCCTAAACATTACCCCTCCCCCTGCAAACTGCAATTTGCATCAATCGTCGCATTTATTGGACTAAAAATATCAGAAAAATAATCCCGCTTCTTGTTTTGGTCTGAAGATTTTCATCCGTTATCCCACTTCGTGGTTTGGTTTGTTATAAATATTTTCATCTGTAACTAAAATACTAAATCGCCGCTGAAGTTACATGGAGAAATGGCTTCGAGGCTATTATTTTTTCCGAGTAAAATATTGATAACAAACCACATGTAGTGGGATGACGGATAAATCTATGCAAGTCTAGTGTCCGGTGGTAATCTGAAACCGGTTACGGTACAAGTTACCGGGGGTGATGTTCAGGAGGTGCAATTTGATACCTTTAGATCGGCATATTGCTATGCTATTGTCGCCTTGAAGCCGCAATTTTTCAGGTTCGAATCCACCTCGCCGCGTAAGGACCTTGGGCAAGTCCTTCACTCACAATTGCTCAGCGCTTCGGCCGGAGTAGAGAGCTTGAAGGGGCGCTATAACCAGTGGCGTATCCAGAACTCTTCCAAGGAGGGGGGGAAATCTTAGAACCTGGGATGGGACAGGTGAAACAAATTTCGAAATTTGGTTGTTGGTCGAAAATAAATATGGATCAGTATTTGGCTGAAGTACTTTTCATCCGCCAAAAAAAGTTGATGAGGTCTTTTTTTTAGTCATCTGCCAAACTTTTTTTGGAGAAAATCCTACCATTTCATCCGCCAAAAAGTTGATGACCTTTTTTTACTCCTCCACTTGAAAACTGACTGGGGGCCACGTCCCATGCCATTTTCCGAATAGGGGGGGGGCAATATGCCATTACACCCATATGCATATTGCTAGTTTCATACCAAATGGGGGGGGCCACGCCCCAACCAGTTTTAAATGGGGGGGCCATGGCCGGATTGCCCCACCCCCTGGATCCGCCCCTGGCTATAAAAAGTGCACATAAAAACACATACAAACAAAAATTAAATTTAAAAAAAGTTTTAACGGTTTTACATCGAGGAATCCCAGGATCCATAGACCTCTAGGGCCTAGGCGGCTATAAGACGCTCAATGCCAAGATGGC
This sequence comes from Lumbricus rubellus, assembly GCA_945859605.1. Lineage (NCBI taxonomy): Eukaryota > Metazoa > Annelida > Clitellata > Crassiclitellata > Lumbricidae > Lumbricus > Lumbricus rubellus. Next base: position 53,172,101 of record OX243813.1, on the reverse strand, counting down.
TCTCAATTAGAGTGTAAGTAAGTAAGGAGGTAAGTATATTCTATAGATTATAAAATTTCAATAGAATTTCATCGCTTATAATAAATTTGCAATTTGTGAAAAAAATTTTTTTTGCCTTTCCGCGCTGTACGCACTTGCGTAAGTGCGTACGCCTAACGGCGCCCCTGTCTTCTACTCTCACATAGCCTAATGGTAGCCTACTCAAGATGGAATAAATTGGTAAAACCACAGCAGGCCTATATAGGCCTACATAACAAACTATTATTATATTGTTATATTATATTGTTATTTCTTCTTCTTCTTTTCCTTCGGGCTTGAATTAGTCCCTCGCTGGGGAGGGGTAGCCACTTGGATCCTCTGTCTCCATATATTATATTGTTATTTATACTGTGGAAAACACTGGGCGGTTTGGTTTGGCTGTGACTAATATCCAAGGGTCTGGCCTCCAATATAAAATAATAGTTCACTTTCGGTCAAAGTAAAAAAATTGTAGATTTTAATAATTTAATCGGTAGGTGACAGACGTTTATCCTCTTACATTCATTAAATTATTAACTATTAAATCTATTAACATAATATCGTCTGAGCAACAAAGGTCGAGATAAAATTATGTTAAATGGTCGATGGCTGTAGGCCTATATTCAGACTATAAAAATAATGAACGAGGAGAAATTCAAAAGTGCACCGAATATCGTAAAATCGCAATAAATATTTTAATAGCCTACATAATGTCTAACTTCAACTATTGTAATTTGCAAGGTTCCAATAATATAGGGTGTCTCGATAGGTCGTGAACGATTTTGAATGCAGACAAATGTAGGTTATACACAATATATTGTGGAAAGTTTTATACTGGCGGATAGGTTATTCAAATGAAAATGTTAATATAAAAAAATTAGATCACCAGCTCACTTAATCAAATTGTAGCGCCAATATCCGTGACGTCATCAAATTCGTGCCAAAAAACGTCAAGTTAAGCCGCAAACAATATTGTACGACCATCATTGTTAATCCACACATAATTAATTAATACAAATTATCATTTAGTATTTAATAATGTTTCCTTTACTCTTTAATATAGCCTCAAGTCGATTAATCATCGAGCAAATAGATTTTTCAGAGTTGTCAGTGGTAGGCCTATTGATGTCCATGTCTTACAAAGCCGACGTTTTAAGGTCGTTTGGGGTTCGGTATGGGCATAAACAGTTGCCGCCATAATACTCCAAACATTTTCCATTGGTGACAAATCCGGCGAATTAGGAGGCCATTCCCTCGGTGAGATGTAGGTTATCCATTGATATTCTTGTTCAACCATTCGACTGAGGCCTTTGATGTGTGTGCACGTGCACCGTCTTGTTGAAATAATCCTGCGCCGTTATTACGAAACATTTTTGTGGCTGTGAACTGAGCGCATAGGCTATTGCACTTCGCTGGAATGCGGGTTTTACCTCTTTCTCCTGTATCTCATTGATGTAATAAGTTGAAGGGACTGAAGTTTTATTTGGAATGATATGAGGTTTTGTTAATCCAACTGTTTATGCCAAACCCGAACCCCAGACAGTGAACACCTTAAAACGTCGGCTTCGTAAGGCATGGACATCAATAGGCCTAGCCTACATCTGACAACTCTGAAAAATCTATTTGCTCGATGACTAATCGACTTGAGGCTGTAATAAAGAGTAAAGGAAACATTATTAAATACTAAATGATAATCTGTATTAATTAATTATGTGTGGATTAACAATGATGGTCGTACAATATTGTTTGCGGCTTAACTTGACGTTTTTTGGCACGAATTTGATGACGTCACGGATATTGGCGCTACAATTTTATTAAGTGAGCTAGTGATCTAATTTTTTTATATTAACATTTTAATTTGAATTACCTATCCGCCAGTATAAAACTTTCCACAATATATTGTGTATAACATATATTTGTCTGCATTCAAAATCGTTCACGACCTATCGAGACACCCTATATAAAATTTCAACATATGATCGCATTTTCAATTGTCGTTAGAGCCTTAGCTGGCGCTCTCTTTTTATATACGCCCTTTCAAACAGGCGCTTTTATAAGCGGCGCCCTTTTGAACTTGACCTTTTGGTTGTCGCCCTTTTCGAAGTCGACTCTTTGGTAATGAGCCAAAGAATTTAACCATGAATATTTTGTCCTGCTCCTGCGGCAAAAATATCTATGGTCGCCCATACATGGTCACGGAAATGTAGGCCTATAACAGTTAGGCTACTAGCAGAGTTCAATAGTCTTCTGATAGGCCTAGGTGAGGCAAGAAGTTGTGTGAAAAGGCTCAATTCTTGCACCACGCCGATTTCCAAGCCGAGTAGGCTACCCGGTAATCGTCCACTGGGAATGTCAGTGTCGCTGAGCGTGTGAGACCCACGGTGTAGGGCGGTAGGCTATACATAATAATGTCATTCGCCAATGGTTGGAATGGTCAGCGAGATCGTGCAGCAGGTGCTTCTGTGGTTTCTGATGGCTGAAAAGGAAAACGACAACTGATCAAGGTGAGAGTCAGAAAAGAATTATTTGTTATGTGTGACCATGAAAAACACAGTACGACACAATACAATACAAAGTAATAGCCTACAATAACGCCGATAAAGCTGCGGGTTTTCAATCGGTTAATCAATCGGTTAAAATCGCTAATAATGTTAACCGATTAATTGCTGGTTTTTCAATAAATTTTCGATTAATTATTTTAGTCTTCTTCGATATTTTTTTAACTAATTTCTGTACGCATTTCATGACGCTATGCGGCCATTTCTGAAGTAAGCAACATGGTGAACAATGATAAGGTGAAAGTTTTGAATGGAAAATTAAGCCATGCTTTTGCATTTGATGTAGGCTAAATGCTTATAGGAAAATCAAAGATGTGGAAAAAATCAATTGTTTTCGTTGCAATAAACATTTCGATTGAGGCTTTTTTAACACAGTAAGACTAGTAACTAACTTTGAAAGTTTTAGCACTTTGCACATTGAGGATTAAATAAGTCGCATTTTATCAGCTGATGAGTGAGTATCTGCATGACTGAGTTGCTATGTAGATGAGTGAGTATGTGAACTATTGAGTATGTATACATGCACGAGTATGCAAGTGAGTGAATATGTGAAGGCCTATGAGTCGCCTAGTAGACCTGTGTGTATATGAGTGAGTATGCGGATGAGTGAGCACACGGATGAGAATTTAGATTATTGTGTATTATTGAGTATGCAAGTGAGTGAGTAATGAGTATGTGAGTCTGACCTCATTTTGAGTACGATGTCGATGATGTCGACGGCGAAAAGGTGCAAGACTGGCTCGTATGAAGTTGCCAATCATGCGATTCAACGCCCAACCTCCTCCTCCGGCTCCTCCTCCAACTCCGTCTTCAGCAGAACTCCTACAGCCACACAAGAATCAGTATTGACTGCCATCGTTCAACATTTTGCTCACGGACCACGGTTACCTACTGGCTCTACTTATTTTGTTACTTAGGCTACCTAAACTCTTATTCAGCGATGCACTTTCCGATTCAACTAACTCTCGACCGACTGACCGACTGACTGACTGACCGACCGACCGACTGACTGACTGACCGACCGACTGACTGAACGGGCAAGTCAGTCAGTCAATGTCTATATATATATATATATATATATATATATATATATATATATAATATATACATGTATATATACATGTATATATATAGTGAAAACCATAAATATATAAATATATATTCATATATAGAGACACGTGGGAGGCAGGAAGACAGAGAGCCTTTATTGCTGATTAACCCATTCTTATATATATAAAGTGCCGGTAGAACTATAATAGGCCTACCCATTTCAAGCGGTTAGTTCTGCTTTCTGCGTAGTAGGCCTACAGTAACTTGCAAAGGTTGATTTTTACCGCATGGTTTAAACTAAGACTATCAATCTTCATTGAAGAAGGAACCGAACTTCTGATAGTTTAAAACTTACTTTTTGTCGACTTCTGCAGGGTCTTCTGGAACTTCATCAGGTATGACAGGTTCTATTTAAAAAAGAGAAATACTGACGACGCAACAAAGCAAACGAAAATGTCTATTGCAGGATTTCATTGTTACAGAACAGTTTATTAGCTAATGGACCTGCTTACATCTAAACATCTGGATATATTCATCATCATCATCACAACGGATCGTTTGAGGCTTATACTCCAGGGCCTTTCTAAGCTACCTCTACCAAATTCAGCTGCGCATGTGAGAGAGGCATGCACGAGTGAGCAACTAGTAGTCTATGATAGCCGAATGGATAGACGCTCGATATTTAGCACACACCATGACCGGGTGTTCCGAAGAGCAGACCGCCAAATGAGCAAAAATTAATAGCTAGAATGGTGTGCATAAAATAATTATAATTAGTTTGTTTAGTCGTTTTACCGTAGTTGTTGATCTTAGACCAATGTGAATTTTTCTATTGTGATATAATTATTATAGGCTAAATGTCCATCAGAGTGCTTTTGACAGCTAGTTACAGGCCTATCATAAAATATACGTGCTTGCTTGCTTGTTTACTTACTTAAAAACAGATGTTTAAAATGTGTAGCTATATAAATATTGTACCAGGTATTTGTTCGGTGAAGAACCATTCGGCATCTGAGATGAGAGCTTCGACCACGATTACCGCTGTTCCACTTACTTCTATGCCACCTCTGAAACACGATTTATGACCCAAGTCAGAAAGGACATAAGGGCCTAAGTCTTCTCAAAATGCTGCATGTTAAAAAGGTCCAAGTGTAGCTTACGCCAAAACTTAATGGAAATGCCATAAAGGTCTAAAGGATCAATTTACGTGAATTCAAAGCAGCACAATTAAGTAAAATTATTACTCAAGTCAACATTTTACTTGTAGATTGTAAGAAAAAGTAGGCTAATGAGCGCCAGAAAATTTGTTTGTATAGGAGAGGGCAAAACACAAAGGTCTCAGCTGAATATTTTTGAAAATTGCAAAGCAGGAAACTAAGAACATGAAATAGTCTATAATAGGTCCTTGGTTCATTTCATAGAGCTTTCTAAATGTAAATTTCTCAGTTTCGTTTCACTATCATTAATGTTTTAGTGTGAAGAAATTCGTTGGAAGGCTAAAAGTAGTCAAACTCAGCTTGCAGTAGCCAAATCGGCGTCATTGCTCTATGAGTTCAGAAACCCACTCTTACCCCTAGGGATATGTGAAGACGCCCACGATATGAGCTGTTCACGTTGGTCTACAAGTCTCTGACTCAAATAAAAATCTAATGAAGTTGAGGATAGGCCTACAGAAGTCGAATTTACAGATAGGTCAACAACTCTCAGTGAATCCCTCCTTACGCCGTTGTCTCTTGATACTCACTGGTCGGCTTTCGATGGGTAGAGAAGATTTGGGGCGATGACGATTGCGAGATTTTTGGCGGACATCTTGTTCGATTCGGAATGTTCCGTGACCTTTGCCATGAACTCAACCAGATATCTAAGACAAGTGAAAAGTTCAAATGTCACAATAGTTTAACTGCTGTTTAATAAGTGTTTACGTCAAAAACTTGCAAGCAGATATCAAAGATCATAATGTACAACAAAATAGCTTGGAATGTTTGAGATAGCCTACTGTATGTTAGAAATTGAGGTAAAATATCCCCAGTAATAGCTTACTGCAAGTCTGTAGGCTATGTATGTGCACTTGTTATAGCGCACCTTCAAGCTCTCTACTCAGAGGCGCTCCCGACTACAGCGCGGACACTGCATCGGAGTTTCACGCCGAAGCGCTGAGCATTTCCGAGTGAAGGACTTGCCAAAAGACCCTACGCAGCGACTTGAAGTGGATTCGAACCTGCAATCGTCAAGCTGCAAGGCAACGAACATATCCACCACACCACACCAAGCTTCACATGTAAGCCTATCTCATAGCATAAACGTGCACGTGTAGGCTTACCCTATCTCTCATATATCTCACATTTATAGGGTGATCCGACTTCCGACAAGCTGGAAATTATTTCATTGTTTAAAATTCAGCTTATTGGTACTAAAATAAAATTTATATATATTATTATATATTTAAATATCCTTATATAAACATATTCAATATATAAGTAGGCTATATTTGAGAAGCGTTATACAAAACCCCAATCTCACTTTAGATTGTCGAAATTGGCCTTCGGCAATTTCTTTACGATCTCTCGTATCGCCTGTCGTTTTTCACTGTCTGAACTGCAATTGAAAGTAATAGCCTACATAGTTATTAGAGCAATATTAAATCCACCGTGCCTTGTGCTTTCACATTCAACAGTCATGCATGCAAAAATTAGCTAATTTAATTGATTTAATTCGTACGTCACTTCCAGCAGCTACTTATGGACAAAAACCTTTTATAGACCTTGAGATCTTTGCTTAAAACCAGCCTTCTTCATCACTGATCCCTCTCTTGACATAATCTGGACAATCACTCTGATACAATTCGGCGCTCGTGAGTAAGTTGGTGCCCTTCTCTCAACTTTAGATTGGATCTTTAGTCATTTGGAGCTTACGGCTACGACTATGATTAATTGATTATGGCAGCAGCAGCATGGGATGATTTAAATATTGGCACTAATTAAAAGTTATAATTATGGGAAATTAACCTTAAATGGTTATACAGTGAACCAGCGCATGAAAGAACCTTGAACAGAAATTGAAATAATTTTTCCAGCGTCATAAACACACACATTGCACACGTACACACATCCATTCCCCCCCCCCCACACACACACGCACACACACACGCACGCAGACACGGACACACACACACACACACACACTAACCAGTTCAAACTAGTTAAAGCGCTTACGCTTTATCGAATCATGTCGGCCTAAAGATACAAAAATCATAGCAAGAGCAAGTTTGTTAGCAGATGTCGTTTTCTTTTAGATGCATTAAATAACTTATAATTATGGCGCCTGCAGTTTGCCACCTCCCCAAACCCGATCTTCAGGCCACTTGGCCTTCTGTTTACAGCCATTGTTAAACCAATTTGATGAAATTAAGGATTGCTTGCCTTTTTGCCGTACTGGACCATTCGTCATAGAGTTCGAAGGTCATCAAAGGATCCGGTAATTCACGAAGATAATGCTTCAGAGCCTCTGACAGATAAACGCAGTTTACAATAGATTAGAAATTGAAGAAAATGCAAGAAATGAGATGAAAACTTTCAGCCATTTTTACATCGAAAGCAGACGCTTAATCACGATCAAAGTTATTTTGCTGCTGGTTCTGGAAGTCTGCCACTCTTCGTACTCTGCCAGTGCCAGTCCCAAGCCTGAGTGAATGAGGAGGGCGACGCTAATAATCTTTTCATGCACAGAATGTCGTCAAACTATGACTACTCTATTTCTATGCATCATGAAACAGAGTTGATTCCGTCGAGGGAAATGTTTGAAAGTACTGACCATAATAGCAAAGTATGGTAGTCAGAACTAACCTGCAAGACAATGCACATCAATATCTTCTCCCTCTGCCGCTTCTGCGATGTTGGCATCAAACGCAGCCTATAATAGACAATTAATAAACTCAAACAACTGAACTTTCATTCCAAGACAAAAAAGCGGTAATTTTTCTATTCTTATCTTCAATCTAATCTAATCTAATTTTGTCTAATTCGATCTAATCTATTCTAACCACTCTGATAGGCTATTCGAATGATCATGCGGCATCATCAAATCTCCATAGCGTCGTTGTAATGTAGCTCAGCATAGGACCTACATCAATTTCGTAGCTTTATTTCATTTAATTTTCAGAGCATAACTGATTTTAGACAGAATTAGTTACGACGCATCAAATCGCGGCAAGACCTACCATTAGCCTATACATATAGACTACATTCAATGTGATGAGGTATAACTAATTTAGCACACCTTTGGTTTCCCCAAATTCGTTACTCTCGTATTCAAGACAAGACCAATGTATACCAACAGCATCATTAATCCTGTGCAACTTCAGATCTATATCAGTAAAAGTCTTAGCCTTTTGGCTTCCCGGATGCTAAAAATTAAATTGGGGCACTGACCTTTAGCTTCCGCAGTTTGCTCTGTGCGGGTGAAACCCGGAAAAGACCCTAAAATTCAACAGAAAATACTTAACCAATCTCTTACAGTTGTCAGAGACTCACCATATTGAAAATGCATCATTGGATAGAGAAAGAGAGAGACAGACAGACAGACAGACAGAAAGACAGACAGACAACAGAAAGACAGACAGGCGTACACAGAGAGATAGAGAGAAGTATTTGGTTGGATTCTTTGTTTAGATAAGACTGAGTCATGCCTCTGTATCGAGTCCGTGTTTTTCGGTGATGGTCTGGACGCAGACTTCAATGACTGTAGCGATTTCTTTCGTTGTATTCGTCAGATGTTCCTTCAGATCACAACCGTAAACAGGTTTCACCGTCTTCTCCTCTGTACTCAAACAATTACAAATTCATCTGAGAGAAGCATAATCATCACCATCACCATCATTACCAGCACCGTCACCGTCGTCGTCGTTGTCGTCGTCGTCGTCGTCGTCATCATCGTCATCGTCATCGTCATCATCATCGTCATCGTCATCGTCATCGTCATCGTCATCGTCATCGTCATCGTCATCGTCATCGTCATCGTCATCATCATCATCATCATCATCATCATCATCATCATCATCATCATCATCATCATCATCATCATCATCATCATCAACAGCAGCAGCAACAACAGCAGCAGCAACAACAACAACATCATCATCACCATTATCGTGGGACATTCGCCATCCATATAAGCAGCATGATTAAGCTAGCCAGACTAAGCAGCAATACTTATGTCAGTGGCTATTGTTAACTTTTTTTACCGATTTCTTTGGTCAGGTTTGAGATCTGTCGATCGAGAGCATCAATTGATCGCCTGTGATGATCGACCTGCAGCTGCAAGATCTATAACAGAAGATACATTATGGTTTAAGTCGAAGACTTATATAACTAGTAACTAGTCTCATTAGATCATAAGCTTATTAGGATTTATATAACACATAGTAACACTCGATAGCACTTCGCAGCAAAAGCATTGCACCAACAACCGGTGAAAAGTTGGATTGATAACCTTGATAAGTTGATACGCTATTGCGATTGAATAAGCTGGATTGACGTTCATTCTTGTTCGTTTTTAAATACTGTCGTACAGTCCTTAATGCACAGAACATGACATTGTCAAGAAGGAGATTAAATAGCCTAACAAGAACAAGAATATGAGAGCCAGAGAACAAAAGCAATATTTACCGATAGCAACAAATTGCAAAGCTTCTTTTCTCGCGAGTAGAACTGATACAGTCCGGTGAGTAACAGATCCTGACAGAACAAGGAAATCGAAAATCAATGTTCAAGATAGTTCTTATTTACAAGTCATAATGGCATACATGCAGCCTGCTAGAGGCGCTTTATAAATATCCGAATAAAAAACCAGTGACATCAGATCATTAAGGAAACGTTTTGTAAGCCGTATTCCAATGCTGGACATTTTGCGCAGAAACTTGGAAGTAGCTGTCATATGTATATCAGTGCATGCATAGGTCTACCTATACATATGACAGTAGCCTAACTCTGCAAGATGTAAAGTGTGGAAGGCAAGTAGAGAAGAAGGAAAGGATAGCCTACGGAGAGGCATGCAGAGGGAGAACGAAGGTGGGTCGGATTGTTGGGAGAGAGGCAGCGAGAGGTAAACGCATGAAAGTATATAGAAGAAAAAACATGTTGAACCCGGCAGTGAGGAATGCGAATAGACCTAAAGACAGGAAGTCACAGAGGCAGACAAAAGGAGGGAGGCGGAGAGGCAGACAACGAGACAAAACAGCGGTATGTACACAGGGAGAGGCGCAGGGACGGAAGCATACATGGAAGTATAAAGCGCGAGGGAGAGATGGGATAGAGTAGATTAATAATAATTATGTCGTAATTATTATGAACTGACCTTGCATTTGACCACTTTAGTTTCTGCCGAACCCAGATTCTGTTTGGCGGCATCTAGTTTTCCAGCTGGAACTTGTTCTTGCTTCTGCAGAGCCGCATACCTTTCACACAATGTGACACACAATTATGGACAAACATAATCGGGCAGTAACTTGTTGACAATGCAACTTTAGTTAAATTGTTTGCTCGCTTTTCTATCATGCCTTCCGTGTTATGGGCAAAATATTCATGTAATTGTTGACTACGTATCTCTAGTAAAATTGCTATTATATACAAACAGCAAGCAATTGCAATGTTTTAACGGCCTATAAATGAACTGCCACTCGAAAGCCAAGCGCAGAGCACAAGCGTATTCACGAGCCATGTTAGTGACTAGTGGATTTGTTTAGGCCAGTCAACTCTATAGACTGTGTTGATTGATAATATAAATTCGCAAAGAAAGAGAAGACCGAACACTGAGCTGAATAATTCATACTATAGGTCTATCACTGCTGTAATTCTATGGACGAAGAATCTGATTAATGCTAATAATGACGACATCTGTAACAGCAGTAAATTGTCCTACGTCTTTTTGGCTGAATCCATATCAAGAGTCGCCTTCGTCAGATCTTTGCGGAGTTTTGTGAGTGAAGGAATTTCATTCTGAAATCGATGATCAATCAAATCAATCACTACTTTCACTTTTCATAAATCGATATCTTATGGTATACTTTTAAAACTGTCACAACAATGATGCTAGGATAGGTTCTGGACCTTCTATTTACTTTCACTCAATAGAGAAGTTTCTGCGTATGCCATTATGACCACATGTAGCTCACACTGACCTTGACTATCGGGTTGGAAGGAAAGAAGACGGATAGGGAGAGGACTGCCCATCTGCAGTCATCATAATACGTATATTATACATTAATTGCTCCTTGAACTTGTTAATTGTATATAAGACTGCCCTTGTATAAAACATTTGTGGAACTTGTTCTTGCTTCTGTTGACTTGTAACCACACCACCTAAATGCCCCCATGCACGTGGAAAAATAAACGGGCAACCCATGAACACTCTCTCTCTCTCTCTCTCTCTCTTAGCTCCTTCCGTTCCTTCCGGAACATTGGTCGACAAGATTCCTCCAATTTGTGCGGTTGCTTGCGGCATGAACACTGCAACTATTATACTATTGTTCTAAGACTATAGCAAATGAAAGTATATTAAGATTGTTGTACAGTGGGAACTGAGGATGTCTCTTACATCAACGACGTTGTTCAGGGGCTCAATAACATCCTTTTCGACGATTAATGTGTGTTGAATCGAAGCTTCAGCTAAACTCTTTTCGGCTTCACTCAGTCGATTGAATACAGTGCTGTGCACAATGGACGAAACAAGTGATATGTTACTAAAAATTAATACCGTTTATTATATTCACGGGTCATCCTATATCCAAAATTGAATATATGTTTAACATAATACCGACAGAGATGATGATGATGATGATGATGATGATGATGATGATGATGATGATGATGATGATGATGATAACGATTACGTTGATGATGATGATGACGACGATGGTGGTGTATGTATGTATGTATGTATGTATGTATGTATGTATGTATGTATGTATGTACAATATGTGCACTTGTTATAGCGCCCCTTCAAGCTCTCTCTACTCAGAGGCGCTCCCGATGCAGAGCGGACACTGCATCGGAGTTTCACGCCGAAGCGCTGAACAATTGTAAGTGAAGGATTTGCCCAAGGTCCTTACGCGGCTTGAGGGTGGATTCGAACCTCGGACCTTCCGGCTCCAAGGCAACGACGCCACCACTAGACCACCGCGCCCCATGATGATGATGATGATGATGATGATGATGATGATGATGATGGTGATGATGATGATGATGATGGTGATGATGATGATGATGATGATGACGACGACGACGACGACGACGATGATGATGATGATGATGATGATGATGACGATGACGATGATAATGATGATAACCTTGCTGTTGCGCAAGGATATTGTGCCGGATAATGATGCAACACAACCATTAAATCATGATTAATGCCAATAAATTGACTCAAGGATGCAAGTTATTATTAGTCGAATGCGAAAGAAAAACTCAATGCGATTTGAATGTGATGTCGTTGTACAAAAGCTGTTGGTTGACATAATATTAATACAACGGTTGTCACGTTCAAGGCCGTAGCCAGGATTTTATTTCGGGGGATGTTTCTGAATATTGGGGAAAAAATCCATTTTCGACGCCAAAATTTCTGATGACCTGTTTTAGTCATCAACTTCCATTTTTCAGATCGAAATTTTATCTATTATTTCATTTGGGGGGGTGTTTTAATGCTTTATTTCATGGTTTTTGCATCACAAACTAGAAAATGCAACACATTTTTTTCTGCATTTTCCATTTCAGGGGGTGTTCAAACACCCAAAACACCCCCTGTCTACGGCCTTGGTCACGTTGTAATTTGAAGGTTTCTGTTGTCTGTCAACACAAAAGTCGCGTTATTAGCCTGTACAAACTTCTCTATTGAGTGTTGTTTTTTACAGAGGAAGAATACTGAAATTTACAGTTTGCACATTTCAATTAATTCAGTCTCTCGAGGTCAAGTGAAACTCAAACCTTAGGAATAATGTTTTCACCAAGCAAACAAACGAAAGAGTACACGTCGAGTAGGAAGCCGATGTACCGGTACTTTGTTTGTAGTACACTTCAGAATTATTAAAGGATGGCGTTGTAAGCTTGCAGGTGCAACGTTTCGCGTTGTATTGTGTTGTATTGTGTTACACTGCGTTGTATTAAATGTGTTGTACTGCGTTCTATTGTGTAACATTGTATTGTTTTAGGCTGTATTGCATTGTATCGTGTTACATTGTGCTGTATTTGCTGCATTGTTTTATTGCGCGTTGCATTGTGCGTTGCATTGTCTTGCATTACGTTGTATATTGTAATTGCCGAACTCACGCATAGACGGCGTTTTCCGACAGCGATTGAGACGAATCGAAAAGCGTTGCAGAGAAGATCGACTCAGGAATCTTTTTCTGCAGATTTCAACCAGAAAATTATCCGATGTTATTTCTCAAATGCAGTTGAATTTATGATTAGCGACTATTCGAGTAGTGTCGAGTTTGTGCTATTAAGTATGTATGTAGTAATGTGTATGTGTGTTTGTATTGTACAGGGTGGCCCAAAAAAAGTGATAACACCTCGTATAATGTACTATAATTAGTTCAAATCTGTTTAGACTATATCCATAATAGCTGAAAAAGTTCACTAATTTACTTACTTAACTGATTAATCATATGACATCATTATTACGACAACTTCCGGTCAACATTTTTTATTTTTTATTTGCCAATCGTCAACTTCTGCGTGTTTTGAAGATATTTTAACCAGAATGACAAAAACCACAATAAAAGACCGTATTCTGATTAAAAATTTGCGAATTGAGAAACATTGGGAGTGCAAGGCATATGAAAAATGTGTTTCCACACAAAGCCTATAGAGTCAGTTGGGTTATTAAATAAATTGATAATGACGGTACAACAGAACGTAAACGCGGAAGTGGTCGGCCAAAGTCTGCTAGAACACGACAGAACATTGAGCGGGTGAGTGAGCTGATCTGCAGTCAAGAAGATGATGCTCACAGTCACAAAGTCCGTGGAAAATTCAAAGAGAAAAGGGTATATCACGGTCGTCGGTGTAACGTATTGTAAAGCAATATTTACAACTGAAAACGAACAAGCGTGTGATCGGGCAGACGCTCAACGAAAATTGCAAATTGAAACGTTTGCAACGTAGTTAGCAGCTACTTGAACAGTTTCCTAATGACAGAAGTGTACGAACCGTCTGGTTTACCCACAACAAGATATTCACCTTTGCCACGCCATTTAATTCTCAACATGGTCGTATTTATTCAATTGAATCAAAGAAAAGACAATTAAGTTCCAGAAAGGAGACATACGAGAACGTGAACTTTTCAGCTGCGGTATCATGGTATCAGTTGGTGTTTCTCCCTTAAAAATGTTGTTCAGAAGCAAGAGGGACACATTGAACATGTTTTATGAGTAGAGTAATTACTACTTGGCATACGACAGTAAATTACAAAACGTTATATTGATTCAATTATATTAAATGACCCTTTGCTAGGTTGTGTTATCACTTTTTTGGGCCACCCTGTATATGCATGCCCCTATGTTTTAAGCGTGCTCGTGTCCGTGAGACTCCGTCCAGGCGCTATACAAATGGATTTTTATACATACTTAGGCTGATTTGTATTAAACGGTGGCTGTAAACACTCTTTGGAAGATATTTTTGCAAGTTGGAATACCATGCAGTCTCTTCTCTGTTTCAGGCATTGTCAGCTTTTGGACATTGGTTCTTGATGTTCTAATTTTCAGCAACCGCATACACTTGGTTTCGAATTGTTTAACATTGGTATTTATTTCCGCATGTGGGCCTAATAATAATTAATAATAATAATAATAATAATAATAATAATAATAATAATATTAATAATAATAATAATAATAATAATTATAATAATAATAATAATAATAATTATGACCAAAAAATAAATAAATACTAATAATAAAAATCAGTGGTTGAGTTGTTCATGCAGTGTTGACGGATCTTACATTTGTTTTGCAAATCTAAAGCCTATAATTATATAGGTCTATCGGATGAAACTACTTACCATACTCACTATTCGTTATTTGTCAACACATATTAAGCCTGCCTGCCTATCTGCAGCCTGGCTCTCCGGATCTGGACCCGCTGCCTATCGATTTTGTTTTGATTATTAAGCGCCTGTGAATAAGCTGGTTCCCACAATTTCGCTTTTATGGCCGCTGTAGAAATCTCGATGAGATCACGCTTATTATTACGATTATAAAACAAAAGTCGTATAATTAATCGATTATTGTGACAAAGAAATTTTAGGCGAAGGTCTTCTCTTTTAGGTGTCGGACCTCAAATCGGAAATGCCGGGCATTGGGGCTCGCATATATAGGTCAGAAGTTGACACATGTCTCCCAGGAAAAATTATAACTATCTTTCACTATTACTTTATGTTTTGTAACCACTTGTGATAGCGATACCAACAATTCACAAAGTGAAACTGGGAAATTTACATTATTTCAGAAACTTCCGCGGAAAACACCCATGTTCTTAATTTCCTGTTTCTATCTACCAGGCTATTGCTAAAAACTGTAGCAATGTGCCCCTTGTGCATGTTTTGCTATGAATTTCTGCCAGCGCCCATTGTCACTGTGCCGTATCTCGAATTCGGAAAGAGTCAGCGGAATTCACGGACTATATGTTTAAGGTCCGTTCCGTACCACTTTGCATGGTTTTTAGCGTGCACTTCTACACAAAATTTTCAGTTCTAAATGAATGTGTGCAGTAGTATAGAAGCACTTCTTTGCAGTTAACTATAGTAAAATATGTAACTGTTCTCCGATTTGGAGCAATTTACCACGGAGGATAGGAAGAGAAAGAACAGGTTGTGCAGTTAAAAAATTCATTAAAGCCACTTTAACTACAAGTATGTTATTAGGCCTACCAATCGTTTGTCGGGGTCAGTCACTGGGGGCACAAGACATCCCTGGAGTGGCTTAATAACATCTCGAACGGCTTGTCGTATCGCCTCCGTCTCCTTCTCCATCGCCTGAACTTCATCTGTTAACACCTCAGTCTTCTCGGCCCTGCATTCGACAAAGCGAAAGTGTTAAAAGTGAAATTATATTGGAAAAGATGGGAGATGTTCCTTCTTGTGGATTGTGAAAGATTATTTCTCCTCTTGGTCAGACAACTATATGATAAAAAATATAAATAATTAATGATTTAATTGTATTGTATCTATTGTATGGAAGCTGTAAATTTATGTAGCACCACTCGCAGTGCACACTAAACAAAGGTACTCCCAGTGAATATGATGAGTGCAAGGAACGTAACCCACAGTAGCCTACATGGGAAGATTAAACGACCTAGAGCAGAGTAGGCCTAACCATCAACCTATCCTGAATTTTTTTTATCTAACACGCCTCGAATGGGCTGTTCGTGTTCGTGCTGTATCAATCAATCAATCAATCAATCAATCAATCAATCAATCAATCAATCAATCAATCAATCAATCAATCAATCAATCAATCAATCAATACTTTTTATTGATCACCATGGATGATACATGCAATCAACAGATTAGACATTCATGTACATTGGCCGATTAGCCTCAATGGGTTTATAAACTAAAAAGGAATATGAGTTCCCGCCAAGCATCTCATGTTATTATTTTGTCAACTTGGACAAAAATAAACAGCATGATTGTGTTCCAAAGCACATACCGACGAATTCCTCTTAGATGAAGAAGTCTGATAAAACCAGATATGACCAAAGTCTGTAGTCTCATATACTGTAACAGTTGCCCTTGTTGAACCACTGTCATTGTTGACACCGTAGCCTCTTTTAACCGTGAGCCAACCATTAATCGAGGACTCTGATAAACGTGACAGTCTAATCAACATTATTATCGCCAGGGCTTTTTTAACGTGCAGTTGTACACAAAATGTGCAGTTCTGAATAGATTTGTACAGTTGAAGAAGCACTTTTGTACAGTTAAAACTAGCAAAAAATGGCCATTGTCCCCCGATTGGAAGTAATTTACCATGGCGGATGAGAAGAAAAAGCAGGATTTGTGCAGTTCTAAAAATTCCTTAATTAAAAGTAGCCCTGATTATCGTTGATTAGTGGTTAATTTGTTCTTACCTGCCGAGATTCTGGTCGATCATCTGTACATATCTTCGAATTCTTCTCGCAAAACCTTCCGCCATTTCGCCAACAGAGATAGATAATGAAAGCGTTCAACGCAAAATAAAACCGGCGTGCACGGCGTTTGTAAAATATGCGTGTGTAGGCCTATGTGTCACATAGTCTAGGCCTACTACTTGTGAATTATGTAATAAAAAATGTATAGCCTATACACACAGATCTGCATAGTGAATATATAATGTATACATATATGCATAATGAGCATATAATGTATATATAATACATATATATATACATGTACATATATACAGGGTGGCTCAAAAAAATGTCCCACCAGGAAAAATGCAATTTCTCCGCAGCCATTCGAGATTATTCTATGAAAATAGCAGGATTTATAGAGGAAAGAATTTGCAACAATCCCTGAAAATCTCAATAATGAATCTGTATTACTTCAGAAGTTACAGCTGTGCAAAAATAGTTTTTCATTTTTTCGAATTTCCGCAGAATCACGTTCCAATACATGCGATTTCTTTAAGATTTTTTTGCAAATTACAACAAACAAAGTGATGATGATATCATATGACCTCACTAAGAGCTATAAAGAAGCTGTTTATGAAGCAAGCTATTGGTATTTGGTGATATTTTATATATTAAGGTCTCAATTTATGAATCCCATAGGGGCCTACTGAACGTCATGGACAAAGTTTCTGCGGAAGATAAAATGGGAATTCAAACGTTGCGTGAGCAGAGACTGGGACATCGTGCAATCATGGCAAAAATCCCCAATGAAAAGTGGAGCCTGAGCACAGTGAAGGCTATCTGCAAACGTCTTTATGCAACGATGGTCATGGGTCGAAAGAAAGGCAGGAAGTGGTCGTTTGGTCTGATCGAAAAAGCGCGATATTCACGAAGTTCGCTTGATAGTCGAAGGCATCAAATTTGCAAAGCACATCATGGTTTCAGCATAAGCTATGATCATAGGCGCAATCACGTCCTAAAAGTTGGAGGGGACCATAATGAAGCACGTCCTAAAAGTTGGGGGGACCATACTAATAGAGTTAGGGACCACTCAAAAGTTGGGGGGACGCGTCCCGTGGGTCCCATAGGGTGGTTGCGCCTATGGCTATGATGCTGGCGTGTGTTACGGCTGCAAGGAAAGACTGCACTTCATCCCATTCAGTAGGCTAAATGTCAAACTCATCGCTGAACTCTCTTACCCAGACTCATTGAAGACCAGGTTTGCTCTAACATCTGGGTGTAATTTTCCGGCAGGACGGTGCGCCTGCTTGCTCGCACGGCGAGGTTGATTATGATGCGCTACCATATTGCCTTCAACTGCAGTAAATTTATTGGCACAGATGAATGACCAACAAACTCGCCAGACCTTAACCATCTTGATTATCACGTCCGGAGAGCTCTGCTAGAACGCTGCAACACATTTCATCCCAAGTTGGTGAACATTGGCTAACTGAAGGAAGTCTTGCTGCTAATGTGGGATCAGTCGCCGCAGGACTCGATACACAAGCCCATGCTGAACTTCACAAAGAGTATTCGTGGTCGTAATAAAGCAGGAATTGGACACTCCCATCATACTCTAAGACAAACTGTAAAACAGAATTCTGAGGTCGTAATGAAAGTGTTATTATTTGGCATGGAAATCTAGAAATGACGTTCGTTTTTCCGCGGATATTTGAAAAAACGGAATTGAAAGTTTAAACAGCTGTAACTTTTGCAAACATGAAAAGTCTCAAGTGAAACTTTCAGGGGTTGTTGGAAATTCATTCCCCTACAAATTGGGAAATTTTCGCAGAAACATTTCAATCGGTTGCGAAGATATTACATTTTATCCAGTGGGACATTTTTTTTGAGCCACTCTGTATAATTATATGCAAACGTTTAAGCTTGTATTAAACAGATATTCGTCACAAAGAAAAGATAAGCAGTGGCGTTTGATTGGGTGTTGGCCGAGCAGCGTGTTCGCATAAGATTAGCTTCTGCTGCGTCTGCTGCTTCTGCTGCCGCTGTTGAGCTAGGGTGTGTCGTAAATTACGACGGGGGCCTTATCGGGCCAAAACAAATTATTACGATGCTATAAAAAGGCGTCAAATTTTGGTCAGGTACTTCCGTAGTTCCGTATCGAGCGGGTTAGGCAATACGTTATTCTTGTTATATGTGTGTATGTATGTATGTATGTATGTATGTATGTATGTATGTATGTATGTATGTATGTATGTATGTATGTATGTATGTATGTATGTATGTATGTATGTATGTATGTATGTATGTATGTATGTATGTATGTATGTATGTATGTATGTATGTATGTATGTATGTATGTATGTATGTATGTATGTATGTATGTATGTATGTATGTATGTATGTATGTATGTATGTAATACATGTAACGTATGTATGTATGCACTGGGGCCTCGGCTGCACAATGGCCCCCGTGGGTCAGAGTCATTTTTACTTTCAGAGTAATTATCCAGCATGTAATAAAATCTACATGCATTATAACTTTGCAGCAGACCTAGGCTATTTGTGTAATTTAATTTTACAACTGCATAATTACTTAAAAATTGAATAATGCAAATTACCGCATTCCTATGCTGTCCCTGAGTTAGGCCTATGCTCTCGGTCTTATTTAAGTGGCGCTGCTAAGCGACAAGCACGTGAAGAAAGTGTGAATTGAGGACCGCAGCAATACCCTAAGAAATCAGTTTTTCCGATAACTACAGATAGCTTGGTTGCACGCATGATAACATCAAGGATGATGACAGAATCAAAATCAGTTTTGATCAGTGCTGAGGTGGATCTGTATATTGACACTGAGCAGTGAGCACATTGAGCAGATTAGCAGTTCGGAGACTGTGGCAGCAGTTTTATCACCGATGGATTCAGCCAACGAGAACGAAGTCATCTCAATAATAACTGTTATTCAAGGTCATATAATTATCCACATGGCTGTACTGGTAAAGTAAGAGGTGAGTACAGAATGGCCGGGAGCCATTGAGACCATTTTTGGGCCCGGAATTTCTGACGACCTTTTTTTAGTCATCAGGTCAAAATCTCTAATTTCTAATTGTAACCTTACAGCAATGTCATTAGCTTTGGGTTGAGGATACAAGGAAAAGATCTTAATATACGGGCTACATAATTAATACAAATAGGGTCTACTTTGTTATAGGCCTACTTATCACGTCTTCCATCATGTTTAACGGCGCTTTTGGGCTAGAAAATTCAGGCCTGTTTATGGGTGAAAACATGCTTCCTCCATAGTTACCGCGACATAATTATATACTTCCATATCATATTGCACTTAAGTATCGTTCTATGGACTTTTACACAGAGTCCATACTATGTCCATTTCGTATCATGTGTCCGACACGAACCATGTAGCCTAGCCTACGATAGAAATGATGATCTATTTGCGCATGCGTGTTGGAGTGGTGATAGTTATGATATTATTTTATGGCTCATAATGGATATCGTTTGAGCTTTGATTTGTGTTCTTCAAGTGTGAGTAACACTTGAACTGGTCACTAGATGGCCACGACAGTATTTTTTATTTGCAGTAACTGTTGAGCTTTCACTAGATAGATGAAAGATGCAGTAAACGCTGAAGTGTAGATATTATTGACGTCTGATTGTTTCAATACAATGAGAAGATGAAAGTAAGACGAGAGAGAAGGTGGGAAGGAGGAGAAGGGGGAAGGTATAAGATGAAAGAAAGAATGATGGTAAAAGAATCAAATACATGTATATGAAGGAGAAGAGTGGAGAAAGAGGAGATGGAGTATGTATACACGTATATAGGCCTATGTATGTTTGCATATTCGTTTGTATGTCTTTTGTATGTAGGCCTATATACACGGTGTCCCAATTGAAGTGAGCCCCTTTTTGTTTTGGCGATATATCTGTTAATTCTAAATGAAACTCTATAACATTTTACAGCGTGAAAGAGGGATAAATTATAAATGTTTCCTGAAAATGTTATCAAATTCTATCAACATAGTCCGAAGTTATGCACATTCAAATTTGGACAAACAAAATTTGAAGTTGCCAACATGTAAAAGATAGAAAATTAATTTGAGCCAATTATTGTTGTTTTTCAAAGCTGATGTTCAAAATGTCCGCCATTAGCTCGAATGCATGCTCTAAGGCGCTTTCGCCATTCATTGATTGCATTGTCAACAATCCCTTGATCAACACGATTCCATTCTTCCACAATTCGCTGTTTGAGGTGGTCAACGTCACGTATGCGAGTTTGATAAATGCGTTCTTGAAGGACGCTAAACATCTTGCAGTCCAGTGGATTAAGATCAGGGCTACTGGGGGAGGGGAGCAAAGAGTTGGTGAAATGAACTCTGGAGTTTCTCTTGAAAGCATATATACCAACAGTTTCTTCGGCTTGATTAGCAGGAGCACTGTCGTGCTGGAATATGAAAAATTCACTGCCCGGCAATTCCTTAATAGCAGGCAGCGATTGACGAGTTTCTGTTAGGAAATTCCTTTAATACCTTCTTGCATCGTAACGTTTTCTTCTCTTCATTTTTTGTATTAAACTCAAATCATCTTTGCTGAAAACCATTTTTATTATTGCTCCCTCACATGGAAATAATGGAAATATGGCGTCATATTTATTAATTTAGAAAGCATAGGCCTACAAGGTGTGCAGTTGCAAACAATAATTTCCTATATTTTACATGTTGGGAACTCAAAATTTTCGTTGCCCAAATTTGAATGTGTATAACTTCGGACACTGTTCTTAGAATTGGATAACATTTTCAGGAAACATTGATAATTTATCCCTCTTACATTCGCTGAAATTTGATAGAGTTTCATTCAGAATTAACAGATATATCGCCAAAACAAAAAGGGGCTCACTTCAATTGGGACACCGTGTATGTATTAATTGTATTATGTATGCATGCATGTATTTATGTACATGTGTGTGTGTGTTTGGATGTGTGTGTGTGTGTGTGCGTGCGTGAGTGTGCACGTGGGGCAAATACTGTTTCCCGTTATATTAGTCAGATTCGTGTGCTAATGATCTCATTGGTCTTCTGATCCAAATTCGTCATCGAAACAACTCGAAGTTCTTACTTACTTAAGACGGAGGATGATAGCATGCAGAGGGTATGCCTATCATCCGTGGATGGAGAAGTGGGTCGGCCTATGTTTCTGACTCATTTATTTGCTGACCACCGTGCCACGTGCATGGGGTTTTCTAAAATTCCCTGAAGATCACGTGGGCATAATTTTATTTCCGTTTACGACCCTCAAATAAACCAAAGGATCCATAATTTCGCGTTCACATCTGTGTATGTGCGTGTGTGTGTGCGCGCGCGCGTGATTGTTTTGTGTGTAGAGCACGCTTATAACGTTTAGTAGATGGATACATAATTATTTACAAGAGATTTACAATGATCGCCCACTGCTATATGCAGGGTGAGAATTGCCGGGGTGGTTTGGGGTTTCAACCCCCAGTCTTTCTTAGAACCCTATGGTAAAGTATGTTTTTCACACTCCAATTCTAAGTGGATAGCCTAATGGTATAGCCTAACCCCAGAGTTATTTTTCCACAATTCTCGCATTGGCTATATGGATTATGGATAGGAATTATGCAGTGTATGCCATAACCCTTTAATGCCGGAGGGTATAGGATTTCCCATACCATTTACTACCATCTCGGCAGTAAAGGGTTAAAGAATAGGCCTATATATATAATTTATATATCTAGGTAATTATTTAATTATATTTAATATCTTTGCGTATTGCCTATGCAGATATATAGCCGCTCTCTGTGTCAAAATTCAGTTTCTACCGGTTTGGTTCAATTTAAAATCCATCTCCCATCAGTTCCGCATGATCGCCACATCCAATTAAGAACACAAGAACCGATATGTAATTACAAATTACTGGAGCGTTTAATATACATGTATGTTCAACTATTAGGTTACAAGTGAGGGACTAAGTCCTCATCAGTTCAAAGCCGAGAATGTAGGCCGAGGTGGATAGATAGGTGAGTAGGTGGGTAGGTGGTAGGTAGGCACACAGGCCTCCGTGCAGTGAACGGCCTTTGTAGTTATCTATATAACATGGATACAGAAGTTCATATGGTTTCTATGTCTTTTGGCGAAACTAGTCTAGTCAGCAGCTGTAGTAGCTCACTGAGCGTCAGTCCGGAGACTAAAAGGATACTAAAAGGAGACTGAGAGGAGACTAAAAGGAGACTAAGAGGAGACTGAAAGGAGACTAAGAGGAGACTAAGAGGAGACTGAGAGGAGACTGCAGGCGCTTCGTGTGTTCATTTCGGCTACAGTCTGCCGTCAGGATGCAGTATCTACTACGAATCGTCTTTGCTATCTTCGTTTTCACCATCATTGGATCCGACGCTCAAGAAAGTAAGTAGGGCCTACATGGCCTCATGATTTTGTGCTTGTCGTATTAGAATGTCTCGTGTTTATAGGTTGTTTAAAGGGGAGCCCCACATAGGGACAAAAGCTGCACTCATTCTCCACTTAAATGAAAATTCTAAACCTATAATTTTTTAACTACTAGGCTACTTTTTAAAATTTTTAATAAATTTCTTCGCACTGATGATCTAGATGTGTTAAAGACAGGGCTTAAAGTGTGCCAGGACGGTCATGGACGGCGTCCAGGCACTTATTTTCGAGGCTGGACGCCGTCCTGCCACTTATTTGGCCAGCACTGCCTGGACGGTCGTCCATGACTGCATGGACGGCGTCCATGCAGTTACGGACGACCGGCCATGACTGCCTAAAAATGGCTCCATTTGAGGTCGACACAGCCAAAAATGCGCTGGTCACTGGGGCTCCGCCCCAGACCCCGCTGCGGGAGCTTACGGTCAAGACAAAACCAATCTCTTTTATACAATAACATTTTGATTTTATTGTTATCCTGGTAGCTTGCGACACTAAAAAACCACTTATTTTTTTAAAGTTTTCGCGACCTAATCGTTCACAAATAGCTGGCAAAAAAGAGCCTAAAAATGGCTCCATTTGAGGTCGACACAGCCAAAAATGTGCTGGTCGCTGGGGCTCCGCCCCAGACCCCGCTGCGGGAGCTTACGGTCAAGACAAAAACCTTTCTCTTTTACAATAAAATATTCATTTTTATTGTTATCCTGGTAGCTTGCGATACTGAAAAAACACTTATTTTTGAAGTTTTCGCGACTTTATCGTTCACAAATAGCTGGCAAAAAAGAGCATAAAAATGGCTTCATTTGAGGTCGACACGTACAGCCAAAAATGCGCTGGTCGCTGGGGCTCCGCCCCAGACCCCGCTGCGGGAGCTTACGGTCAAGACAAAACCATTATCTTTTACAATAACATTTTGATTTTTATTGTTATCCTGGTAGCTTGCGACACTGAAAAAACACCTATTTTTGAGGTTTTCGCGACTTTATCGTTCACAAATAGGCTAGCTGCAGGCAAAAAGATTCTAAGAACAGACCCCGCTGCGGGAGCTTACGGTCAAGACAAAACCTTGCTATTTTACACTAACATTTTGATTTTTATTGTTATCCTGGTAGCTTGCGACACTTAAAAACCACTTATTTTTGAAGTTTTCGCGACTTTATCGTTCACAAATAGCTGGCAAAAAGAGCCTAAAAATGGCTCCATTTGAGGTCGACACAGCCAAAAATGTGCTGGTCGCTGGGGCTCCGCCCCAGACCCCGCTGCGGGAGCTTACGGTCAAGACAAAAACCTTTATCTTTTACAATAAAATATTCGTTTTTATTGTTATCCTGGTAGCTTGCGACACTGAAAAACACACTTATTTTTGAAGTTTTCGCGACTTTATCGTTCACAAATCACAAATAGCTGGCAAAAAAGAGCCTAAAAATGGCTTCATTTGAGGTCGACGCCGCCAAAAATGCGCTGGTCGCTGGGGATCCGCCCCAGACCCCGCTGCGGGAGCTTACGGTCAAGACAAAAACCTTTCTCTTTTACAATAAAATATTCATTTTTATTGTTATCCTGGTAGCTTGCGATACTGAAAAAACACTTATTTTTGAAGTTTTCGCGACTTTATCGTTCACAAATAGCTGGCAAAAAAGAGCATAAAAATGGCTTCATTTGAGGTCGACACGTACAGCCAAAAATGCGCTGGTCGCTGGGGCTCCGCCCCAGACCCCGCTGCGGGAGCTTACGGTCAAGACAAAACCATTATCTTTTACAATAACATTTTGATTTTTATTGTTATCCTGGTAGCTTGCGACACTGAAAAAACACCTATTTTTGAGGTTTTCGCGACTTTATCGTTCACAAATAGGCTAGCTGCAGGCAAAAAGATTCTAAGAACAGACCCCGCTGCGGGAGCTTACGGTCAAGACAACAACCTTGCTATTTTACACTAACATTTTGATTTTTATTGTTATCCTGGTAGCTTGCGACACTTAAAAACCACTTATTTTTGAAGTTTTCGCGACTTTATCGTTCACAAATAGCTGGCAAAAAGAGCCTTAAATGGCTCCATTTGAGGTCGACACAGCCAAAAATGCGCTGGTCGCTGGGGCTCCGCCCCAAACCCCGCTGGGGGAGCTTACGACGCTCCCTCAGACTCCCTAGTCGGGACGGGCTTCGTGCCTTCGGCACTCGCAACTTCGCGCCTTCGGCGCCGCCACTGACGACCAATTACAATACAGCGTCCAGGCACTTCTTTTTTTACACTTTAAGCACTGGTTAAAGATACGCAAAGTAAAATTTTGATATTTAGTGTTAGAAATCTCCATCAATTCACTAAAGCAGTAGGCCTAATACGTAACTCTCTATTCTCCATCCAACAAGACAGCTTCCGGGCAGAAGTGGTCTGACCTAATTTGAGGTGTCGAAATGGCTCAATAAAATGTACAGTTTTATAACCAATTGATCGGAATAAAGTGTATGAAAAAAACAACGAATTGTTAGTCTTATGGAAAAAACAATGAATTGTTAGTCAACCAGCCAGCCATTTATCAACTAGTCGCACGTGACAAGAGAGACCATGCAGTGACGCACGATCTTTTCTTAGTCAATGACTAAAGCCGATGACCGCTAAACAGAGTATATTTCAAGTTATTCACCAGGTGTCGCATTTTCTTATATTATCTTTCTTTCGTAAAAAAATGATGTTATTCTGTTATTTCGCTAATAATGAACAGGATGCTATACCAATAATTTAATTTAACTAAACAAAATCTTGTGTAAAACTATTGTCAACTTAAGCAAAATAATTCTTCGTAATTTTCGAATACTTTAAGAATTTTTGCTGCTGCGTATTGACACCTTTTTTAACGTTGCCAGAACCATTAAAGTACATCCGGACAACGGTTTCTGCTAACTCTGGTTTCTCTTCAATCCACGAATAAATCTTTCGCCTTTTACTAAAGATTTCCGTGGAGAGGAACATTACAATGAGTCTATAGACTAATTTATCTCAGCCCCTCCTAACGGTGGGGTGACAAGAAAGGAAAAAAAATGCTGAGAAAAAATTCCATGGCACTAAGCAATAGACCTACTATGAGGCCATATCGAAGACCACCGAAAGTAATTTTTGACGGTAGGCTATTATACAGGAACTGCTGTCCAAGTTTTGTCACACAAACCTTTGTTCTTTACAGTATGATATTTATATTTATCTAAATAAATTACATAGCGAACTTAACTTATCTGTTTCTGTGTTATAGGCGTCAATGCTCACGAGGGCTTCGATGTGGGAATGCAGGCTGGCATTGCACTTGGCGTCTGTTTCTCCATCCTCGGATCATTCGCCTTGGTCATCAACGTCATCAAGAAGAAATGCGTCAAGAATATTCCGTAGGTCAGAGGGTCAACGAACGACAGATGGATGAACACTGGACGCACACAGTACTTGAAAAGCTTTAGATGACAGATTCACAGCTTTTCATATAATTGCTACCTTCTTTGAAGTTCTTTCTGTGCCAGGCATTTGCAGCACAGATCTCACATATTGATTGATTTATTGATTGATAAAATATGACTAATTGATAATTGATTATTCGGTCGATTGATTGATCGATTAATTGTTTGATTGATTGATTGAATTTATTTCAACACTACTCGATTAGCGTTGCCAGACTAAGCTTTACCTATACTCCTATAGGTTTTTTGACGGACATCGAAGAAAACCTTAGCAGAAGGAATCAATTTTTTTCGATACTGAGAAAAAATATATTCCGTAGTCTCAGATTTCCTATAGGCCCAATCAATCTACATTTTTTATTACCTCTGGGTTCATTAATTCACCATCTTGTCTGTATTTTCTCAATACCCACTGCTTTGTAAATTTGAAATAACGCATATCGAAGCTTTGGACCTAAAGTTTAAACCTAAAATTCATGAGTAGAATATAATTATTCTATAGACAAAGTCATTGTCTAACTACCTTGCTGCGTGTAATGAGCTATAAGTTGGCTTTGCTTGTATAGTCGGTAGAGATACTAGATATAAGCCTAGGCCTATATCGTATATAGGCCTATTGCCTAACCAGCTATCATCGGGGTGCGGTGATGTAAGCACGCATGGTCGGTGCCTTGTAGCCAGAAGGTTGCGAACTTGAATCTACCTCAAGCCGCCGCGTAGGGACCCTGAGCAAGTCCTTCCATCTCAATGGGTCATGCGCTTCGGCGCGAAACTCTGATTCAGTGTCCTCGACTCCGCGCTGTATTCTGGAGCGCCTCTGAGTAGCAATCTTGAATGGGCGCTATAACAAGTCTCATACATTCATTTAGGGCTACATCATTAATTTTGCAAAAATTTAAATCTAGCGTATATATTTTTTCTTTCCCAATCGCTTTATTCCTTTATGACATGAACACTTGAATTTGTGGACGGTGGGCGGAGGTTTAGTAGAAATGACAACACTCAGGCGCGAATTGAGAAGCTCAGCAGTCAGCATGGACAATTGGACATGGGACTGATTTTCGATCCCCCACCCAAAGGTCGACTCAGCCTTTCATTCGATAGGCGGCGTTGATAAAATGAGCGATGTCATGTGATGAGCGTCTTGCATGGTTGCCATAAGTTAAAGTCGACTGTTGTAATAACATTCAATCATTCATACAATGAATTGTAATAATCAAACAACGGTGTGTCAGTTTGAATTTATAACAAACACAAATATAATAATTTAGGTTGACGAACTTGAGGCCATAACAGACCTGCCGTTGCGTTATTAATGGCGCCCTTCTCTGAAAGAGTCTTTAATATTTATAAAGAACCTATATTTATCACTCAATTAATTATCTTCTCTTCTGCCTTATATAAGCCGTGTCCTTAAACTAAAACTGTTACCAGAAACAATCCTACTGTCATGTGAATGACGAGAAGTAGGCTATACCTCTTTCGTTCCCGCTTCAGGACCACCATGATGTCTCAATCCAAAAGAGGTCTTTCCCTGTGGAATGGACTTCCACCATCAGTTCTCTCCGCCTTTCTCTCTGGCAGTCTCATCACGTTTTTCTCTCACCCAAAATTCTACCTTTTCTCTCGGGGTTGCACGCACTTGGAGCGCTTCTGAAAGGTCTTTGCTGAGAGAAAGGCTTTATAAATAGTCAAACACAATACAATACAACACAATCGCTATACATTTTCGCGTGAAGAAGCTTTTACCGGCTTTCAACACGCATGTCCTCAAGTTCGTCTTCATTCCGCTGCATCCATATAATAATCTATTATCTGCCTCTCCGATTCGGCACTCGCCATTGTGTATCTGACTCCTTTTGTCCCTGGAACCGCGGCTGAAACACCCGAGTGCTACAATAAGGCGGCTTTTGTTGTTTTGCGGATGTCTATGAATGGCTCGATGCGCAATAGTCAAGTTGCAAACATGTTGCGGTGTCATCGCAAACGTCAACATTCCGCCAAGACATCGTGTATCCAAAGATTTCATTATTCACACGTGACTCGTGACTCGTGAGCGATCTCACCTTGAAGCTGAGCATACACTCATGGCTGCCACGCAGCGGAACAGGAAACGAGGGAGAATAGACTATCCGTCTTCGAATAGCAGGACGAAGAAAGACCATCGGGAGCTAAAATTTCAGGGCATACAATTTCTCTCGAGATTTCTGCCACACCTGCGCTCCTAAACCACTCAGCTATATGATGGCTGCTACAAGGAGACTTGCCGTGGATTCCCAATGGTAAGAAAATTAAGTGGCTACCACTCTGTAACCATAGCAACCTTTCAGAGTTAAAACCTCAAGAATTGGTCCAATCTCAGCGACACCATAATTATTATGGGAACAAAGACCGTTGATGACGGCATAAATTATTTCGAACAGTTCGCACTGTACATTTGTTAAAAAATACACAGCATCACCACTTTGACTTCGGGAATTGAATTTC